>OZ020193.1:93786359-94986359 GCA_963971165.1 Philopedon plagiatum
ATAACGGAGATACAAGGTAATCGTGGACATCTCTATTGGTGGCGGGACAATTTGAATTAAAAGTTACCGGTAATCCGTTTTAGTAGCTTCAAAAAGTACTTTAAATTTACAAAAAATTGCTTCATGATCATAATCCCGCATTTATCACATCACGTTAAATAAGATTGGAGAAGTTAGAATAGAAATAGTCTATTAGTTCTACGGGTTGGTTTGTCAACATGCATGCTTACACCAAAAAAACTTTGTAAATTGGAGATTAATACAGTATTAATGTGTGATCCGTTATTGTAATCTATGTTATATAATAATAATAATAATAAAGTTTATTTAAATTAATTACAATTTAAACATGATTTCACATATGTATATTATAAATAAACTTGTTAAAACCCCCGAAGACGTGCTTGTTGGGGGTAAATCTTATATTCAGTATTATATTATTTTATTATATAAATTATTCAATTTAAAAAAATAGATATACATATATACATACATATACATACATATACACATACACACATATACTTACACACATACATACATACATATACATACATACATACACACACACACATAC
This sequence comes from Philopedon plagiatum, assembly GCA_963971165.1. Classification (NCBI taxonomy): domain Eukaryota; kingdom Metazoa; phylum Arthropoda; class Insecta; order Coleoptera; family Curculionidae; genus Philopedon; species Philopedon plagiatum. Next base: position 93,786,937 of record OZ020193.1, read on the forward strand.
ACATACATATATAGATTCATACTCAAATACATACATAAAATTTCTTTTTAGGTCCTTAGAGAAAAACAAATAAATATTTTTTTATTATACAAAATAGTATGAGAGTAATTCCAAAAATGTCTTTAAATCATTTGTTAATATCCAAGTTTTTATTTCAATTTTTAATTTTTTCAATGATATAATTCGTTTAATATTTATTGGTAAATAATCGTTTAAATAAAAACATAAATATTTATAACTTTTTTGTGCTATAAACTTATGTATTTTTGGTTTAATGGAAATTTCATTTTTATGACGCGTGTCATGGTTATGTTTTTTAAATTGTATTAGATTTTTATTTTTTAAAATGTATACTAAAATATTATAAATATATATTTGCCTAATGTCCATTTTTTGTGTTTCTGAATATAATTCCTTTGAAGGATAAAAATAGTCTTTATTAAATATAATTTTTAGAAATCTTTTTTGTAATACTTCTAATTTTTTTACTAAAATTCTATTTATTCCTCCCCAACCTAAAATTCCGTAATTTAAATGAGTTTTAACTAAGGCATAATATAGTGTTTCTAATTGTTTTGTATCCAGAAAGGTTTTAACATTTCTGAATATTGGTAGCAAACTTCTTAATTTTTTAATTAAGTAATCTACATGTAAATCCCAATTTAATTTACTGTCAAAAATTATTCCCAAGTATTTAAGACTGTTAGTCTTTAAAATTTGAATATCATTGTCTATTTTAATACTATCCACATTTGAGGTATTATTATTTTGATTTAGACTAAAATTAAGATAATTATTTGTTTTGTCAAAATTAATTGTTAATAAGTTATTATCAAACCAATTTTTAACAATTTTAAAATCTTTTTTAATTTTATGTATGTTGCTCCAATTTGTATCACTATAAAAAATAACAGTATCGTCTGCAAAACTATAAATTTCTCCATCACAATTTATACTAAAAATATCATTAATGTAAATATTAAAAAATAAAGGTCCTAATATATATATATATATATATATATATACACATTTCCTGATTAAGGTGAGATCCATTTCAGTGAAATAGTAGACATCCCGAGATCTGTTTTGCACAGTGAGATCCGAATTTGGACCTCGCCTTGTTTTGCGTGGATATGAGCGGCATTTGGTTCGATACTGCCTCTAACGAATTTCTACAAATTTTTGTTTGGATCTCATTTTACACCTTTTTTTTCATATTACATACAACTTGGGTTCAAAAACAAACTTTCAGAGGGCGCTCTGATCGTCTGCATCTAGTGTTGTGTATCCTAGTTAAGGCGAGATCCGTCAATAACGGCAACGTTGGCGGAGCGAGTTGACTGTACAGCTTGCGCACGTGATATCTACTACCGATTTCTATTGGATCTTATACAGCGCGTTCAAGCTGCCTAAATCTTATGTTTTATATTATATCAACAATGGTTATATATCATTAATGGTTGGATCCAATATCACTTTACCCCAGATAGAGACTCAGCTGGAAATATAGTCAGATGCGACGATCGTGACCGTACGTGTGGCCTCCAAAATTTTTAATTTTTGATACTTTTTAGGTCTTTTAGTACTGTTACTTTTCTATTTTTTGGCAATTTACAGAATGGTATAATCTAAAATCTTACAAGTTTGTCCCAAAATTGACGTTTTCTGTAAATATTAATCCACATTTTTTAATGCATACGCGATGACTAAAAATTTTCGTTTCATGAGTAGCTCAAAATAGCTGCTATTTTCGTGAATACATAAATTAGTTATTCGTAAAAATTTCAACTAAGTTTATTGTGATACCTAGTCCTTTATTTGAACGACTCTGCAAATAAAGGTATGCAGACACTTAAAAATTACGTTTTCTGTCTAAGCCGCCCATGTAATTAAAATTTTACAAGAAAAGGCTTACAAATTGAGTTAGCTACTCATAAAACAAGAATTAGTTGTCATCGCACATGTAATAAAAAAAAATGGGCTGGTTTTTTCAGAATACGTATTTTTGGGACATTCCTAATGTTAAGGCGGTTCCATCCCCTATATACCCTCAGGGTATAGAAACTCAGTTTTTTGCCAATATCTTTGTACTAGTATAAAAATTTTAAATTATTCTTCCATCAATATCTGCGGCTGCTAGACCTTTATTGTGGAAAAGTTTTGAAATTCGCATCATTTTCCTTTATTGTTTAGAAAAAATGTTTTTTTTTATCTGTAAAGATGGACAACTAGCAGCCAGATTAATGCGAGAGAAATTTAAAATTTTTCCTTTAGTACAAGGATATCGACAAAAACCTGAATTTGTATGCCTGAAGGGTATGTAGGCGATAAAATCAATCAATCAATTTTTGCAAATTTATATTTTTCATTCCAATACTAATTAAAATTTTCTTACTTGTTTGGTGCCATATAGTTGGACTCCTAAATGCGTAACTTTGTAATAGTTTAACCCAATTTAAATCTTTTGTGGTTTCTGATATGTTATTGGTGGGGCCTGGCTTGTAACTTCTGTAACTGTAACTTCAACCCCCTAGGGAGGGTGGGACCAACCCTTAAAATTTTAATGGAAAGAGGGGTCTTGCGATACATCATTTTAAAGGTCTCATTAAGTACTTTATGATCCTAGAATATTACGTCATTATTCGCCCTCAGAACAAAATGGCGGCTTGTTGAATATTTCTGTAATGCATGTTAATGGGTATTGCTGAAGTTTTTAATTAGCAGTTTGAAAATACGTTTCTAATGATAGTAAGAGGCTAAAAAAATTATTTAGCCCTTCCCCACCCCCACTAACACACTCAATGTCATTTCAATAATGATTTTTGACAATTCAAATTTTATTTCAATTAGTGGGGGCTGGGGAGAGCTAAATAATAACCTCTTGCTATCATCAGAAGCGTATTTTTAAACCGCCAATTGTACCGCCATTGTACATCGTATTTTAAAATATTTGTTTAACAAGCCTCCATTTTGTTCTCGGGACGAATAATATCGTAATATTTTAGAATCATAAAGTACTTAGTGAGACTTTTAAAATGATGTATTGCAAGACCCCTATTTCCGTTTAAATTTTAAGGGTTGGTTCCACCCTTTCTAAGGGGTTGAAGTTGCAGTATTGATAATGATTGATAATGGTAACAAAAAAACCTCTCCCTTGACAAATCTAATTAAGTACGTGTACGAGCGATTTTTGTAAAAATAAACATGGAATCAGATATTCAGTCTGTTTCGTTTTCATTGGCCAACCCCGTATTTACAGTTATTGTACATAGTATGTATGCTATATATATAAATCTAAGGAAAATTTTAAAGAAAAGTAAATAAAATAATAATTGCTCTTTGTTTAGTATTTTATGTATATTTCCTGAAAAAAAAAAAAATTTAACTAAAATAAGTCTACAAAAAAATGTAAACAATATAGAGCGTGTCTGTGAATCTGCTTGCCAAATGGAAAACTTTTTTATTACCATTTGTTGGGGGGGAAATTACTCTGCATAAAAAGCTTTGCCTTTAAAAATAATAACTTTGGCATAAAAGACTTTTAATGTATTATACAGGGTGCCTAAAAAAGAACCTTTATTAAGGTTTTAGATCACCATTATTTACGTGTCAAATTAAAGAAAGGCAAATGAATATGATTTAATTAATTTATAGTGTCATGGCATAGCAATGTAAAAAAAATTTTAAACAAAAATTGCCGATATAGGACCAATAAAAAAATAAGTATTTATTTTCAAGCAAATGTGACTTTATATTGTTGGCAAGTAGATTTAGTATACAAGGAGATTAAAAATATTGATCCCTAGAGGGATCGTGTAATCTGAGTATTTCAAGGTTTCCCATGCCCATGATATTGCATACTCAGCAAAAGATAAAAAAATAGTCAATGCATGGAACGTAAAGAAAATAAAATTCTTAATATGACGGGATGAGTGTAAAAATTAAAATAAAACCCATCTACCCTACCCAACTGCAGCATAATCGAAAATATTGTATAAGATACGGTGTACTAAACCTAACCCCATTATAATAAATTTGTCTTTTTATGGATACTAATAGAGATATTCACAAATGTTATACAAAATCATTATACCAATCTTAAAAAATAAGAAAGGCCCCCAATAGGTTATTAATTTTGTATTAATCTGGGAAGTATTTTACTCAGAACTTTCCTTGCTGTTCTTAATTCAAATACCTCCGGTTCACTTGAAAATTTTACAGATGCTTTGTACGATTTTATTATTGTGTCAGAATACCGCGGACATTTAGAAAACGATATGTAAAATAAATACATGGTAAGGGCAGTTGTCTTCAATCATCTTTCATATGTTTAGAGCACTGTAAAATGCAATAAAATCGTAGCAGTAAAATTGGCAACATGGTTGGATCTCACGTTACGCATATATTTCCTAATTTACAAGGTCGGATCTCGCCTATTACAAGTATTGTAAGGGATCTCTACTTCACATTATTCTGTGTGTATATAAAAATTTGAAAATGACCTACCCCTGTGGTGGTACCATAAATTAAAACACACAATTATTGACTTTTACAACAGATTTTTTTAAATACCTTTATTTGTTCAGGTGGATCTCGGGTAGTCCAAAATATGATCGGATCTCAACTTGACATAAAAACATGTATATATATATATATATATATATATATATATATATATATATATATATATATATATATATATATATATATACAAACAAACAAGAAAAATATTAAGTGTAACCATTTATGCCATAGAAAATTCAAACTGCCTTCCACTAATAAATGATTAAAACTTTCAACATTAACAAAATAATAATATTTTAATCAAGTTCTAAATTTCAAATTGCAAAATGAGTGACGTCACAACAGGGGGGGGGGGTCACACGAATGTGATTACTTGTGACAAGGACGAGGGGGGTCAGAAAACGATAAAGTTTGTGTGACGTAATTCATGGATGATGAAAATAATGGTATCTATCCTTGATTCGAAATCAATGGTATATATTGATATTTTTAATTATTTCTAATTAATTTGAACCATTTTTAGATGAAGCTGTATTAAGACCAGGCGACGAAGTAGTAATTCTCGAGAATAATCTTGATGGGCCGACGGCTAATTTCAACATTCAAACCGACGTTCCAAGCGCCTCTTTACCCGTCGATAACGACCTGGTAAAATTAGAAAGTGCCGAAATTCCCACTAGCAAATATTTACAAGAAAAAGACGAAGATAAGCCTGTAGTAATGAAACTCGTGGACAAAACCCCAGAGCTGAAAATAGAGTTTTCGAAGTATGGCCGTGCGAAACTCGAAGATGTTAGTACAATCGACGAGATGATTCAAAAAATCAAGGATCTGGAACAATTGCTCATGACGCAAAGAGAAGTTAAGATTAGTGAAACCAGGATGGAGAACAAGCCTAGGGTTCCACCGATACCCATACCACTACCAGGTATAATATTTCAACTCTTCAAACTATGACGTTTTGTTCAGGTTGGGTTGGGTTACAGTTAAAAAAAATCTCTTTATTTTTCAATTAAAGCTGGTTCTTAATAACCATGACCAACCCAAACATATTTTTAACCGTCACACAAAAGAAATTTGGAATCGGTATGTTGTTTTTTTTTTTTGGATAAAGTTTAAATCTACGATGATCGTTATGGAAATCTGGATATGTTTAATGACAGTTTTGCTTCTTTTAGGCGTAAGGTTAAAAATTAATATTTAAAATGTTTAGCGTTAGGTAGTGGCGCAGCCAGGAATACGCTCGGGGGGGGGGGGGGTTGACAAAATTTTTGGACAAATACGCTCGGGGGGGGGTTGACAAAAATTTTTGAGAAATATTGCTTTATTTTCGTTAATTTGGGAAATGGGTAGGGTAATCTTTAGGCCTTGGGGGGGGGGGGGGGGGGGTGGTTATAACCCCAATGCCAGAGGCAAACTGTAATAAACTTTGCATTTGGTATGATAATATAAAATAATTTTTATTTAAAAAACAGTAGGAGATTTGCTTCTTGTAATTTAAGCTTCCGTATTGGGAAACATACTGTTAAATTTGATCATATAAACATGTAGTAATTAAATTTTCTGTACAAAAAAACACGGTACTTTTATACCCTAAAAGTGAATCTATATTCCGCCCATGGACTTTTGCTTCACGTCCATCGATTGGTAATTTTACGTCAACCGCTCAGCTGTTGAGAGGACAACACAGACAGCAACACTCCTGAGCTCCAACACTCCAAGGCTATTTTATCTCTTTCTACTACCATTCTTGATTCAATTACGTATTTCCTTCAAGTTCGTAAACTGGACCTCTGGGGGACGATGTTTTCATAACAAGTCAAGTCAAGTCAAAGTCAAAATAAGCTTTATTGTATAAGAATAAAAATTCTCTTTAACAAAGCAACCTTAAATAACTTATAACTAATTAATAAATACATTTCACTTCATAAAATCAAAAATTCAAAACGAGGTACTATGGATATTGTAATATCTCCTCTAAAGTAGCCATTAGATATTGTATAACTTGGCAAATGTATAATAAGATTTTTCATATTGCTCATTTCCAAATCTAAATCGTCAATTAAATACACATAATAATATTTTACACTATAAATCAATTTAAAAAGTTTATATATATATATATATATATATATATATATATATATATATATATGTATTTTAAAATTAATATTTTTGTATATAATTTTTATTTTAAATATAAACAATATTACCATATCACTATAAATTACGGACAGATGATTCACCTATGTGTTTATAGTGATTTAACCAAATAAATTTCTAATTAATTAACTTTGTATTATATATTATACTATAATTATATTATAAATAAAATAAATAAATAAATAAATAAATAATATATATTTAAACAGAATTTAAATATTTATCATATGCACATGCATTGCTTCATTTTGTATGAAATGAATTCCAATTAAAATAAAACATTTTTATTATAGTGTCTACTGTTACCATACACAATACATTATACAGTCAACAGAAAGATTAATTAAATCCAGTGATTAAATAAAAATAGAGCAGAATATTATTAAATATTTGATAGGTTGTCCTCAAAAAATTCTTGTAGATTATAATAAGCTTTATCAATCAATAATTTATGAACTTTCTTTTTAAAAATTTTTTCTGATGGGCATGTTTTTAAATTATTAGGTAGGTGATTGTAAATTTTCAAGTTTTCATATATAACAGACTTCTTGGTTAGAGCAAGAGTGGGTTTTGGTAATTGTATGTTTATAGATTGACGAGTATTATAATATGTATTAGCAGAATTGAAATTCTGACGATTTTTAAACACAAGACATACTGTTTCTAAGATGAATAAGCTATAAACTGTTAAAATTTTTAATCTAATAAATAATAGCTTACAATGATCTCTTGATTTAGCTTTACATAGATATCTAATAGCACGTTTTTGAATTATAAATAATGTGTTTATTAAATAGTAATTTGACATTCCCCAAAAGCAAATTCCATATCTAAGATGGGATTCTATTAAAGCATAATAAACAGTTTTACCAATTGAAAAACCAAGTTCATTAACTATAACTCTTACTGCATAACAACCTGAAGATATTTTTTTAGACAACGTAATAATGTGAGAGTCAAACTTCAGTTCTTTATCTATAATCAAACCAAGAAATTTAGTATTTAAGCGGCTCTCAATACTTACATACAAATAAACAGGCTTCACGTTCGATACGCTCATAGTATACGGAAAACCGAATCCTTTGTTAATTCATCCAAGATGAATACGGAGGTAAGCCATCAAAAAGCCACAATATGTGGGGGCTCTCTTTTTAGAGACTTTATTTTATAAAAAAAAAATAATGTTGGCTATCTAACCCACAAATTACCGATCTAATTCGTCAGTTCTTTTTAAATACAATCTCTAATATCACTTTTAGAACAAGGCAAAAAGATAATTAAGAAAGATAGACCCAAAGGGCCTAATGACATGGTCTTACCTCCAAAAATCAGGCGCTCTAACCCTTCGTTACCCGAGCAAGTGCCTAAAGGCCAAACGGAAAAAGAAACTACAGAACCGACCAAGAAAGCCAAAAGTATGGGCGAGGGTCTACTTGCGGACATACACTTTTCCAAAAGGATGAAGTTTGACGAATATCGAGCGGTTGCAGGTGAGCGTTTATAAGGTAACTGTTTTTTTGTGTTCGTTTTGTATTTTTTTTAACTTCTTTAAGTGCCGTGTCCTCCTAGATCATTGGCGATCAATCGCATGAGCTTCACTTTGTCCACAGCGGATCTAAACAGTGTCGTGGTGTTTACTCCATACCACTGGCGAAGATTCTTGAGCCAAGATGTTCTTCGGCGACCAGGACCACGCTTTCCCTCTATTTTTCCCTGTATAACTATATGGAGCAATTGATATCTCGGATTTCTCATTACGTGGGGGTAAAGTACTCCAGCTTTCTTCTTTTTATGGTATTAAGTACCTCTCTTTCACTTTGTCCACCCATGATATCCTCAACGTTCTTCGGTAGGCCCACATTTCGAAAGCCTGCATCCTCTTGCATATTGCCTGTTTAAGGGTCCATGCCATCCCATAGAATAATATGCTGAAGACATAGCAACGCAGTAAGCGTATTCTTAAGGGGATTCTTAGAGCTCTGTTGGTTAACACTTTTTGCATGTTCTTAAATGACGTTCTTGCTCTGCTCTTGATTTCTTGCGTTAAGTCCCATTTTTCATTCACCCAGCAGCCCAGATATTTGTATGCTTGTACTCTCTCCACTATTTCTCCATTTATGTTGATATCTGTTAAGTTGTTAGCTATATTTTTGTTTTTGCTGACTACCATCCATTTGGTTTTCTTTATGCAGCGTAGACCCATTTGTTGGCTATGGTCTGTTACCGCTGATAAGAGTGCTTGTAAATCATCTTTGTTGCTAGTAAGACCGTGTCGTCAGCATATCTTAGATTGTTGATGACGATTCCATTGGCAACTATACCTTCTGTTCTGTCTTCAACGGCTTCTCTGAAAATTTTTCTGCATATAAATTAAACAAAAGGGGGGAGAGCACACAGCCTTGTCGAACTCCTCTCATAACAGGCACTTCTTCAGATGTCCGACCGTTAATTCTAATGTCAGCTGTCTGATTCCAGTACAAGTTGACTATTATCCGAATATCTCGTCCGTCCAGGCCTATATCGTTCAGTATAGCTATTAACTTGTCATGTTGAACAGTGTCGAATGCCTTCTCGTAATCTACGAAGCATGCATATACATCAACGTTTACATCTCGACATCGTTGTATGAGAACCTGGATGCTAAACAGCGCCTCTCTTGTACCAAAACCGCCTCTAAAACCAAATTGAGACTTACCAATGTTTTCTTCGCACTTGATGTATATTCTGGAATGAACGATTTTCAGTAACAACTTTACATGGCTCATTAGACTGATAGTTCTATAATCCTTACAATACTTCCAGTTAGATTTCTTTGGTATAGCAACTAACTTGTTCTTCTGTGCTACTAAGAATTTGCTGTTGTTCATTCATGAGAATGCTGTTGCTGCTCTTTCTATATTCACCAGTTGTCTGTTTGATTTTCTTGAACATGTTAAAAGAGTCGTGCTTGTCTTCTAGCTGTTCTATTTCTCTGGACTGCCCCCTCTTCTTTCGCCTACCTAATCCTAGCCCTAATTTCTTTTTGCATCTCTTTGTATCTGGTAGGGTCTTTATTTTTGACTAGTCGTCGTAGGTCACTTTCTTCATTTCTTTCTCTTCTCCTTTTTCCATTGCCCAGAATTCCTTTTTCTTCTAGTTTTCTATTTGTTTTTATTATGGTGTTTAATGATGAAGTTCTTTGTCCCTCTTCAATACTTTCTTCATATTGTCTTTGAGCCGCTCTAACATTATTTTTAAATATAATTTTAACATTTTGTGTCTCTCATTAATAGAATAACTCCTTTTGCATAAAAATAAAATTATAAATTCACAGTGACTAAAGTATTATTGTCAACCTTGATATTAACTTTGACTTACCTACGAAGAAAATTTAAAAAGGTAGCAGGTATTTCGTTTGCAACCTGGATAGTTACGTTTAAAGTATATTTATGCGAAATAATGTTTAATTTGAAATATTTCAGAAATGATTGAAAAACCGCATATGGTATATTATACAAAATATGTTTATAAATTCTCCTAGAATCCAAAAATATAATAAAAATCATACCATCCAATTTAAAATAAGTGAGAAAATCGATGCTTTATACTATTTTTTTTTATTGGATGCACAATCGTTTTGATGATATATGATCCATAAAAATCCCCAAACGGTATGATCGTACATAAATATGTATTTTTTCTACGATCGTTTTAAAAGCTTTTTTAAAAGTTACAAAAGTAGCTCAGAGTTAAAAAGAGTGCCGTAGCGCTTCATTTTTTAACGAAAGTCCAATAAAACCAAGTCGCCTGTGACAAACAGTAAACAAGGCTGACGTGATATTTAATTTAGCAACCTCAAATGCAAGTTTTTAAAAATCATGTTGTTAGATTTGTTAAATAAAGTCACTATTCAATTGTTTTGAGACTAATGTGTATGTATTTTAGTGTAATTTTTCACTTCTATATTGTATCCAATTTTATGTAAGAATGATGACAGAAGAAACAATTGAACAAGAATTCACCCTATTGGTCAGTTCCATGGACAGTTTACACCAGAACTTATTTTAGTGATCACAATATTCATCTTTTCTTTCCTGATAATCACGGAGTAATCAGATTTCTTTCTATCCGTGTCGGCGAAAGTGCATTAGACAAAGACAGAAAAGAATTTGTTCAAATTTTTATCGTACCTTCTTTGCTTATGGAAGTATTGCTGGTTATATACTTCGAAAGATTAGTCATCGCAAAATTCTTTTTTTCCTGATTTAAGTTTGCTTAACCTCAAACGTTGTCTTGATTTAAGTTTGCTTAACCTCAAACTCTGACAGCTGACTTCCCTCACCATGCATCCATCGGAATCATCGGTCTTCAAGTGTGATGAATCCGAAGAGCAATCTGATGAATATATGATGGATTTAAAAACGCTAAAATAAATTTCACCTAATTTTCATCTATAATTTAAAAACGGTTTAGACATTGATAATTTAAAAACTCGCCCTTAATTAATTTTAATCTGTAATTTTAGTGCCGAAAGTTATTTTAAAACCAAACAGTCCCATAAACGGTCCACAAGAAAACAGGGCCTTTGAAAAAGCGATAAGCGATTTTATTAAACAAGAAAAATTGGACGAAATAGTTGATGAAAAAAATATAGCAAAAAATGAAACGCCAAAAAATATGTCAAAAGATACAGTAGTAAAGCGAGAACAAAATAAAGGAGAGAAAGCAGCAAGAGAAGGAACTGAAGCGAGTATAGCGCAGGTGAAGGTTTCTAAGTTTGAAAATCAACCTGCTCGAAAACCTTTCTCGAAAGAAAACCTGACTGCAAAGGAAAGTTCTTCCTTGCTACCTTATAAGGAAAAAACGGTATTAGTTACCAATAAGGAGGCATCGCAAAAGGGCATTCTTAAAAAAGATCTATCATTTGAACAGACCAGACATACTGTAAATACGCTTCTAGAAAATAAATACCCATCCTCAAAAAGCATACCTCAAATTGAGAAATCTTTGACAGTTAAAGCTGTTAAAGCTAATAAGAGAATTGTAAGGAGTCCGGCATCAAAGAGTTTAACTATTACAAGAGCGGACTATGAGAAAATAGGAAGTGAAAACGCTTTACGGAAAATCCAGAGCGTCAATAAAAAATTTAAGATGACGGAATCTCCTTTGAAAGCAAGTAAGTCTTTATAGCTTAATGTACGATTTAAAAATTAGTAAAAAAGATATTCTAAAATTGCCCGGACCCGTTTATTTTTTGAAATGTATTTTTTAAAGAAAAAAACTTATACAGGGTGAATCAGAAAACTGCTACGTGTACGAACATTTATTTTTACATTCTTCCATTTTACAGTCATTTCTTGACATTTTTTATGTAACATCCTATACCTATCTTCAACTGTTGTCAAAATATTTCCACTTTTAACTTTTAAATACATTTATTTTTTATGTACCGTGTCCTATACCAACATTTTACTGTTTTATTTCCTTATAAAGTTTTAAAGTTTTTACTTTATAATTTAAAAGGAAAAGTGTTAATATTTCGAGCAGTTGAAGATAGGTATTATAGGATATGCTACATAATAAATGTCCGGAATTGACTAAAATGCAAAAATGTAAAATATCAGGGTGTTTTATTTAAAAAATAAATGTTCGTACACCTAGAACTTTTCTGATCCACCCAGTATATATTTTTTTAAAATACATTAAAAAAAATTGACGGGTCGGAGCGATTTTAGATGAATTAAGCGGTATTCCATATACAGTGTAATTTTTTTAAAACCTGACATGCTATCTTTTTTATTTAAAGAGATAGACTGTTACTTCCAAAAGCAAAGGTATATAAATTAATCCAAGAAAAATCAACAAAAAAATGTTAAAAATAGAAGTGGGTCTAAAACAGACCAGACCCTTGCAAGATACCACCAAAATAGTCCCGTGCATTTTCGAACCAGTTATATTTACCTCCCTAAATTTCTGGGCCCCAATACCAATATTAAATAAATTTTAAATATTTTTTTTATTTTTCTATTTTATATATTTTTTTATCAAATGATGACAATTTATGTTTCCGATTTTATTTATTTACTGCCATAACCACTTGCAATTTTTAAAATTAAATAAAGTACATAATAGTATATACTATATTTTCACATTTACTTAAAATATATTCCACGCACATTCTGAAAACAGTAGCTCTAAAATAGCTTACTCTAGCTCTTAGCACTCTTACAACCTTTGATTTAAAATATTTCAAATTATTATTAAATAAATCTATACCATTACGAACATAGAAATTGTTGCCATTCTTACAGAACTTCGTGGTTGAAGATGAAATGCCAAGAAAAGGTACATAAAACAAAATATTATTACGTGTCTTGCTTATTGGGACAGAAAATGCAATTCTTTCGTAAAGTTCTGGACAATTAAATTTATAAGTTATAATTTTAAACTGAGTGCATACGTCAATAGGCCATATTCTTTAATAAATGATTGCTTGCATTTGAAAACTTGGCAATACACGAAAAAAAAACTAAATAACAAAAAATTATCCTAGAAGATGTACATCCCATCGCTCAAAGCTTGTAATCAAGTACCTAATAAATTTAATTGACGTTTATAGTTATTTTTGGCAATGACATTAAAATCCAGTTAGTTAAATTCTGAACTAAATTGTTGCAACTTATATTTTGTAATTTTTGAATATTTAGGCTGATTTATTTCAAATATGTGTGTTTTAAGGAAGTTACATTGTTGTGAAGGCTGTGCCATCAAGACCAGTTAGTTGTCCTCCCGCGAATGCACAATCTGGAAAATTGAACAAAATAGAGGAGAACAAAGTATTAATGGACCATAAATTAAATGTTAGGGCTGCTAGTTGCCCACCTAAGTCGTCCAAAACTGGTAAGTCAATGTCAGTCGAGTTGTCACCAGAAGTCTTGTTTTCTAAAAGATGACAAAAAGAAATGTGACATTGATCGGGTAATATGGCAGCTCGGAAACGTTCCCTGTTTGACAGTTAATGTAATCTTTTTTTGAGGATAATGTTTTGATAACCAAATAAAAAATAGTATTCCCTATAAAACCTTCTTTCTCCAATAATAACGGAAATGTCGTAGTAAATTTAAAAATAAAATGTTACCTATACATTAGGCTACAGTCTAGTTATGAATGTGATGTGCAATTATTACTAGTCTACTTTACGGGGCGCTATAAACGCCAGGAAAAAAATTAGTTACATTCCCGTATTTTGTACTAAACTGATTTTTTTCAAGCAAGTATGTAAATGTACTATTTGTATATACGAGTATGTATGTATTTATATGAAACAATCTGATTAAGGGTTCAGACGAAAACGGATACTAATTAGGTACTAAATTTTTTGTGGTGCGTTAGTTCATTGGAACAGTGTACTTGATACCAAAGTACAGAATTTTAACATACCTTGACAATGGACCTTCTTGTACCTGGGAACTCGTGCAAAATCCTTTGTTTTTTTTTTTAATTTATTAATTCTTTTAGTTTTTTTTTCTAAAAAGTTATTAATTTCTTGGTAAATTATAATGTACTTTACTTACAGGCTTTCAAGAAACAAAAGTTAGTGGTTCCAACTGTTCTTTGCAATCTGCAGCTCAGCAATCAATATGTTGCATACCAGCAAGCATACATGCCTTAAAAACTATCTCCAAAGAGGATGTAAATAAATCCAGCACCGCTCTGATAAAAAGTGTTTTTCCGAAAGGTAGTTCATAGTTAGTAGTAGCAGTTTTTTTATAAGTAAAGAATATTACAAACCTTCCGAATAATATATAAGGTGCTGTTACCCTCTTGAACTTCCTGTTGTACTACCTCTGCACTCTCGCGCCTTATCGCTAGGCTTTTACGAGGCGAGGCAGTACGAATGCTTACCGTATACATGCTTGGTTTGCTTAGTCGATCGTGTAAGATGAATGTGGTTGCGGTAACCACCGCGGCAGCTTTGGGTGCCGTCAGTTATAAGTTTCATCGTGCATACCACATAAAAGAAATTAATCGTCATTTCGGTCGTCCAGTCAGTCATTTCACCCACAACATTTGGGCTTCAGCTCTAATATCTCACAAAGTATACGCGAGAGTAGTCGGTACCCTTCGTCTCGCCTCGGAGGTGAAACGAGGCGGGGTGAGGCGATGCGAGAGCACCGATTACACTCTCCTGCTCGCGTTGTCTTGTGTGGTGTCGCCGGGAGTAAAGAGGTAGCATTACAGTGCCACTGACTACTTTGAATTAAATAATTAGTACTCCAATTTTATTCTAAAATATTTCGATCTCTTGCATTTTAAATATTTTTCAACGATTATAGATCATTTAACAAAATATCTGTGTGCACCCTATTTTAAAGATTAAATACTTATTTTTTGAAAAGTTACGCACGAACCAGACTTTTGAACTTTCCCGTAGACAGAATCTCGGTTCGCGATCGGGCAGAGTATCACCTTACATCGGTGAGTATCTTTCAACTCACTTTCTCGCCGGAGTCGTCCGGCTTATCTAGAGAAAATTCCCATTAATTTCCTTTGTTAACAGCCACTCCACGAAATTAATGTGACAACGTGGCATGTACAACCCCACTAAATTCTATTTTCCCCTTCGTTTTTCCGCGAATTCTACAGGTGAGCGACTTTGTTTAGCAGGCAAATGAATTAAAAGCTATGTATTTATCGACATTTACGACTTGATTTGTCAAGTGGGTAGCTTTTTTATGTCTCCCTGCATTTTCTAGAGACATTTATTGGCGTGTGCCTTATACAAGGTACATAATAGAAACTATAAATTTAGGTTTTACAATGGCGCTATATTTAGTAATACTTGTTTACCAAGGGCGGTTCTCCTGTTGGACCAATCAGATAAGACAGAACGTAATTTTACTGTTATAATAAAGCTATTGGGGTATTTCTTTTCGAGCGGGAAAGATTTTCTACATTGAGAGTATCAATGCAAAAGGTTAGTTTGTTCCCGATTGTTTAAATGTTCGGTCGAAATTCGGAAGCGGTAGTCAGTTATTATTTGGTGGGTTACGGGACAGAGTTTTTGCGGATCTTGGTGAAATTAAGTGAAATGTTTTCTTCATACTCAAGTTAAACTTGTTTTTGGAATAAAGGATTAGTTTTTCTAATTACGTGATTTAATTTATAATAATATTTTGTAGGTTATTTAAATCATTTTTAATAATCAATTATCTGACCTCTTACGTGTTAGAATATTTTTTATATGATTTATTTTCAATACGACTTTAGCATTTTC
Source organism: Philopedon plagiatum (assembly GCA_963971165.1). NCBI lineage: Eukaryota > Metazoa > Arthropoda > Insecta > Coleoptera > Curculionidae > Philopedon > Philopedon plagiatum. The sequence goes on from OZ020193.1 coordinate 93,802,880, forward strand.
TTTTTGTTTCAAGTTCTCCAATAAAACTTAAACACGCTATTTATAATTATACAGTGTGTCCACGGATGGAGTTGGCAAGAGGAAAAAATCTTAATTATTACATTATTGGTTCTACGAGGAAAAGTCATTTTTTATAAAAAAATTCTTCTTGGCGAAAAAATGAGTCTACCATATAAAAATTTGAGATCAGACGTGAATAGGGTGAATTAAAAAGTGAATGAAAAGAAGCAGTGTTAAAAATAAGTTTTTTTTAATTTGCGAAAATTGAGCATGCGTTTGTTTTCTTCCAGAACTAGGGCGCTTTGTCCAACTCTCGATTAGTTATACAACGTGTCCAGAAACCGTCTTAACAAATGGGAAACTTTTTATTTTTGACTTTACGGAAAACAACTTATTCTTTATAAAAAGTTCTGCATCGTGAGAAAATGCCATTGCCATTCCAAAATTTGATTTAAGACATACAGGGTGATTCAAAAATGTAAAAGTTCTAATCCACGTGAAGCCAAAAAGACACACATCGTTATTTAAATGTAAACTGCCACTGTAAATGTACTAAAGGTAACTTTTTATGTTAGTGAATTAGGTTTGGAACATACAGGATGTCCTAAAAATAAAATAATTATTTTATTATTTACTTTACCTGAGCCACTCTGTATGTCTTAGAGCAAGTTTTTGAATGGCAATGCTATTTTCTTACGATGCAGAACTTTTTATCAAGTATAATTTTTTTTCGTAAAGTCAAAAATAAAGAAGTTTCGCATTTGTTAAGATGGTTTCTGGACACGCTGTATAACTAATCGAAAGTTGGACAAAACGCCCTAGTTCTGGAAGAAAAGAAACGCATACTGCTCAATTTGCAGAAATTTAAAAAAATACTTATTTTTAACAATACTTTTTATTTACTTTCTAGTTCTCTATTCGCCAGCAAAAAATCTTATTTTTTTTAACGTAACAAATATCTTTAAGGCACTCACATTGTTGTGAAGGATGTGCCATCAAGACCAGTTAGTTGTCCTCCCGTGACTGCACAAGCTCGAAAGTTGAGTAAAATAGAAGAAAGTAGCGTAATGACCGACGATAAATCTAGTGTTAGAGCTGCTAGTTGTCCGCCAAAATCGTCGAAAATTGGTAAGTAAGGAGAAGGGTTTTTATTTTTGCTACACTGCCATATGTGAAATGTACAGGGTGTCAGATTTCCCCCGAGATATTCTACCCCTCCCTTATATTGCCATGAGGATTAATGCGAGAATTTCTCGTTTACAAAAAGTTTTATTTTTAAATAACATACTGCCTTCTTTGGATAATTGTTACGTATTTAACTCATTTCATTTCATAGGACTTCAAGAACCCAAAACAAATAATGTGAAATCGTCCTCGTCACCTAAATCACAGCAGACAGTAAGTTCCATCTCAGCGAGCACGCAATCTGTAAAAGCTCCAACCAGTATAAATGCAAATAAATCAAGAGTATCGGGTGTAAAGAAGATTTGTCAAAAAGGTAATTAAAATCAATGAAGCGTGTTAGTTTATTAAATATACTTAAATTTTAAATTTATATGCTACTTAAGTTGTTACTTATGAGTAACTAGTTACCCCATTATAAACTATGTAGTTTCTTAGGAATAAACGTTAATGGAAAAAATGTGTCGAAGACGTTTCAGTATTTTATAGTCGTCTAGTGTCGAGAGTTTTTATATATACAGGGTGATTCACGGTGGATGGTACGTTAGACGTATCTGGCGAACCAGTCAACGAATCGTCCTGAAAATTTGGTCATTTACTATGCAGTGTTGCCGCTTCTACTAAAAAGTAGTAGCAACTTTGATATTTTAAATAGAACACCCTGTATATTATTTCATTTTTAAAACCCCTATTAATGTTTTAACAACTTCTTTTAATATTGTTTTATACTTATCTCTTACCGTTTCTGAAATAATAAATAATTTCCAATTTTTTGGCGGAAAACGTTACCTTAAGAAATGCTGATATTCTTGAACTCTGAAATATTAAGACCCTGAAATTTGGTGGGTAGTTAAATAATAGCGGGGGGCTTTTTAACCTATGCCCAAATCATAGTTGCAGTATACAGGGTGGTGTAAAAATACAGATATTTTGGTTACTTGAAAAAATTTCCATAAGTATATTTTTTAAACGTTACACCCTGTATATTATGACTGATTTGAAAAGCTACTTAAATTTGCTTGTTATTGTTGTGTATCGTACCTATACCTAGCTAGTCAAGTTTCTGACTTATAAGCCATTATTTGTAAAATTTTCTCGACAATTTAATTTCCATTCGGATTTTAGTAAGTATGTCGTAACAAACTATTGTTACATGTATTGTTATGTGTGTATGCATTGAACATGTATAAAGTTTAATGAAATGTACCCAAATCTGCCGCCAATGAACCTCAGAAAATGTGTACTCACTCGGGAGTATTTGTGTAACACATCCATACTTAACTAGTCAAATCATAAAAAATTACTAAAATAATTTCACATAATATTTTAACAAATATTCAAATCGCTGGCCGTTTACCTCCAAGCACTTTAAGATTCGGGTGTATATATATATATATATATATATATATATATATATATATATATATATATATATATATATATATATATATATATATATATATATATATATATTAGTATATTATTATTTTTTTAAGGACAAAATATTATTGTGAAGACTGTGTCGTCAAGACCGGCTAGTTGTCCCCCGCAGGGGACAGTTAAAAAGGTGAAAAAAGTCGAAGACAGTGTGAAATTCTCAGAGGGAAAAGTGAAGTTGCGAGCTGTTAGTTGTCCACCGAAGTTACCGAAAATAAGTAAGTAAAAAGCAATACGTAAAGCATTTTATCAGAAGAGCTGCACAATTCCGAGCCGTTCCAATAGCGATACAATGTTATTTACAGTTTCGCAGGGAACAAATAAAATAAATAAGTAAGGACTTGCTTACTAATTCGTATCCAGTAATAATCGTCGATGTGTCTCTACATTCTTGCATTAATAACCTTTCCATTGTGTGTCTCCTATAACGACCTTGGCTTTGCATCATATTTGTGCTTTATTTTGAATAATATTAATTGGCACACGCAAACTCTGTTTAAATATTAGTTGCCATCTATCACGTAAACACGATAGAGGTCTACCCAAGAAGGCAAAATAAATACAGTTATAATAGATGGTTTAAGAAAAGGAAATATATATATATATATATATATATATATATATATATATATATATATATATATATATATATATATAATCACATTTAAATTGTAAGTGATTTAAATAAACTTTATTATTATATGTGTGCCATTTTATTAAAAACTGGTCTTATGGGAAGTAGGTAGTCTATTTCTTTTTATGGGTTGAATCCCATGAGCAATGTAATGAAAATATGATGGATTTAGAAACGCTAAAAGTAATTAGAGCAAACTTTCATCGGTTTAATTTCAAAACGATTTAATGGAATTGTGATTACTGCGCTTTTGACATCGATGCATTTTTTCCCGGGCTTGCGCTTGCAAGACCTTTAGGGACTTGCAAGTTCTTTAAATTATTAAGCATTTTTTAATTATATGTGTGATGATGACAGTTAGTTGCGTAACTTGCGTACTTCTAAGAATATTTTTGAGCATTTTGACAACGAACCAAAGTTATCTAAACGCTGCTTAATGATTAAAACAGTAGCCATGAATTAACAAATACGCACTAAGAAATAAGAATTAGGAATTAACGTTCAAAGAAATGGATAAACCCCTAATTCCATAAGGTGAAACACGGCCAGTGTCGCCAGCTTAATTATTTTCTGCCAAATTCACAGTGTTCCGTTGTTACAGACATTCAGGAACCAAAAATTAAGTATTTCAATTGGCCGACGAAGAATGTATCGCAGCAGATAGTGAGATCTTCTTCAGCAAACGCAGATTCTACAGTTAAACTGATGCAGGAACCAAAAACCAAGTTTTCCAGCTGGTCCTCGCACGCCATACCGAAAGTAATAGTTTGCCCATCGGCAAATCTACGGGGTGCAAGAAAGCTCGCTGGTGGTGAAGCCTGTAAATCTAATTCGTCGGTGACAAAGAAGGTTGGACATAAAGGTTTGTCATTATAGAATATTTTTATTAATTCGACTTTTTGTATGTAACAATAAAGTATAACTCGCTTTGTATTACACACACATATATATATATATATATATATATATATATATATATATATATATATATATATATATATATATACATACTTAATATTTATAGCTTAAAATTATGTGGGCTTTTATTTTACATCACCTCTCGCTCAGTTTAGATACTATTGTGTATATTTCAGAACCAAGAGGAAGCTTGTCCTCGCCTGTTCCACCAAGACAACGTGATTTTGATGTTCTAAATGGATCAGGAGCTGGCAGGAGCTCTAAAAGAAAGAAAATAATTTTTAGGGGTCCATCTAAACAAGAAAAATTTGAAAGGAAAGGTATATAGTCTAATATTTAAATGGTATTTTTTCAGTATACATTGGGCTCTTTTACTATAACTCAAGTTCACATAATTTTAATACGGATTTCTTAAGTAAGGGAATATTATAAGTATTTCGCAATAATAAAAGTAACCCACATGTCTGAATAGAGACATAAAAGTCTGTTAAAATAGCGTTTAATTTAAAATCGGAGGAATTCGTGGGAAACATATATATATATATATATATATATATATATATATATATATATATATATATATATATATATATATATATATATATATATATATAAGATACAGTAGTGTCGATTGCCTCGGTGCGACTGGGTTGCGACTGTCTGAATGAGTCCCAACAAGGACGAAACAGCTGTCATAGTCTACCCGGGCCGGGTAGACTATGACAGCTGTTTCGTCCTTGTTGGGACTCATTCAGACGGTCGCAACCCAGTCGCACCGAGGCAATCGACACTACTGTATCTTAAATCCGTTTTGCAAAACGCAAGCAGGAAATAACATACCATAACGCCACACCTAGCGGGTACTGGCTTTAATGCAAAGAGCAGAACACACTGAAAAAGTAAAAGTAAAAAGCAAAATCCAAGGGCGAACCCGGCATCTCTAGCTTTGAGAATCGCGTTTCGCGAATTCGCCCAACTTGTCCACACCAATTTGTGCAGAACAAGAAGGGAGTCGCTAACGTCCTCACTAGATAAACGTGTAAACCCTCAAACTCACACATGGCCTTCTTGCAATTTCTCCCTTGCAATCTATAATTTTTATGCTTCTTGAACCATTTTAAATATATATTTTTTGGGGCGTTTCTTGGGAATAGGTTCATCATTTAAATGGTTCAAGAAGCATAAAAATTATAGATTGCAAGGGAGAAATTGCAAGGAGACCATGTGTGAGTTTGAGGGTTTACACGTCTATCTAGTGAGGACGTTAGCGACTCCCTTCTTGTTCTGCACAAATTAGTGTGGACAAGTTGGGCGAATTCGCGAAACGCGATTCTCAAAAGCTAGAGATGCCGGGTTCGCCCTTGGATTTTGCTTTTTACTTTTACTTTTTCAGTGTGTTCTGCTCTTTGCATTAAAGCCAGTACCCGCTAGGTGGCGTTATGGTATGTTATTTCCTGCTTGCGTTTTGCAAAACGGATTTAAGATACAGTAGTGTCGATTGCCTCGGTGCGACTGGGTTGCGACTGTCTGAATGAGTCCCAACAAGGACGAAACAGCTGTCATAGTCTACCCGGTCCGGGGTTGTCCATTTTCTTGGACTCCCCGTACTTTAATGCAAAAAGAACGACACACTTCCACAGTCTAAAAAGACTGATACTATTTTACCGTTTAAATGATGAACCTATTCCCAAGAAACGCCCCCAAAAAAAAAAAAAAAAAAAAATAATATATATATATATATATATATATATATATATATATATATATATATATATATATATATATATATATATATATATATATTACTTGTAGATGAAAAGAAACCACCTTCTAAATTAAAAGTTGCCGGGTATTCCAGCGAGACACAAATTGTTTTTGGTACCCACAGGAAGAATCTTGGACTAAATGTTGATTACGACAACTTTAGAAAATGTATTTCAAAAGCAGGTCGTCGGTCTTCTCACGTAATAACGTATCTCAGTTTTGTCAATTTTATAGAAGAACATATTTAAGTTTTTGTTTCCCTTAACTGTAACTTTTACCTTCATTTATATAAACGGGAGATTTTTTTAATTAACGAAACTATTCCATACAGAATTTTTGACTATGATAAAAATGATGCACCATTTTTCCTAAGCTTTAGAATTTGGCAAAGTTTGAGATACGGCATCATACGTTATTTTATATTTATTGTAGTAATTTAATTTTTAATAACACGTAAAATAGACAGAAATAAACAAATAACTTAAAGATAACATCCTAAAATTACTAAAATATAGAAACAGAAAAATAGTTACTTCGTAAAGTTATTCTAGGGGAAACCAACAAACACCTATTAAAGTCTAGTGGTTTTAAACTGACTAAAATAAAATTATTTTAATCATACCATAGCCTTACTACTCTCAAGTTTGAACCTAACTAAGGAAATATAAGTATAGAAATAAAGCTCCAAATAACGAAAACACTAAATACCTTTTAAATTAAATCCCAAGACTAAGACAGTTACTCCATGAGATGAGCGAGAGATCTATAAAACAGGTTATGTTCTTCTAAACGAGCAACCAGCAGACATATGAAAATTCACAATTCATGATTTTATTAGGAATTTTCCTCGCAAAAATTCTATACGTTTTACAGTGGGGCCCGGAACCCAGAAACTTGGCATTTATTCAAATATGAAATTGAACATTGAAATTGCCGTTGCTTATATTTCTTAACTACACATACCACTGCATTATTTCCCCGCCCTAATACTATGGACGACGTTTCTCAAGCTAGAATATCTCAAGCGACCACTAGCGTGCGATCAAATGGTGATTTGTGTTAGACATTATTTAGTTATTGGTACGATTTTGCGACTTCACGCGTTACAAACTTTGCTTAATTATGGATTCAATACCTTAGGGATGTACTAAATATCTGCAGTTATTTGGTTTATATTAGTTGTGCTATGGTTTTTCCTATACTTGTGTAAATAGATTCTTACAAATAGGTTTCAGAATTCATCAATTATACCATTTGGGTAGTATTATAGTTTACTTCCACGCGTTTCCACCCCTGACCTTTTTATAAATTAATAAAGTAGAAATATTGTACTTTTAAACAGCAAAACAAACCATTGCTCATGTTTGCTCCTTTTAGGTTAATAGCTCTATTGTACAGTGCGTTTCTTTATTAAAATATATCCTACCCAAAGCGTTTCACATGATAATTCCTCCAATGTTTCACTAGCAGATTCAAGCATGGAGAGTGGGACATGATTGTTCTTCAGATTCTTCATAATTTCTATGCAAAATACACTGCGCGCAAAATAAATTGCCGATTTTAACCTATTCCCAAATATTTTAAAATCATTTTACGTAAAAAAGCTAACAATAAATATTTGTTTTTAAAAAATATATGTCACATCCTTTAACTTGTAAAACAAAAACATTTGGAATTTCCACTTCATTCCGCAAGAAGTTTGGTATACAAATAATCGTATCTTTATTAATGCACATTCAGAATTATGAAAGCATAATATATTGAAGTTAGGGCCTGCAATCCAGACGTAATCGCACAAACAAAATCCAGGATCCCAGTATTGATCCCGGAAAATTGTAACATTAATAAAGGTAAATTATTTTTATTTGTAATATGATAATTTTAAAATAACAAACAAAATAAAGTTATGCAGCACACATACAAGTATAAGAAGTAAAAATAATTTGAATTCGTTTGCATAAGTACTTAAATGAATCTTTCAGGGTTGCCATACCACGCGTTAAACCTTAATTTTAGGAAAAATACTGCGATGATGCTTGAAGCGTTAATTCACTTAGGTTATTTTTTTTAACATATTTTATAATTTATTTATTCGGGATTTCAATGCCCAATCCCTGGATTTTTCGGACTGGATTTTAATAGGATCCCGGAATTTCGAGATTCCGGGATTGCAAGCCCCATTATGATAAGTAATAAGTATGACATTGCCGTTTGATGGTACTATAATTCCTTTTTTATATGGTGACACACAAATGGCACACCTATGAAAAGGAAGCGGGCTTTGGGGATTAATTTTGGCAGCGTACTTGAACTTACTTCATATTAAACCGCATGCTTGCCTTGTGTGTGCGTTTCATAGTGATTATTATAAAATTTCGTGGTGTGTGATTAAAAACAGGAATCTGTAAAAACCCTAACATTATTGAAAAATGCGGGTCGTGTTTAGTATATACTTGTATACCAGTGACAAAAATAGGAGAGAAAATGCTACCTATAACCGGTAAGTAGTACCCTTGATTAGTAAATACATAGGTGCCTCGTTATATATTTACAGGTATTCTGCTTAATTTTATTTTAAAACAATGCTCATACAACAATGACCTCAAGCAGCCAAAAGATTAAAATTATTTTCCATTAAAATATTAACATACATAGCTGATCCTTTTGTTTTCAACATAACCGTCAGTCAATTTTCACGCAGTTAGCTTTTAAAACTTATGCTGCCAACACAATTTCTGGTACATGGACATATAGGGGGAGTTCGAGTAGACGCTCGATAGAGCGAGTTTGGAGAACAGGACATCATACCGCGGACACGCTCGGAGTACTTACGGCTCGTTCACACGGTACGGTACGATCATAGACAAAATAATTTAGACCATCACAACGTATTCGCGACACCAGCTGAATCCGTCCAATGTATGGCGAAAAAGTGCGTTTGTACGCATTGGGCACCAGTCAGATTTTTAAACGACAGTCCTCTCGAGGCATGCGCACGCGGACGTCTAGCAAAAGTGGTGTTGAACTCAATGACGCAACTCGGCGATCAGAACCGGACCCAGTTGTAATCACTGAAGGAAACACATGGAGTACAGCTGTTGTAAATGCTGAAGTTGCTATTTCCATTTGCAAAAATACTTTTAAGTTTTGAGTTATTAAGATTAACTCTAACCAAATAAATTTCTAACTTTTATCTTAAATGCACTCCGGTGTTGAAGTGAACACACACACGGAGAAGTAGAAATATTTATCAGTGACGTATATTGAGTGTGGTCAAGGTGTCAGAAAGGCACTGATGGGGTGTGTGTGTGTATTAGGGGCATTGTATAAGGGGTAAGATGGTGTAAGAAGGTCATATATAGTGTCAATGCCTCCTTCCCCCTATATTGCATAAGGGTGAGTGAGTGTCCAAAAGGCATATTTGCGTTTTCGCCAAAGGGGCACTAAAAATACTAGTGGATTAGGGTAGAGGGGAGTATTTGAAAAGGGATGGCGAAAGAAAAAAGCTCTTTCGCCAAAGGATCGCTAAGATATCAGTGGATTAGAAGGGTGAGTGTCCAGAAGGCATATTGCGCGCTTGCGCCAAAGGGGGCACTAAAAATACTAGTGGATTAGGGTAGAGGGGAGTATTTTAAAAGGGTTGGCGAAAGAAAAAGCGCTTTCGCCAAAGGACCGCTAAGATATCGGTGGGATTAGAAGGGTGAGTGTCCAAAAGGCATATTTGCGCTTTCGTCACAAGGGCACTAAAAATACTAGTGGATTAGGGTAGAGGGGAGTATTTTAAACAGGGATGGCGAAAGAAAAAAGCGCTTTCGCCAAAGGATCGCTAAGATATCAGTGGGTTAGATTGACAATGGGGCCGTAAGTAAGTAGCGCTTTCACCAAAGGATCAAGTGCACACACTGTAAATAGGTGTAAAAATATTTACATCTTACCATAGAACTTGGTTTGTTCAATAATTATACAGGATGGGATGCCAATCCAATAAAATATACACATAGTTTTGGTAATTTTTTTATTTACTATTTTACTTCTTAAAACAGTTGCATATTTATTTCTATTGTTAGAATAGTATGTTTATATTTTATTTCAACTTTCAATTTTGTAAATGTAACGTTTAAAAAATTAAGAGGGGGGACATTAAAGAGACGCACTGTATATGTATAAACTGAGCTATTTTCGAGGAATTATCGACAGTTTTGTGTTGCAAGAAAACTCAGATTTAAGCCAACAAACTATACAATTTTTGTTAAAATCTCACTAATGGTTACATTTTATCATTAAATAAAAGAATAATTACAAGTAATATATTTAGCATTATTACTCGATAAAAGATTCACGTCATGTGAAATAAATTTTGAAGTACGGTCCTGTCTATCACAAGGCAAACGTTCGACAAGGCGCAAGCCCGCAGAAGACCGTCTGTGTTTACGGATTCAGCTTGGTAAATTTGCCACATTCGCAAATGACATTATTTCTCTATTATATATTTTCTCTATGGGTACGATAGGTACTCGAATCGCAGTGTTCATACGATTCGATAGTGTTTTCGAATACCCACACTTGTTGCGTTTATTGTAATTGTTTAGGGATAAACAATGGATGTTATATTATGTACTGGTGTCACAAACGTTAGAAAAGAAGAAATATAAGATACTGGGAACTTCCCTACTGTTAGGTTGAGATATCAGTTGGAAGCTTTCCAGAATTTCCCTCCATGCTGCCGTTTTTGAAGTCTTGTCTTATATATATATATATATATATATATATATATATATATATATATATATATATATATATATATATATATATATATATAAGAGACTAAATGTTCATGGCTTTAGGAGACCACAGACGGATGAAGCCGCTAGCATAACCAAAACAAAGCAATCTTACCCAGCCCCAGCCACGGCGTGGCTGCCTTCCTTTGGCAATTGTATATTGTATATACTTATTGTCAAAATCTGTAAATATATATATATATATATATATATATATATATATATATATTATATATATATATATATATATATATATATATAGTCTCATAAAGTCGGTCTCGCTTCAACTAACCTTATCAACAGATCCATATTTATGTCACTCATCCTCTCAACTAGGTATTTTTGCAAACCTTAATTTCTTTTGAAAAAATCTGGTAACAGTGGTCAGTATAGTAACAGAGTTGTTTTCCATAAAAATTTACCCTGTCACCCAGCTAATGCAGTGCAATGTTGGCATAAGTAATTCAAGGAAATGTTACTGTAAGGTACGTAAAAGTATAGTAGGAACTGTATTCTGGCTAAAACATTACAAAATGTAGTAATTAGAATTTGGTAATTTGTCAATTTTCTGGCTCGAAAGAGTAAAACCAAGCTTTTTAGCTGCTGATGTGGCTATTGAAGTATTGTGTTTGTGCCAGCTGAGATCATGTTTGAAAGCGGCGTCAACAAGATCAGACGTTTTATTGTTATGTAGGGCTTGGTCATTCACGCGGATGGGAAGTGTTGCCAGATTTTTTGCGTGACAGAAAGCAAGACTGGGTTTTGGAGGCGTTAAACTCATTAAGGTTCTTGGTACCCCAGTTTAAGATTAATTAAAGATCTTGGGAAAGGGATAGGTGCATAAGATCTGCGTCTATTATACAGCTCTTGATTCGAGCCTTGTCTGGAAAAATGAATGTTGGAGTGAAGAGTACTATCGTCAGCATAACTGTGGATGGGATTGGTAGTTGAAGAGAGCAGGTCATTAATGTGAAGAAGAACTAGGGTTGGTGCCAGGACTGAACCTTGGGGGACGCCAGTCATTGATAGGATGGAAGTTAGATTAGATTCGATTAGATTAGAGAGGAAGCTACCAATCCAGGTACGTAGTAGAAGACCGTAAGAAGGTAGTTTGTTGAGGAGTGCGGCATACCACACTTGGTCAAAGGCCTTGGAAATATCAAGAGCAACAATCAGATTCGCCATAAAATTCGAGAGACTTGTTCCAGTTATCTGTGAAAACGATAAGGAGATCAGCTGTGGCTCTTTGGTGACGAAATCCGTACTGCTGTCATGAATGATTTTGCGTTTTTCTAGATATTTTAGAATTTGTAAGTTGATGACATTCTGCACATTCTGACAACTTTGCTGACAACAGAGGGAAGAGAAATATGTGTATATTTGGATAGAAGGGACTTGGATCCTTTCTTCAGGATGCACACGAGCAGTCTTCCAGCTATCTGGGAAGATGCCCTTATCATAGGAGATCTGAAAAGGACGAGTTAAGATGGATGCAAGTTCTGGAGCGCATTTTTTTAAAACCGTTACTGGTATGCCATCCAGATCGGAACACTTTTTGGTGTCAAGGGGTAGAAGAATTTTTTAAACTTGTTTGACCTTAAGTATTAAGTCAGACATTTTGTGGGGTACAGACGTAGCGGTTGGAAGAGCGAAATTCGCAGGAGGAATAAGGGTGGAATTTGCAGCGAATTGTTCGGCAGATAGTTCAGCCCCCACTATATTTTATTTGGGTTTCCCGCCCCCGAGCTTCCCCCCGCAGTCGGCGCATTTGGTTGGTTTTGAAAGACTTTTGCCACTTGTATCAACAACAGTTTTTATTAGTTTACGATAAAATGATTTAAGACGAAAAAAGGATCTACAGAACCATAAAACTTATGTCAGTTTATATAATGTCAGGCTATACAGATTTTACAATATTTCTTAACTTAATGTAACGTAAGGTCAAAAAAAACGTCCTCAAAGTATGCCGTGGAATCAATCACGAATGTCTGGAACACGATACACTTACAACGGTATGCTACGCTATGACGTCACTTCGAGGGAAAATCCTAAATTGACTAAACGCTTGCACCCCCTGTACATAAGTACAGGTCAGTTTATTGTCGGGTAGTGTGTTGAGTTGACGTTTATTAAAATATTATTGTCATATTTCATTTGCTCAGGTAAGCGCCTAGTCAATTTAAGATTTTCCCTCGAAGTGACGTCACAACGTAGCGTACCGTTGTAAGTGTATCGTGGTCTCGAATGATTACCCTTGAAAGGTAACATAGGTAAAAGGTATAGATGAATAAAAAATAAAACTGTCAAGTTCTGAAGGTTTTATTTTTAAGAAAATTAAATATAGTAATCACGGCAAAACAAAAAGCTTTTATGATCGAAAGTTACTTAAGAAATGGTAGAAGGGTTGATGGTCAGTGGTTTTATTCAACACGGGATGCCATTCAGGATTTTCAAACAGAATTTTCACACAGTCATGAAAGTCATCCAGTTTCGCAAAGTTTCGACTAGATCAGTAGCTTTGTTTAGAGAAACAGGAAGTGTAAATCGAAAGGGAAGCAGTGGAAGACTGGAAGACAGAAAGTTCGCATTGCACAAAAAATAGAAGAATTGAGGCAAATTATTAATGAAGACCCACAAACCCATGTTCGGCGTTAGAGCCAGCAAGTAAATGTATCCTACGGAACCTGCAATACAATCCTGAAATGTGACCTGCATATGCACGCTTATCGTCTAAGCTCAGTCCAAGAATTGTTACCAAACGATAAGCCGCAGCGAATGCAATTTTTAGAGTGGGTAATGGGTAATTTGCATAATAATGAAAACGTATTTGAAAAATCCTTTTTTACTGACGAGGCATGGTTTTACTTCCCTGGTTATGTACATTCTCAACAAATGAGAATGTGGAGTTCTGAAAATCCATATTTTTTTTATAGAGAAGCCTCTGCGTTTACAGAAAGTCGGCGTGTGGGCGGCCATATCGAAAAGAAGGTTAAGTGAACCGATTTTTTTTTTGAAGGAACTCAAATCGGCGAGATACCGTAATCAAATTTTAGAAAATTTTGTAAACGCATTAGACGATAAAGAGATGCGGCAAAGCTACTTTCAGCAGGACGGCGCACCAGTTCACGTAACTCTTGATAATTTAAATTTTTTGGAAGAATTTTTCGAAGACCGAATCAGTTCTAATATGCCAGTCAGGTGGCCACCACGGTCCTGCGATCTTACGCTGTGCGACTTTTTTTTTATGGCCACCCATTAAAAATTCGGTTTTAAAGTGCCTTATTAAAATTTATAAGACCTACGGGCTAGAATTATAAATAAATTTCAGGAGATTAACAACTCCCTCTAAGTGCTCACCAATGTTGTTGATGCTGTAAAAAGAAGAATGAGAACATGTTTGGAAGTAGAAGGTGGACACGCCTCTCATTTAGTTTAAATATATAATTTTTGGGTTCTTTGTTGTATATGTTTTTTTAATTTCTGTATTATGCAATGACAGTAATGTAATTTTAACAAAATAAAACCTTCAGAACTTGACAGTTTTATTTTTTATTCGCCTATACCTTTTACCTGTGATATCTTTCAAGAGTAATAATTCAAAACATGCGTGACTGATTCCACGTCCACGACATACTTCGAGGACGACTTTTTATCTTAATAGTTATTAGTATAAAACACAACATTATATTGTCATTGGAAAAAAAGTATGCAGTGTTATTGTCTTATTTTAATTATTCCAATCTAAAACATTTTTAGGTATATCCACTTCGCCCAGATCTCAAAAATTCGACGATTCATTCTTTAAAGAAAAACCTAAAAATGTTGACCGTGCCAATAAGGAAATTAAAAAATCTCAAATTGACGACAAAGACAAGAAAGCAACATTTCGAATAACGTACGATGGCGATGTGTTTATAATAAAGAAGGCCGATGAAGATTTGGTTGAACCAAAAATATTGGAACCCGACAAAGCTAATGCCTTCAAAACTAAAGAGTCGGACTATGCGGATGTTACGAAGAAAGGAGAGAGAGAACGAGAAGTTAGGATAAAAGATGACGTCAACATTTTGTCGAAATCAATAACAAAAAAAGAAAACTATGACCTGAAGCATGCCGATGAAACACGATATCCGGGCCAACAGCTAGTGGCCAAAATCGAACAAATACTGAAACCTGCCGACAAAAACGAAGGTACGAAAAAGCACAATTCCGAAATAAAACTACGTAACTACGACGCTATCGAAGACGAAAATCTGTCTTTCACTTATCGAGAAAACCACCTTTCATCTAAGGACTGCGTAGCTAAAATCGTCACCATTTACGATAACAAAACTTCACTGAGACTTAGGGAAAACGGCAGATTTTCAAAGTTCAATCGAGGTTTAGCGGATGTTCAGAGTGAAAAATTCGAGACGATTTTTGGCGGTTTGGGTACCGATAGATTTCAAGGAATCAAGGATGACTTCTTTAGAAGTAAGACATTTGTTACATCCGTATTCCTTATAAACTGGTGATTAAAGAAAATGTGGTTGGTTTTTTTATAAGATTTTGGGGATAAGCTCTTTATATTTCAATATACAGGGGGTACTTTTAGGTGAGGTTACGATACTGCTAGAAGTTCATATGATTTTTTCTAGAAGCTGTAAATATCCTTATACTTCACTATAATTGCGCCACCACTCTATCTGTGTGCTAAATTTGAAATTTTTATGTCGAATAATTTCAGAGAAAATCGCCTGTGGCAGGCGGATGGACGGATGGATGGACACCGAAGTAATTCCATAAGTGTTCCCTTTTGCTAATTTTAACACGGAATACTAAAAAGTGACGTGGATATACGATGAAAAAATCTTGATTATTAATACTGTATTTCTTTAAAATCAGTCAGTAATCCCGGTGAAATATTCTATAACCCGTTGACGACAGCGCTTTACGTTTGAGGGTTGAACGTAAAATAGCATAACAACTACTTTCGTAGTCTCGATTGGATTAACGCGTCGTGTGAACTCCACGTATAGTTGTTTGGTCAAGCTTGTTGACCTCATGTTTGAACTTGATTTTGCGTTCAAGTGTTTTGAAACCGATTTAATGGATTTCCATAACTGTATAAGACGCCAACGTAACAAATTGTGAATACTGTCTTAGGGCCAGTCCGTCTATGACGTGCCGATTAAGTCACAATTATTATACAGAGCGATATAAAAGTTATTTAACAAAAACTTTTTGGGGGGATTATCTCGTTAGAAGGCGCTCTTATAATAGATATATATATATATATATATATATATATATATATATATATATATATATATATATATATATATATATATATATATTATTTCCTTTTTATTCTTGGGCATAGGTTTATGATTTAAATTTTGATATTAAAACCATGGGTTTATGACGTTTCGCCCAGTCATAGTGGGCTTTATCAAATTTATTGGTTAAAATTTAAGAGTAACCTAAAAACAAAACAGTCACAGTTAAAAAAGTGCACATTCAATGATCAATAGGACGAATTATTAAGACAGTGCGCTAATACAATCGCATACAAATTAAAAATAATGATAAAATATACGTCATTAATAAAATTTTCTGTACGCACCTTGAAATCCATGTAGCTAGTTTGGCAGGATTTGAATCTTTGATAAAATATTTCTTTGCATTGATGGTTTTTTCCATATTTATTTAGTTTTTATTATTTCGAGAATTTTTTATATTTTTTTTTATGTATAGTTCATTTTAACACGATTTATACAGGATTGGGCTATACTGGAAGTTGACCAGGAACACATCTTTAGTGAATTAGATTGCAGTAAATCTGGCTCAAATTACTTATGTTTTGTTTATCATTAACTGCATGTGGTTCTTTTTTTATATGTATCATTTCTTTTGCAAGAAGTTTATGGTAGTTTCTTTCTTGGGTTAAAACTTTAGTGTTTGCAAAGTTAAATTCGTGCTTTTCATTTGTTTCATGTTTGGGTAAAGCTGTAGAAGCATTTTTTGTATATTTGTGTCCATTGAGTCTATTGTCAAGATGTTGGGTTGTCATACCTATATATTTTTTAGGACAATTTAAACAAGGTATGGAGTAAACTAAGTTTGACTTTTTTTTGGTGGGGACTTTACTTTTCAATGGTGTATATACTGAAGAAAGGAGATTTTGGGCTTTATGACATACATATATTATGTTTCTTTAAAATATACTTAATTTTTTCTGATAGCTCTTGAGTGTATGGCATTGCGATATATCTCAAGGGGTTGTCAGGTTTTAAAACGTTTTTCTGGGCTGTTTTATTGTAAAATTTAGAAGTTCGTTGTTTTATTATTTTGTTTACTTTTCTGGAAAGTTATTCTCTTTTAGGATTTTTTTAACTTTCTTTAAAGCTTCTGGTCGAAACTTTGGCGATGTTAATGCTAAGGCTCTATCAGTTAAACCTATTACACTATTTTTTTGGGTTGTGGGGTGGTGTGAATTATAATTAAGATAGCGACCTGACCATGTGTTTTTAGTGTACCATTTGGTTTTAAGACTTTCATCGTTTTTATTTCTAATTAAAGTTAAGTCGAGAAAGTTAATTTTATTATCACTTTCAATTTCTGAAGTAAATTGAAGTTTGGGGTGAAATTTGTTAAATGCATTTAGTATATTGTTAATTTGGTTTTCGGGTACGGCTGTGATGCAGTCGTCCACGTATCTTTTAAAAAATGTCATTGGAATATTAAGGTCTTTTAAGACTTTTTCCTCCACGTATTCCATTACTAGTTGCGCAACAGTGGAAGATATGGGAGAACCCATTGCGCAGCCATCTAATTGTTGGTAAAATTTATTTTTGTATTGGAAATAGTTATTAGTTAGTGTTAGATTTAGGGATTCCAAAAATATCTCTCGACTTAATGTTGTGTGGTCTTTTAAAATGTCCCATTTGTCTTTAATTATGTTAGTTAATAGTTCGTTAGGAATGTTTGTGTATAAGGACACAACATCTAGTGATATAAGTTTAAAATTCTTAGGTACTTTAACAGTGTTAATAAATTCTTTAAAGCTGAAGAGTCTCTTATATAGTAATCATTTTTGTAAGTAATTTTAGAAAGGCAACCACTTAGATATTTTGACAATTTGTAAAATTGTGACTGGATGCACGAAACAATAGGTCTTAGAGGGGTTCCAGGTTTATGTAGTTTAGGTAATCCGTATATTTTTGGAGCTACTGCATTATGTATCATTCGTTTTTTTGCTTCAGTTTCGGTTATAAGTTTTTTTGATAGTATTTTCTTTAACAGACTATTATTTTTTGTTTGATAAATATTGGTGGGATTGCTGCGTAAGGTTTTGTACGTCTGATTATCCGAAAGTAAGTCATCCATTTTAGTGTTGTAATCGTTTGTGTTCATGACAACAGTTTTGTTACTCTTGTCTGGTTTTAAAATAGTGATGTTTGGATTGTCCCTTATAAATTGTTTAGTTTTTTTGATTTGCTTATTTATTCTATTTTGGAAAGCGTTATGTTTTGTGTTTTTGTGTCTTAATTTGGTTTTATGATTTGTAATTACGTTAACTAGATCAGCACGAATCGAATCTTTGACGTCATTTGGTTTTTCGTGTATGGCTGATTCCACACATGCTATGTATCCTGTAACTGATAAATTATTTTCATTAAAGACCGGTAAAGAAAATTTATCACCCAAAGCCAATACTTCGGCGATATCGTTAGGAATTTGTTTGTCAGAAATGTTCTCTAGCCAATCTGAAGTATTTATTTTATTTTCGGGTTTTGTTTCAAATGAGATTAGAGAGGATAGTTTTTTTTGGTTTTTTGACTTTATATAATTAAATGTTTTTTCGTGATTTATGTTTTCACGATGTGTAAATTCATTCCAAATGTCATCCAGTCACCATTTTACAAATTGTCAAAATATCTAAGTGGTTGCCTTTCTAAAATTACTTACAAAAATGATTACTATATAAGAGACTCTTTCAGCTTTAAAGAATTTATTAACACTGTTAAAGTACCTAAGAATTTTAAACTTATATCACTAGATGTTGTGTCCTTATACACAAACATTCCTAACGAACTATTAACTAACATAATTAAAGAAAAATGGGACATTTTAAAAGACCACACAACATTAAGTCGAGAGATATTTTTGGAATCCCTAAATCTAACACTAACTAATAACTATTTTCCAATACAAAAATAAATTTTACCAACAATTAGATGGCTGCGCAATGGATTCTCCCATATCTTCCACTGTTGCGCAACTAGTAATGGAATACGTGGAGGAAAAAGTCTTAAAAGACCTTAATATTCCAATGACATTTTTTAAAAGATACGTGGACGACTGCATCACAGCCGTACCCGAAAACCAAATTAACAATATTCTAAATGCATTTAACAAATTTCACCCCAAACTTCAATTTACTTCAGAAATTGAAAGTGATAATAAAATTAACTTTCTCGACTTAACTTTAATTAGAAACAAAAACGATGAAAGTCTTAAAACCAAATGGTACACTAAAAACACATGGTCAGGTCGCTATCTTAATTATAATTCACACCACCCCACAACCCAAAAAAATAGTGTAATTATAGGTTTAACTGATAGAGCCTTAGCATTAACATCGCCAGAGTTTCGACCAGAAGCTTTAAAGAAAGTTAAAAAAATCCTAAAAGAGAATAACTTTCCAGAAAAACAAGTAAACAAAATAATAAAACAACGAACTCTTAAATTTTACAATAAAACAGCCCAGAAAAACGTTTTAAAACCTGACAACCCCTTGAGATATATCGCAATGCCATACACTCAAGAGCTATCAGAAAAAATTAAGTATATTTTAAAGAAACATAATATCATTGTATGTCATAAAGCCCAAAATCTCCTTTCTTCAGTATATACACCATTGAAAAGTAAAGTCCCCACCAAAAAAAAGTCAAACTTAGTTTACTCCATACCTTGTTTAAATTGTCCTAAAAAATATATAGGTATGACAACCCAACATCTTGACAATAGACTCAATGGACACAGATATACAAAAAATGCTTCTACAGCTTTACACAAACATGAAACAAATGAAAAGCACGAATTCAACTTTGTCCAAGAAAGAAACTACCATAAACTTCTCGTAAAAGAAATGATACATATAAAAAAAGAACCACTTGCAGTTAATGATAAACAAGACATAAGTAATTTGAGCCAGATTTACTGCAATCTAATTCACTAAAGATGTGTTCCTGGTCAACTTCCAGTATTAGCCCAATCCTGTATAAATCGTGTTAAAATGAACTATACATAAAAAAAAATATAAAAAATTTTCGAAATAATAAGAACTAAATAAATATGGAAAAAACCATCAATGCAGAAAATTTTATTAATGACGTATATTTTATCATTATTTTTAATTTGTATGCGATTGTATTAGCGCACTGTCTTAATAATTCGTCCTATTGATCATTGAATGTGCACTTTTTTAACTGTGACTGTTTTGTTTTTAGGTTACTCTTAAATTTTAACCAATAAATTTGATAAAGCCCACTATGACTGGGCGAAACGTCATAAACCCATTGTTTTAATATCAAAATTTAAATCATAAACCTATGCCCAAGAATAAAAAGGAAATAATATAATGGAAATGGTTTAAGAGAAGAATATATATATATATATATATATATATATATATATATATATATATATATATATATATATATATATATATATATATAGGAGTGCTATTTTACCCCATCTGTAGTTACCCCAGAGATTGCCCGCATTTTCTCTAATACCCTGAATATATGTTTAAAAGTCGCGACGTGATTTTAAGAATAAAATTTATTTGGTGCGCTACACGTTTTTAAACATACTGTGTAAGTAAAGAGAAGTTGAGAGATCTGAAAAATTGTTTAGGACATTTTAGTAAATTTTATAGGGCGTCATTTAAATACTTTGACAAATTAAGAATAGAATAAGAAATTAATTTTTACTGATTAAATCTGTAAGATCATATACGTTTTTTCACATGCTGTTCTGTTTGTTACAGATGGATTAAAAAGCAACAACGGCCTCGAGATTCAACGCGGTTTTAAGAAAAACCAAAGTGAAATGAAAATTAAAAGTCCGCAAGAAGTAGAAGATATCGCTAGTCAGATTCCAAAGAAGTCCGCGGAAAGATCTAAAAGTGTCGACGATGCTCAAAAGGATCGCAGAAAAAGAAGTTCATCGACTGAGGTGGAAAATATTGTCAAAAAAGTTTTTGGAGAACAGGCTCTACCCCCAAAAGCTTCTAACATTAACAGAACTGATAATAAACCGAAGAAAGATAATGTGGAAGAGAAAAATCAAAGCGTCAGCAGTTTCAAGGCCAAGCCCAAAGTTACAAAACCATATAGTTTAAAGTGGAATGTACCAGACTTTAAAAAAGTTAAAAGTGACATAATGAGCAGGTCCAGTGATTACATGAGGAAAAATCAAAGCAAGTCTCTTCCAAAGGCTCAGGATGAAGCCAAAGATAAGGAATCAACTATTTTTAAAAGGGAAGTTAAAACAGACATGAATCATAGAAATGCGATTGAATATGCGAAAGTTGATGATAACATATATATTAGCACAGATTCTAAACTAAAGGGCAACATAAAAACGAAAGGCATTACGGATAAACCGGAATCATTCCTTAAAAAATATAAAAAGGAAAGTACATCCTTCGGTAAGTCGGAGGAGTTTACTAAACTTGATAATATTTATGGTAAGATAAAATCGAAAGTGTTCAACGAATCCACGGGTAAAATTTCTGCCAAGCAGGAAAGTAGTGGAGAAATTAAAAATGTTAAGCCTAAGGATAAAGAAGGTGCTCAAAATAAGCCAAATGTTGACGCGCAAGTACTGTTTACGAAGGACCAGACCAAGGAAACCAAACATATGAATGATAGTAAAAAATCGAAAGTGTCCAACGAATCTACTGGTAAAATTTCGGCCAAGCAGGAAAGTAGTGAAAAAATTAAAAATGTCCTGGCTAAAGATGATACTCAAAATGAGCCAAATGTTGAGGCGCAAGTACTGTTTACGAAAGAGCAGACCAAGGAAACCAAACACATCAAGGAAAATATGAATGATGGTAAAAAATCGAAAGTGTCCAACGAATCTACGGGTAAAATTTCTGCCAAGCAGGAAAGTAGTAGAATAATTAAAAATGTCCTGGCTAAAGAAGGTGCTCAAAATAAGCCAAATGTTGACGCGCAAGTACTGTTTACGAAAGAGCAGACCAAGGAAACCAAACACATCAACGAAAATATGAATGATGGTAAAAAATCGAAATTGTCCAACGAATCTACGGGTAAAATTTCTGCCAAGCAGGAAAGTAGTGAAAAAATTAAAAATGTCCTGAGTAAAGAAGGTGCTCAAAATAAGCCCAATGTTGACGCGCAAGTATTGTTTACGAAAGAGCAGACCAAAGAAACCAAACACATCAAGGAAAATATGAATGATGGTAAAAAATCGAAATTGTCCAACGAATCTACGGGTAAAATTTCTGCCAAACAGGAAAGTAGTGAAAAAATTAAAAATGTCCTGAGTAAAGAAGGTGCTCAAAATAAGCCCAATGTTGACGCGCAAGTATTGTTTACGAAAGAGCAGACCAAAGAAACCAAACACATCAAGGAAAATATGAATGATGGTAAAAAATCGAAAGTGTCCAACGAATCTACGAGTAAAATTTCTGCCAAGCAGGAAAGTAGTGAAAAAATTAAAAATGTCCTGAGTAAAGAAGGTGCTCAAAATAAGCCAAATGTTGACGCGCAAGTATTGTTTACGAAAGAGCAGACCAAGGAAACCAAACACATCAAGGAAAATATGAATGATGGTAAAAAATCGAAATTGTCCAACGAATCTACGGGTAAAATTTCTGCCAAGCAGGAAAGTAGTGAAAAAATTAAAAATGTCCTGGCTAAAGAAGGTGCTCAAAATAAGCCAAATGTTGACGCGCAAGTACTGTTTACGAAAGAGCAGACCAAGGAAACCAAACACATCAACGAAAATATGAATGATGGTAAAAAATCGAAATTGTCCAACGAATCTACGGGTAAAATTTCTGCCAAGCAGGAAAGTAGTGAAAAAATTAAAAATGTCCTGGCTAAAGAAGGTGCTCAAAATAAGCCAAATGTTGACGCGCAAGTACTGTTTACGAAAGAGCAGACCAAGGAAACCAAACACATCAAGGAAAATATGAATGATGGTACAAAATCGAAATTGTCCAACGAATCTACGGGTAAAATTTCTGCCAAGCAGGAAAGTAGGGAAAAAATTAAAAATGTCCTGGCTAAAGAAGGTGCTCAAAATAAGCCAAATGTTGACGCGCAAGTACTGTTTACGAAAGAGCAGACCAAGGAAACCAAACACATCAAGGAAAATATGAATGATGGTAAAAAATCGAAATTGTCCAACGAATCTACGGGTAAAATTTCTGCCAAGCAGGAAAGTAGTGAAAAAATTAAAAATATCGTGGCTAAAGAAGGTGCTCAAAATAAGCCAAATGTTGACGCGCAAGTACTGTTTACGAAAGAGCAGACCAAGGAAACCAAACACATCAAGGAAAATATGAATGATGGTAAAAAATCGAAAGTGTCCAACGAATCTACGGGTAAAATTTCTGCCAAGCAGGAAAGTAGTGGAATAATTACAAATGTCCTGGCTAAAGAAGGTGCTCAAAATAAGCCAAATGTTGACGCGCAAGTACTGTTTACGAAAGAGCAGACCAAGGAAACCAAACACATCAAGGAAAATATGAATGATGGTAAAAAATCGAAAGAGTCCAACGAATCTACGGGTAAAATTTCTTCCAAGCAGGAAAGTAGTGAAAAAATTAAAAATGTCAAGCCTGAAGATAAAGAAGGTGCTCAAAACAAGCCAAATGTTGAGGCGCAAGTACTGTTTATGAAAGAGCAGCCCAAGGAAACCAAACATCTCAAGGAAAATATAAATGATAGTAAAAAATCGAAAGTGTCCAACGAATCTACGGGTAAAATTTCTGCCAAGCAGGAAAGTAGTGAAAAAATTAAAAATGTCAAGCCTGAAGATAAAGAAGGTGCTCAAAGTAAGCCAGATGTTAAGGCGCAAGTACTGTTTACGAAAGAGCAGACCAAGGAAGCTAAACATATCAAGAAAAATATAAATGATGGTCAAATCGTGTTTAAAAAAGAAAAGAATGACTTGCCTCGGCCTAAGACAGTTGCAGAGTTTATAGAACGCGAAAACATTTACCTCAAGAAATCCAGAACTCATCTGCAATTCGCTGATGTACCTAGAGCAACTGCAAAAGTGCCGAAGAGGAAGTCCGAGTCGGGCATAAACAACGAAGCAAGTAAACATACAATGAGAAGTGTTACAGGAGAAAACATTAAACAAGATTCAATAAAACACAAAAATGCATTAGAGCTTACCAAAGATGATACTCGAGATCTTGGGGCAAAATCTATAGTTGATTTAGATCCAAAAACCGACTCGAAATTAGTGACAAAGGAAAATAAGGCTCGAGAAAAAGGCATAGAAAATAAAAACTTGACCAATGTTGATGCAGTAAATGTGCTTAAAGCGATTAAGAAAAATCCTTTAGAGCATAAGAAGTTAGAGGAATTTACCAAAATCGATAATATTTATATTAGGAAGAAATATGCTGGTGATGCATGGGAAAGAAAAGAAGAAAATACCTTAAGTGATTCCAAACCTGCTAGTCAGAGTTTGAACAATAACATGTATAAGCTAAATGTTCCAACTACAGATGATAAAAATGATGTGTACTTTAGAAAAAAATCTACTGAAGACTCGATTTCAGAAAGTAAAAAAGAAGTTAGTCCAGCGACTAACAGTTTGGTTAAATCCAACAGTTTAGATAAACGTTTGCAGGAACAAGATGCTGAATCTGTACTAAAGTCTGAAGTTCGAAATGTTTTTAAAAAGGAACGATTGGAACTGACGCCTAGTAAAGATTTTACAGATTTTACTAAAGTTGGCAACATTTATATCAAAAACAGTATTAAACAAAATAAGGAACCGTCGAGTGACGTAAATAAGATAAGTGATTCACGTGAAGATCACAAGAAACCTGCCAAACAATCAAATGCGCTTGACGATAGACAAGCATGTTCTTCGAAGAGAAGTAGCATTTACATTTTAGACGTTCCTAGCGTCTTGGATAAGTCAAATAAAGAACAGGAAGATCAAACACAGGACTTAAAATCTGCTAAAAGCGATATTTTGACTAAGAAAGTAGCCGTTCCTGAGAAAAATTCTTCAGACGTCACAAAACCCAAATTTTACTTAAATAAGAATATATTTAAGCGACCAGAAAAACCTATAAGATACAAATGCGTTGAAGAAAACGCAAGATTTAAAAAAGAAGAAGTTTTTGGTGAGAGGCAAAATCTTTATAAATCCCTTAAATATAATACGGCTAAAAAATCTTACTTAAAGTCAAAAGGTGTGCATGGTAAAGCAGTTTTTAAATATGAAAAGTTTGACGCAAATGAAGATGGAGAAAATGATAAACTACATAAAAGCAAAGCTAGGGCAAAAATTGTTGTAAGAAGTGTACAAGACAAATCGCGCACAATAAAAGGTAATGTTGCTTCTGATTTAACAACTGCTACTTCGAACCCTGTGGCCAGTCATGATAAGCCGACGAAAGTTGCTTCAAATATCGAACAAGATACGGAAGAAAACAAAAAAGTTTCGGTGGAATCAATATTCAGGCCTAAATCAGTAACAGGAGGTCCCAATAATCAAAACAAAAATGCAGCTGTTGAAAAAGATGATAGTATGAAGACTACGACAAATGAAGAACTGATGACACCTGTCACGCTAGAAGCTAATTTAAAAAAGAATGAAAGTAAAGATGAATCTGGAATGTCGGCAAAGGACAAGGAACATGAAACGATATCTAAAGGAAAATTAGCAAGTACACCAGATAAGGATGTAATTGAAGACGAGCAGCACACCATTGTCACAAGTCTGAAGCATATTAATAAAACCATTAAGCAAATCATCATTTCAAAAATTGAAGAAGTTACTGCCAATTGCCTAGACAAAACTTCAACGTCGAAATCGGAGCAACAAGGAGATAAGAATGCGTCTGCTGGAAAAGATGATCTTTTCGAAGGGCTTAAGCGTAAAGAAGCTGTGTCAAAGGTAGTCAAAAGAGTACCAGAAAATATTCGTGAAAGTAATAATACGGCCGAATTAAAATCCGAACCTGCAAATCTAAAAGAGCCCAAAGATAATTTAAAAACTCCGATTAGGGCGGAAACTGTCAAAGAAAATATTAAAAATGCTGCTGATAATTTAGTGAAGTGTGGGATTATGGGAGAAAAATGTTCGGATTCTCAGAAAATTATTGTTGTAAATCAAGAGATCGAAAGAAAGTCGGATAAGGCACAAGACTTAAATGTGAAAGAAAGCTTACCGAAACTGGAGATCCAAACCTATTCTAGTTCCAGAAAAGTTGATGAAGTTAAACATGTTATAGGACAAGGTATAACAAAAATGTGTTGGTTTTTTATCATAAAAAATAAAACATTTTATGTTCTGGAAAAATATTTTTTATGATTTTAGTTGCTAAAAATGAAGAATCGCCTAAAACAGGGAATCAAATAATTTCGAAGAATGTTAGTAAAGCAGGACCGGTTCCAAAAACGTATTTTAGTTCTAGAAAAGTTGATGAAGTTAATCGTGGTATAGGACCAGGTATGACAAAAATATGGTTCGAGTTTTTGTTATTTTTTTTATTATAAGAAAATTAAAATAGTTTATATTTTGGACAAAATATTTTTAAATGTTTTTAGTTGTGAAAAATGAAGAATCAACAGAGCCTCAAATAACTTCGAAGAATATTAATGCAGAAGGACCGGATCCAAAAAAAATAGTTCGAAAGTTGAAAATTAGTTATTTGAGCGAGTTAGAAAGAGCAGAGCAACAAAAAAGGAGAGAAGAAATCGCGAAGAAAAAGAATGTATATAAATGGGTAAGGCATGGGAAGAAAAACCAGGAAAAATCAAAAAAATTCGAGGTAAGTAAAGCAAACCCTTTGATTATGACTAATATTGACTCGTTTGTTTTTAAAGCGGACCATAGGGTTTTATTATGTTAAATTTTTAACCCCATGTTAGGCCCTCTTCTATTACATAGAAATAACTTGACATAGGTAAATTTCGGAGTCTTAAGATTATGTTTGTTTGCCAAATATGACCAAAAAAGCTCCAAAAATATCTAAAAAATGCATTGGTTTTTTGAAAAACATTAATATTTCACACTCGTAGTATTTTTTTTGCGTACACAGGTGACACACATTTTCTGATCAACTTTATTGTCGAAATTTTAGAAGCATTTTTTAGGTATTTTTTGTAGCTCTTTTACCATATTTGCCAAAATTAACCTATTCTTAAGAATCTATAATTTACCTATGTCAAGTTTCTAATTGAACAAAGCCTAACATGGGTTTAAAATTTAACAAGTAAAAGTCTATGGTCTGCCAAAAATAAATGCTCTGTATATTTTTTAAAACCCATCCTGTATGTAAAATTAAAATTATGCCCCTTTCAAGGTAAAGTTAAGTTTATTCTGTATTTTATGGAAAATGAAAAGGGCACCTGAAAGTCTGTGTCATATAAAAATTATTGTTTTTGCCAATTCTGCCGTCTGGAGTGGCAGGAATAATTTTGTTAAGTTGCCCACCCAGTACGTTCTACAACCATGTACCCAGAGTTAGAAACAAGGAAGACTTAGGAAGAGATACCATTAAAATTTAAGGGCAATCATAGATTACAGGGTTACTCGTAATCAACTATAGCTAACTACTATTTCTTGTGGTAATAAAATAAAATCCTACACCCCAAAACCGTCAAATTTTGACCGAGGCAAGAAATCAATGCAATAAAACTACCTTAGAGTCTGAAAATGCTTTTAACAACCGCATAAAAAATAAAGTGCTTTCCACTGTTCCAACGGCAGCAAATCTTTCTGGTCACTTGCCAAAAACATTAGTCAAAACCTCTGTAGAAACGCTTTTCCTCTCCTGACCTCTGCCAACGCAATTATCTCCACATTTAAAGGGAAAGCTGAACTGTTTGCCAAACAATTAGCTGCCAGTTCCACCCTAATCCCTTCTGCCAATTTCGCTCTTTCAGTCGCTACGTCTGTACCCCACAAATTGTCCGACATAATACTTAAGGTCAAACAAGTTCAAAAAATTCTTCTATCCCTTGACACCAAAAAATCCTCCGGTCTGGATAGTATACCAGCAATTGTTCTAAACAAAAATGCGCTCCAGAGCTCGTACCCATCTTAACTCGCCTTTTCCAGATCTCCTATGACAAGGGTATCTTCCCAGATAGCTGTTCGTGTGCAGCCTGTCCCGAAGACAGTATGGATTTCGTCACCAAAGGTCCACAGCTGATCTCCTTACCTTCATCACACATAACTGGAACAAGTGTCTTGAATTTCATGGCGAATCCCAGATTGTTGCTCTTGATATTTCCAAGACCCTTGATCAAGTATGACATGCTTCACTCCTTAACAAACTACCTTTATACGGTCTTCCTCCCAAACTATGTACTTCTCTCTAATCGGCGCATATCTGCTGTGGTGGACGGTCACTCATCTAACTTCCATCCTATCAATGCTAGCGTACCTGAAATTTCAGTCCTGGGCACCAACCCTATTTCTTCTCTACAGCTACCAATCCCATCCACAGTTACGCTGACGATAGTACTCTTCACTCCAACATTCATTTTTCCAGACAAGTCTTGAATCAAGAGCTGAATAATAGACGCAGGTCTATGCACCTATCCATTTCCCAAGATCCTCAATTAATCCTAGACTGGGGTACCAAGAACCTGTTCAGTTCAACGCCTCCAAAACTCAGTCTTGCTCCCTGTCACGCAAAAAATCCGGAAACACTTACCTTATCCACATGAATAATCAATCCCTACAGAACAATTAAACGTTCGATCTTGTTGGCACCGCTTTCGAACGTGATCTCAGCTGGCACAACCGCATTACTTCAGTAGAGACATCAGCAGCTAAAAAGATTGGGTTTCTCTTTCGAGCCAGAAAATACTTTTCCCCTTTGAACTTACACACTCTATGTTTCCCAAATAAGACCTAACCTAGAATATTGTTCCCATATTTGGGGAGCGGCATAACCTTCGGCACTTCAATGACCCAGTCCTTTCAAGAAAACTCCCTTCTCTCGCTCATCGCCGCGCGATTTATCGCTTTTAATTTTACTTCCACGGATTTTGCTCCGAAGACCTAGCCGCCATCTATAATTCCTCCCTTAGCCAAATGGTTTATAGATGTACAAGTTGACAGAACACCGGGATATGCATCTGTGCGAAGTAAAGGGAGGCGCAATTTGTTAGTTGCTTTACTTTCCGCACGATGCGCGCACTGCACACCCCGGTTTTCTGTTAACTATAAAAGGAAAATAATTCTTTTTATCTTTTTAGTGCGATACTTTTAAAAGCGTGTTGTTTAGTTTTTTTAAACTATAATTTATTTTTAACATTTTAGTGCGCCACTCGTAAAAGCGTGTTTTTTAATTTTTTAGTGACTTGGGTTTGGAACATACAGGAGGTCCCAAAATTAAAATTCATTTTATATTATGGACTTTACAAAAAAAGTAGCTATATTTTTATAAAAAGTTCTACATTGTAAAAAAGAGCATGGTTACTCAAAAACTTGATGTAGGACAATGCAGGGTGGCTCAAAAAGCTAAAAAACACAATATAAATTTAAAATTTTCACCCACCCAGATAAAATTTTTGAATAACTATGCTCTTTATTCACAATGTAGAACTTTTTATGAAGGTATACTTTTTTTGTAAAGGCGATATTAAAAAATTAATTTTATTTTTGGGACCTCCTGGATGGCCCAAACCTAATCCACTAGCATAAAAAAATAATTCTAGTACATTTGCAGTGGCAGTTTACCTTTAAAATACGATTTTATTGGCTTCACGCGGATTACGACTTTTAAATTTTTGAGCCACCCTGTATATACTAGATTAAATTTTTAAACGGCAATGCTATTTTCTCACGATACAGAACTGTTTATAAAAAGAAACTTTTTCTCGTAAAATCAATAATATCATTTTTCCATATGATGAGAACTTTCCAAGACACTGTATATTTTTTTTAATAAAAGAAAACATATTATTGTATTTGTCACCGGAATTGCATAAGTTTGCAAAGTTTCAAATCGATACGACAATAATTAGAAAGTGGGTGAAAAGTGAGTTGTAAGATTTCATTACAATGTTAAGAAGTTACAGGTCAAGTTAATAAAAGCGTGTTAAAAAAGTGTTTGGGTTTGCTCAGGTTTGGTTAAGTTTGCTCAGACTTTTACTTTAAACCTTGAAGATGGGTAAGGGCATTTTTTAATGATTACGAAAACCTTATCCTTTATCTAAGAAAGTAAAAAAAAAACATAACTTAAAAGATATAAATTTAAAAAGTACAGTCCTCAATATAAACATTCTAAAAATTAAATTATATTTTAAAGATTGAAGAATTGAACAATGCTGCGAAGCACATTTACGAACAAAAGCAGCAGGAGGAGTGGGATTCGATGTTTAAAGGAGGTAAAAGACAAAAGATGTATGAGAAGGATAGCAAAGTGTCAGATCCTTGTAGTGACACTGCAACCGTGGATGGCACAACGGAGACAGGTGGGTACCGTATACAATATGTCCACGAATGGGGGGGGGGGGGGGGGGGGTTGCTTATGGTAATAACCTGATACTCCGACAGCTGACTTCGCATCCAGCGATGAATTTAAAAACGCTAAAATTAATTCCAACAAACTTTCATCGGTAATTTAAAAACGGTTTGATGGAAAAGTTTCATCTCGGGTCAAGTAACTTCGCGCCAACACACAGACTGACAGATATATCGACGGAAATGAAAAACTATGTCCATAACCATCGTTATTTACTTCTTAGCAGTACTAAACTTAATAGGTAAATATTTAATTATTTTCAGAGAAGCCGATTACCAAGGAAGACACAAAAAGCGTACCCGATTCCACCAGCGTTACCCCCTTTACCCCTACCACTCCTACCGTGGATAGCGACAAACTTATGTCGAGGTCAGAATTTATTAAGTTGAAAAAAGAATTGTCTAAGGACATACTTATAACAAATAAGACGAGTCTTAGCGATGAAATTCTGCTTTACAAAATAAACACAATGGCGAAACTTATCATTGATGATATAAAGCATAACATAGGTAAGGGAACACTGCTAGAAAATAATTTAGATGGCGAGAAAAACCTAATGGAAGCGACGTTCATGAAACCAGATAAAGTTTCACGGGACAGTTTTCCTAAAGAAGAGAATGATGGTAGTCATTCGCTATTACCTAGTGGAGCTAAAAATATCGAAAAAGTGACAGATGGCATAAAAAGTGTAGATGCGGTCAGAGATGTAAGAAAGCCTGTTGTAACTGTCAAAACAAGGACGGAAATAAAAAAGAACATTGTGGATGGGAGCATAGCTACAGGGATAGACAGTGTGTCTTTACTAGAAAAAGAAAAAGTTTTACGGGAGAGTCTGCCTAAAGAGGAGAAGGACGGTATGCATTCGCTATTACTGAGTGAAGCTAAAAATGTCGAAAAAATGAGAGATGACAAAAAAAGTGCAGATGAAGTCAGAGATGTAGGGAAATCTGTTGTAAATGTCAAAGCAAAGAAGATAGAAATCAAAAAGACGAACGTTGTGGATTGGATCATAGCTAAAGGGAAAGTAGTAGTAGATAGTGTGTCTTTACCAGAAAAAGAAAAGAAACAATTGCAATGGATTGGTGAAAAAGTAATTGAGGTAAGGACTCTCCAATCTGTGCCAGTAATATTTTATCGGTCACGTGAAAATAATTTATTTGTAACACTTTTGTATATAAACTTCCTAACTTCTGAAATGGATGGTTCTTTTTTTCTAATGGCAATAATTGATAGCCGAATTTTTATTTTAAAGAGCATATTTGGCACTTTTTTCGGTTTATATATAAATTATTTATTTATTTATTTATTTATTATTATTCCCAACGAATACAGAATCCATTACAGGGAATACACAATAATTATACTAAACTTATAATAATAACAATAATCAACAAATAGGTAATTTACAAAAAAAAAAAAAAAAAAAAAAAAAAATCTGCATAACCTAGTAATAAATTTTTTATAGATTTTATTATTTTTCCAGAAGAAACTTTTTTATTTTTCTTTTAAATCTATCTAATTTTTTTAGATTTTTAATTACTAGTGGTAATTCGTTATAAATAATTATTCCATCATACAAAATAGATTTTTTTCCAAAATTTGATTTAATAGTAATAGTTTGTAAAAAATCCTTCTGCCTTGTATTATGATTATGAAGTATATCAACTTTAGAAAAAGTTATATTTGATTGTTTTGCATTAAGCATTATTGAGTGGATAATAGTACATATTTTTACTTTATATAAATTTTGAATATCAAGATATCCTCTAGGTTTATATAAATTTACTGTCGGTTCCAAAAAACTAAGTTTGTGAATACATTTTATTGTTTTGTTTTGTAGCTTTTTTAAAGGTTTTAACGTTTCATTGCAAGCTGATCCCCAAACTGAAATTAGATAATGAATTTTAGAATAGATTAAAGAATAATATATATTTTTTAAATATTTTATGGGTATATAAGAACGAATTTTAAACAGAATTCCTATTATAGGGGCTATTTTTTTCCTTAAGTAATCTACGTGATTTTTCCAATTTAAATTCTCATCTTTAAATAAACCTAAAAATTTAACTGATTTGGCATAACTAATTTGATTCCCATTAAATGATAATGATTTTATATTATTATTCAGTTGTTTTTTTGTAATAAACACAAAAGAAGATTTTTCAAAATTTAAAGTCAGTTTGTGGGATTGCAACCAGTTATGTAAAATTTTTAAATCAAAATTAATATTTTCTTTTATCTCAGAAAAACAGTCACCATAGTAAATTATTGTGGTGTCATCTGCAAATAATGTTATGTTACCTTTTAATTTTAAATCTGATATCGAGTTAATGTATATAAGAAATAAGATTGGTCCCAATATTGACCCTTGAGGAACACCGCAATTTATATCTTTTTTTGAGCTTATATAATTATCAATTTGAACATACTGTACTCGTTTCCTTAAATAATTTTGAAACCAACTAAAAATGTTTCCTCTAATTCCAATATTAAAAAGAGCTTTTAACAAAATGACATGATCGACTGTGTCGAATGCCTTCCGTAAATCTAAAGATAATAGACAACATTTTTTGTTTTTATCTATGTTTATTTGAATGTCAGTTATAATATCTAATTAACTGTAGGCTCCAAAAAAGGTAATTAGTAAATGCACTTGATAACTTTATTTCGTAATTTTTTTAAAGGATGGATAGAATCATGTTCGGACAGTAGAGAGCGGACTTCCCCCCTCTTTGTCTTATCATGGTGTCCCAAGGCAACCGTAGCCACGGTGTGCTTAGACTAAGTTTAACGCAAATGTCTTCCCACTGTAATTTTTTTTTCAGATTTTGTTAAAGTGGTGTGGCCTAACTAATGTAAGCCCAAAATGAAAATCCTAGCCTAGATCAATAGTATGAAAAGAAAAGTTGATTTTACTAATTTTATTTAGGTTACGCGGCTTTATTTATAGTATCAAAATTTTTTAAGGCGTATAATTTTTCAAGTCCTGGAAACGATATCTTAGTGGAAATATTTTATATTTTTAAATAGCTTTGATAACCCTGAAAAAAAAAATGAAAAAAAAAATGAGTTTTTCGTCAGTTTTTGGTACCTATCTCTTAAATGGTACTTTCAAATACGACGGCTTATGAATTCATTTTAAAGATAATGCAATTATCCACAAATAAAAAAAATTGCCTCTCTGTTTAAAAGATATAGCTAATAGAAGGTTGAAAAATTCGCACAAAGAAATTAAGGACTCAAAATGTTGTGATATAGTATCTCAATAATTATAAGTTATGGCTACAACTGTTCATCATTTTTAAAAAGTTGACTCAATTTCAAGAAAAGTAACAAAAAATGCGTCTTTTATATGGATAAAACAAATAGGGAATATGCATATAACCATATACTAAATAATACATAGACGGACACTGGCGTGTAACAAAAATGGACCAAAAAGCGTGCATCCATTGAGACATTTTGAGGGTTTACTGGTTTATGGCTTAGAAATTTGTTTGTCCAGAATTATATATCCATGCGTTTATATGGATATATAATGGTGAACAAACAAATTCCTAAACCATAAACCAGTAAATTCACATAAATGTTTCAATGGATGCCCGCTTTCGGTCCCATTTCGGTGTATTCGAGGATTTGTCTATATAACCAGAGACTAGATAAATATAACCCAAGTAAATCTGAAATATATTTTTTTATGTTCTCTACACAAATTAAATGTTTATGGCGGTTGCTGTTGTCCATTTATTTTGGTCTTTATTAACAAAAAAAGGATTTTCTGCTGCAAATTTTCGCGCGAATTTCGAAACGTGTAAAACGTGTTCCCATTGGCTGTGGCGTCAAAAGTGTTTTTATGACTCATAATAAGTACATGGCAAATTCCAGTGTTGTAGGGTTATCGAAAAATCAATAAAAATTTCATTTAATGCGTAACTCGTCCAATGAAATATCCCTGCACTTAAAGTAGAAGGTTCCTAAAATCTTATTCATGTATGTTTAAAGCCGAAATCGGTCCAGGAACCTTCCAATCTTGCAACAAAAACTGTCATTTTTGCGAAATTTTGACACATATATCTTAATTTTTCGAGTAAATAAACGGCAATTCTTTGTTGTCATGGCAATCTTCAAAAATGGAAAAATTTTCAAATTTTGCATGCCCCCGATGCAAATAAACCTATTTATTTATAACTTAAACAAATAAGCGATTTAATTAGTGGGAGGTATTCTTAGATAATTAACGGATAAAATAAACCCAAAGGGAATTACTAAGGAAAATAGTGTGGAATAATGTCGGTTAAAAAAAGGATTTGTCGGAAAAAATCAAGAAAATTCGGTTTTTATCCCTTAAATACGCTCCTGGATGAGCTATTCGGTCGTTATTTTAAAGTAAATGGCATATTTCGACCTAAAAAAATTCAAACGAATTACTTGCCATTTTCAGATCCTCACCAGTTTCAGTAGAGTTCTGAAGCTCCGGGTCCTCTACAACCTTCCAAAATTAACATCGATTTAATTCACTTTTGCGACTTGTACCCGATTTCAACGGAAATCGCGGAAATTTCGATTTTGACGTTTTATAGCTCCGAAACGAAACATCCAGTATAACTAAATTTTTTATCGAAGCTAGTTACACTATTCCTCTATGAATCCAAAAAATTGGATTGCTCCTTCTCTGACTGTATCCGAGAAAAACAAACCTGTTCGACTTTAGGTTAATCTTTACGTGAACACATGTAGATTGACACTTATTTTTGATGATCTCCTGACGTCATTATTCATTAGGGACAAATGGCTGCTTTTTAAATTGTAATAAATTATACCGAAAAGTAAACATTTTTTGTAGCTAAATTATCCTAGTAATGTTCTTCAAAATATTTTTTCTACGAATGTTAATAAAAACCTTTATTGTATGTTCAATAGTAATTTCAGAACATGGTGCATTGTGGTTTACACATTTTCATTGTGCTTCAATCACCATGGTGATTGAACTACAAAGTTCCCATTGTGCACGGGTATTTTTTACAAAGGTGGCGTTGACCGGTGCCGCGTCAAAATCTTTATAATTTCATTGACATTTTTTGACATCTTAAAAAGAAAAATATTACTAATCCCATTTTATTAACAGTAACATTCGTAGAAAAAGTATAGTGTAAAACTCGCATGGAATGACCATTTCCTACTCGTATGATTTGCAGCACTCGCCTGCGGCATCGTGCTGCAAACGTCATACTCGTAGGAAATGCATGTCATTCCATGCTCGTTGTACAATATACTATTGTTTGGGTTATAATGACATGACTTCCTTAAACGATTTATGTGCATATTCCTTATTAGGATTGTCGGAAACTATGTCCGCGCCGACAATGTTGACAGTGCCAACCGCGTAGAACATATTAGAACATTGTTAAACAAGCTTGATGTACTCCTATCACGAAACCGTCATGTACGAAGCCTAGATTACGTAGAAGTATTCAAGAAATTCAAGGTAGTTGTTGAAGCCTGTTTTAGCGATGTACTCGATCCGGATTTCAAACAAAAAAATTACCGATTTCAAGAAAAGCTATTTGACGCTCAGTATACTCGTGACTCCAAAAATCCACGCTGTCTTCTTCATATACCTGATTTTTGCAAGGAAACTCAGAAGGAACTGGGATTTTTCAGTGAACAAGCCACGGAGGCTATGCATGCAGATTTTAAAGATGTGTGGGAAAAATACGAAGTAGCCAATGATCATCCTGATTAGTGATTATCCCGAAAGACTTACACGTGCCTTACGCGAATATAACGCCCTCTATTCGTTCTAATCTGCATACATTTTTTTCGCATAAGTTTAATCTGTATGTTTGTTTATTTGTATGTATTTTAACCACTCCAATGTATCATTTGTTTAACACGTTACACTTTATATTAATAGTGACTCCATAAAATTATATACAGTAATACCATATATAAAAGGACAAAATGATACATTGAAAATAACTCATTTAAAGGAAATTAAATTAGAAGGAATCAATTTTATATTTTCAAAGTAAGTAAAACTAGAAAAAAACTTAATAATACAGCTATTACATGCATTTCGTCATAGCGCTCTACGTGGCTGGCATTGTCAACACCTTTGTCGGCGCAGACATTCAGTTTTCAACGATCCTATCTTTGGTTTTATTCCAGACTAGCTTCCGCTCGCGACTTCTTCCGCGCTATAACAATTTTACTCCATTACAAACTTTGAACTCTATTTCACCCCCTTAGTGGTTGATTTATTAAAAACTGTAAAACACGTGCTTAAACATTAACGTTCAGATTCACTAAGAAGGTGTAAGATTTAGAACTGGTTTAAATTAAGATCTAGTTGATCAGTTATATTTTGACAAGTTTTTGTCCTGTCATTGTTAATAAGTCATCATTAAAATTCTGTTACTCTGATATTTCAGCGATTTGCTTGGTTTCAAAATGATTTTCGTCTTGGAATGGGTTGCTTGAATGAATTTATTTCTATTATTGTCGAAAGAGCGTACTAAAATTGCCATTTGCTTGGTAAATTTGCGAAAAAACTCAAATCAAATTCGTAGTATAGAACTTGGTTGTCTTATTCTTACACTTGTCAGTTTAAAGCTTTTGGTTGTCAAATTAACCGGACTAATGTTGGAGAGTCTGGCTGATATTTTTTATGAAGTTTCGAGTAAATAGGAACATCATATTTTTTCTCCGTACAAAGTTTGAACCCCTATTTCACCCCCTTAGGGTTTGAATTTTGAAAAATCTTTCCTTAGTGTATGGCCTAGGATATATAAGAAACATCTGTGC
The DNA here is from genome assembly GCA_963971165.1 of Philopedon plagiatum. Lineage (NCBI taxonomy): Eukaryota > Metazoa > Arthropoda > Insecta > Coleoptera > Curculionidae > Philopedon > Philopedon plagiatum. The sequence continues at coordinate 93,840,159 of OZ020193.1, forward strand.
CAAATTTCAAGTTTCTAGACCCAGCAGTGTAGGCTGTGCGTTGATACGTCAGTCAATCAATCAGTCGGCCAGTCAGTTTCTTCTTTTATATAAGTACTACAGAGAGATAAAAGATGATTTTTTTATTTTGCTTGAAATTGAGTCAACTTTTTGAAAATGAGGAACAGTTTTAACCATAACTTATTATTAAGATAATATATCACAACAGTTTGGTTCCATAATTTTTTTGCTCAAATTTTTCAACCTTCTATTACCCATATCTTTTAAACAGATGTAAATAGAGAGGCAATTTTTTTATTTCTAGATAATTGCATTATCTTTACCAGGCGCGGCCCGTGAAATTTTAAAGTCGTATATCTCTGTTGCTACTTATGGGACCCATGTCAAGTTCGGGATTTTTAATAGTGAGCCTACTAGGAATGTTTTGGTAAAGAAAAAAATATTTTGTAATTTGCGAAAAAAAGTTGAATTTTTGAATTGACCCACCTTTTTCGGCTTTTTCAAAATTCAAGCCCTAAAGAGGTCATAAGGGGCTTGAAAGTTTGTATGGAAAAAAATTAGAGATCGCACGATATGACTTTATTTTGCCGATACGATATATCGGCCGATACCGATACCGATATATCGTATCGGCAAAGACATTCGTACATGTTTCAATGTTTAGTTTTTATCAGGATTGGAAAAAGTCATGACTTTTATAAAAAAAAGTCAAGGCTTAAATCGTGTGAATTAATTATTCATGCCAACCCTGGTTTTTATAACGTCGAATATAAATAGAAAAATACAAAATACGGTTCTGAACCTCCAATTCGCTAAATCCTGTACGTGTTCCATATCAATTTCCGTTTTTCGTTCATGCGTTTTCTGTTTGGGCGGAAACGAAAATCGGGGAAGTCCCGGTTTATCATTCCGCCACGCGGTAATGTATAACGTTTCTGATTGGTGAAGTTTCAGGGAAGTCCTTGTTTAATGTTTTCAGTATTGCTTTGTGAAATTCTTAATTTATTTCTCCGGAAAAAGGCCTCAGTTATACTACAGTTATGTTATAAATGATTAGATATTATTAGTGACATTAGAAGAGGCACAAAAATGTATTTTATTTTATTATATTTACGAGTATTACCTTTCGTAGGTATATGCAGTAAGAATCCAAAATTCTTCGTTTTATATGTGCCAATATATCGGCAAGTTTCCTGCCGATACGATACGATACCGATAATCGGCAACAACCGCCGATATGCCGATATCAATATCTGTATCGTGCGATCTCTAGAAAAAATATTAGTCGGTCGTATTAACGTGAAACTTGAAAGAAGTACTCCAAAAAATGAATGATTTAACACGTGTTTTACAGGTTTTAATAAATCAACCCCTAAGGGAGTAAAATGGGGGTTCAAAGTTAGCAGTGGAGTAAAATTGTTATACCGCGGACGAAGTCGCGGACGCAAGCTAGTATGAAATATTTCCACTAAGAAAATATCGATTCCAGGACTTGAAAGAAGATTATAAAATTTTGATACTACTCTTTTTTTATAAAATAAAGCCGCTTAACCTGAAATAAATAGTGAAATCAAGTTTTTTTCAAACTATTGATCTAGGATTTTAATTTTTTTTTATTATTTTCCAAAACCGTAGCGTTTGTACTCAGTTATAAAAGGATGAAACTTTCAGCAAAGGTAGTACTTATGGTGACATGGCACATGTTTTAGAAACACCCTGTATAAAATTCGAGGAATTTTATGCATTTTATATAATTAATCTATTTTATTTTCTCTAATAATTGATTATTTTTATTATTGAAGGATATTTGTGACTGCAACAACGATCGTGGAAAAAATGTTGTAGCACGTACAAAAAAGTGCATTATGGCACTTGACATGTTATGTAGTTTACTTTTGTTTCGTTCGTTTCGTAAATTCCATGCCGTGTACCATAAACACTAATTTTTATCATAGATACACAAATATTTTACCATTTTTAGGAGCCAAGAACAAATTTGAAAGAAGCGAAGGTTAAACCATCCCAATCTCTACAAGAAGAGCTTGATGTTAATAACAATCGATGCGGAATTTTCTTTAAATGTCCAAAGCTTGAAGGCTATATCCAGACTCAGGGCGGTCCCAGTAAAAGCGACGGAGATAAGACACCCCTTGGGGGGGAGGGTGTCAAAATGGACAGTAAGACATATGTAAATCTTGAAAGCAAGACATATGTAAAACTTGAAAGCAAAGGTAAAGAATACACTTTTCGTAAGTTCTCTGGGTGCTAATTAGGAGTGCCAATCCCTGGTTTTCTCAATCCCGGAATTCTCGAACGTTTGTTGTTTAATCCCGGGATGCCGGGATTACTCCCGAAAAAAATTTAAAGTGATTCAGATATTAAAATTGATATTTATTAAGTTTAAACATAGAAATGTGCTGAAAAGCACCTAAACGACTTTAAATGCAAAAAATCCATATGTGTAAATTGACACTTATTTAAAAAAAATACCGCAAAAATATTAGGGCGTCCACAGTTTTGTCTTGGACACCCCGTATACATTCACACTAACACCCACGCGTTTAAATAGGAATATAGTCGATTTACTTATAATCCGAATTAATTAGGTTTATCTCGGTACTAGTAGAAGCATTTGCCCATACTAAGCCTTTTCGGACACCCTGTATACGTATATACAACACAAAAACAAATATAATCGATTTGCTTGATATCCGACCTAATAAAGTTTATCTAAGTACTAATAAGAGTATTTGCCCATACCAAGACTTTTTGGACACTCTGTCTAGCCTGATTAAAAGGGTTTCCAATTTAGATTTAATGAGGGAAATAGTTGATGTTTTGAAGCAGTCATCTTGTTCAGAGTTTAGAATGTCGGGATTCTTGGGATACCAGAGAATGTCAGAATAAACTAAAATGCCCCCAAGCAAGCAAACGGCATAGGTCTTCAACTGTAATTTTTATCGGTTGGAGAACTTTTACAACGCCTTGAAGAACCTCACTTTCTGAATCCAAAATTGGTGTTGTGTTTAGGTCAATAAGACCTTTTTTTGTGAAATTCTCTAATAGTGTAAAACGCTCGAGCATGTCAAGTAAGCTGCTCCATCTCGTTTTACAATATAATATAACTTTTAGCTCTTTCCCATGATTATTTTGATATATCATTTTTAGCTGGCGATTTTCTAAATGTTCAAACTATCTATCTAAAGCGCACCTTACACGGTCAATAATACTGACAATATGTTATTATATTGACAAAAATATTGACCGTGTAAGGTGGATATATTGATGGTTTGATGGATTGAACTGGCGCGAATTCGAATTTCCGAATATCAGGCATCAATATCAGCGAGTAGGGGGATACTGTCTGTATTACTGATCGTCTAGGGTGCGCTCTCAATATTGGATCAATCCTTAGTGTAATGTCAGTTGCTGTCAACAATGGAAGCAGCAAGCACGTTTTTTAACCAATCTTTCATCAAGCGCTTACCCTTTACTGTACGTTTTATGCCCAAATTTAACATTATCGTAATATATGCTCTCTGTCGAGGATCCATTTTCAGCAGGCACGGATAATAGTATTTATGTGCTGAAGGAAATATTGACAATAATACTTATCGTGTAAGGTTGAAGAATATTGATACAGAGATTGAAGTGGACTGTTGAAATATTGTCAGTATTGATTGATATCAATATTATTGACCGTGTAAGGTGCGCTTAACTCTTGACATCATTACACAGAGGTCATGATTGTTGGTAATGATTACTTCCAAAAAGTCACTTTGTTCCAAAATTCCACCTTATCCATTACCTTCAGTGTCTTTTATATCGCTTTCGGTATCGCTAAAGAACATTTTGAGATTAATCCCGAAAATATTAATCCATCCCATTTTTGAGTCCGGTTAATACTCCGGGATCCCGGGATTTCGGGATCCCCGGATTAACACCTCTAGTGCTAATGTAGTATAGATTTTAAGAGAATTTATCGTTCTGTCAAAATTGGCAGTTTCATAATCCAGTCCTGTACTGTATTTTTAAGATTTCTTTTGTCGCATTTTGGGCAGTTTAATTTATCTGTCAAATTCTGATCATTGATATTTGATGTCACATTTCAGTGGGTCTGTTTCACAATTTTTTATTTACTTATTAGAAAGTGCGATTAAAAGGGTTTGCTATATTTTATCCAATTTAATTTGAGAATGACAGAAAAAAACAATTGAACAAGAATTCACCCTATTGGTCAGTTCCATGGACAGTTTACACCAGAACATATTTTGGCAATCACAGTATTCATCTTTTCTTTTCTGAAATTCACGGATGAATCAGATTTATTTCATCCGTGTTGGCGAAAGTTCATTAGAAAAAGACAATTAAAAAAAGAGTATGTTCAAATTTTTGTCGTACTTTTCTTCTGGAAGTATTGCTGCTTATCTACTTTGAAAGATAAGTCATCGCAAAATTCTTTTCTTTCCTGATATAATTCCCAACGGAATCCGATTTCTTTCTATCCTTGTTGGCATAAGGTACTAGTAAAAGACAAATAAAAATGATGCTGTTGCCAATAAATAAGATAATGTTCAAATATTTTATCACAGCCACCTTTGTTTGTGCAAGTATCTCTGGTTGTGTACATTGAAAGTTTTATTGGAACTGTCATAAAAAAAATCCTAATCTGGCAAAATACTTATGTAAGTTTTATGATTTTATAGCAAAAGACCTCATGTTTTTACTGAACACTAACAGTATTTGCAAAAATCTTGTTTTTATCAAGCAAAAACAGTGTCAGCATAGCCACATTGACCTTATTTTATACTACCTAACTACTTAAAATTTTCAAAATTTTTAACTGTAAATGTTGAAGGTCTTAGTTCCAGAAGGATACATTCACTTTGTACTGGCACTGTGACTTCAGCTTTAAACTGCAACCAAACGTTGCCACTCCTTTCTCAATTACTAAAGAGATGTTCTGTGATGCCTGCTGTTCTCAACTTTATATCGGTCAGCGTTCCTGTTAATAGTTCCCATAACGCCGGGTCCAAGTAATGTAAAGAAGAACAAAGTACCTTGCGTAATATTTCGGTAGTTGTTAGGCAGTCGCAGATTTATAGAACACAGACATTTAAACTGCTAACACTTTATATAAACTTTTTAGGTATATTTTTTACACTACAAAAACAACTTATGCGAAAGCTTGAAATATGTCATGTTTATGTTCCTCATAACCTAACTTTCTACCAGTTGTAAAAATTTTACGAGTATGATAGAGAATGAAGACGAGAGAGAAAAATGAGAGAGACATAACTGATCTCTCCGTTGTAAAACGGGTTTCTGTCATCATTCTTATTTCAAATTGGATAATTGGTATTAATTAGACAGAAAATGGTGCGATTCGTATCAATTACTGGATAGACCGGTTGTTTAGAAGCAAATAGAAATATTTTAGGTTTAATACATTTTCCTCATTGAAACGTAGATACGTGCGTTTCAAAACTTTGTCACAGAGCAATCGTTTTATTATTTGATTGGTGTAAAATGTGGCGGGGTTTTGAAATTGTTTAGATAAATATCTCGTTCAATATAGAATCATGAAATAATTTTCGAGAAAAACTGACTGGACTTTTGTAGATTACATGAAACAGACCCGATTCTATGTTCTATTATTTCATGTTGGTGCTTTTAAAAAATAAACCCCATAATTCCATTCCAATTTTTCCTTACTCTAATTTCGTTTTTGTTTACCTGCAGGTAAGTCGACTACCACCCCTGTCCCTGTTTATAAACCCTATTTGAAATACGAGTTGCTTAAACCCGAAATAGATAGGATGATCGAAGAAAAACACAAGAATAGACGACAGAGGCGTTTGGCACAACGTTCAAAAAACAAGTTTTTCAAAGCACGAAGCCTGAGCACAAAGTCAGTTGAGAAATCCGCTAGTGCAAAGTCACCTAGTACGGCTAAAGCGAGTACTTTAACTCTAGGTAGCAAATCATTTGTAAAAAACTCTGATTCTGGCGGAAAAAGTGATATTAAGAAGCCACCACTTGGTGGCACTGACAAATCCGCCCAAAATGCAGGCCCTGAATCGTATCAAACTAAATCTGTTGCTGTAGTAAAATTCGATAACATAAAATCGCCCAGCGCCGTCACGACAAGCGTCTTAAATCTAGATGACAAAACTTCACTAATCAGATTTGATTCTGAAGTAGAAATTGACATTATCAAATTTGTGGTTCCCAAGACCACTGATACAAATTCGACGAGAAATGAGTCTCAAAACAAACGCGTTTCTGAGATAAAAACTGACATAAAATCGTCTGACGTCGCTAAGACAAGTTCTTTGATCATACACGATAATGATTTGAAATCGACATCTGAAAGTCTGAACGATTATGGGTTTGACTTGTCTCAGATAAATGATGCTGAATTGTTTCTAAAGCAGCTTGAATAGTATCTATCAATCCAGCCTTTCCTATTGGGATCTTAGAAATAATAGGATATGCAAGGTAAGTAAGAGAGTACTCCAGACAAAATATAAGTATGAGAAGCACGGCGTCACTTTATTGAAATTGTGCTAGAAAGTTCATTGTTAAATAGCAATTTTTTCCAATATGATTACTTACAACTGTATTTTGTAAATGAGTAATAATAATAATAAAGTTTATTTAAATTAATTACAATTTAAATATGTTATATATATATATATATATATATATATATATATATATATATATATATATATATATATATATATACATATTATAAATAAACTTGATAAAACCCCCGAAGACGTACTTGTTGGGGGCAAATCTTATATTTAACATTACATTATTTAATTATATAAATTATTCAATTGAAAAAAATATATATTCAAATACATACATACAATTTCTTTTTTAGGACAAGAGAGGTCCTTCGAGAAAAATAAATAAATAATTTTTATATTATACAAAATAATACCAAAGTAATTCCAAAAATTTCTTTAAATCGTTTGTTGTTAATATCCAGGCTTTTATTTCAATTTTATATTTTTTAATGATATACTTCTTTTAATATTTACTGGTAAATAATCGTTTAAATAAAAACGTAAATATTTATAATTCTTTTGTATGTATTTTTGGTTTAATGGAAAGTTCATTTTTATGACGCGTGTCATGGTTATGTTTTTTAAATTGTATTAGATTTTTATTTTTAAAAACGTATACTAAAATATTATAAATATATATTTGCCTAACGTCCATTTTTTTTGTTTCTGAATATAATTCCTTTGAAGGATAAAAATAGTCTTTATTATTAAACATAATTTTTAGAAATCTTTTTTGTAAACTGCTATTTTTTTCACTAAAATTCTACTTATTCCTCAAACAAATAATTAATTGTAAATAAAATGTAAGTTAAAAGTTTGTACGAAAAAAAAAATACTTTTAACTGCCTCTTGTAGGAGATAATATTATTTAAGAGGGCCCAAATAGGAAAAAATTATATGAACTTCTAGTATAATTTTGACTTTACCTACAAGTACCCGAGAAACTATCCATATTTTTTGGAATATTATCTGTAATCCATTCCCCGTAAGTAAGCCCTGTGCTACCTAAACTTAATCTTCTAAGATCTCACTAGCCTGGCTGGAGGATAGACACCAATAAAATTATTATTTTTAAACACACAGATCATCAATCGAAAAACAACACAGTTCTAAAAAGAACACGACCACGACGTGGATTATCAAACAGGAATCATACAAACCAAAAATCAAAACAGAGTAAACCTTCGACCTACAAAGTCAAAAAATCATTTTGCAAAAAGTACCTCTTACCAATGCGGAATCCCAGAGAAGTACTGAACGAACCTATGAAAACCTACCCATCTACCTTATTTAAACCTGTCTGCGACGAAGTCAAAGTTGTTCCCAAAGAGATTTTGGATATGGAAGAAAAGGCAAGAAAGAGAAAAAAGTTATGCGTTAAAGATTTAAAAAATTGTGATCCCTTGGCCAAGTACAAGCATCTGAAGATAACTTACATCACCGTTAAAAGGCCACCAAAACCGGAGGAAAAGTTTTTGCCTGCCGTTGCTAAAAAGTGTGAAGGAAAAGAACCTAGTGAACAGGAAAAAAATGCCATCATTAATTTCAGGTAAATATACTAAATAGTCAAGTTTTCCACCGGGGGGGGGGGGGGGTGGCGGGGGGTAGAGCTCTGCTTTTTGGTTAGCTGGTACTGATCAGGTGTGTTTTTGGTAGAACTGCCGGCAGCAGCGTCTGGTGATGATAACGTTTGAGTCACCTTAATCTTTCTTGAGAGCTAATGAAGTGTTTTCCCGGTTGGGTTGGTCGATTGGTCCGGTTTCAACTTATGGTTTATGAACTATTTAGTTATAGTTTTAGTGTTAATTGTGTAATACAATTAGAGTTGTGCCTTGGTCAGTTTGACCGCGGTCACATATTAGGTGGTCAAATACTTATTAAAATTGCTCCATGTCGAAATAAAGTGCTGATGTGGCCGGCCTGTGCAAACGCATTTCGGGGAATCACCGGCACCGATCGATGGTCTATGCGACTTTCGGGGAAATCCCCGGTTTATTCAGTGACGTTATTCGCCGTGAAAATTTAGTAAAAGTTCAGTTTATTTTTCACTTTCACACACTTTATTTTGCTTTACAATTGGTACTAACGGTATTATAAAGCAGGCGCGGTCCGTGAAATTTTAAAGTGGTATATCTGTTGCTAGTTGCTACTTATGGGGCCTATGCCAAGTTCAGGTTTTTTAATAGTAAACCTACTAGGAATGTTTTGGTAAAAAAAATATTTGGTAATTTGCGAAAAAAAGGTGAATTTTTGAATTGACCCACCTGAAAAAAAAATTAACACGCTTAGATATTTTATTTATTATTTTTTTTAAACAAATTTTACATCGTTTTGTCGACAATTTTCGACTAAATTTTAAGAAAAAAAATGTGCTAGTAGAAAGTAATAGTGGTGTGAATTTTTTTATAAATTATATTTTAGGTTTCAAAAAATTCAAACACTAACACTTCTTTGTTTACTAGAGTTAAAACAAAAAATGTGTTTTTTTTTAGAAATGACATAATTTTTGTAGATTTGAACTCCTCAGACGGCTCAGTGAGGAATTCAAACACATTCAAAATCATCCAACCTCACCTAAGCCACCAAAACAATCTTCATCTACTACTGACAAGGTACCTTACAGTTTTGACAAACCACCTGTCAAATGCGACAAGCCGGTCGCGAAATTTGGCGACCACGTCAAGAAAGATTTCCAGAAGACGGAAATAGAAGAAGGTTCTAACAGAAAAGGCATGAATTCGACGAAAGTTTTATTTCAAATCAGGCCAGGCGCTAAAGCTAACTTCAATAATGTTAAAGGGGGTTTAGGAAAAGTATTTGTCGAGGATAAAAATGTGGAAAATAAATCCAAAAATAAGAATGGTATTAAAAACGATGGAGGACCAAAAAAGGAAGGAGATGATAAAAATGGACTAGGAGGTTCTAGGAAGTATCATACATTAGCAGGTTGTTTATCAGAACGCGATGATACAGGTAACAAGTAGTTAAAATATTTTACCAGTATAGTATTTCTATTTACACTGTGCACACGCAAATAATGGATATTTTTATAACTTTTTCTAAAGTTTTATATGTTTGGTTGCGTATAAAAACTTTAATTTTGCAAATGAAACATATCCTTTACACGTAATGTAATTTTTTTTTAATTACACTTTTAACCGGAACATGTCTGAAATGGAAAACAGTGGATAAAAGTTATTTGAATAACCTGTTAGGAAATGTCGCATTCTTTAACGTACCTATTTTATACAATATCTGTTTCTAATTTTGGTAAAAAAAAGCTTTCAAAAAATCGGTGGCCATCTATGGAATTTGAAGTTTGTGTCACCCAATACGTGTCTTGCTTAAGGCTAATGTCATAATAATTCAGTTTCCTAACCAGTGGCGAAATATTTTTATTCTCTTACTGGTTAGGAAATTTTGATAAAATTTCCAATGCTAAAGTTATAAAAAGTATATTATATTAAAATTTTAAATTGAAATATGGAAAAGCAAAGTCCTCTTTGTAGATATGCAGCACATTTTTTTTAAATACCCATGTATCTAATTCAAGATTTTCTCGTCTACGTCCGTGATTCTCGAGCAAGGAAATTCTTAAGAGAAAATTATATCCTGTTGAGAATTAAACAATGATTTAACTGTCAACAGCGTGGAAAATTTCCACTTAGATGGAGTAGAAATTTTTAACCCCAACGGTTATTTGCTAAACTGTCAACACTTGTCAAATTTTCACTTGCTTGAGAATCATGGTCAAGAGGGATGATCTTGAAAACGAAGTATACCGTCGACAGTTAATCCCTTGTCAAAAGTATCAAATTTTCTGTCGGAAATTCCTACTTGCTGGTTCAAAAATATAGTACATTACATCTTGGCTGATCTAATTTATCCAGAGAAAGAATGAGTGGTAAATTTAATGCGACGAAAAAGACAAGTCCAAATTAACTAAGCTGAAGTAAAGCAAGTGCAAATAAGAAGTCCCTTATATACTAAGAGGGGTCCAATTCTTGAAACGATACAGTTATTAATCAAGGGAAAATTACGTCAAAATGACCTGTATTTTCGGCTACTATTGTCTGATCTCTCTGTTTACAGGTAATATTAAATGATTTTTCCTAGAGAATATGTCCTAATCCTAAGCACCGTATACAGACAAAAGACAAGTAGAATCACTCTCGCTCAAGGTCTAATCCGACCTGCCGTCGTTCGGCCCGCATCCCGCCTTGCTTCTAGCAGGTTGTTGGCTGGTTTTGTATCTCGTATTTCGATGCACTACCCCGACCAGCCGGTGCGTCGGCACATCGCTTCAGATCTCGAATCATCAAACGCCCGACGTCGAGTGCTTCTACTTGTCTTTGTCTGTATACGGTGTCCTAAGTATCAAGAATTGGATCCCCAATATGCAAATTTCTTGCGTCGTCATTTTTTCGTGTTAGTGCCGAGTCATTCATTCCATGGCAGCAATTTAAGGCTAAGAGGGTTGAAACAAAATCAAAAAACTTTTAAAAACAAATTTTTAATGAAATAACCAATTTTATTACAAATATATACAAAACATTAAGAAATTTACTACTTTCAGAGCAGTGTTTAATCATTAATTAATATTTGTTGGGGATTTCTGGATAAAGTTGCACTGATAGTGTTGACGGAAGTCGCGTGATATACTAATTCAGTTGTAATCTAAAATCACGCGACCTTTTTTAATGTCAGATATGAGTTAATAATTTCGTGGCTGAAGTTAATGAATGTTTTCTTTTATTGGTCGCGCTTTAGCGATGAATTTATTAATTAACACTAGAAATCTGCAAAAAAATCATATTATTATGTAGTATAGTTGACACTTAAGACTTTGGTGCTAAATGTCAAATGTTAATTATTATTAATGTCTCCACTGCAATATGGCTTTTTCTCTCGTGCGACACCCCTTGTTATTTGTTTGACTACTTAAGACAAGTTCACCAAATTTTATTTCCTACTCTTTAAAAGTTGTTAATATGGAAGAAAAAGGTGCATAGAACAAGTTCTCTTTGTTTTTGCAATGGAAAATGCATTCAACAGACTAAACAGACTTTCTCACTTTTTTTGTCTAAATTTTTCTAGAAAAAATTAGATGTTATGCTCACATCAGTCTGTATGTAAGACTATGTTCCAGGGATGAAATTGCTATATATATATATATATATATATATATATATATATATATATATATATATATATATATATCCATATATATATATATATATATATATATATATATATATATATATATATATATATATATATATATATATATAGTTTTTAATTTTGTTTTCTTGGGGATTTAGTCCGTTGTGAGGCAAATAAAATGTGGTGTTTTTGGTTACATTTTATATTACTAACGTTTCGGTAATAGATATACCTTCATCAGAGTGCAGTAGCTGAAAACATTTTTTTATTTTAACAGTTTTTAGGTAATATTTTAGGAAATAGTTACTAAGTTTATATATAAGTATAAAGATGTTACCTTTTATTAAAAATCCAAGGATTGGCACATTGTACTGCGAGGCACTTTATAATCGCAGTACAATGTGCCAATCCTTGGATTTTTAATAAAAGGTAACACCTTTATACTTATATATAAACTTAGTAACTATTTCCTAAAATATTACCTAAAAACTGTTAAAATAAAAAAATGTTTTCAGCTACTGCACTCTGATGAAGGTATATCTATTACCGAAACGTTAGTAATATAAAATGTAACCAAAAACACCACATTTTATTTGCCTCACAACGGACTAAATCCCCAAGAAAACAAAATTAAAAACAATATATATATCAACAGTCCAAGAACCTGCCAAAAATACATATATATATATATATATATATATATATATATATATATATATATATATATATATATATATATATATATATATATATTTTTGGTAACGAGAAGGTCATGTGATCTGATCTCTTAAGAAGTGTCAAATAATTTTATCGCTGGAGCATTGCCTGATTATTATATGCGTATCTGACTACATACATACATTGGAAATTTAAGTAAAGTTTCATCGTTGAAGCTAAACCAATATTTTGACATTTTAAAAGAGAGTCGCGCCGATCTTACGTCCAAAAACTTGGTATATGTCTCTTGTGACCTGTACCAAAAATTTAAGCAAAAATTTGTATACAGATCAAATTTTGACATGCCATACACACTATAAATTTTATTACAAAATGAAGGGTATATGTCGCGTTAAAATTTCTTTCGCATACAAATTTTAGCTTAAATTTAAGCTAAAATTTGTGCTGTGTCTAGGGATGCACGATGTTCTTCGATACATCGAAAACATCGATATATCGGGCCAAAACATCGATGTTTTTACATCGATGGATTTCGACTCGATGTTTTAGTAATAAAATAATTTATTTAAATACAAAATATATGACAAAAACATTATAAAAACAATTATCCATTCTTAAAGAAAAACAAAATAAAACAAACATAAAACACACAGAATATTACAACTAAAAAACATATTTTGTTAATATAGATGGATTATTTAAACACCGAATATAACATAACACAAAAACAGCGACATGTCATGTTGTATTTGCAATACAAAAATTAATTAATAAATTAGATACATCGACATACATAAATCGATGCTTTTCAGTCGATGTTTTCTCAACATCGATGAATTAAGGTCAATGTTTCTGCTATATCGATGGATCGAAATTCGATGCATCGATTTTCGATGTGTCGATGTATTCTGAATTTTGTGCATCCCTAGCTGTGTCTACTATACTATACTTCCGTTTTAGATGATAACGAATGTTCAACTAGCAATTATCAAAAAACGTACCCAATTGAAGATGATTGTGACGAGCCTTCTTCTGTGGAAGACTGCCAGGATACGCAATCTACAGCAAGTAAAGAAAGCGAAGAGTGTAAGGACGAAGAAGGTTTTGACATAACTGCAGCAGCACCTGAAGCTTTTGAAGAAGCTAGTGAGCGGTTGGAAGAGGATCGCCAAGAAAATTTGTATTATAGGTAACAGAGAACATCTTAAGAAATATTAGTGTGTAAAAGTAGAATAAGTTGAACATTTTTATAATTACCTTTACATTCCACTGCAGCAACATGTTGCAGCTTCGTCCAACAATGAAGAAACGTTTTTAGATGTGGTTGTGGTTACGAGTGTGGTCAACAGTTAATAAATAGATTAAACTTAACGTTGCCAATTTGGTTGACAAATTAGGCTCAACCCGTTGTTTAACTATCAACCGACACCGTAACCAAAGCATCCTTAAAATGTCCAAGATGAATTGATTTTTTAAAATGTTAATATACCTTTAAAAGTTCAAGGACCAATTTATCTTGGTATGGTTACTGTAGATATACAGGGTGTTATGAAATTCACTGCATATATTGGAATGGGTGACTCCTGGGGTAGTCAGACATTCCCAATACTTTTTTCCCCTCAAATCGCACATTTTTTTTTATTTTAAAAAATGCCCAAATACCGGCCCTTATCCGACGCTTCTGAAGAGCCTGACGTCATAGGATCTAATATAAAGAAAAAACAAATGATCCAGTCAGGACATTGGCAAACTTAAATATTGTCGTGACATCTCATTTTTTTATTAGTTTTACTGAAAACCGAAAATAATCCAAAGTATTTTTAATTCCACAGATGCATTTGACTAAAAATGTGTATTTTAATTTAATACTAATTTCTTTACTTAATATGGGAAAATATTAGATATTAAATGTCCACAAAGGGGAAAAGGATCATCCAGAATGCTACTAGAGCAGCATTCTGGCCCAAAGGGAACCAAAAAGTTTAGAAACTCTTCGCCTCAAAAAGCCAAGGGGGCTTCTTGGCCTTAATAGAAACGACGTTTAAGACTGCCCCTTAAAATAAACTCTCCAAAACATGGGCCGAAGATACTTGCCGGTTCGGCTGTTATGTTTCGAAAACAGAATACTATAGCATGGCACAGCTCTGCAAAAAGCTAAAATACCTAGGAGGGGTCACCCTTATACCCAAGAAGTGTGTTGATCCTTAGGAAAATAATAAACTTCGCGTAAAGTTTAGAAATCTGGACAACTTTTAGAGTCGCACACAAAATATCTAGATAGATCGGGTCTAAATGACTCCTTTTAAAATTTACAATCGGGTGTTCTTACTGCAATGAATATTCGGGTACCGGGGTCTTTAGAGATTTGCCTTGGTTTGTGTAAGTCATGTGACTTAAACCAATCAGGGGCCAGAGTACGAAACTTGACTCAACCGTCGAGTTAACAATATTTCTTTATTTAATACCTGAGGTTAACAAAAGAGGGTGATATAACTCAATGATTGAATCGAGTTTCGTACCCAGGCAGCACATTAAGTTCCAAAGAATACACGAATATTTGTTGCAGTTTGCAGTATATAAGCATATTTAACAGAGTTATTATACTGACATTGATGCTTGAATGCTCGATAATTAACAAAGTTATTTGGCGGCATTAGTCCAATCATTTATAGGACCCAATTCTTAAAATTGATGAATCAGGTTCACGTGAAAGTCATAGTATATTACCTACCCAGAGTATAAGTGTCATTTGTGTCGATAATGAAGTTCGGCGTTCGGGACCACAAAATTAAATTACATTTCTTGCTCCATGCAGTATTTTTTGACATAACTGCAGAAGTAAGAGATAATTATCTACATATGTATATATAATAAAATGTTATCTAGGGCTTGCAATCCCGGCATCCCGCCAAAAATCCAGTCCCAAAAAATCCCGGGATTAGGCACTTATATCCCGAAATAAATAAATTATAAAATATGTTAACAAAAACCTAAGTGAATTAACGCTTCAAGCATCATCGCATTATTTTTCCTAAAATTAAGGTTTAAGGCGTGGTATGGCAACCCTGAAAGATTCATTTAAGTACTTATGCAAACGAATTCAAATTATTTTTACTTCTTATACTTGTATGTGTCCTCTGCATACACTTTGTTTTGTTTTTATTTTAAAATTACAATAATTATAAATAAAAATAATTTACCGTTATGTTACAATTTTTCGGGATCAGTCCCGGGATCCCGGGAGTTTGTTTCTGCGATCCCGAAAATCTCGGGATCCAAATATACGTCCGAGATTGCAATCCCTAATTAAATATTTGTGTCTGGTACATAATAATCACATTCTATGGACTATTACAGTTTTGTTGAGACAACAGAGACGTAATATACCCTTACAGTCCATAGACTGTAAGTAATTATAGCCTTGTTGTGTAAAATGTGAAGGGAGTAATACATATCCTTACAGCCCATGGACTCGAGGTACATAATATTGTGTTGCTTGCAACTATAGAAACTAATATGTTGTAAGCTTCACTTACAGCTCCTTTCAAGCTCTTCCGTTTTTTTTTCGCCTTTTAACAAAATGGTAAGTACCTCATAAATGTAAATATAAATATTTGAAGATTCTTAAAAGGTGCCAGAGTCTGAGTGGTTTAAATTCGGAATAATTTTGGAAAAAATAAAACCTTGTTAAGTTACGAATTATTAAAACATTATGTATTAATTTATACCATTAGATTTATTTGTACAATAAAAAATTACCGCTAACTAAACTACTCCGTAACTTACTCCGCACAACATAATTCATATAACATTAATTAATTTTGGGGTAATGATTGTTTAGATAATTGTTAAAGAAATAAAATATGTTTACCTACTTACTTTTCAACAAAAAGAAACACTTTGCAGATACACAAAGTCCAACAATATACTACCAAACTGTCTAATAAGCACAAAAAAATTAAAATAATGGCAAAATGCTTTCTGAAAACACGGAAAACAGGAAAATATTCCTAAAAATAAACTTTGATATCACACGTCATAAATCAATATCGGACAGGCGGGGACGGTTCTGTAAATAGTATAAATAGCGAACTACCCTTTGAATATAATTCAAAGGAACTAACGCGGAATAGACAATCGGGTCGAAGACTGCGGGAAAGAGATATGCGGGTTTTATTACAGCTGGTGCCGATAATAGTTTATTGAAGGCAATAGGTCAACGAAAGAGCTTGGAACGAGCTTTACTATTTTGTATCTTGTTACACATGAAGAACTTACAATGCAGGTACTCCAAAAATCACGTCTTTATATTATGGCTAGATATAAATTAAAAAATGTTAGTGAGGGGATCTGCAAAAATATTTTTCGAAAACGCATTTTTTTTCGAAAAACATGGCTCGGGAAAAACGTATTTTCAAAACAATATTTTGAAAATTTTTTCACAGATTATTCTGCAAGCTATTTACAAGTTAAAATTTTAGGTATCACCAATCAACTTTTTACGACCTGCACAATTATTTACATCAGAAAAGAGTCTTTTCCGTTGACGAAGCAAAAAACAAAGAAGCGAAGTCTAGTGACATGGATCACAAGAAATAGTGACATGCTGTGATATTAAATATTGTCGTCGAGAAGATATTTTTGTATTGTCTTAAAAAATAAAAATATGCTACGTCTAATAAAGTTGCCGATTTATTTGCACATTTTTAAAAGTATCTAATAAACTTGCAAGGTTTTTTTAGACAGTGACAGTATTATCTGTGTGCTGTTCCATTTTCAAGTGTCAATTAATTAAATTACAATGTCTGATATACTGTTCTCAAGTACTCTAAAAATATTTAAATTTTTTGGTTTTACAGAGTAAGTAACAAAGGACAGACATACTTTGAAGGTGTCCGACAGTAGTAAATCAAAAGCACTACTAGGTAAATTTTGGTGTCTGAGTACGGTCACGATTGACATCAGTTAAGTAGGTTAAACTTAATTTGTCCACCAAATTGTTGACAATTGAAGTTTAAGCCATGATTAAGTCAACCGTGAGCATAACCAACGTTGCCAAAATGTATCCATTATTAAAACTTGTAATAGAACTTCTTACGTGGTTTACCCCCGAGTAAGGATAAATACTAAAATTCTTTAACGTCGCCCCGTATACTGTATTTATAATAAAATTACTCCGCGCAATCGGTGACTCACCCGGTACCATATGATTTCTGTCATTAGTGACATATGCAGTGATGAGTATCACTGCAACTGATAATTTCATACAGAATTGTATGAAATTATCTATGTTACTTTTGTGCGATGTACTTATACACCTAAATTTGATCAAAATTGTGTTCACTGTGACCAGAGACTATAAAGAATATAGACAGATACTCGAATACACCGAGAAGCCGGTCTCCCTTGAGACATTTGGTGAGTTTACTGGTTTATAATGTGTATATATACATACATATAATATATATATATATATATATATATATATATATATATATATATATAATGGACAAACTTTTAAACCATAAACCAGTAAACCCACCGAATGTCTCAAGGGAGACCCGCTTTTCGTTACACGGCAGTATTCGTCTAGGTATTATTTAGTCTATGCTGTGACCAGGCGCGGCCCGTGAAATGGACCAATGCCAAGTTCAGGTTTTTTAATAGTGAGCCTCCTAGGAATCTTTTGATAAAGAAAAAATATATTTTGTGATTTGCGGGACCCACCTGGGAATAAAATTAACAGCCTTATTTATTTTATTTATTATTTTTTCTAAACAAATTTTACATCATTTTGTCGACAATTCTTAAATTTTGAGAGAAAAAAATGTGTTAGTAGAAAGTTATAGTCATTTGATTTTTTTTTTAAATTTTATTTTAGGTAAAAAAAATTCAAATGACTATAACTTTTTGCTAACACATTTTTTTCTCTTAAAATTTAAAAATTGTCGACAAAATGATGTAAAATTTATTTAGAAAAAATAATAAATAAAATACCTATGCGTGTTAATTTTTTCCCAGGTGGGTCAATTCAAAAATCCAACTTTTTTTCGCAAATTAAAAAATATTTTTTTTCTTTACCAAAACATTCCTAGTAGGCTCACTATTAGAAAACCTGAACTTGGCATGGCCCCATAAGTAGCAACAGTTTCACGGGCCGCGCCTGGCTGTGACGGACCCTCTGAAAACAAAAAAAAAGTTTACTTATTTTTATACAATTATTACTACTACTACTGCTTGAACACATTATTATATTTTAACAAAATAAAAACTACCAGTGTCACTTACAGGAAGGAGCAGGCAAGCTAATTAGGAACTTCCCTCAATTTGGCAACATAAAAAATCAGTTTCAACCCATAATGTTTTTCCATATCTCGCTACCATTCCTTGTTGAACAGCATTTACTAATGAGAAATACGCTTGATGCCATACGCAGCTGAGATCCGCAAAAATCCTACAAATACGTAATTTATTTTAGCAGTGTTGCCGCTTTAAAAATAGAAGCGCTACATTACACAGCGAAAAGATCTCGTCTTAAGCTATAACTACCATTTTCTACGATTGGTGAACAAACCATTTATTGTGCCTTTTTTGATCAAAAAAAAAATAATTATCGCATTATTTACAGGTGTTGCATAATATGCATTACTCTACTCTACAGCCTGTGGATAATTTCAAACAAAATTCTCATTACTTACTGACACACACACTGGATAAATTTTCGCCCGCAAATGGCGCGCGCGGGGAGGGGGGGGGGGGGAGGACCTCTTAATCAGAAAAGTGCATATTTACATACTATTTTCTTTATATTTTTGTAAAATAAACAAAAATAATTTATGGTGAGTAGCGACAACCTTTTAAATAAAATATTTGCAGTTTTGACCAAATTTTCAAGCAGAAAAAACAAATTACCTGTGCAAAAAATTAAAACCCCGCTGCAAAACTTCAATTTTTCTTTCTAAAGCCAATTGTCTCAAGTGATCAGCAAACATTTCTACATCGACTTCAGAAGGCTCACTTTCCGACTGAATCCACGTTTTTATCACTGGTTTGATTTGGTCCCATGAAAGGTGGGAAAAAGGTGAACGTTTTGTTGGGTGAGTATGACTTTGCGTTTTGGTATCTTCTGTAAAAAGAAACATTCATGTTAAGATAACACAAAAAATTCTAAAATCTTGAAGTTATAAATTTATTTGCATTTTCTTTCAAGTAGTTTGCCCATAAGCAGGCAACCTGCTTTCAATGTGTTTTATTATAAGCAATTTACCTTGTTTTTAAATTTTTTGTAGGACATTGCTACTAACAATTCAAAAACACCAGGCAAATTATAAGCCCCGGTCGGTGACGACTGCTTGAAAACGGGTGACCTGCTTTTACTGTGTTTCGACACTAAAACACTACAATATGTCTAGCTCTTGAAAAGGGTGGGAATTGTTTTTTTTTTTATTAACTTCGCCTTTTTGCAACTCGTTTCGATTGGTCTGTTCGATTCGATGGTTTCTTATAGAAAAAATTGACGACCATTTTTATTAGATAGGCTCTTATAGAACGTATCTCGCAAAAATAGATTTGATCGAAGATTTGTTTTTACCGACCGTTTATCGGCATATACTGCCACTCAGTGTGTATATTTTCTTTTCTTTTAATCGTTTTAAATAGTCCCCCGTTTAAATCTTAAATATTTTCGGACACTATTAATATTTGTACAATATTATAGTCCCCGTCAACTATAATTCATATTCGTATAAAAACTTGTTTTTTGGATATGCCAACTGTCCAAGATGTCCAGTATTTAGTCCAGGCGAATAGGTTTTCTGAACGGATTAAATTAATAATAAAATAAATTTGGTATCTGTACAAAATTATTGTTTAAATTTATGGCAAACGGTGTATTTAAATTAGCTTACACCTTTTTTCAGACCTTCTGAACTTGCAAAAAAAAACTAGAAAAATACGATGGCCGAGCCCTTCAGGCCGAACAAGTGACTCCGTTGATAGCTGAAGCTGCGCCAACGTATATATTAGTTGTCATGTAAGTGGTCAAATTGAATACTCATATAAGTGTTTTGGCAAACTTTTCTATAATTTATCAACACTTACATGGCATTTGGTAGAAGTGCTGTGTCTACAGGCGTAGATGCGACATTTAGTGGAGGCGCCGGGTACTACGTAACATTTGGTGGATGCGTCGGATAGGACGTAATATTTGGTGGAGGAGCCGGGCAGGACGTGACAGTATTTTTACGTTAACCTAGATTTACTTTCTTTGGGTCTAGTACAGACCATAAAAGGGCTCTTAGCGGTATTTCAGTTTTCTCTGATGGTTTATTAAGAAATTTGCCAGAACATTTATCGCTTCGCGATTGTCGGATCCAAAGAGTTTACTTACACACAATTTAATTTACGTAGCTTACATCCACACTCTGTGAAAAGTATTTTTTAGCTTTTTAACTGAGTAAAATAAGAATTTCTACATGGACATTGGCGTATTAAACTAAAAATTTACTAAAACTTCCATAAAAAAGTAAATGTATTCTATGTAAACTGATATAACACCATACACAAATATTAAGACCGGTCCTGTTCAATACTACAAAAAGCTTTAACCTTTCAACTGCGTATGCTTTCCTGTGGTATTGCGCGCAGTTGGAAAAAGAGGCATTCTTCGCATTCTTCAAGCTATATTAGTCAAATTTAATTTGGACGCCGTTGGGGGGGGGGGGGGGGGGGTAGCCTTCTTTAGAGCCCATTAATAGTTTTGTAAGCAAGACATTACAGCACTATAATCGGTTTGCCGAACAGATGGAGTGAACAGGTGCAAACCACGCGCGCCGACGCACTTTCCGCACCTGATGCCAATGTTTTTAACGTATCACCTCGTAGAAAACGATATTTGGCCTATCATTATCTATGAAAACCCCCTCGTTCAACCCGGCATCCCTGATCACGCAGTTTTATTGCTCCATATGTTCGGCGGTTTAACTTTAGTGTAGCATTGTTCGAATGTAATACATCAAGTTTTGGCGTGTAGTAAACTGTATAAACGTTTGTAAGCCAAAGATTCTATGGTCACATGGCAACACTCCTAAACAAAATAAGTCAATAACAAGCAGTAGGAAGCATTGCAGGACTCATTGCCGTTTCGAACGCTTATTCGCGCTTTCGCGACTTCGCGAGTATATGAACCAACCTAACCACTCCGTTGCACCGGGTCGCACTGCACATCGGTTCATTTGAACTAATGACTTGTGGCCTTTTAGTTTTTGAAGAAGAATAACCTCAAACTTTGTTTGAAATTTTATAATAACGAACTTTTAATTAAAATAGTTTTGTATGCCGTTTTTTTCCTAAAAATGGTTAGAACAGCTGCTGCAGGAATTAGAGGTACGTAAAGAAAATCACTGACATTACGTTTATAGAAGGCGATAAACAAAATTTATTAGAGCTCTTAAGTCTTAAACAATGTCTCATATACATTTATAGACGGCGATAAACAAAATTTATTAGAGCTCTTAAGTCTTAAACAAAGTCACATTTTTAAGCGTTTCACAACTGGGGCTGCACAGATTAAAGCTACAATTCATAAGGACTGTGGTATGATTGTAGTTTTTTTGCTCTGTACGTATAATTATATACCTAGTTGCTAAAGGACCGTTATCATTATTATTTTACTGCTTAATATGCAATCTAATTTAAATCCTACAACAACTTGTATTTTTTTAGTTAGTGCGGGCAAATCTTCAAAAAAAATTGGAGGAAGGAGCAGTTCTAGTACCTCAAATTCGGAAGCCAATAAATCAAAAGCTGGAAGTAAGTACCTACACAATTTAAGGAAATGTGATATGATTGTATGGGTAGGCAAAATATTTACAAACAATAAAGTCATAAATCAATTCACAGTCTAAGAGACCACATACTAAGATGTTTTTACACTGACTATGTGTATAACTTTTAAACCACTGTGCACATAAATGGACTGACAATCATCGAATAACAACAAACATCTTTATCAAATATGTTAGAATTAATAAATCTTTTTTTATAGGCAGCTCTACAAAATTACCACCGATTCCATACCAAGAAACACCATCGTGGCAAAAACCAATAACAAACTTTTTCAAAAAAGATAGTCCCCTTAAGGCAAAAGACAATAAACCTGAAGAAAACAAAGAATTTGAAAATAAAGATAAATGTAATGAATATGCTTCTGAAGCAGGACCCAGTAAAAAAAAATTGAGGTTCGATAGTGAAAATATAAGCAGTGACCATGAAGAAAGTACCGAGGTCAATAAAAAAACTGAAGAAAATAAAGAAAAAGACAATTCAGACAATAAAAATAAAGATACAGATAATGAAAATGGCAAAGATCGTGAAGAGAGTACTGAAATTCAAGAAAGTGAAGAAAAAGAAACTTCAGAGGCAAATAAAGAAAATTCATCAACAAGTACAGTAAAGTAGATAGTATTAATATTTTTTAGGAATGATTTAATATGCATTTTGCAATAACCATTGTATTTGCTTATTTTATTTCTTCCTTGTTATTTGATAAGTCTATTTAAATAGCATTAATTATAAAGTAAAAAATATCTCTTAGTTAAAAGAATAATTAGTCACTAATAATGTTAAACAAAAACCTTGTTCCAAATATGATTTTACTTGTAATGTTAATATCCAATGTCATTGTACAAGTATTTTGATTTAACCCTGCAAAGTTTTTCACTTTGGTACTAAAATAAAATTATACTTATTAATATATCTTATTTGTATAATATGCAATTTAACCCAAGGATATAATAAACAAGTCTTGCAAAAACCCTCACAAGTCCTACAAACTTTATCTTAAGGACTCTGATATTGAAAACTTTTATTATTAATTATTAGAAAATTTTACTTGTCATAAAAGTTGCAGAGAGGTAGTTACAGATTGGGGTATGATTAATTACTATGCTTTTTCTACTTGTTACATTGACACAAAATATGGATACTGTGCGCTCTGTCGACGGGTGCGTCACATTAAAATAATTACTACCCCTACCACTTGCCCAAGCAGTACCTATGCCACACAGTTCTGAAATATTTTAAAACTCGAACAGTATACCAAAAATAAGCTAGTAAGCTACTACAATGATTTATTTATTTATCAACGTATTCTGTGCTTAATCTGAAGTATCCTAAAATAACACTTTTAGCCGAGGCCTTGAACTTCTCTACTGAGACAGCAACAAATTGCAGTCATATTACTGACATGCGCGGCTACCCTATTCATGGGGCTATACAACAAATAGTATGTCCGACAATATGGAATATGAAGAAGGGTTTGCTTACGAATCTGATACGTGAATTAAAAATAGTTCAACACATTCAGGGCTCTTTATAATGTTGTTAAGTACTTTAAAGGCGAAACAGACATAGTAAAACTCCCTTCTGGAGGTAAGCGTGGCAAGGTTCAGGTAGGACATAGTCTGGCCGTCGGTAAGATTAATTCCCGTTTTAAAGAGCAGAAATCTGGCAAATTTGTGCTGGATATTTTTCAGTCTATTTTAGGCGCGGCCCGTGAAATTTTAACGTATATCTCTATTGGTACCTGCTGCCAATGCTGTATGTTTTGTCTGTTAATCGATAATTTTGTGCTTGGCAAAAACTCATAATCTTATTTTTGATATTTTCAGATTTATCCTTTTGTCAACAACGACTTTTGTCATGCCCGTATGTAACGGGTCATGGTGTATTTAGTTATATATATATATATATATATATATATATATATATATATATATATATATATATATATATATATATATATATATATATATATATAGTAGAAAAAATTTTGAGTTATGTTGGTTTTGCATTCGAGGTGCGATATATATATATATATATATATATATATATATATATATATATATATATATATATATATATATATATATATATATATCGCACCTCGAATGCAAAACCAACATAACTCAAAATTCGGTGATTTTGAGATTTATATACCAAATCACTGCTCTTTTCGTTATCTTTAATAATACAAAATACATGAAAGTACACAATACTACTACAATAATAAAACCTAAGCAAAAACTTAATATTTTCCAAAGCCATTTTCTGGGTTCAGGTTTTTTTGAGTTAAGGTGGTTTTGCATTCAGGGTGCGATATATATATATATATATATATATATATATATATATATATATATATATATATATATATATATATATATATATATATATATATATATATATATATATATATATATATATATATATATATATGGGGTTGTTTATAAAGATCCAAAATAAAAGGAAATAATCATAAATTTGATCGTTCAGAAATATATTTTATGGTCATATACAAAATTTGCCGTCAACTGAACAAAAATGGAATAAAATAAAATTATTAAAACTCTGCAAAAGTCTCTGCACAGAACTTCTCTTGCAAGATGAAATTAAATATAATAAAATTTGGGAATTCATACCATTTTATATGGTAAAAATAAACCAAACTTGGTCTTTAGTAACCGCCCTGTATAAATATTTAAAAGTTTAAGCAAAAGCTTCAGTTCGTATAAAATATTACTTGTTTTCAGCTAATGTTCCTATAGCAAAATTAATTTTATTTTTATTCCTTTACCCTGTACCGATCTAAATTGTAGCTGAAAGTTTTAATCACTTCAAAACTTCAACTACTAAACCGCATAGAAGCAGTTCAATTCAAATTTTTTTTTTACGTGGAGGTTCTCACATTAAAGAAACAAAACTACGATTCAAAATTGCGCATCCTGTGTGAAAGCGTACCTAAGTAATTAGGTACATATTTACTGAGGTGTTGAGGTCAAAAATTTTAAACGCAATCCTATGATGTGTGGTACCTCATTTTAAAGGTCATTAAAAAAGAAATATTTTACCGCAAACCCGAGGGTCTGTATCTTAATTCGTTTTTAAATGGCAATGCTCTAAAATTAAAAATTGTGATAAAAAAAAATTAAATACCTTTATACCTTATTACTTTAAATTTTGTTCAAAAGGACCATCATGAACTTCTTGGCAGTAATAGAGTCGATTTTGAAATTCACTTCTCACATTTTCCAGAATGGCAGGTATTTCTTGGCAGAGTTCCAAAATCGACTTTATTACAGCCAAGAAGCTCATGGAGGCCCCTTTGAACAACTTTTAAAGTAATAAGAGAAATAAAGGTTCTTAAATTTTTGTTTTTAATTTTTATAGGCTCGCCATTTAAAAACGAATTAAGATACGGACCTCGGGTTTGTGGTAAAATGTTTCTTTTTTGAAGACTTTTAAAATGAGGTATCACACGACATAGGGATGTATTTAAAATTTTTGACCTCAAATCCCTAGCGTCACCCCTAAAGGGGGATGAAAGAGTCAAATTACACAAAAAAAAATAGATTTAATAACCAATAAGATACACCCATGGATTTATTAAGAATGGATACGGGATGATTTAACATTCTTTGAAGCCAAAACAAACCATTCTAAACGACACTGTAAACACAATTTGTAAACATTGGCCACATCTTATTTTACCTTGTATTTTTGCACAAAAAATACGTTAGAAGCATCACAAGATGTACTAAAAGTAATAAAAGCCCTAACATATTTTATTTTTTATAGGTTATGCTATTTCTAAAGGTGTTTATTTAAAGTCGCTCCGAGTCATTTATCAATCTATAAGTCGCACTTTTTCTTATCTAGTTCATTAGACAAAGACGTACGTGTAACCGAGTGTTCAGACCGAGGTTCAGCCGTTTTCCTAAGCAACCAGCACAGACAGCAACACTTCTGAGCTCCAACACTCCAATGCTATTTTATCTCTTTCTACTACCATTCTTGATTCAATTACGTAGGTATTCGTAGTTCGTAAACTCTACCCCTAGGGGAAATGTTTTCATAACAAACAACAAATATAAGGCTTCACGTTCGATACGCTCACAGTATACGGACCTCGAATCCTTTCTTAATAAATCCATGGGTACACCTAAATATTTGGTGTCTCTATCTTTACTAATAGCAAAGATACTAGTCCATACCAAGACTTTTCGGACACTCTGGACACTACTTAGACAATATACAACTAGTGAATAAGCAACATTTGTCTTAAAATCAGATAAACAGTGTTTCACAACTAGAGAAAAAACAGACTAAATTTAATTTATTTTAGCTTATCTGCCCTAAATCTGAAGGATCAAAGTGCTTACGGAAATGGAAAAACCATGATTTTTGTGATCAAAACGGGAAAATCTGAAAAAATCTCAAGAGGTGATTTTTTCACAAATACAATATATTCTCTAGCAAGGCAGGTAATATATATATATATATATATATATATATATATATATATATATATATATATATATATATATATATATATATATATATATATATATATATATATATATTATGTATATTGTTAAAAGCCAGTTTTATCGCGATTATAATAATTAGCTGGCGAAGTTTTATTTGTGATTTAAAATCGCAAAAATATAAAATGGCATTATCTGTTTTAACGACTTACCTTTTTTAATTTTATCTTTTGTTTTTCTGTCTACACTGCCACTGGTTCTTTCAACAACCCGATTCTCTTTTGGTTTTAAGTCAAACTGGTACTCTTTCATAATTTCTTCTCTAATATCTTCTGGTAGTTCGTTTAACACATTCAGATCTATTTGATCTCTTAATCTAGCCAACTGAAAGAAATGAACAAAACTTTTATTTCGACCGATCGTAAGTAAAACATGTCACAAAAACTTATTTTAAAAATTTTTTCTACCTTATACATTTATATCCAAAAATACTTACTTCCTGATTATCAACAGCATTTTCACCATCACCAATGTTCATGTCACTATCGCTACTTCTTTTATTTTGTCCCAAGAAGCTGTGCATTGTCGGATGGTCTTTTTTTGGTACTCTTTTTGAACCTTGACCTTTGGATGTTGTGCTTCTGCTTCCTGAAAAAGTAGAATCTTACTACATTGTAAGTCCTTTTTTCTATTTTTAAAATGAATAGACTAAAGGGATATTACCTCTGGGTCGTCCCCTTCCTTTTGATCGAACGCCTGTATTAGAGTCCTTTCCTTTTTTTACATTGAAATTAGCATTACTTGTAACTACTGAAAGTTCTTTACATCTTTTTGTTTCGTCTTGGGGAGTAACTTTCCTATCTTCCTTGCTAATTTCAGTACTATCATCCGTAGGATGACAATATTTATCTTGATTTGTTCGTTCATTACTGGCAATGTTTTGTTCTTTTTTATCGATATTTTGACTAGTTTTAACATTATCTTTAAGTTTGTTGGACTGGCTGTTGATATTTTTTATTTTTTTAGCAGAACCTTGGTTTAGGAAGTTACTTAAGGCCTATAAAATAAAATGACTAGTTATTTATCTGCATTGTCATTTATTTTATCACAAGAGTTCTTTATTTGACTAGGTTTAAATGAAAAATAAATTTGAGTATCATCCGCATGAGCTTAAAAAATAAAGCGGGGAATATTGTCAGTTATCCAACCAACTAGGTGGCATGCCAAAAAATAGTTTAAATTGGTCAGAGGGTACCTGACCCGGGAACTTTATCACCCTGTATCTTGAAAACTAACCATTTTCGGATACCTTTTTAGTGTTTCGTGCTAACATTAGCAAAACGTAACACTGATGGAATCACTTCGGTGTCCGTCCGCGCGTCTATCACAGGCGATTTTCTCTGAAACTATTCGACGTAAAAATTTGAAATTTAGCACAGAGATAGTGGGGTGGCCCAATTATAGACGTGAAGTATTAAAAGTTGAATTTTGATTCTGGGGGTTAATTTCAGGGGGTAAAGTGGGAAATGGAAAAAAGCTTTTTTCAAGGGCATCGTGTAGGGTGTCAAATGAAAGCTTATTGAATCATGACTTTAACGACATATACAGGGTGTTTCAAAAATCATATGCCATCGCTTAAAGGGAGATTCTTTGAAAGAAACTAAGGCAGAAAGTTCATATGAGTATGGGTCCGCAGATGCTTTGTTTCAAAGATACAGGGTGTTAAATTTTTTAATTTTTTTCTTTTGTTTCAAAATATTTTCAAAATGGCTTTAGTAATTTTAATGAAATTTACGATGTGTATAGTACTTAACCTAAGCATAATTCTGACTATGAAAAAACTTTCAGGTCTTCCAGGGGCGTGCCTATGAGAAGGCGGTAAAATATTTTTTTAATAAAAACATGTACGTCACTGATTTTTTCACATTTTCGTATCTAAATCTAATAGTATTTTAAATTCTTAACAAAACTTACCTCTTCATTTTTTTTTAATTTTCACTTCCTTTGAGAGATAAATGCAATTTTATTGAGCGCCTTGCTGGTTTAGTTTTCCCAAACAGATAATAAAATTGCAATTAACAAGTAAAGAGCATTTAAAAAATTTAACACCATGTATCTTTGAAACAACACTAATTGTGCAAGTGTAGCTTGCATCTGACCGAATTTTTCTATTTCAAATTGGACCCTGAAATATTAACCTTAGAAACACCCTTTAGAATTATACTTAAATCATCTTTTACTGCATTAAATCAAGTATTAAACCTTTTTAGTGAATATCGGGAAAATTTTTCTAATGTAGTACCACAAACTTAGTTCAGTAAAAAAGATTTAGGAATGTGTAGTCATGAACTCAAATTCCTTAATCGGGTTACTAACATTTTTTAATATCCAACTAAATAAAAAAGGGCTGATATTATGGCCGAATATTCGTCTAAAAAATGGAAAAATATGCGGTATTCGATTACTCTGCTGAACTACTAAAGTAAACCCATAATATGAGGTATTGAATTATTAAACCAATTTAAATAAATGAGGTTTACGGTCACACGCACTTATTTATAACATCCACAACAAAATATATATTTTTACCTTACTAACAGGAGCACTTTTCTCCAACTTTGTCAACTGAATTCCTACACCTCGTAACTCGGCAAACGGTACATTTAATCTGTCATATACACACTTAGCTTCTTTGTAAATAATATTAGCGTTGGTATAAATGACATTAGACGTGCTACTCTTAGATATAGCGTCACAGACGCCGTGACCGAGAAATTTGGCAGTTTCCTACAAAAAAATTTCACTCAGTATTTTTACCAGGTATTCTTTATTCTATGCTATTGGACATAGGGATCTAACTTAAAGCCGAAGTATTGTGAAAACATATATTGTGTATTAATATATACACGATAACACAAAGCAATATAATCCCAAATAACTTACTAATAATTATGGCCTAAATGCAGTGGACATAATTTATGGTGAATGGTCAAGCAGGCGCGGCTTGAGAGTTTTTTTACAGGTGGGGCAAATTTTCTGGGCAACAAGTGATATGAAGGTAACCAGCAAAATACACTTTTTTAATTAAGGAAGGTTTTTAATAATGTGCATATTTCTGCCAAGAAATTATTTCACAAATTCCTCACACATTCCTTAAGAAATTATTTACCTACAAAAAAACACCGCAAAAAAACATAAAATAATAAAATGGCATTTTTGTTGACTTTTTTTTTTAAATTATATGCAACTGCACTCTTTTTTTATCTTCTGATAGCCCACGAAGACCGAAGTCTAAGTACTATGTACCGTGGGTGTACTGGGGAATCGACTCGCACATCCAGAGCTGGAAACATCCGTAGGGATTTCACCAGCCCTTTTAAGAGGATGTGTGGGGTGGTACCACCTCGGTCGAGGAAGAATTCCTCTACCACCTTCCAACAACAATCACAAAATATCCATGGTTGAAGCGGGATTCGAACCCGCGCCTCTCGGATGCAAAGCTGGCGCCGTACCAACTCGGCCACCGGAGATCCGAATTGCACTGTTAAAGCCATTGTTAACACAAGTACATAAGTACTATCACTACACTACTACACAAAGGACACAACACAAATATCAAATAACATCCAAAAACATACACAAATACACAAAATTAGGAAAGCCACACCTCTTAAACTAAACAATATGTGCCGGCGCGACGTAATGAAATGTAAGCAAAAGTTTATGCAACTACAACGCGCATATTAGGTAATTAGTTTTTCTTTGCCTAACCCAAATGTTTTCCAATGGTATAGTTCACGGAGCGGTTCGAGTGTATTTCCATAGTGGCCCGGGACAATCCGAGAAACGGCGGCGTCGACGGTTGCGTGCCCGCTGAAAGCGGTATTATTGGTAGGGCGTCGACAATTTCGTCATTATATTGGTCTCTTTTTAACTTCCTAAAACGCGTATGTTTGTTTCTCTCTTAGTTTAAATGCATTTATATAGCAGTGTTACCAACCTAAGCAAACCTTTAAAAATAAAACTTCTCAGGAGAACGATAAAAATTTCCCTTTTTTAAGAAAAAATTCCACGGATGCACAAAATACTGAAAATACGCCTTATTTTTAGTAGATCACAACACGTCGAATGTTGCCAAGTAATAATAAATAGCGTTTTAGATTGTTCAGGTTTTTTTAGGGAAGGGAGGGGCGAAAATTAATTTGTCTAACCTCTTTTTGTCCTTTTATATAGAATAATACATTGAAAATAATTCATTTAAAGGAAATTAAATTAAAAGGAATTAATTTAAAATTTTCACTAAGCAAAAGTCGAAAAAAAACTTAGGTAATAATAATAATACAGCTATTAGGTGTCCCATTCTGTTGATACGACAAAAGTTCATTTGGGAGGTCAGGATCGCTTTTGCGTCCGTTTTGTTTTTAAATTTTACTCACTGTAGAATGAGTTATGGGTTCCCTATGGGGATATTTGTTGTTAAACATTTCACAGACTTTCTGTTGTGTCCTGGTCTTATCACTAGCACCAAGCATTATTAAAATTTCGATTATCTCCTTCTCGGTAAAACGCATAGCCAATATTTGGCTTCAAAAGAGCAGCAATATTTTTTTGCAACTATTGATAGTGCCACAGTCATTAAAAGTAATATATGAGATATAACATACAACTTTGCCTTAAGCTAAATCATTTATATTTTTTAT
The DNA here is from genome assembly GCA_963971165.1 of Philopedon plagiatum. Classification (NCBI taxonomy): domain Eukaryota; kingdom Metazoa; phylum Arthropoda; class Insecta; order Coleoptera; family Curculionidae; genus Philopedon; species Philopedon plagiatum. The sequence goes on from OZ020193.1 coordinate 93,871,605, forward strand.
CTCTTAATATATCAAATTTGTCTTTCATATGCTAATATCTCGTAAACTGTTAATTTCAGTTATAGGTTATGGTATACGAAATTTGGTTAGAATTTTACAGATAATTAAAATCAGCCAAAAAAAAACGGCTGTTCCATTAAAAAAATCAAAGTTGACAGTTGTACAGCTTTTGTGAGACACCCTGTACAATTTAGAATAATTCAAGAACATGCACAAAAACAAAACTAAATCGACGTGTTCGAGGGGTTTTAAGTTAATTTTTTGATTTTAGAGATATTGAATTTATTCCTTAATTTATCACAACTCTGTATATAGATAAAAGATGATTTTTTTTCATTTCGCTTGACATTAAGTCAGCTTTTTGAAAATGATGAACAGTTTTAATCATAACTTATAATTATTGAGATATATCACAACATTCTGATTCTATACTTTTTTTGTTCGAATTTTTGAATATTCTATTACCTATATCTTTTGAACAGATGTAGACAGAGAGGTAATTTTTTCTTGATTTGCAGATAATTACATTATTTTAAAAGTTAATTCATAAACCATCATATTTGAATCTACCATTTAAGAAATAGGTACCAAAAAGTGACGAAAAACTCTTTTTTTAGGATTATGAAAGCAATTTAAAAATATTAAATATTTTCAAGAATTGGTAAAATCAAGTTTGCTTTTCAAACTATTGATCTAGGATTTGTATTTTGGGCTTAAATTACTTAGGCGGAAGCGGGAAGATCTTTGGGTTAAACTTAGTCGAGGCACACCATGCTGTGGCCATGTATTAATCATAATTTAACAATTAGTAACTTTTCGGCAATATATTGCTTTATATTATTCTTTGCATTAACTTCTAGAATCGGAAAAGTTTCTATAAAAAAAACTGTAACTTTAAAATGTTGTTAAATAAGACCAGAACGTAAACAAACCTACACATTATAAAATCTTACCACCGGAGCGCCTTCAGCTCTAACTAATAACTTTAATGTTAGACCTCTGGCTCTCATGTTAATATCGCTGAGCCTGGCAAAAACTTCACCTGCCAGACTTTGTAAGAAATTGTAACATTCTTCTTTAGTTTTAAATCTAATACCTGCAAAATTATTATTATTTAAAACCTCGTGTCGCAAAAATTGAACGCGAATCGAATTTGTGCGGGAATAAAATGAGGAAGGAATATAATCAAAATTACAAAATAAAATTTGTTTAACGAATTATTATAATGTCTTTTTATGGATCTACACTAGGGTTAATAAAAAAATCACGGTATTTACTGAAAATATTAGATATTTTTGATATACATAATACATACGAGTACATGCATCAGATATACACTGTGGGCCAAATTAAAGTAGCCCTTTTTTAAGGCTTGTAATTCCCAGTTATGTAATCTACTTCTATATTTTTTTTATTTCACGCAATCACGGCAACGCCCACGAGTTAAATTATTTTTGTCAAATACAGTACAAGTACGTACTTATTTTTCGGCATCGACGCCTCTGGTAAAAGACCAAACTGGCCAAGCTTAGTTATGAATGATTGCCGATGTCTTCTCTTGCTGAAGGTGAAGGTCAATGGTTTCCTTACAGTAAATAATTTTTCGTCTGTAAACCAAGCTTTGAAAAAGGGCTACTTTAATTTGGCCCACAGAATATATTTAAACATTGAGATATGTATGTATATTGTATATCAACCATGGTCGAACCCTGGTCTAAACTAGAACGATATCGATTCTTATAGTAAATAACTGAGCAACAATGCTAAAAAAAATAGTAGTAATGGGCGCAGCAAAGACGAGAACTGAGTTAAAAATGGACATATTATTAATTTTTCCAGGAACTCTCATTAATTATTATACGTATACTTACCATAATTTATTTCTGCCGATACAGACTTCCTTTCATGATTAAAATCCAAAGGTTTACTATCTCTGCCAAATGCTTGCTCTCGTATTTTTTCACCTGCTTTTCCGCCAATTTCAGACTGAAGAATTTTTAGGGATGCAATCTAGAATTGGATATACCATGAAGTAGATAGAGACATATAAAAGTCGTAGATTTTCTTGTACATTTAAAATGCCGAACCTCCAAAAATATTTCCGGTTACTTTCAAAGTAAGTTTATCTAGTAAACGATATAAATCTTATGGAATACTATCGAGACCCGAAACATAACAGAAGGATATGCGGTGGGACATCAATTTCTTGGAATTTTAATACTGCGCAATTTATTTTTTAAATAAAATATTTTTGGATTTATGAAGAATTTTCGGAAGTACCTAGTTTCTGACAAATTCGTCTTTTTTGGGTTTAGCTTCCTAACCTGTAAATCTCCGCAAGTATTCAACCCTAAATTTTGCAGCTTAGCAAGCGTAGCTCTTCCGACACCTGGCAAGTCTGAAACCGGAATCTCGGACATGTAGATTTCGACATCTTCAGGTTTTAAATAGTACTGTCCTGCCGGTTTCGCTTTTTTGGTGGCTAGTCGGGCTTGTAGTCTGTTAGCTCCGAAACCTGCAACCAAAGTTAAGGTTTCTTGATGGTTTATTGTTTTTAATCACTCTTAAATAAACTATATTGAATAAACAACTAGCACAATATTTGTGGCCTATATCAAATAGCTACATTCTGGAAAAATATTTTTTAAACAGTTATTTTTATGTAGGATCTACAAACTGATCAATGATGAGACCCATTTTTCAAGGCTTTAGTAATAAAATATTTTCTTGATATCTGGTATTTTAAATAGAACTACCTGTATAATATTAAAGCCTTAAATTATACTCAAAAATCCGAGCATATCTTGAATGCAACACTGCACGTCTAAACTTAATAGTTTTCTTGTATAGACAGACTGATAAAAATACAATTTTTTGTAATCTATCTTAGAGAAAATATCTCTGTCCTTAGTTTTTGTTTCTCTGAATTTGCAGCAACTTCCGATTAAAACAGAAGTTAATATTTTTAAATAAAGAATAAAAACTAAGATAGGGATATGCAAGTCGGTTTTCTCACAGATGCGGCATTACTGAGCTAGAGACTACCAAATTACAAAAAAATGCTATTGTTCAATTGGCAACTGTTTCGAAAACTATTAAGTTTAGACATGCAGTGCAGTGCATGTAGAAATAATATATTTATTTCTGTAAAATATTTGAGAATATTAGAGATGATATTTTCGAACTTTACCGTTAATTTTTTTTAAAGAATAAATACTAAAAACGAATAATTTTTGTTCGCAATGATCGTTATTATAGGGAGAAAGAAAAAATGAAATAACTCTACCTAAACATCTTGATTTATGCATTTTTTAATAGGTAATGTAGCATTTTCATTAAATATACAATTAATATCATTATTACAAATATAAAAAACCATATTTCATCGACGTGTACAATAATTTTTTAACAATATAAGTAATAAATACATAAATATATATTTTTGTAATAGCTACTTAAGTCTTTGGCGCGCAATATGAAAAACGACGTTTTCTTTGGGAAAAAAACCAAATTTATGAAAATATATGCAAAAACGATTATATCTATGGTTAAATACCAATAGAAAACATATTTATCTACAACTTTACTAAGTTTTAGATGATTATCTTTTTCCATTATATTTTTATAACACTTTCTTTATACCGCCAAAAAATTTACTTCTGGAGTTATTGCTGACTAAAAATGTAACATAGGCCACTTAGCTGACTGATGACGACCACAAGAGTATAATATGCCAGGAGAGAAAAACTAACCCTTATCGCAACATACTGAACCATTTTGGAGCAATGTTAGCATTTAATTTACCTGTAGAGCAAGGACACCCAGTAATAGTCATTATCTCATTTCTTATATGAGTTGCCCATTCATCTACCGTTAGACCGGTATCAACTAAGACCTTCTTAATATCTACATACATCTCATCACAACTGACAGCCTCGATATCCAATGTATAAGACGACACTGTTTTGTAGAGGGTGTTTGAAACTTCTTTGTAACCCTGCAATGAAATACAATAGTAAAACTTAAACAGTCGTGTAAAAGCGAATTGATGAAGGTTTATTAATTTTTCAAAATATTTTCTACGCTTACTAAACCCAAAAACTTTCCTAGAATGATAACTTAAGAGCAGTATCCAGCGCTCATGATCACTATTTAATTTTTTAAATACTATTGACAAATAAAAAGACATCATTAAATAAATTAAAATTTTGTACTTTTTGTTTAGAATACCGCAGAACTTCGCCAGACTTATCGATCCACTCACATTTATCTATTCAGCTCTATAGAAAGTATTGCAGCTTTTAAACTTGTAGTGTTTCGCTACAACGTTATGTAAATTCAATTATAATTTAGAATATTTAATTTTAAGGTGCTACACGGGTACTACCTAGTTATCTGGCGCATCCGCCATAAATACCAAAACTCAGTACAACATATTACAATCATCGCGTAAAATCATTATAACGGAGTATGGGTATTTTTCATTGACATTAATTTTTTTGAAGCCTGTGGGTTTTCTTCTTTAGCAGGAATTTAGTTCTTTAAAAAATCGGCATATAAAATGTAGTTTTTCAATTCCATCCTTTTCCAACTTGGAATAAATCAATATTGAAGGGACTACTTCCGAGTTCCCCGACATGATCTTCGGAAAGACTTTTTCCTGTTGCTGGAAAATTTTACACCTCTTAGATTATGTAAAAACAGACTTTCATTACCTGGGACAGTCCACTTAGACTTAAAGCCCAAGTACTAACGTACCATGGGCATCTGAAGAGATGGAATATGTAATCTACTAATCTACTGATAAGGGATTTCAAGTATGGAAGGTTGGGCGAGGAAGGGAACCTTCTGCAGGCAATTTGTTCCATAATCTGGAGACCCTAGGTACGAATGAGCGAGAGAAGTGGGATGTTCTGTATTTTTGTAGCTGGACATCAGTAAAGGTAATATGTGGCGCTCTGTTGTTTCACAGCAGAAACTCACCTGGTGGAAGTGTGATGCCGCTAGATTTCAAACAAGCAGTTCTTTTCATTATAGTGAAAAACCGGTGCGTCATCATTAGGGCTGTATAACTGTTTCTGCAACACATAACGACACGACAGTATTACGCGCACAAATTAAATGTATCAAGACTGGACTGGACTTATTTAAAAAAAAAAAAACATTTAATAAAATTATTTACAACTGTAATTGAACAATTCTTAGACTAACAACAGAATGATGCCCCTCGGGCTGAAGACCAAGGGTAATTACGATAATTGTTGGAACTAAATCACTTTCTCTAATATCAATTCCTTAATAACAAAGATACAATTACCATAATCTAAAACTAACATTCCTTATTTTAGGAAAAGTACTTATTTATATCTACTATGTGTTGTGGGTAATACAACGTTAATGCCTTTCCAGGTCCGTAATATACGCTTATACCGCGCGGGAATGGTTATACCCTTAGGTTACATCGCTCTACTCATCATAAAGCGTGCTTAAATTAACAATGGATTTACGATTGATTCAACTTGATGCCAACTAGCTTCCACCATTTCTATTTTGGTATGTGATTTGGTGGGAAAACTTACCTTAAAAAATCTCAACGTTATAAGTAAGAGAAGTAAAAACAAATTTAAAAACTCTGGATAATCTACAATACGACTCGAAATCGTGGAGACATTTGAAAAAAAATTTCTGACCTAATCAGTTCAGGTTTAATATAAAACAAAGGAAGTGACTCCGCTGCCGGCGCCGGCAGCCAACATGGATGCCGGCGCCGGCAGTCGAGCTGGGTGCCGGATGAAGTAACTCCGCTGCCGGCGCCGGCAGCCAACATGGATGCCGGCGCTGGCAGCCGAGCTGGGTGCTGGCAACATTAGAAAATTAATGTCAAAATACATTAATTCAATCAAAAAACAATAATTTATCATAGTGTAAACTTCAACGAAATTTAAATCTTGCTTCAAAAATATCACCATTATTATTCTGCGAATAATATAATAATCTTCATCCTCGTTCGCCAACAAGCAAATAGTTACAATCTCACTCAGGCCGCTTCCATCTTCTACCATTATTATGTAAGTCGCAAAACCTTAGATTTACCAGGCAATAGGTACCATCAGAGACTATAAAGGCTAGTACCATCAACAAAAATAATCTTTGGAAAACATTCCACTTATTTTTTCATTCCGTCATCTTGGAAAAATAAACCCTTGAAAAGCCCATTTTAATCAACTAAAATCTCAATATCAATACAATGGTATGAATAGTCTTGCTACGATTTCCAAGATTAGTGAGGTCTTTCAATGTCATTTTACAACCTGTTTCTCTAAATAAGTTATCTAAAATGATTTTTTTATTGGCCCAGCCTTCATGGCTCAGGCTCCATGATGCATAGAAATAATTGTTTACACTCACTTACTTTCAAGAAAATGCTAGCCTGGCAGCCTTGCTTATACGTGGAACACTTCCTTGTTGACTTTTCATTTTTTGTCTTGAATGGTCTTCCACCTTTAACACAGGCTAACCGCAGAAATAGTATTTCAAAATTAAAACAACACAATGTTTACATATTATCATTTAAAAGGCGCAACTATTTTTAGTTTAGACTATAACTGCTGGCACCCGAGAAATTTTGTACTCGGGTGCCGGCGCCGGTATCCATGCCTCAATATTTTGGGAACCGGCGCCGGCAGCGGAGTCACTTCCTAAAACAAAATATGGTGATAACCAGAAATATTAAAAAGGCGTTATTAAATAAGCATATTGGTGAATACAGCAAAACATCCTGACACAAAACATATTTAAACGTTTAATACAATCAGTTGAAATTGTGATTAAATCCATCAATAAAATAAGGTGTAAAAAAGAACTTAAGTACATGTATTTCATCATTTTAGACACCAAGCAAATCGCAGAAATAATAAAACAATTCCTTAGTTTTTAATGGCAACTTATTAACATTGGCAAATATCTAGAGCCGGCCCTGCCGATGACATCATGTTGAAAAATATCCAATGTTATTTTGGTACCTGCTTTCTAATTCATTGTTTGGTTCAGGTAAATTTTAGGCGGATAGAAACAAAAAGTCATTTTTTCTCGAAAAATAAACTCTTCAGTTTAGTTCGCAAAAAATTGTTCTGTAGATAGGATAGTTTTTAAACTTGATTGTGTTTCTTTTAAAATTCTGTTTTTCGTTTTAAAATAATGAATCTGTCGAACAATAATGTTATTCCAAAGGATAGCGTGGAACAAAACGTTACAGGACCGTCGTCAGCTGAAGAAGAGGTACTCGAGTGGCCCGTATGCAGCACGTCCGACTACTGTGGCATTACAGATCCGGAAACGGGAGAACTGATAAGATTTTGCTACCAACTGCAGCCAGACTCCTTACCAGAGTTTCACTGTTGTCCTTGGTTGCCATTAACATTCAAAAAAAAGAAATGCATACACGATATGTGCCTGGCGTACTACATGAGGGGAAATAATCCTAAGGTACTGTTGGATATTGTGTCACGAGCCACCCATGTGCAACAACAAATGATTATGTACATAATACACGAAGCTAGAAGTCATAGGAGCATGTATGCATGGCAAAATTCGGTAAGCATGAGGATTAAGATAGATTAAGCCTTACCCTGGCTCGAAACTGGCTACTCTACCGGTGGAATATATACAGAGTAAGCACATTAAAAAATAATTTCTAGTTTCTGCTGCTGTAACACGAAAACGATTTATTTAACAAAAATCTACAAAACCTTTTGTGCTTCTGTCAACAGTAACAATAACGAAAGTCAAAATAGGCAAACGTTTATTAATTTTTTAATTTCCCACCCTGTATAAAAATTTAATTTTCTATGTAAAGTCCTCGAAATATTATTTTGTTTAAGCTAAGGTTCTAAGTTGTCTCAAAATAAAGATTTTTTTAATTTGTACTCTATGGTATAAATTAATAATTTAAGTTGTAACAGAAAGTCGAACCAAGTACTTTGCCATACTTGCATTCTCGATTTAAGACAAAAAAAATCTATTGAAAATTGCACACCCTGTATGAAAGCATACCTAATTTTGTAAATAATAACAACCTACTTACATTGAATTGTTATGTAGTAATATTTGTATCAGATAAATAGTGCTTCAGTTAGTCACAACCAATACAGTTTAGCTTCTAAGTTCACCTTGTTTCTATATATATATATATATATATGTATGTATATATATAATAAACGACAAAAGCCTTCGCTGTTTACAAAATATAATTTTTGTAAAATGAATCGTATTTAAGTTAAAGCAACAAAAAGTTACTTAATTTTTAAGCTGCTCACCCTGTATATATCACCAAAAGTCTAGTCCATTTCGAGATGTTTCGGGTGTCTAAGATCTTAGCTTAATCTTTGGTTGATCTTTTGTTGCTGTCATGCCAATTCACTACTTTACAGTTATGTATTTTTTATTACAGCCATTATGTTAATATAACAACATCATAAAAAAAGCTGTAGAGGAAAAAAATAAGCAAGAGGCGATAATTAATATGACGCATTGTGATTCAAGAAACAACATCCAGGAGTGCTAAGAATATGAATAAGTCTTACTTATATAAGAAAAAGAAGGAACCAGTGATCAACCTGCGACGTGTTACTCAAGACCTCTGTCCCCAGTTATCAGCAAAAAAGGGGAACACAGATGAAAAAATGTAGTGCAAGTATTTTTATTTTATTTATTGTCATAAGCAAATTGTAACACTAGACCTTTTAGCCAACGCTGAAGTCACTAATTAGCACAATATCAAGATTTTACAATCATTAAGTAAGGTGTTTTATTTATAAAATAACGGCTTTTTACTCATATTCCAAAACAATTTATAATAGACAAAGTTTTACAATGTAATTACATTACATAGGTAAGTCCTGTTTTACATGAGGCGTATGACGCGCTCTACGTCCTACGCCGCGCGTAGTCCGTAGAACGTCGATTTTCTTTTCACATGGAGATAGAGAAGCAGGAGCAAATTGAACGCGCACCGGTCTACTTCGGGCGTTGTTGACATTGCAGCAAATTGCTTAATTAAAAAGAAAAGATCAAAAAATAGGCGATTTTGGGTACATCCTATTGTGAGCCAAAAGGTACTAAGGGGTGTATTTGTAACTCTATATTCTGAATTAAGAGAGCATCCAAGAACAATTTTTAATTACTTCCGGATCAACCCTACGACACAGTCGAAAGATAGTCTAGTCTAGTCACGTCTTTGAAGCCCACCAAATGCTGGCATTTTCTGCAATCGGTCGTAGAGTATTCAAGCGCCTGTTTCTGCCAGGAATCGAGCTACCATTCGACGATGGAACGACGGACTTAGGCGAGAGGGGAGCAACGGCAGAGTGGGGATTTACAGCTCGATAAGCGAGTGCGCGGACTTATTAGAATATCTTTCGACGATGCTTACGACATCCTGTATTAGTATTCGTTGCTTACGACATTCCATGAATTGTATGCAAAACTAGAGCACAATTTCTCTAATGTTAGGTAAGAGAGACTTAAGTCAGAAATTCTTGTTTTCCAGCAAATGAAGTTAAAGATTGCATTACTGTTTGTAAATCTGATTATTACTTTTAGAAACAACACAACTTAATTGTGTTAGTATTCACTGAATGGTTTTTTAGTAAGAGTAAAGGGTTCAATAAAACCAATGGGTCCTAAAGTATTGAGTTAGCAAGATCCAGGTCAGTACTCGTTTATTTCTAAAATATGTATTGGTACTTTAAGCCAGTTTATTGTTAATAATTATGTCCAAATATTGGCTTTTGAAAGTAATAATCAGATTTACAAACAATAATGGAATCTTCAACTTTATTTTCTGGAAAACAGGAATTTCTGACTTAAGCCCCTCTTACCTCGCCCTAGAGATTTAATCCTTAAAAATGTGGTTAGACTATCTGTTCTTTGTCTGCCAACTCGGCAAAATTGGAAAATAATGCAGCATAAATATCCTCCCAAGCCTTTTCCCTGGCGTTTCGGTTTTTATAATTTTCATCTGAAGGGTCCCAAATATTTCGCTGTTCTTCAATGGCAGTAATTAATAGTTCCGTATCTACTGTATCCAAAATGGCGACTTTTCAACCGTACATGCGACAAATTCACGTTAAAACAAAACTCAAACACACCGGCAACTCTGCATGCCCCCAATCGCGCAATAGCCCAACGTGGTCCAACGCGCTGGGTTTGTGACGCGTCTCCGGCACTAGACCAGGTTCGAATCCTGGCCCGGCCGCACGCTTAATAAAAAAAGTGTGGCCAGACATTTAGTAGGATTGTCACAAAAAGTGGAAGGTGGTAGAGGAATTCTTCCTCGACCGAGGTGGTACCACCCCACACGTCCTCTTAAAAGGGCTGGTGAAATCCCAACGGATGTTTCCAGCTCTGGATGTGTGAGTCGATTCCCCAGTACACCCACGATACATAGTACTTAGACCTCGGTCTTCGTGGGCTGTCAGAAGATAAAAAAAATCGCAACGCGCGGCGTATCATGTGAAAAGCACACTTGATCCCATCATGTCCCTATGTTAAGCGGCATTTACATTGGTATAGTTACTTGTACAAGCAACTAACCAGGGTAGTTCACTTTCTCCAACTTGAGGCTAGCAGATGTTTACCCATGTTAACCCATTTACTCTACCAATGTAAATGCAGCATTAGACGTGCGGGCCCGACGTGATACCCGCGTAGTAGTTTTGCGTTCGCTCAGAAAACGATGCAAAGCGCTCGCATCTGAAAGGTACAGGGATACCCGAATAAAAGTGAACAGGCCTTATAACTTTTTTATTTTCAAAGATGGGAAAAAGTGTTAAATATGAAAGTTTTGGGGATTTTTATGGATCATTCATATATCTACTCAGCAAAGCAATTGAGCATCGAATAAAAAAAATATAGTATAAAACATCGATTTTATCGCTTTTTTTAAATGGATGGTATGATTTTTATCATATTTTTGGATTCTAGGAGAAGTTCTAGACATATTTTGTTTAACATATCCTATGCGGATTTTCAATCGTTTTTTGAAATAATTCAAATTAACAATTATTTCGCATAAATATCCTTTACTTTAACCGTAACTATCCAGGTTGCGAACGAAATACCTGCTACCTTTTTAAACTTTTTTCGTAGGTAAGTCAAAGTTAACGTCAAGGTTAACAATAATACTTTAGTCACCGTGAATTTATAGCTTTATTTTTATGCAAAATCAGTTGTTCTATTAATAAGAGATACAAAATGTACCTGATACCACAAGCTAAAGCATATGACTAATGATTCATAGAATATACCATTATTTTCCGTGATTATAAATTCTGAGTAATTTATTTTCATTGCATGGTGACGAAATTGAGAGTGAGAGTGGCAACGTCGCTTCTTGTTGCGTCATATCCTTCACTGATAAATCTGAAAGGCGTAATTTTGTGTGTATACGTTCCAGGCAGGTCGGCATATACGTGTTTAGTGATATTTTTAGGTTTTTTGTTATTTCCTGACATAAATTTATCCAAATACTTTGCGGAATGATGTGTCAGTACCAACTGTGTGGAAAAATGGATTATTTTCATCCGGAACTGTCTTTTCAGAGGTTTATAGCAGTTGGTCTTTGTTCTACACGCGCACAATGTATGAAGCAAACAAAAGGCTATTAATGATTGAACGGCTGCGAGTCCTCTTCCTGAAGGTCAATGATTCTTTACCATAAGAATGAATATCCTCTTTTACCGCCTATAGCGCCAATAGTGATCCAACCAGGAAACGATTCTACTTCTGAAAATTCTGACGATTCCAGTCATTGAATTGTTTTTGCACTTGTATCTTAAGAACGTAATACCTATGTCTACTTAGCACCTTATTTTAACACTTAAGATGTAACTTGTAACGTTTTTAACAATTAATTTAGCTAGGTATACATATTATTTTGATTATGAGTATGGGATTGGAAAGGGTGAAGGGGAGTAGGGAGCATTTTTTGCGCTCATTATGTTTTACTTTTGCGTCGGACTAAAACACCTATTACAGCATGGCAATAAAAAGGGTGTGGTGGAGTAGGGAGCTCTTTTTTGCGACCGTTTTAAATTTATACTTGCGTTCAAATAAAATACTTAAATTGTAGGAAGTTAGGGAGCAAAACAGTGTAGTAAAGTGTAGGAAGGTAGGGACTAAAACACTTATTACAGCATGGGTATGGAAAGGGTGTCGGGGAATAGGGAGCCTTTTTTCTTTCGTTCTATTTTCTCATTTTAGATGGTATTTTACAGAACGTTTACTTGGTTTCTCCTGCGATCAATTGTTGTCAAAACGTATACAATGCATCCTAACTACTAACTGTGTATTCCAACTAACACACCTGACCCTATCCTTTCCTGACAAGGAAAACTCATACCTCCTCGCGGTCCTTGCTGGGCAAAGACAATTTTTTAAAAATGCTTCTTGGCAAAATGAGCATTCTTTACCGAAATACCATTTTAAAAATATTAAGTGCATGTGTTCTATGCAGGCGAAGTCACGGGTAAAAACCTCTTATCAATGTAAACTATAATAAACAAGTTGTAATGCATACTATTTAATCATATTAAAAATTTAAAACAATACGCATTTTCATTATTTGGTAGATGTGACGCCTATGGTCAAGTGATTAAATGCTTTTTTAGGTTATCAAATTAAGCTAAGCAAAACTATACAACATGTTTGAAAATACTTTTTCACATTCGTTCGACTTGTGACAAACGTTTCATTCGTGTGAAGAGAGTCATTTTTAAAACCTGTTTTACAATATAGTATTATTGGTACTCTCTACTCGACGGGCGACACATTTTTGCAGATAAGCAAACGTCTAGAGCCGGCCCTGCCTAGATTCTTGTATTACCTTCAGGTATTGAAAACCTATCTTAAAAAGGTTTAAGAATTGTTGGTTTAAATTTAAATCTTCTATACATATAGTTGATCAGTTAGCTTTTGTCCAGTTCTTGTTCTGTCATTCTATCCCTCGAAATCACGTAAGTAGTCATTAACAACTTATGAATCATTCTGTTATTTGTTTTTCAAATGATTGTTATCTTGGAACTCGTTCCTAAAATGAATTTAGTTCAATTATTGTAAATAATACATACTTAAATTGCCATTTTCTTTAGAATTGGTGAAAATGGCATAGAAATAGTTATAGTACAAAACTTATTTGTCTTAGTCTTACACTCATCAATTTAAAACCCTAATTTTGAAATGAGACCGTTCTTAGCGATAGTGAATCTGAATGATTTTTGGTACTTTAGTACCTACCTAGCCTTTAAATCAGGTGCAGGCAAATGAGTATATCATTTCTAGAAAAATACTATTAAAGAATTTTTGTAAAACAGACAAACTTCTTAAAGAATTGGTAAAAACTTGTTCTACAGATCAGATGTTTAATAGTTTTTTGATAAACCTTTGTCATGATATTAAATTTTCTCAGAAGGTGGTTTAGAAGACGAAACGTGCCCAAGCCAACAATGGAACCGAACATACGCGAGTGGCCCTATTGCAAGATGTCATGGCATCTTTTCCCTACAGATGCAGAAACAGGAGAATTTACTAAAATCTGCTACAAACGAGAAGAAACACAATTCGTATATTGTTGTAGGATTTCTTTAAAATTGGAAAGAAAGAAATACATATATGGTGTGTATGTTAAGTGTAAAATGAATTATACAGATGCTCAGGAGACTTTGGATCATGTGTCATGGGTAACCAGTGCGCCTGCAAGCATTATCGTATACATTGTGCTAGAGGCAAAAATTTATCCGGAGTTATATACGAGTAGTCTACAAAATTCGGTAAGTACCTAGTCAGTGAAGCGCCACGACTTCGCCTGAAATATTTTTTCTATATTCTCTACATAAATTAAATGTTTATGGTGGTTGCTGTTATCCATTTATTTTGGTATTTATTAACAAAAAAAAAAGAATTTTCAACGCGAATTTTTCGCGCGAATTTCGAAACTTGTGAAACGTGGTTCCATTGGCTGGGTCATCAAAAGCGTTTTTGTGATACATAATGCATACATGGCGAATTACAGTGTTGTAGGGTCATCGAAAAATCAATAAAAATGGCATTTAATGCGTAACTCATCCAATGAAACATTCCTGCACTTAAAGTAGAAGGTTCCTAAAATCGCATTCGTGTATATTTCAAGCTGAAAGCATACATCATATCTTAATAATAATAATTCTAGTAAATAAGCTGCAATTCCTTGTTTTGTAATCTTCGAAAATTCGAAAATTTTCAAATTTTGCTTAGCCACGATGCAAATAAACCTATTTATTTATAATTTTAACGAAAAAATAAGCGATTTAAATTAGTGGGAGGTATTCTTCGATAATTAACGGATAAAATAAACCCAAAAAGAATCACTAAATAGGAATTTATCGGAAAAAAATCAAGAAAATTCGGTTTTTACCCCTTAAATACGCTCCTGGATGGCCCATTCGATATTCATTTTAGTATTATTATCCCTCTATAAGACAGTGTTGAAAAATTGGGGAAAAATTCGATAGGAAAAATACAGAGTGATTCAAATGTACCGATGTCGAGAGCAAAAAACAGTCACAAAATCGAAATTTAATCGGCTCTGAAACGAAACATCCTGTATACCTAATTTTTTTACCGAAGCTAGTTGCACTATTCCTCTATCAATCAAAAAAAAAATAGATTGACTGTTTCCGAGAAAAACAATCCTGTTCGACTTTAGGTCAAGTTTTACGTTAACGTGTAGGTTGACACTTATTTTTGCTCATCTCATGACGTCATTATTCGCTAAGGACAAATGGCTGCTTTTTAAATTGTAATGAATTATACCGAAAAGTAAACATTTTTTTTGCAGCTTAATTATCCTAGTAATTTTCTTCAAAATAATTTTTTTGGGTTTGTAATAACTTCCTCAATAAGGAATATGCAATTTTTTTTATTCGTTTATCAGTGGAAATTCCAGAAACTGTTCCCGAAAGTCTCAGTTATGGCGCGTGGGACCCACCCTCATTTTAAGAGGTTAAAAGAATATGTAGTAGGGACGTCTCTGTCGAGAAATAATTTCAATAACTAATAATCGTAAGAAAAAGAATTGTTCCTAAATGAAACATTTTTATGTTTAATTTATGAAATATGTAGCGATATTTAAATTTCGGATAACAGCTTTGATGCAGTGTGCTATCAACATTAATTTCTTGCACTACCTGTGTGTAATTGTTTCGGTAACAATATTTTTACCATATTCTTCTTTTACAGATATAATGGTGACACGACGCATTAGTTAGAAAGGAGAACCACGTTTTAGTTAAGATTAGTTATTTTAGATTTGTATGAAGATTTTTATTTACTGTAAATTATGCTAACAATAAAACTTTTGTAAAATAATAAATTGTTTTGTTTTTAATGGTGCTGAATACTAAACCACTAATACATCAAAAATATTCCGACGTTCCGGATACTTTAGGAGATTTAAAAACTTAAATGGCTCAAAACGAATTTAAACCTTCTTTAAGGGGATATATAAGTACAGTTAGAATTTTCAAAAACTCGATTTTTTTTAATTTCATTTTCGTAATGTACATATATTCAAGTACACACACAGAAAATTTCAAGGTAATCCGGCGATTATTTTCGAAGTTAGACGCATATTTGTAAAGACGTGTCAGAGCGATTGTACGCTACGTAAAGTGCTTTTGAAACTTTAAACGCGTTTTTCTCAAAACCGTGTTTTTTAGGTCGGTGACGAAGATTTCTCGGAAACGGCTGAGCCGATCAGTCTCAAATTTTAACACAAGCTTCTTAAGTATATTTTTTACTAATTAACGCAAAGTTTTTTCTCACCGATAAATATATTTTTTTATATATAAACACTTTAAGGCCAAAATTTTGGTCAAAAATCGTTTTCTTGTTTTTGAGAAGCCGCCATTTTGTCAAAAAATTTTATTTTGCTTATTCCTTCCGTTAATTAGAAGATTATACATTACTTTAACGAAATCCGTTTGGTTTTTTCATATTAGATGATCCAGTCCAGAGATATCGTTGTCACCGCAAGATGCCTTTTTTGAGAGGAACTTCTGGAGATCAGCTATAGCAGCTTTCAAAATTATTATTTTACAAATACAAAAATATTAAAATACAGCTAAAAGTTACCATAATATGTGTACAAATTTTTACATTAATAAATTTGAAAGTCTTCTCAGGAAAAATTCTTGAAAAAGAGCTTTTTTTTAGCCCTCCTGACTGTATATAACCCCTTAAAGGAAAGGTTCGCTTTCAATTGGAATTCTTGGTTTCGGTCGGACACTAATATTGCCCACTATCTTAAGCCTTTATTCAAAAATCTTCCTTTATATCATTTTCTTACTTGCAGGTACCAAAGCACTAACCAAATGGTTTATTGGTGCTGTATAGTACCTAGGTTATTCCTAACTTAGTGTCAGTTACTGTTTAAGTCGGGTCAAGATTTATATATTTTCAGGCGGATACAAAATATTTGCAAAGAATTCCTTAAATTAATTTTTTCAGTTTAGTTTTCAAACAGCTATTCTATGATATAATCCACATATCAGATATATAAGTTTTTCTGCTTGTCTGTGTTTTATATTTTTCGTTTTACAATGATGCACGATCAAGAAACACAGTGTACACAACCAGAGGTACCCGATTGGCCTCGCTGCACGGTGTCCAAACACATTTCGGGAATAGATCCAGAAACAGGAGAAAAAATAAAATTTTGCTTCGAACCAAATAAATTTTGCCCTATTTGCTATGATCCAGAACAGTTCATGCATTCTACAATTTGTCCTAGATATCCGCTAACATTGGAAAGAAAAAAATACCTGTATTATTCGTTTTTGAAATATAAAGACCCGGGATTGAATGCCTTGGCAGAAGAGACAAATGTTCCTATGCGGATTATTGTATATGTGTTGCTAGAAGCAACGAACGAAGAGGAGTTGTATAAGTGAAAAAATAAGCCGGTAAGTTCAATAATAATAGAACTTATAAAAAGATCGAACGATCGAACAGTACTAAAGGAGATTAAACTAAAAAGAAAAACTACCAATACAAAAATTGTCTCTTTCAATAAAATTGATTTTATAATTTTAACACCTTAATTCATGGTTGTAAAATCATGATGTGTTATAATTTTTAAGGGGAATAAATAATAGCAATATAACTTCCTAACTTTGGGTTACTGAATTATAAAATGGAATATTCGCACATTGAGTAAGGCACATTCAAACTAAGATTTCCACCTATAGTGAAATGTTTTTTATAACGCTTCACTATCATTTTAACACGTGATAACACGTTTTTGGTTACATTATTTTAGGACAAAATTTTGCGTTTCTAATTAGTTGTCCACACACAAATAGTATGTGATGCAGAAATTCACCTTTAATTTTATAGTTTTTAGAGAAAGTTACCAACTTAAGTTGTTTTTTGTAACTATGTGCTATAAGCACATTTATGTAAGAAAGTAGGAATATATGCACACTGCTTTGATTTAAAAATTTATCATTTATGTATCGGCCCATAACGTTTCTAATTAGTTGGCCACCACTGTATATTAATTTTCGTGTATTAATTTTTTTAAAGTTGGAAATATTTTTTAAATTTTTATTTATTTCTTTTCATAGCGATTTTGATCTAGTTTAAAGTCAAAATAATTCTAACCCACTTTTTAATTTATAAATAAAAACCTGGAAAATTCAAACAATTTAAAAAGGTCTAGTCTTTCGCGGGAGGCAGCCGATTGCCTAGCGCATTCGTGGGCAATAGGATCGGAATTGTGCGAACGCGTGTTGTTTGATTGTTTTCGCAGGCATATTGTTTTAACATCCTGTGTATTTTATACAAAAATGTACGTTTTTAAACGGAGAAATGACCAGAAATCGGACTAATACATTCTAACTCTAATATCTATTGACGAATATGTAGATATTAATAAAAACAAAATAATACAATAACGTTAGGATAATGACTAACATTTTGACATACAGTGTAAGATTTTCTTAAAACCAGACATAGGCCAACTTTTTTATTTGAAGGGATAGATTATTACTTCCAAAAGCAAAGTTGTATGAATTAAGAAAAATCAACAAACATGTTTTTCAGAGTTGCCAGTTTTTTAAATGGCAACACCGCATTTTTTTATCATTATTTAAGAAATCTCAAAATTATGAATACAAAATATGCAGTATTATTTTTTTATTCGAGCAACTGGTCGAAAATTTCAAATAATAGGATTACACCCGATATATTGGAAAATGTTAAAAATAAGATTGTAAAACGGGTTTTCTGATATATAAAAAAAATATTGTTTAAGTAGCTACTGTAAAATTTGGCAACGCTGAAAAAAGTGATTGTTGATTTTTTTTAGTTATGGTAATTTATACAACTTTGCTTTGGGAAGTACTAGTCTATCTCTTCAAATAAAAAAGTTAGCCTGTCAGGTTTAAAAAACTTATATGTGCAGTGTTGCCGCACCAAAAGTTTAACACTTCTGACCATTTTCAAAAATAAACTTAGACAAATAAAGACAAATATAAACCGTTTCAATAATTACATATTACATCTATGTACGTTTTGTATAAAGAAACATTTATCCTATTCTATCCTACCATGATCCAAATACGGTCATTTTGTTTCTTTATTTTATCCAAAAACACAAAATAAAAATATTAGAAGGGAAGAAAGCGGAAAATTGTAAGTTACCTTAAAAGATTTATTTAAGTTACCAAAAGTTGATAAATACCACAATTATTATGAGCAGAGTGAAATTATATTTTGCTAAATACTTTAGTACAGGGCGTGACAATAAATTCATCAGAGAAAACTTGGTTAAAATGATAAATCATATCATTATCAATCAAATTATTTTGAATGATTTTATATTAACATTTTTTATTGCATAAGAATATCACAGACATATTTCCTGTGACGGGAAACATGCGAATTCGAGTACCAAAATGTCCAGAGCCGGCCCTGCCTATATCCTTTTGTTACCTACAAGTTTTCAAAAATTGATCTGATTTCTCACTGAAGTAGGTAAAGTTGTGCTAGTTACAATTAATTGATAAAAGTGGTATTTCTTTAGTTTTCAAAAAGTTATTCTACAAATCTGGGGTTTCGTTGTTCTACCATTTCACGTTTTTTTTTAATGTAATGAACAGAGAATTGGTATTTATTGGTCTGGCCCTTATGCCATTTCAAGCACGAATTTGATAAAGATACAGAAACAGGGGAAAGGAGATCTTTCTGCTCTCTACATATTGCTTTAAAGTTAATGTTAAAAATGTGCCCCAGATACACATTGACGTTGCAAAAAAAAGAAGCACATACACGATTTGTATTGTAATTACCATGAAACACGACAATATACACATACAGAGATATTGATACGAATATCAATTAAAGTCAAAATGCCGGTAGTGATGGTTAACTACGTGATAGTGCAAGCAAAGCACAAACGCATCCGGAAATGTTTAGATGACAACGTATGGTAAGCACGAAAACTATTATTGGTCGGTTTATTAAAGCTTACTCAAGAGGATTGTTCGTTTGTGTTGGGTGAGTAGTGAGTACCCAAATATCCAGAGACGGCCCTGCCTATACCTTTTATAACCTACAAGCATTGAAAAATTTATCTGATGGTCTATTGGCACTTTAGTATTTACCTAACTTCAAGTACATCCTAACAACATTCACTGCCGGTTCAAGCTTAAAGATTCATAACAAGGTTTAGGTACCTGTTCTCCTCGATAAATTGTACTGGTTGGTCCGCCCCTTCTTAATTTCTTACTTAAGTAGGTAAAGTTATACTGGTTACAAAAGGGCACCTTTAAAGTAACATTTCTTTAGTTTTCAAAAAGTTATTCTACAAATCCGGGTTTTCGTTGTTCTAAAATTTTACGTTTTCTTTTTACAATAATGAACAGAGAATCGGTATTAGACTGGCCCTATCGCCAGTTAAAGCAGGACTTTAATAAAGATTCAGAAACAGGAGAAAGGAGATATATTTGCCCTCTACGAATTTCTTTAAAATTAATGTATAAAATGTGGCCCAGATACACATTTACCTTACAAAAAAAAAAGTTCATACACGATTTGTATTGGCATTACCGTGAAACACGATATGATACAAATAAAGAAATATTGACAAGAGTATCAAAAATGGTCAAAATGCCGGTAGTGATGGTTAACTACGTGATAGTGCAGGCAAAAACGCATCCAGAGATGTTTAGATGACAAAATTTGGTAAGTCAGAAAATTATTGGTCGGTTTCTTTAAGTAAATTATTCAAGGTTTTTTTTTTCACTGTTTCCGTAAAACTCTCTTAAAATTACTATAAAATAAAGTTCCACGAATTAATTACATTTTAAGTATTTTCGACCACTTTCCAGAAAGTAATATTTATTCAAATACAAACCTATTCAATTATTATTATTACTACGAAAGAAGATTATATTCCGTCCTTTGGGCTGACAATGGGAGAGTTCTTAATTTTATTTATGGATTTATTTCATGATATCAGATGTGTTCTGCCCTTGTCATAAGGAATATGTTAAAACGTGTCGACGTTAATAGCTGCCTATTAACTTGAGTCAAAAAGGAAGTACACGAAAACTTGATTTTTTCTTAAAAAGATTTATTTAAATTAACAAAAGATGAAAATGGTATAGCTGTATCGTATTTTCTGATATGATATTAGTGACTTTAGAAAATTGCAGATAGTTACATCCTATCTTGCAAAAGTAAAATTTTTAAAACCCTGGCATATTTTTAACCACATAAATACGAAAAAAAATTACATAACATCTTAAGAATGTGGCCGAATTTTATATTTTGATTTTTAAAAACTGCTTTGGTATTACTAAAAAACCTTAAAAACTTTGAACGCGTATACCGAAAAATCGTTATTCTTGAGTTACGATCTTCTTATTTGCTCACGTCGATTTTTTATTTGAAATACTTCATATTAGAGATATTTTTTTGTGACAGTACACGCACCAATTTAATTCTGTCTAGAAGGTGGCAGACCTCGCGACATATTTTTGAAGGTATCCAAATATCCAGAATAGGCCCAGTCTATATGCCTCTGCAAGCTACAAGCATCGAAAAATTGACCAGATGGCTCATTAGAGACTTTATAGACTTTCTTATAACTTTAGTACCTACTTAATTTACAAGCTTTAGGTGCCTGTAGGCTTTACGGCCCGTCGCGTCGATGCATTCCACTGGTTGGCTTGTTCCTTTCAATTTCTCATTAAGTAGGTAAAGTTATACGGGTTACAAAAAGACTTTCTTGTAGTAAAACTCTTTAGTTTAATTCAAGGTTCTGCTGTTCTAAAATGTTATATTATTTCGTTTTATAATAATGAGTAAAGAGCCGGTATTGGACTGGCCTCTCTGCGAGAGGAGGCACCGATATAATAGAGATATAGAAACAGGAGAAAAGATACTACTCTGCCACCTACACCTTCCTATAAAGTGCGTGTATCAAATGTGCCCCAGATACACATTAACATTAGAAAGAAAGAAACACATAAACGATGTGTACTGCCATTACCATGAAACACAACAATATACACATAGAGAGATATTGATAAGACTATCAAATAAGTTCAAAATGCCCTCATTTATCGTTAACTACGTGACAGTGCAAGCGAAAATTTATCCGGAGATGTATAGATGACAAAAAGTGGTAAGCAAGAAAATTAAGTCTATTACTGATGTGACAAATTTTCCATTTGGGATTTTGGTTTTTGAACGGTACCAATGGTCTCTTTCACTAAAATTTAACTTTGGTGTTTCTTCTTTTTGATATCGTTAAGTTCCTTTTGGGAAAATAAAAAACAAAAACCTTATAAATTATCGCAAAAGATTTACTTACGTCACAACATCCACGTGCACCACTTTTAAAATGTAAATTTATACATAAGTTCTTAAATTCAGCGATTAATTTCGTTGCTGTATACAGGGTTACTGATTATATTTGGACCAAAACATAACTTTTTTTTGAAGAGATAGAAAAAGTTTAGAATTAGAAGAATTTGTAGACTTGTACAAGAACCATTAGGAACCGTAAATGAAAAACAATTGAACATCAAATAAGCGAGTTTTGAACTAACCTTAAGTTTTTTTAGAGGACTCGCCAAATATTTTCTTGTTTTTTAAATTCTACTCTATAAAACCTCTATTTTCACGGTGTGCCTCGACTAAGTTTAACCCAAAGGTCTTCCCACATCAATTTTTTTCAGATTTTGTTAAATTGGTGTGGCCTGAGTACCTAATTTAAGCCCAAAATGAAAATCCTAGATTAATAGTTTGAAAAGAAAGCTCAATTCTACTATTTGTTTTAGGTTAAGCGGCTTTATTTTATGAAAAATAGCATAACAATTTTTTAAGGCGTATAATATTCTTTCAACTCCTGACAACGACATCTTCTTAGTGGAAATTTTTAATATTTTTAAGTGGCTTTGATAATCCTGAGAAGTTGTTGTAATCTGTTCACAAGATATGTTGTGATATATCTCAATAATTATAAGTTATGGTTTAAACTGTTTATCATTGTCAAAAAGTTGACTCAATTTCAAGCAAAATAAAAAAAATCATCTTTTATTTGGAATAAATCCAAAGATAGAATCGTCGGAAACTGAATGTCTGCGCCGACGCGACGGTGTTGAAAGTGCCAACCGCGTAGAGCGCTATGACGAAATGCATTTAATAGCTGTATTATTAAGTTTTTTTTTCGAGTTTTCCTTAGGTACAGGGATATCCAAATAAAAGCGAACAGGCCTTTAACTTTTTCATTTTTAAAGATTTTGGGGATTTTTATGGATCATTTATATATCTTATCAGCAAAACAATTGAGCATCGAATAAAAAAAAAGTATAAAACATCCATTTTCTCGCTTATTTTAAATTGGATGGTATGATTTTTATCCTATTTTTGAATTCTACGAGAAGTTCTAGACAGATTTTGTATAACATACCCTATGCGGTTTTTCAATGGTTTTTGAAATATTTGAAATTAAAAATTATTTCGCATAAATATACTTTAAAAGTAACTATCCAGGTTGCGAACTAAATACCTGCTACCTTTTTATATTTTCCTTGTAGGTAAGTCAAAGTTAATGTCAAGGTTGACAATAATACTTTAGTCAACGTGAATTTATAATTTTATTTTTATGCAAAATAAGTTTGTCTATTAAATTTTTATTTTTTTTTTATTTATTTATTTAACAATACAGCAATTATAACAGTAATAAACATAACAAATGTCTCAGGCATACAAATGAACCTAATGGTTTGTGTGTGCATGCCTTAGTAATTCTGATTTAGGTTTTTTCAGCTCTAGCATACAAATATGCATTCCAAAAATATAACACTAATAATAATTAAACAATGAGATTAAAGAAATATTATTATTAAAAATCCAGTCTTTTATTTTAATTTTGGATTTGTTGTACTCTTTATTCTTAAATGAATCTGGAAGTTTATTGTAGATTTTGGGACCCACATAGATAACATGTTTCTGCGTTTTTGTATAATGCATCCTGGGTATTACGAGTTTATTTGCACTTCTTGTGTGTTGATTATTCATGTTATATGCTATATAATTTTTATACTTAACCATAAATCTTACTATTACCTTAGTAGTTAACAGTGGTAGGGAGAAAAGACCAGCATACTGAAATAAGAGTGTAGAGGGATAACACCTGTTTTTAAACAAAATTATTTTAATAATAGCTTTCTGAATAACCTCCAGTGGCTTCAATGTTTTTCTAGATGTGAGGCCCCAGACTACCAATCCATAACTGAGGATGGACTCGACGAGAGAGAGATAAACCATTTCTATCGTTTTACGGCTTAGGATTTGCCTTAACTGTAAAAATTTGTAGATGAGTTTTCTTAATTTTCCTGTTACATAATCAATGTGTCTCTCGTACCGTAGACATTGATCTAGAAAAACTCCCAAATATTTAACACAGTCGATTTTGCCTTTTTTTACCATACAGTTACAATCTCTCGAGTCGCATCCCCCGTCATGAATTGTCAGGGTCTGTTGGTCCGGCTGCGTTGCAGCTGTCATTGTAAATGTAACAAAATGCGTTTTTTGGGCGTTTAGGGTCAACAAACTGGTGTCCAACCAGCGCTTTATATCGCTAATTGCTCGTTCTGCTTTACTATAGGTTTCGTTCCAGGTTCCAGAACTTACCAGCGCCACCGTGTCATCGGCAAAGCAAATAATTTTTGCATTGTTAGTTAGTTTAGTTATTCCATTGATATATATTGTAAAAAGGACAGGTCCAAGGACCGTACCCTGTGGCACACCGAACCCTGCCGAAAGAGGATCACTATAAACATCACCAATTCTTACTTGTTGTAGCCTTTCATTAAGATAGGAGGCAAATAACTGTAAACATTTCCCTCTTATTCCGATGTTATCCAGTCTCTCCAACATAATTCGGTGTGACACAGTGTCAAAGGCCTTGGATAAGTCTAAAAAAATTCCCAACGTTTTTTGTGCATTATCAAAGTTTTTCACAATATATTCCGTAACCTGGCACAATGCGTTTTCCGTTCCAACACCCTCCCGAAACCCATATTGATCAGACGAGATTAACTTATGTTTTTGCAAGAAAGAAGTTAACCTAAGATGTATACATTTTTCTATTAGTTTTGCTATCGTACTAGTTAAGGCTATCGGCCGATAATTAGTTGTATGGTCTTTATTTCCAGCCTTATAGACTGGTATTACGGTAGCTTTTTTTAAGTTTGATGGAAAAATTCCTTGTGCAAAAATAAGATTCACGAGATGTAGCATAGGCTGAGCCAAAAGCTGATGATAAATCTTAATAATTTTAGGTTTTATTGCGTCACTGCTAGATGCATTGGTTTTCAGTGAACCTATTTGTAAGATCAGCTCATTTCTTGTAATAGGATCAAATTTACAAACACTGGGGTTTCTCCAGGTCTCGCTCTGTTGTTTAGGTGCAGATTTAATGTTTTCAGCAAGCTTTTGGCCTACATTACTAAAGAACTGGTTAAATTCATTTGCTATATCCCTAGGATTGGTTGTCAGTCGGCCTTCTTGCGTTTTTATGGATTTTATTGGGAACATAATGTTTGTTTGATTGGTTATATTTTTTATAGTATTCCATGTTTTTTGTGAGTCACCCTGACACCTGTCAATGAGCCGCTTATAATAATTTTTTTTCGAAGATTTTATTAGTTTAGAAAGGTTGTCTCGATAGGAAATGTAATTATTTCTAGCAATCACATTTCCAGGTTCTCGTGTCATATATTTTTTTAATTTATCTCTCTTTCTTATTGACACAAGAAGGCCAGCTGTAATCCAGGGTTTTATACGAAACTTTTTATTAGAAATATGTTTTTTTTCCATTGAGAGCTTAATATATTTTTCTAATGTATCCACAAAAGCACTAGCACACTGATCAGTATCTGTTTCATTAAGTATCTCAGCCCAACTTTCCTGTTCAAGCAAGTTTCTCAATTTTTGATAATTTAGTGTTTCTATAAGTTTAGTTTTTACAGAATGTGAACTGGAATTTTGTTGGAATCTTAGATTAATTACCACTGGATAGTGATCATGTGTGTCAGTAATCCTTGCATTTATTATTGCAGTTTTTATTTCTCCTATTTTATCTGTACACCTAACAAAGCAATGATCTGGGCAACTTTTTTGAGTTCCCCTTTCCCTCGTAACCCCTTTTACTTTACACATATAACCATATCCAGCTAGACAATTTAAATAGTTGTTTAGGATTTTATTTTGTTTTTTTAAGAGATTTATGTTTATGTCTCCCAAAAAAATACTCGCATCTACATTGTCATCGTGTATGCTTAATAATTCATCTAAACTATTAACAAACTCGTCTTTGTCCAGGGTTGGCGATCTGTAGGTCCCAAAAATCTCCAACCTACAATTGTTTTTATTTACAAGTATCTTTAAAAAATTTTGACTCTTGATTCTAATAATGCTATAATCCAAAAAAATACCTGATTTTACATATACAGCAAATCCATCACATTTGTTTTTAAAACTTTCATTGGTAACAATTTCATAACCTGGAATTTTAAAATCATTTTTGCAATAGATTGGATGGGTTTCAGACATTATTATGAGATCAAATGATTTTTTATATGCTTCTAGATAAACCAGAAAGTTATCTAAGTTCTTATAAACACTAGTTATATTAATCTGTATTATATTAACATCACATTCCGGATTATCAAGGAAATTCACTTCGCTTAAAGTATCACATACCAGGGTATCACATACTTCATAATCATCAAGTAAATTGTTGGGATCCATTGTTTACAGTAAAGAGAATATCCATTATCTCAGACATTATTTTTGATCTTTTAGACCTCAGGTGCTCGTAGCTCTTCAATGTGGTTCAAGTCCTTAATTCTTATAGCCTCGGACTCATTTGACTTTCGGACATAGACGCATCCATTCTTTACCCAAACATAACTGAAGTTGTTGTATTTTTTTAGCTTTTTTGTCTCCATAAGTAACTGTCTAACTTTTTTATCCAGGTCTTCTGATATAAATATTTTTTTTTGGTTCTCCGGGGAAACCGAACAACTCAGTGTCTAAGTTTTCTATGTTCTTTTTTATTTCCAGTATCTTGTTGCGGGTATCCTCATTGGGAAGTTGTACCAATATGGGTTTAACATCCTTTGTACTCGGAAGTATTGATGCCTTAAATTCTGATGCTTGTAGGGGTGTTTTTATCCCTTTCAGTATGTTCTGGACAATGCTCTGAACATTTTCTCTTGTAACCAGTGGTCCTGTTATAA
The DNA here is from genome assembly GCA_963971165.1 of Philopedon plagiatum. Classification (NCBI taxonomy): domain Eukaryota; kingdom Metazoa; phylum Arthropoda; class Insecta; order Coleoptera; family Curculionidae; genus Philopedon; species Philopedon plagiatum. The sequence goes on from OZ020193.1 coordinate 93,898,460, forward strand.
TTATATTTTTTTTCTTTGATTGTAGGTATTCTTTCTCTTGTTTGTAGCTCAGCTGCTCGACTCTTCTCTCCAGTTCATTTAATTTCTTTTTCATAGCTTCATTCTCCTTTCTTAACAGCTTGTTTTCCTTCTGCATTTCTTTCACGGTTTTATTTATATCTTCAACTATCTGCCACTTAAAGTTTAATGAGTCCTCAAATTTTTCAAATCTGTCATTGAAGTTTTGTATGACATCTTGCAGAGAGAGATTTGTGTCACTTCGACCATGGCCACCATTATCTTTCTTTGGTGGAAACACTTGGCTTACTCGCCTGTTCATGACAGCGCCCTGGTTGTTTATAGACGTACTTGGTGCAAACATCTGACTTAGGCGTTTATTGACAGCATGCGTTATTCTTTCTGCCTCCGAGTCTGAGCTATCCTCAGTATCATTTGGTACATCAATAACAGTACACTGCGTGCAAACCCACGGTTCATCCATTTCATTATTTTCATAGGCTGCAAACTCCAACGGAGTTAATTCAGTGCAATTCTTATGGTAGTACTCGCTGCACTGCACACAAGCAATGCTATACTGAGTCCTCGTAATGTTATGGGTGCACTTTGGACAGACATATATCTTTTTAGTTGGGGGTTTTTTACCTTGCCCTTGATTTTTTCTACCTCTGGAGCTGTTTTCCTTCCCCATTGTTTTGTCAAAGAAAAGTTTTATTTTCACTTTTGTTTTCACGTGTACGTTTTTAGGGTTAGGTTTCTGAAACTTGAGTTGTTCGAAAATTTCCGAAAATAGTAACAAATGAATTATAACATAAACAGATAAATGTTAACATTGGCGAATAAATATCAAAAGAAACTTTCAACATGTCCGCCATTTAATTCTTCGCACTTTTCATACATTCTTCTCTGCCTCTGAAGTGTGTTTATAATATGTTCAGCATCACTTTCGTTCAGATTTCTTACTTCATTTCTCACCTTCCTTTGAATTTCTTCAATATTTTCATTATGATTGCTGTATACGACGTTTCTCAAATGATCCCAAAGAAATGCAGCTAAAGATGTGAGGTATGGGCCATTTGCAGGCCAATGTAACGTTCCATATCTACCGATCCATTCGTTATACTGATGGTTTAGAAAATTGCGAACCTCAACTATATATTATGGGGAGGCGCTCCGTCCTGTTGCCATATAATACGTCTACGTTCTTCAAGTGGCAATTCTTCGATAATATCTTCGATTTCATTTTCTAAAAAAATTAAGATGGCGCTGGCCAGTTAATGCCCCCCGAAAAAACAATAGTCCTAGAATTGAATTTTATAATATCCGACACCAAACGTTGATTGAATTACTCCCCTGAAAAGCAACATTTTCGACGGTAAAAGGATTTTCATCCGACCAAACATGAACATTTCGTCTATTAAACATTCCCGCAGTTGACAAAGTTGCTTCGTCTGTCCTAACGATAGTATGAAATAAATTAGGATCTTGCCGCATTCGTTCGTTAATATTTGTGACAAAAGTATATCTCTTTTCTTTGTAATCGGCACTAAGCTTTTAAACTGGCATAATTTTATATGATCTATACGTAAAATACTTTAACGTTCTTGGAACCGTTCCATAAGTGAACATTTTATCTCTTCTTCCATATCAGATACCGCATAGGGATGTTGATATCGGAAAAAAATATCGATATTTATTATATCGTTATTTTAAAAATATATTATATCGGGTATTCGATATATCGGTAAAAAATATCGATATTTCGATATATCGATATTTCGTTCTCACAAAAACTGTGTATCAAATTTTTAACTAAATTATCATTAAGTTTTCAATGAGGCGGTATATAACGGCAAATCCAAACAATAAAAAAAATTGTAAACAATTTTAATTGCAAAAATTTAGTCAAAATATTGTATATTTAGCAATTACAGCATGATAAAAAACTTTACCAAAAATGGTTTATTTCTAATAAACGCACATATGTATAGACTTAAGAATTATGAAAAATTTATTTTATTGAAAAAAAATTTAAGGTTAAGTATTGTTAAGGCCTTATTAGGAAATATAGGGAGAAAAAAAACTATGAAAAACAAACTATGAAAACCAATATTTATTGGATACACTTGTTAAAAATCTAATCCAATAAATACACATGGAAAAACAAAATGCGAGCGGCGCGGCGCGATAAAAGGATCTCTAAAACCTAAAACTCTGTACAGTCCAGAACAACTAACGCATTACGCTACGCCGCTACCAACGTAATAAACGATTAGCCAGTGACTTGTAAGTCGTACAGTCAGTCGGAACAATAAATTCGCAAGTGGCGCGATGCTGCGACACGCTTCATTTCAACTTTCGACGATCGAGATTATACATTTATCTTTTAATGCTGTCATAAAATAAAAAGAGATGTAAACACACAGATCAAATGAAGTTTAGTATTCCATGGTACTGTTGCGATCCGAGCTACATTCTAAAACCCAAACTCAAATATTTTTAGATGCTACTTATTTTCGTTTGGTATCCAAAAAGTCCGAAATAGTCCGAATTTCTTCAAGGTCCGAAAAAAGTAGCTTCAAAAAAAGTCCGAAAATCGGACTAAAGTCCGCCGATTGGCAACACTGGCTTGCGGCGTTGGAGCGTTGCAAAATGGCATCCAACAAACAGTCGAAACGAACCGAAATTCGTAAATCTTCTCTTCTAAAATACAATGGCGTCTCGTCGGCTAGCAACGCCCAGCCAGAAATTCGTATTGTAAATTGTCCGAATTGCCAGTAAATTTCTTCTTCTTATCTTGCGATGGCCTCTTGCTTTTCACCATCTAGCTACTAAAGCTGGCAAAAAATATCGGATCCGATAGTAAGATTTTAATATCGATATTCCGATATATCGGTATAAAAAATATCGTCTAAAAATATCGATATATCGTACAAAAAATATCATTTATTTGATATATCGATATTTTTTCAGCATCCCTAAACCGCACACTATCGGGAATTGATTTTTGTTGGATTCTCTTGAATATATAATAAAATCGCTAGGTCCCTTTCTTCATTTCTTTCTCTTCCTTTGTTCCCATTGCTCAGACTTCCTCTTGCTTCTAGTCGTCTATTTGTTTTTATTATGGTGTTTAATGATGGAGTTCTTCGTCCCTCTTCAATACTTTCTTCATACTGTCTTTGAGCATAACCCACTTTGAGACGGTGTTGCTTTGAGCCGCTCTAACATTATTGATATTTTTTAAATTCTGGGTCTCCGGTGGCCCTTGTTGGTACGGCGCCAGCTTTGCAACCGAGAGGCGCGGGTTCGAATCCCGCTTCGACCATGGATATTTTGTGATTGTTAACTGTTGGAAGGTAGTAGAGGAATTTTTCCTCGACCGAAGTAGTACCACCCCACATATCCTCTTAAAGGGCTGGTGAAATCCCTACGGATGTTTCCAGCTCTGGATGTGTGAGTCGATCCCCTAGTACACCCACGGTACTTAGACTTCGGTCTTTGTGGGTTGTCAGAAGATTATATACAATATATGTGTATATGTATAATAATGTATATATATATATATATATATATATATATATATATATATATATATATATATATATATATATATATATATATTGTTTTGTTGATAAGATATATAAATGATCCATAAAAATCCACAAACCTTTTACATTTAACATTTTTTCCCATTTTAAAAGATAAAAAATATTATGGGTTAACCAGAAAAAAAACTACTAGTTTGATTGGGTAAACTCAGTTTGATTGGGTAAAACTCATTCCGAAGAAGCTACAGTGTAGCGAAACATGTCAATAATTTTGTCAATATAGTGGAAGTTTACTAAGTCAAACTAGTAGTTTTTCTGGTTAACCCATAATATTTGTTATGGACTTCCACCAAGTATCGGCCAACTCAATCAAAGATAAAAAAGTTATAAGGCCTTTTTATTTGGATATCTCTGTACTTAGTGAAAATTAAAAAATTAATTCCTTTTAATTTAATTTCCTTTAAATAAATCATTTTCAATGTATCATTTTGTCCTTTTATATAGAATGATACATTGAAAATAATTCATTTAAAGGCAATTACATAAAAATGAATCAATTTTATATTTTCACTAAGTACTTAAGTAAAACTCGAAAAAACTTAATATTACACCTTTTAAATGCATTTCGTCATAGCGCTCTACACTGTCAACATCGTCGCGTCGGCGCAGACATACAGTTTCTGATGAACCTTTGGTTTTATTCCAGATAAAAGATGATTTTTTTTTATTTTGCTTAAAACTAAGGAAACTGTTTGAAAATGATGAACAGTTTTAACCATAACTTATGATTGAGATATATCACAACTTTCTGATTCCATAGGTTTTTTGTTGGAATTTTTCAACCTCCTATTATCTATATCTTTTGAACAGATGTAGATAGAGAGGCAATTTTTTTTGCTTTGTAGATAATTCCATTCTCTTTAAAACTAATTCATAAACCATCCTATTTGAACGTACCATTTAATAGATAAGTACCAAAAACTGACGAAATAGTATATTTCATTACCAGTCCGGAAAAAAGGATTTTTCTGTGCGCGCTTGACAAATTCTCGTGTGAGGCGCAGCCGAACACGGGAAGTCAAGCAAGCACGGAAAATCCATTTCTGGACGTGTAATGAACGATATTTTTTATTATACTTCTTTGAAAACGATAACATAAAACAAAATATAACATAAAAAAATACATACATACAAAATAAACTTGGAATATTTTTATTTTCACCATTTTATTAGAATTAATTTAATTGACAGAAAATTAACAACGCTGACAATATGGTCTTTGGCAGGTATGATGCGTTTTCATGGTAACTTTCAAATCATTTAAAAGGTGATTTAAATTTGTCTATGTCAGATAAGATTGACAAAACGTCAAAAAATATTTCAGAAATTCATCTAAATATTCAAATATTTACGAAATAAAATACAAAATAGGTACATATTAAATATCAGATAGCATATAGACTTTCTTGAGTTTAGTTTATTTTCCTATACCTATATTTCTATTTTAAAGCCAAAAAATAGTCGGTATCTTCATTCAGCACACTGAAAGAACTGGAGACCAGGAAAATTTTTTCCGTACGCTCTTTCCGTGCGCTAGCCCGAAAAAGCCCATCTTACATTATTACTAAAACAGATGAAAATAAGGTGTTTTCAAAGAAGTATAATAAAAAACTCTTTTTTTCATCTTTTTTCCGGATTATCAAAGCCATTTAAAAATATTAAATATTTCCATTAAGAAGATATCGTTTTCAGGACTTGAAAGAAGATTATACGTCTTAAAAAATTTTGATACTACTCTTTTTTCATAAAATAAAGCTGCTTACTTTAAAAAAAAAATAGTAAAATCAAGTTTTCTTTTCAAACTGTTGATCTAGGATTTTCACTTTGGGCTTAAATTACTTAGGACACATCACTTTAACAAAATCTGAAAAAAAATGGAAGTGGGGAGACCTTTGGGTCAAACGAAGTCGAGGCACACCGTGGTTTATGTTAAGTTACCTACATCGATGTTTGACTGCTTACCTATAATTTGAAAAAATAAAACGAACTTTTCCATACCCCTCGTAATGTGTCACTTAACTAACGATTGTAGATGTTTCCATATAAACCCTATACGACTTGCATTAACTCATATGCGAGTGGTATGGAGGGTAGCTAGAGTTTCGTTTTATTTTTTAAAATAATAGGAAAACAGTCGCACATCAGTGCAGGTAACTTAACATAAAATAGGGCTCTAAGCGAGTACAATTTAAAAACAAAAAAAAAATAATATGGCGAGCTCTCTGAAAAAACTTAAGGTTAGTTCAAAACTAGCATGTTCAGTTGTTCTTTCAGTTGCGTTTCCTAATGGTTCTTGTATCAATTTACAATTTTTCTAATTAAAACATTTTGCCTATCTCCCAAATAAAAAAGTTGTCTATTGGTCCAAATATAATCAATAGCCCCGTACCTCCCTTTCTAATGTATTTATTTTGACAAGGACGGAACATTATGATGTAATCAAAAAAGTAAATCAGTAAATACGTCATATTGAAGACATATTTTCAGTAACAGTACACGTACAAATTTAATTCTGTCTCGAAGGTAGCAGACGCGCCATGACTATGTCGTGATATATTCGTGCAGGGGCGCATTCAAAATCGACGCCCGGGTGTTCCCGGGTAAACAACCGACCGTTCAGAATCAGGCGGCCAGCCGTTGGTTCTTATGGCCGTGACGTCATTGACAAGTTAATTTTTACCCACGGGGCGTCGATTCTGAATGCGCCCCAGGTATCGAAATGTCAAGAGCCGGCCCTGTCTATATCCTTTTGCTACCTACAATTCTAGAAAAATTGACCAGATGGCTTATTAGAAATGCTGGAGACTTTCTTAGAATTTTATTACCCTGCAGGCCTGCCTCTTTTCAATTTGAAATTAAAGTAGGTAAAGTTACACTACTTACAAAAGGACTTCCTCACAGTAAAACGTCTTAGTTTAGTTATCAAAGTTCGGTTGTTCTAAAATTTAATATTATTTCGTTTTACGACAATGAGTAACGAGCCGGAATTGGACTGGCCTTTCTGCTCGTTATTTCACCGATATGATATAGATATAGAAACAGGAGAAAAGATACAACTCTGCCGCCTAATCCCTGGAAAGGCAAAGCCCGTGTATAAAATCTGCTCTAGATATGCATTAACATTAGAAAAAAAGAAATACATATACACTGTGTACTGCCATTACCATTACCAACGATATAGACATAGAGATATATTGTCAAAACTATCAGATAAGTTCAAAATGCCCTCAGATATCGTTAACTACGTGACAGTGCAAGCAAAAATTTATCCGGAGATGTATAAATGACAAAATGTGGTAAGCAAGAATTTTAAGTATTATATTACTATTGTTAGAAATTTTCCATTCGGGAATTGTAAACGGTAACAATGAACTTTTTCACTAAATTTTAATTTTGGTGTCTTCCCTTTTTAATATTATTGAATTCCTTTTCGGAAAATAGAAAACAATCCACGTGCACTATTTACACCACTACCACTAGTAAAATATAGCGATTAACTCCGTTGCTGTCTACCTCCATTTTCAACGTGTTATGACAAGGACGAAACATCCTGATGTCCTCAAAAAAATGAATGAGTATATTTAAAAACACACCCATTGTTAGCCTGAATCTTAGATAATACTAATTTGTCGTAATTGAAAATATTTGTTTTCGCGTTAATTTCCATTAACTGCATTATCAAAGCTGATAAAATTTATCTTCTGAACTTTTTAGTGTTCCGTGAAAAGGAATGCTTATGGAATCACTTTCTTTGTCCGCCCGTGTGTCTGTCACAGGCGATTTTTTCTGAAAGTATTCGAAGTAAAAATTTGAAATTTAGCACAGAGATAACGTGTGGTGGCCCAATTATAGACGCGAAGTATAAAAAGTGGAGTTTTGATTTTGGGGGTTACTTTCAGGGGGTAAATTGGTAAATGGAAAAAAACTTCAAGGGCATCATGTAGGGCTTCAAATGAAAGCTTACTGAAGCACGAATTCAACAATATATATGATGTATTTTTTTATGCATTTTTTAAATCATTTTTCGGGAAAAAAAGCTTAAAAATTGCTGTCCTCCACCTTTATAACCAAAGGGATCGCTCAGAAAAAAAATCACGAACATTGAGAGTTAAGTGTAGATTGAGCGAAAATTATCAGGATTGAAAAATTCTAGCGCGATCAGTTGTTATAAACAATTTAACTGTTTATTGGTGGGGGGCTGATGGCACGGAACACTAATTGTGCAAGTATATCTTGCACTTGATCGATTTTTTTATATGTGGCACTGTCTATTAACCCAAGGCTCAACTAACATCGAATATACTTTTTTATTTACAACTACATGGGAAAGATACATATTCAGCGCCGGGTCGTATTACTCAGATCGTAGTTCTCGCCAATACCTATTTAATGATATTGCTGTATTTTGTTGTTGCCCGTCGCTATCGATGGTCTAAAAGCGGTTGTAATTCAACATTTTTGTATTTATCATTAACTTTACGTATTATTATAGGCTAAATAATACCTAGACGCACAGTGCCGTGCAACGAAAAGCGGGTCTCCCCTGAGACATTTGGTGGGTTTACTGGTTTATGGTTTAAAAGTTTGTTTGTCTACCATTATATAAATATGTATACTATGTATCTACATGTATATATAATGGTGGACAAACAAATTTTTTTTTAAAGCGGACCAATGGGTGTGATTAAACTTTTAACGCCCTATTAGAAGAATGCAATTATTTTTTGAATAACAATTTTTCTAATTTTGACAAATAAAGGGACATTTTTCAAAACCGATGACTGTTTTGAAACATCTTACTAGTTACGAAACGTAAACTATGTATTTCCTAATTGGTGATGAAATATTAATATTATAACTAGTTGAATCGGGTTTTTTTAAAAGGGCGTAAATTTTCATTTTTCCGATTTCGCTTTTATTTATTTTTCTTGGGGTATATGCGTAGAGCTATTAGTTTCAATTAAAAGGAGGTTTCCAGCGCCTTTTAATGCAGCAGTAATATTTTAAAAATATTTTGATTTCATTTAAATGGGCGTAAGTCACTTGAAGGTTTTTTTAAAAGATCGTATATGCATATCTCCCAGGCCGCTGCTTTCAAACATGACTTAAGCCTTTTAAAAAATATTCAGACATACAGCTGACGGCAAATTGGTTCTACCAACAGATGTAGAACCAATCAACTGTATGTCTGAATATTAACCTAAAATATAGTTTAAAAAAATTCAAATTACTATTCTACTTACACATTTTGTTCTTCTTTAATCCTCATTTAGAACTGTCGATGTAAAATTTGTCAAGAAAAAATAATAAATAAAATACCTAAGCGTGTTATTTTTTTTTCCCAGGTGGGTCAATTCGAAAATTCAACTTTTTTCGCAAATTACAAAACTTTTTTTCTTTACCAAAACATTCCTAGTAGACTCACTATTACGCAACACGAAAACAAGGTAGTATTACGTCAAAAAATTAAATAAAATTGACATGTTTTAGCGTATTCCTTAGAACTTAGTAGTTTTTAAAATAAAAAGTATTTTAATTTTTAGGGGTTGATTTTACCCCTTTAGAGGATGAGTTTTGCAATATCCTTTCTTAGTGGACATCTGGGGTCTAAACTAAAGCTGTATGCAAAATTTCTGCTTTCTATCCTTGATAGTTAGGGCTGGGCCTTGAGAAATTTGTTAAAAATATTTTACCCCCTAGGGGTAAAATTCCAACACGAAAAAAAGTAGTCTCATGTAAAAAATAAAATAAAAGTGAGACGTTTTGGCGTTGATTGACAGAAAAACAAGAGGCGCGTTAAGTATACATCCCTTTACTCTCCAGCTACAAGTCTAGAATATCCCACCTCTCTCTCATTCATACCTAGGATCTCCGGATTGTGGAACAAATTGCCTGCAGATGTTTTCCCTTCCCGTCCCAAGATCCAGTCGCTTAAATCATATGTCATTTTCTTCTCTTTAGACACCCGCGGTACGTTAGCACTTAGGCTACGAAAACAAAATTTATGTGGATGCACAGAATAAGTTACTATTCTATGCGAAAGGTTGATATTAACACAACGACGTTTGCCTTTACTTTCACTATTTCGTCCCAGTCTGTTATATCAGAAATTTGCAACATTGGTTCCGCTGAATAAAAGTTATAAACGGCAACGGCGGAATGTCACCAATTTAAAGGGACGAGGTCATTGAAAGGCTTGCTAAAAGTTTACCGGAAATTCGCCGGGTATCCTCTCTTGTTAACCTTATTTACTCTTTGTTACAGATATGGCGATGACACCGATACCTAGCAACAAAGAGGGGACCAATCTACCAATACTATTAATTGTTTTTTTTTTGTATTAAATTTAAGCTAATAAAGTTGGAATTAAGATTTTTTATTGTATTATGGGTCAATAATAAAACTATTGCAAAATATGAAATATTTTTTTTTCACAATAAAATTGTTAACACGCCATTATGGGTATTTATAATAAATTTTAATCAAATTGAAACAAACGATAGGCGACGTATATGATTTTAACACGGAAATTATTGTACGCTATGCAGTTATTAGAATGTTTAATATGTTTTTCTATAAAAGTTAAATTAAAAATCACTTCTATTTTTTAACATTGTTGTTGCTTAGCTATTTCCCATAAAAATCATTGATTTTTCAAAAATCAAAAGTATTTTGTATTTCTCCTTTAAAACTGCACCCCGAAAAATTCGATACGACTGACGAATTTTTTAGTTAGCAGTTTTAAAGGAAAACTAGAAAATAAAATTTTGATTTCTGTAAATATTAGTTAACAACGGATCGACGAAGAGCATTTTTTCTAGGTAGCAAAACAAAGAGAAACTACCTTTATTTAAAACTACCTTCTAGTTCTAAAGCAGACCCTATACGATCATTATTACTGTCAGTATTAAAAAATATTTTCAGTAATATTGATCGTGTACGGGGTATAGAATGATTGAATGAAGTAAATTCAAGTAAATTATTGAAGATTATTCGAATATTTTAATATTTTTATAATACTGACAGTATTACTGTTGTGTAAACTACTGACAGTAATAATGGTCGTGTAGGGACTGCTTTAGGAAAAAATATTGATAATATGCACGCGTGTTTGTATAGTTGCCTAAGCAGTAAAGTAGGTGGTAGATCTTGATGTAGTCGAAGCGAAGCTAAAGGGTTGTTGACCTCGTTCTGCTATCCTAATTCAGTCCGCTAGAGTGATTCCGACTGGCCGAACTCGTGCGTCAGCGTCAGCTGTGTATGGATCCATATTGACCAGTTTAATAATACCGTTTACATTATTTTTGTTATTAATTTCTTAATTTGTGAAAGAAAAAGTTAAAGCTGTTAAATATTAACCAAAGTTAAAGCCGTTTAATATTAACAAAATATCGTACCGTCGCTTAGTGATGTGCATTTTAAAGTAGTTCTGGGTGTTTAGTTGAAGTTGAGGTATTTATTTGGGTTTAACAGCTTTTCTCTAGAGGGGTTTATTAAATTTGTGTTATACCTAGGCAGTATTTTAACATTTTCAAATTGAGAATTTTGGAAGAGTTGGTAGGACTTTCCTTAAAAGGTAATGACTTAAAAAAAATATTTCTTCAAACTTGTTACATAGAAATATTGTTGAGACCTGGCGACACAACAAAGTAATTCACTGTTCTTTTATTCTTTATATGACCATGAGTCTTATTTCCAGTGGTGCGCAGTGATTAATTTGTTTTTTGTGGGGCGATACCTAGCTTATTATCGCGAAGCGCCATTTATGACTATTTTTACCCAATCTGAATTCAAATCGGAATTTACCAGTTTCAATATATGAAGTCAATTTTATAACACCCTGTATATGATGTCAACTACCTTCCACCACACCCCGCAGACTATAGCCCTCAATTTTCAACAGAAGTAGCTGGTGGTCCACCAAATCGAAAGCCTTACTCAAGTCCATGAAAACACCGATACATACACTTCTTATTATCTAAGTGCTCATACAAACACTATAAAAACTGCAACACTCCCGATTGGGTAGACTTTCCTTTCTGAAATCCATGCTTGGTTTCCCATTTTTTGTAAGAAAATACATTGTTTTATTAAAGACTACTCTTTCTAAGACTTTTGCCAGTGTTGATGGCGCAGACACTAGCCTATAATTGGAAACATCCCTGGTAAATTTATCCACTTTCTTGTGCAATGGTATGCCCTAGGCAATCCATTGTCTGGTTAATTGATATGTTAATTAAAAAAGTAATTGGTTTGATTAGAAACTCACTCCCTTTGTTTAAGCATTCTAGAATTCATATTGTCAACCCCAGCCGAAGATGTATTTTTCAAACATCTGATGACATTGAGTACATCTTCTTGAGTTAAGACACCAAAAAACATTGTAAAACTATTTCTAGTTATTGTATAACTTTTAATTTCTATATTGTTAAAAAATTCTTGAAATTTATTCGACAAATTAACATAAAAATCATTACAGTAACTTGCAATATTGGTATCAGTTCTTACGATCCCCTCATCTGTTTGAAGCTCCGTTATTTCTACTTTTCTTTTTTTTAGTATTCTGCACATTCATGTTAATTACATTCCATACTGCTTTATTTTTGTTATCAAAATTTATATAAATATTATCATAATATTTTTTATATACGTTTGTATACCTTTTATAGAACACTTTATCAAAATGACTACCAATTTCTATTTTTATTCGAAATAAATAAGAGTTTGAGATGTTCCAATTAATTATATGGCTTTTTATGTGTCTATATTGGAATGTCATTGGTTTTTTGCGGCAAATAACTGAGCAAGAACACTGACAAAAAACCAATATAGCGCTGGATATTGCTCCGAGTAAAAGCTTGCTGAATGAAACATGACCGTATTTCAAACAAACTAAACTAGACTTACTTCAAAATCATAAGGCAATGTTTTCAAATCCGGACATAACTTGACGGCCTGGCCTAAAAACATTCCGTTTTTAATACCGTATTTTCTTGCTTCGTAGCTGCAACTCGCAATTTCCGACATTGATGATAAACCATCTATTTTGTCTTTTATGTCAACCACTCTGGATGATACACCTAAAATTATGAAATAGAAATGACCTTATTAAAAAAAAAATTCAAAATAAAAATTATAATAATCGGCAACAACGCAATTAGCTTTTTACAGCAGCAGAGATTTAAATTATGAATATATAGCCATAGGAATAATAAATACGTGAGAGAGAGCCTAATATTAATTATAAGTGATAGCGTAGTATAGAAAACATAATTCGAATTATAATTCCTTTAAGACTAATTCATAACCTAATAATCAGGATTTTATTAAAATAATACGACTATGCTCATTTCTAATTTCTCTGGCTTGTGAAGCATCAGTGCTGTTACAAGTACGGAAAAAATAAAGTTCGTTTTATTTATTTTCTAATCCAAGGTATTTTAGGTTGTATTAAGATCTTTTATAACAAAAAGGTTGTTGTGTAGTGGAGAGTAATGCCATTGGTACAAAAACGTGCTAAAGGGTGTAGTTAACAGCTGGATACACTTCTTATAACTCACTTTCTTAGTCATGTTCTCCCAAGTGAAGCAATTTTTCCTTACCTTCAGGCAGTCTCTCTTGATACATCTCAAACTCTTTCTGTCTTGTAGCCTGTCGGGTGGGATCGTTTGTATTGATAACTCCACTTCTTGCGTGAGTTATGGCAACTGGCTTTCCCCGCAGTTCTGGATGACTACGTAGTCCCACAGAGGCGAAAAAACAATCCATGTCGATGTGCATGATAACAGACGATGGTACGTTTGACGTTGGCTTGCCTACAATAAAATAAAAAAGTTTACTAGGTAAGAAATCCTCTAGATACTAATTAATGTTAAAAAATCATACAACTTATTGTTTTTTCCAGTAAAATATTAATTTAGCAGGAACATTTGGACGGCACTTTCTGTTACGTTTTTGACTGTCTTCTTATGCCATGAACCACATGAATTAAATTATCATCAATATGTCAGTCTTAAAGAGTACTATATTGATCATGTATTGCTACATTTTGAGGTCAGTTTTATTCGTGTGGTCTAAGACGGTCAAAAATATAACCGAAATTCCGGTTAAATTTGCACCATAATAACATAACAGTTGCTCTGCACACATACAAACATTTTTGTGTGTTTGATACACAGGAAATTTGGTGGTCGGCTCTCGGATTATGATAAAACGTGATCTAAACTTCGATACGTGAACAGGGTTCAATTATCCAACGATTTAAATGGGAAAGGTGTAGCAACTTAGTAACAATGAGTAGTAACAGTAAGACACCTAGACTTACCTTTTCCGCTTAAAAAATCAAAGTGACAGAAGGAGTTGTTACTTTGACAATATATAAAATGTCCTCTTGCGGAGATTACGAATCTCTTCGGTATTTATCATGGTTTGCCGATGTACAACAACAGCCACTTATGGAACAGTTTTATCTTGAACAACAGTTTAGGACGGATGAATATGGGTATAAACTTGATCTGTGTAAGTAGTTAATTCGTGAAGTGGTGTATCTACTTTTTCATTTATTTCATCAGTATATTCGTTCATTTCACAGTAACAAGCTAATCTCTTCAAGTACTTAGCTCTCTCAAAGTGATGCTGACTTCCAGATCTTATTCCCCAAATTAGCCCTAAAACTTGAGCCGGATAATGCAGAATATTGGCCATATTCCTGTTGTAGGACCTCCAATTATTTTAAACTGGGATACTAAAAATCATATTTAGTTCCGTCTTCTAAAACTTATTTTCTTCTTAGATCATTTGACTACATCCGCCCGTTCCTGCTTTGATCTTCCTTTACCTCTCCTCCCATATACCTCCATTTCCATTACTCTGCGGAGTCATCTCTTATCCCTAGATGCCCGACCACCGGAGTTTTCCCCGTATTTACTTAGATATTTCCACTACATGGGTTGTTCGTTCCCCTTATTATTTCATTCCTGAATTTCATGTTCTATCGTGGTGAAACCTAGACATATTTTTTTTTGCCTAATGCAGCTTTATTTTCGCTCTTTCTTCTCCACTGAACCTCATGTACTCGGTTTGCCTATCGATGTCTAGTCCTCTATTTTCTATGGATCTTCTCCAGTTCTCCGCTTTCCTTGTAACTTCACTTTGCAGTTAAAAAAAAAACAAGCTTCCTGTTTTATCAACAAATTTTAATAAATTTACTCGTGTGTTATGTTACTGGTCAAATGAGAGGTAATAAAACAAATTTTACTTCCATAGTATTACCGGCCTGAGGGTCACTTTTAAACCGTAGCATTCCATTCGTACAGAAATGAAGAAGGAAAACCGTGGGTGTTTCCAGTGGTCAGGACGGCGGAAAAAGTATTGGCTAACGACCGTTCTTTAGCAAAAGAATACTTACCCCCATTTGGCTACGAAAGTTTTTGCCATGCGGCGGTCAAAATGATATTAGGTAAGTAACGATAAGAATTGTACTGATAGTACTATAGCAAGCATCTAAGCAAAATTACCTTGTTTTACCGCCAGACGCGTTAATATTTCTTTTGTATTATTTAAACAAGGCATCAAGCCGATATGCGATATTTATTCTCTATTTTAGGCGAGGATCACCCAGCAAGGATCGAAAATCGGGCTTTTGCTATTCAAGCTATCTCTGCAACTGGAGCGTTGCGCATTGGCGCCGAATTTCTGTCCCAAGTGCTTGGAAAAACGATTTTTTACGGTGCAGCACAACAAGTTGCTCATATTACTGCAATCTTTCCGAGATCAGGTAATTTTTTTTATACAGGGTGTGATGAAATTCACTACATATATTAAAACCGATAAATCGTGATTTGAATTCAGACCGGGAAAAAATAGTCACAAATGACGCTTCGCGGTAATAACCTAGGTATCGCACTCAATTTTTTTTTAAATCACTGCACACCACTGATAATAAAACACATGGCCATAGAACGAATAAAATAACAGTGAGCTAGGTTGTTGCGTTGCCATGTCTCTTAACAATATTTCTATGTAACAAGTTTGAAGAAATAATATTTTTATTACATTACCTTTAAAAATCCTACTACTCTCTACTACTCTTCCAAAATTCTCTATTTCAAAAAGTTAGAATACTACCTATAAAACAAATAAAAACCTCTAGAGAACAGCTATTTAAACCAACAAATAAATTTCTACCTCAACTTCAACTTAACTCCCAGAAATTAGTGTTTAACTAATTAAAAATGAATCACCAAGCGCGTACGATATTTTATTAATATTAAACGGCTTTCACTTTTGTTAATATTTAACAGCTTTAACTTTTTCTTTCACAAATTAAGAAATAAACAGCAAAAATAATGTACACCGTATTATTATCTATGAAATATACCCCCAGCTGACGCTGACGCACGAGTTCGGCAGACCAATTAGAGAAGTCAGAATCACGGTAGAGCGGACCAGTCAGATAGGCGCCTGAATTACGATAGCGAAATGAGGTCAACAAGCCTTTAGCAGAGAAAAATAAGATAGAGAGAATAATATCTCGTCTTCCCGCCAGCTCGACCAGGCTATGGCCTTCAAACTAGTGTTGTAAATATCCGTATTCTTTAGATATCCGGATAATACGGAATCGGAATCAGCTAATATCCGTATCCATTATCCGAATACGAATCCATTTCTTGACCCGCGCGACAGATCATATATACGTATGCATGCAATACTAAAACATTTTCTATCCGGATACACGGCTAGGTAGGTCGATGCGGTATCGGTATCATTCGAAGTCGAAGGTTAGGGATAGGAAGGCACCGTCGGCGTCGTTCGTTCTCGTTTGAATTCGGTTCGGGTGAGGCGGGTTTAGTTTAACCAATGGGTCTCATCCCATATGATACCCGTTGCCCCGATAACTATGCTATCTTTTTTTAGGAAAGGTCATTAGAAAGAGAAAGCATAAGATCAAATATGCCACATCGCAGACCGTGTTGTTCGCTTACACTCGATTCCGATTCCGTTTTCTCTTTGCACTTTGCATTAGTATACAGCCGATGCGAATTTATTTTGATTCCGAATCCGTATTCAAGTTCTCGGCCGGTTCCGGATAATCCGGATTCTTTTAATATCCGTATCCAACGGATTTTTGGATACGTATCCTTACATCACTACTTCAAACGGCGACATCCCGAGATTGGCGCGTGGGGATTCTCACAAGACCTCCCGACATCGCCAGTGCGGTAGCAACACGGCAAGCAGAGAGAGTTTTCTGCGGCGCGTCTCAATACTCACTCTTACTGTACTTTATAATAACCCACAATCTGTAGCGCACGCCCGTGGCAGCTTGCTTCAACCTCGGTTTGGAGGTCATAGAAAGCAAATCGTATTTATGAATGAAATCCGTATGAGATATTCTTCTCTCTATCTTATTTTTCTCTGCCTTTAGCTTGGCTTCGGCTACATCAATGATCTACCACCTAGCCTACTTCTTAGGCAACTATACAAACACACGTGCATATTGTTATTTATATTTTTTCCTGGGCAGGGTCGGCGCCAGCATTTATTTTTAGTGAGGCGAACAAATATTCTAGCGCCCTCATTGCTCATGGACCAAAGAAAAAACTTTTGTTTTTAAATAACATATATTTTTCTTATTAATCTCTTCGCAGAAAAAATATCTAAATGTATAATTAAAAAATTCGAGATCGAGATATCAGCCAACATTATTGTGTGACATATCCGAGTTAGAGAATTTTTTCTAAAATTAACCTTTGTTAGTAAGGATAACTAACAAACACTAAAATATTTAATCAAGCAGTATTGGCAATGGGGGCCTTTTGCAAACCCGTTTTCTTCCGATTCTTTAAACACAAATTACTAGGACCTCCGTTCTCCGTTGCTCCTGAAACATAATTTCACGTTCACTTGAAAGAATGGCGCTTATCCCTAAATATGAAGAAAACAAAAGATCTTAAAAAATGGGAAAAGATTCAAAACATGGCAACCTAGACCAAAGCGACAACACGAGGGTGGCATCGGGAGTAAAGAGTCCAATTTTGGCGATCCAAAACCATCAAAATCCTACCTTTGGATTTGTTTGGTTTGAGATAGGCGTTTTCTTTTTACCAAAAATTTTTAGGATACACACAGACAGAACTGGGATCTGGATTTGATGGTTTTGGACAGCCAAAATTCGACAAAGGATCCCATGTATAGTATATGTAAATAAATTTTA
Source organism: Philopedon plagiatum (assembly GCA_963971165.1). Taxonomy (NCBI): domain Eukaryota; kingdom Metazoa; phylum Arthropoda; class Insecta; order Coleoptera; family Curculionidae; genus Philopedon; species Philopedon plagiatum. The sequence goes on from OZ020193.1 coordinate 93,916,283, forward strand.
TTTATTCAGGTTTCAAAGAATACCACGAATACAGATACTACAGCCGTGATACTCTAAGTCTGGATATAGAGGGTATGTTGAAGGACCTGGGTGAAGCCCAAGAAGGATCTGTAATATATTTACAACCGTGTGCGCACGATCCTACAGGTTCCGATCCAACACGCGAAGACTGGAATAAGATTGCGACGGTAATATCACAAAGACGGTTGATTCCATTTTTCGATTGCGCATATCAAGGTAAGGTCCTTCTCACTAAACAAAATTAGTAAAAAAAGTTTTTGTTTATATAAGTTTTGTGGCCTAAATGTAGTATTAGTTAGTATTATCTTAATAATTAGGAAATCTTATTATACTTAGTTGTGTGCAGGTGTTTCTTTATAAGGTTTCCCCTTATTAGACTCCTTACGAGCCTCAGTTGATTCCTGTGGATTTTCAGGACCTCAGTAGTCAATGTCTTGGTTAGTGAACTCCGCATTGATTTCTGACTATCAGCATGCGTCATCGCCAATGAGGACTGCTGATATTTAAGGTTCCATTCATAAATACATCGGTTGTGCACAACTTTTTAACTCCACTGTGGGTGAAATGTATGTCACAGGAACGGGTGCGCAGTATACGAATAGTCTTTTTTCCGAATTCATCAACGACAAACCGATTCCAGTCGGTCAGTGTGCTCTACTTGTTTATATAATAATCAATCCTAATAATATCAAGATATGTCGTTACACTGGTTTTCATAGAGATGTGAAAAGGTTTGACACAAAATATAATATCAATGTCAACCTATGTCAAAGTTGAGTTGACTTAGGAGTATGGTTCGATGAGAAGCTCAGTTTCACTGAACATATTGCAAAAATATATAAATAATAAGGGCCTAAACACTTTAGGTTTTCTAATTCGCAACAGCACGTATTTGTCCCATAAAATAACTAAACTCATCTACTGCTCACTGATCAGATCCGGTTTGGAAAATTCATCAACTGTCTGGTCTCCCCAATAATAGACGTACAAGGACTCTCTGGAAAGGGTGCAGAATAAATTTCTCAGGTACTCGGCTTACAGAATGGGCATGTATTTTGAAGAATACCATAGGTCAGATATGTTGATTAGAATTAATTTGGATTCTCTGGAAAATAGACGCATTCGCTTTGACTTATGTTTTGTTTATAAACTGATTCATGGCTTGATAAATTGCCCTCGTCTGCTTTCGAAAGTTCAACTTAAGGTCCCTTGTAGAGAACTGCGTAACTTTTCTTTGTTTCATGTAACTTTTCATTCTACCAATTATGGTCGAAATGCTCCTATTGATACGACTTTGAATTTATTGAATAAGACGAATGTAGATATATTCAGATGCATGTTAGGTTTCAGAAGATTGATTAAATCATGTAACTTTTAGTGAAAGCTTAGTATGTTTTGTTGATTGTTGAGATGTTTTTATACATTTAATTTTGTTGCCTGATAAATGTTAATCTATATATTAGCCACCTATTATTACTTATTGTAGATTTGTTATATTGTAAAATGGGGATTCCCCGTGAATTTAATAAATATAGTTAAAAAAAGGATAGTATTCTTAACCACGAGACGGGTTCCTCCGCCGGTGAATTCTAATCAACACAACTGTATCTATGCAACACAAAATAGCGGAGCAGCAGCCGAAGCCCATTCTTGGTCTGCTTCGTATGGGTTAGCCAGTGTTGCCAGAACTCACGACATTTCGGGATATCTCACGATTTTGGTTAATTTCTCCCGATCTCACAAATGGAGTTTGCCTTTGGCTTCCGTTGCGTTAACATCTCTCGGTCGACTACATAGTTAGATTTCGGGTTAGATCGCCTAGAAGCGGTGAGTAGAGTGTTTTGTGACGGAATACGAAGGGAAGCTCCACGGCCTGTTGAGGGGAGTCTTTACCAAATCCAAGGGGGGTGAGCGATGAGGCCTAAAATCCCTGTTCGTGCTGCGTTTTTTCATCCACACAAGGTGGACATGTGACGGCCATGTCTTGTTGTGGGGGGAGCGTAGGGCGGAAGTGTGGCTTAAAGAAAAGGGCATGCGCAATAGACTTTACCAGAGGCGGGAAACTCCATAACCTCAACTGTGCCAAACCGAAAACATTGACGTTTTGTCATTTTTTATCATTGTTATTGTTTGTATTCGGAATCTCCGAGGGCACATACCCGACAAATCGGAGATTCTAAGGGAATTACCACCCAAACTGGGTAACGTGTAAGCCATCCCTAAGGGTAGCTAGGGCTCTGGTAAAGCGCCGGACCGGGTGGAGAGCTGGCCAACCTGTCCCATGGACGAGGGCCAATAACAGGTGAAGAAAGAAAGAAAGAAAGAAGATCTCACAAATCAAGAATCAAAATTGCAATTTGATTGCAATTAAGGTTTGAAACTCAGTTTCTGATTTAACGTTACACTTTCCCAATATAGTAAACCCAAATGAAATCTAAGATCTTAATAATGAATGGAGAATGTTAAGATCACACCATTTAAACAATTTTGATAACGATCTTCTTGTTTTGGAATAAAATTGCATTAGTAAAAATAGGAGATGACTCTCTAAAATTTCCGGGTCTTTAGATTTGTTTTTCAGATTCTTATGTTTACCACACTCGAGCGCAGCAGTAGAGAGAATATTTTCTCAAATTAATTTAATAAAAACTCAACTACGCAACAAACTTAAAGTGACAAAAATTGTTACGATTTTTATATCACCAATAATACGATTAAAAAGTTAGGTTGTGGTCACGTATTGTATTCAGATAAAAATAAGATAGAAACTTTAGTGGTACAGATGAATAACTTCTTTTTTTTTGTTTGTTTTGTGTTAGTTTTACACTTTTATTTATAAAAAAAATTTGGCGTTTTTTATAGTACAAAGTGATAGATGTTTGTCTAAGTTTGTAAATTTGTCTTAATAATATTTTTACAACGTTAAAATTTTTCGAGTTTCATTAAAATAAATGATAGTAGAATAAAATTATTTAATCCTGTTATTTTTACTTCCGATACAACCATTAGAGTCTCGCGATTTCGCACGAATTTCGGCGGTAAATTCTTACATTTTATTTCATGTCTTCTGGCAACACTGCAGGTAGGGCCAGTCGCGTCTCGCTAAATATGTTATTTGTTCGTGTCACTTGTCAGGTCAGTATCATCCTGGAGTTAAGAAAAGGCGCGTCGAATGCACAAATCTCATTTTGGCGTGGTGAAAAATCGTGTCGCTGTATTTCGACGTAAATATAATATGAACTCAATTGAAAAAAAAAAGATATTCTTATTAGGCAGTATTATTGATTAATTTTATTGTTGCTATTTTTAGGCTTTGTGTCTGGAGACTTTGACAAAGACGTTTGGCCAGTACGTCAGTTTGCCAGTCGGGGCTTAGAATTTTTTTGTGCGCAATCTTTCGCTAAAAATTTCAGCCTCTATAACGAACGAGTTGGAGCTCTGATCATAGTGATGAATTCCCCCAAGAAAGTCAATGCGGTCAAATCTCACCTGTTGAACATTGTTCAAACGATGTATGGGACCCCTCCAAGTCATGGAGCAAGGCAAGCAAAACTCTAAATTATACAGGCGTTTCATATATTCCAATATTTCAGAGGGCGATTCTTAGAATCATTTTAAAAATATTCTGTAATAAATGTCCCAAAATTCTTTAATTTTAAGGATTTACGTTTTCCTTTGTAAATATCTATCTTTTCAAGGGTGTTAAATATTTGTATTGGTAAGTATGTGAAATAAATAAGTATACAGTGCAATTTTTAAAGTGCCATATATTTTAAGCCCCATGTTAGGGAGGTCCTTTTAGAAGTATAAAAATAAAAATTCGGTCAAATGCAAGCTACACTTGCACAATTAGTGCTCCGTGCCATCAGCCCCCTACTTAACTTGAGCAAACCTGGCCGCCCGATCTCCGCCCATCTGCCGCGCTATCCGCCGCCGACGCGACGGCACCAACGCTGTAACACATCGCGTATGCGCGAAGCTGAGTGGGGAGCGTTTCGACTGAGCCAAATTAAAAATTTTGAAAAAGGTGTAAAGACAAAAGTTGTTCCTTACATCGTGAGAAATATTTTTTGTTGCAAACTTTTTCTTTAAAACCAATGGTTGAGCAGTTACGTAATAAGTAAATGAAGGCTCAATCTACACCTAAGCCTTCTTCACCTAAGTTCATGATTTTTTTCAGATTTTTTACAGTAATTTTTAAGTGTTTTTCTCGAAAAATGTTTAAAAAATACATTATCTACAGGGTGTTCCGTATCGTTATGTTCAAGTTTTGGGAGCATAAAATAGACTTAATTGTAAGACTAAAAAAAACAAAAGTGGTAGGTCAGTCTTTATTCGTTCCGGGGTTACAGGCCTTTAAAATAATTTTAAAGTAATAATCAGATTTAAATTTGTAAACCAAATAAAACTTATCCTATTTCAAAAATTTTCAATTAATGATATTTTCAAAATGCACTTTTCCGTGCTAAGTACAAGCTGGTGCTCGTATGCCACAAATGCTCTTATCCATCCACTACTTCAACCACAAAATAATGCTGAAAGCCAGAAATATGTAGTTGTAGTATGTAAATATGTAGCGCCGAAAGTTTTTAATATGCTCCCTAGTGTTGCTAAAGCTGTCAAGAACCAAAAAAGATGATCAAAAGCATGTAAATGATACCTGTTGGAGAACTATATTTATTATTCCGTAATTTGTGGTTTATATCGTGTCAATTTCTGTAGATTGCGGCTTCCAATTCCACTGAGTTTGTGGACTTTAATGTGCGATATTTTTGTATTTCTAGTAAACAACATAATATATTATATAATAGATTAATTATGTTTTTAGTTTAGAGTTTTATCTGCCACACTATTGAGAGTAGCGACACATACAGGGATCTCGGTCCCTAGGTGTCTTCTGCTTTATTTATTTGAAACATGTATGATTGTGTTGTAAATTTTATGTTGTAAGCAGGTTCTGAAATAAATAAATAAATACAATGTACAACAAATTTGGAAAAATATGAATTTATGACAATATCATTTTATTGTTGTTTTAATCCGAGAACGTAAGTTTGAAATAGTATATTACATAACAAGTGTTGAAAGTGACATTTTTCACACGAGTGGGAATGTTGTCGCACGAGGCGACAGCCGAGTGCGATAATCCCACGAGTGTGCGAAAATTACTTTCACACGAGTAATGTACAATATTTTTCCTACGACCACAAAAATATTTACAAAAAAGCCCCAATTTCTGTCTTTTCAAACCCTCACTTTCAACACTAACATTTTTATCAAGTGTGCTGAAAATAAAACAAATGAAATTGGCACCATCTATTTCAATGTCATGTTGACAAGTACTTTTCAACACGTGTGTTGTAAAGTACTTTTCAACACGCGTGTAATATAAGGCACTTTCTCGCTAAGTTAACCGTGCTTTTTTTCTCACTTTCACAGGTGGTCGTAGGAAAAAGTATTTACCGAGATCTTTCGGTTACAAATTATATTTTTCCTACGACCACCTATGAAAGTGAGAAAAAAAGCACGGTTAACTTGGCGAGAAAGTGCCTTATATCACACGCGTGTTGAAAAGTACTTTACAACACACGTGTTGAAAAGTACTTGTCAACATGACATTGAAATAGATGGATGCCAATTTCATTTGTTTTATTTTCAGCACACTTGATGAAAATATTAGTATTGAAAGTGAGGGTTTTAAAAGACAGAAATTGAGGTTTTTTTTTGTAAATATTTTTGTGGTCGTAGGAAAAATATTGTACATTACTCGTGTGAAAGTAATTTTCGCACACTCGTGGGATTATTGCACTCGGCTGTTGCCTCGTGCGACAACATTCCCACTCGTGTGAAAAATGTCACTTTCAACACTTGTTATGTAATATACTATTTCATACAACGTAGGGTGAAAAGAATCTGTTTATAACTCCAGAACATTAGCTTAATAGAAATATGTAATATGTTATACAGAGCTGAGCATTTAAAGTTTTATTTAGAGTGAGAAATTTACAAAAAAAACTGTCTATTTTTAGAGTTGTATCCTTTATCCTTGGCGACAAAACCCTTACTGGACAACTCAAAGATACTGTAGCCTCAATAGCAAACAGGTTGAAACAAATGAGGCAGTACCTACGCGAAGAATTGGAACGATTGGGCGCGCCCGGCACGTGGGCCCACATAACTAATCAGGTTGGGAATTTCTGTTTCACCGGGCTCAACGATGTTCAAGTACAGTATATGAAGAAACAGTTTCATATCTATATGCCCGTTTCGGGAAGGCTGACGGTTAGTGGTCTTAATCCGGACAATGTCGAATATGTTGCGAAGGCTATTTACCACACACTGCTGATGATTCCGACGATTTAAACGACGAAACGTGGTATTTTTTTTAGTTAGTTTTATATATTCTAATTTAAATATATATGGTTTTGCTAATTTGTGACTTACGAGTATCTTATTACTATAATATTGACTTAAATATATTTAGTCGGAGAGCCGAGCATCCAATTTCCGGTGTCGCCACTCTCATTAGGATACTAATAATGCCGAAAATAATCTTCCTTATAAATCATCGTCAAAGGACGTTATAACATCCATGTGCGAACAATATTGACAAGACTTTAACGTTCAGATTCGCTAAGAAGGTTTAAGATTTACTACTGGTTTAAAATAAGATCTTTTAGTTGATCAGATATATTTTGACAGGTTTTTGATCTGTCATTGTTAATAAGTCGTCATTAAAAACCTATTAATTATTCCGATATTTCAGCGATTTGCTTGATTTCCAAATGATTTTCATTTTGGAATGGGTTGCTAGAATGTGGTTCTATCATTGTCGAAAGTACGTACTAAAATTGCCATTTTCTTTATAAATTTGCGAAAAACCTCAGAAACAAATTCATAGTATAAAAGTTAGTTGTCTTATTCTTACACTTGTCAGTTTAAAACGTTAGTTGTCAAATTAGATCGGACTAGCGTTGGATAATCTGGCTGCTAAAATTTAAACTTAAAGGGAAGTTCCAAAATTCAGTGATTAATTCCGGCACTGTATACGCCCACGTTTAACATATTTATTATGATCAGGACAGAACATATCTGATGTCCTCAGGTACAACCTTAAACAAGAGAGCCACGAAGCACAAAAGGCAACGCCGCAAATGGCGCCAGACGTGGGCTGATTTTATTTCGTTAATAATATGGATTATATAATATAGAATACCACATAGCGAAAAATAGTGAATATAAATTATATAAAAACAAAAAAACACGTGTTTCGGAACCTTCTTCAATGTTATAAACACCCAAATAATTTATAAAATGCAACAACACAAAATACGAGAATATTTCAGATGCGTTGAACTGTAAAATCTAGTAAAATTGTGAATATACATGCTCTTCTTATTTAAACTAAGAAATAAATAATTTAAAAAGTGGTAACCAATTTTAAATAGGTAATATCTATAAATGTTTTACTAACCTTATACAATATTGGTTTGATTGGGTTTGATATCGGTAAGTTAGATAAAGATTTTCTTACACTGTCTTCCACTTTTCTTCAACATTTTACATAGTAATATAAGTTTTCGAAAAGGTAACATGTCATACACGGTACAAATCTGAATTTCTTGGTTTTTTAATAATCACTTAATAGGTACTTAAGCAGTTAATTCAGGTTGAAAGTTTTATTTTTTTAACATCTTCTTTTTTGTCATTTTTGAGAATGTTTTAGAGGACATGGCATTATTTTTATTTTTAGTATAGTTTTTTGGAACTATATGAGTAAGTTAGTTCACTAACATACGATCAAAAATCGCTAAACAAATTGACGAGCTGCGGACAAAGCTACAAAATAATTATTCAAATACGCAACGTTCAATGTGTCTTCATCCGGTCAATGAGAATGAAATTACTGAACAAATCGCCAGCTTAAAAACTAAAAGTGCACCAGGTTTTGATGGCATTTCAGCAAAACTAGTTAAAGACAATCATAACAACAGGAAAAATTCCAAAACCTGTCAAGGAATCTGTGGTCCCACCTATTGTAAGCAAGGAAACAGAAGCTTAATTAAAAACTATAGGCCAATTAGTTTGATTAAAACTTTTGGAAAAATCTTTAAAATCCAGACTTTATGATCATTTAAAAAGACACAACCCTCTAAGGTCAAAACAATATGGGTTTTTAACCAAGTCCAGTACGTGTAATGCGATGTTTGAGGTGGTTAATCAAATTAAGAATAATTTAGACAGAGGTGATAAGTGTGTCGCTGTATTTCTAGACCTGGCGAGGGCGTTTGACACAGTTCCCCCCATCAAAAGCTCCTTAGCGCACTCCAGCGCTAAGGAGCAGGAACAGACATAATCAATTTTAGAGTTTAATATATGTGTATGTTAAAGAATTTACCTTTTTCTACAATTAGTTTCTCCCTGCCAGAAAACTTTCCATCAGACTTTTCCCTCAATTGTCCAACTAGGAGTTTGAATTCAGCACCCAAAGTCGATATTAGGTGAAGTCTCGAATTGCTATAAAATTCTTCTAAAAATTTGGGATCTGAAGCTGTTTTTGTAACTCTTGGGTTTGCATTTGTTGGCGGATTAATGACAGATTCATTTTTAGCTTTTGTGTTGGCGTTGGCTTTCTCACATTCGTCTCTCTTATGATCTTGTAGATCAAGAATATTTGGAATTTCTTGAAGTTCACTATAAAAAGGTTCAATCAAATAAAAAGATTTAAAAAACAGAGGTATAATATAAATACCTATTTTCCTCTATATCATCCATTCTAACTGTGACATCCTCCTTTTTCTCCTTACATTCATTATTGTCTTCCATGTTTGATACTGATGTTGAAGGCTTAGGTATCACAGGAAAGTTTAATGCTGGTTGTGACTTAGTTTGGCTAGTGTACAATAAATATCTCTTATAGTCTAACAGTTTATTTAGAGCTATACTTTCCACAATCCACGCTGGTTTGACTATAGGAACAGCTCCTAAATGTTTTATCTAAAAGAACTTAGTGATGTTTATAAAAATAACGTTACGGCAGTTCTTTAAATTTAATTACTGAATTTTTAACATTGCAATTCTTGGCATTAAACTAAAAATTGTAAAACTTCAGAAAACTCGGTAAACTCATGAGTTTGGCTTAAAATAAATTGAAATAATCAAATTATAAACAAAAATCTTAAAACATTAGTTTGGATTAGGGTTGGCAACCACCCCTAATGTGCGGAAATGGAAAGTCTCATTTATCTTTGCCTACAAAACAAACTGTAATGGTGGAGTTTATGTAGCAGAATTCCGTGACTGACGCAGTCAAAGGCTTTAGACAAGTCACAAAACACTGCCGCAGCTACGCCACCTCTCTTAATATGTGAGTATAAACTCTCCAACAATCTAAAGATTGCATCATTGGTGCCACTGTTTTGTAGAAACCCGAACTGACTGCTACACAGAATATTATTATTAGTCATGGATGAAGTCATTCTCATTTTATCCAACTTTTCAATAATTTTTTAAAAAGCGTTGACAGCAAAGAAATTGGCCTATAATTGGAAGGTTCGTCCAATTCACCGCCTTTATGTAGAGGAATCACTTTGGCCAATTTCAAGCAAGATGAAAACACTCCCGACTCCCACGAAGAGTTAATGGCCTGTACCAAAATCTCCAGCACAGTATCTGGGAGGTTAAGAAATATTTTTACTGACAATCCATCATCTCCAGAAGAATTTTTATTTTTAATAGCGGATATAGTTTCTTTTAGTTCATTTAAATTATTGGCCGACGCTCTTACCATGTAACTAAGTGGATCAGTAGATGGAGTGATGTTTTTCGTGATTTTCTCAGCAATAGTGCAGTACCACAACTAGATATCTCTAAATTTCTGGAGATAATGTGATTGGCCGAAGATTCACTTATAAAAGTGAGGTTTATGTAATATGCATTTAATATTTTTTCCTCATATATTACCCTACTAATATGATTTTTTAACTGATGTAAAATTTAATTTAAAGTTACAGTATACGAAACAAAAAATAATTGTTGCAAAAAAAGTATATAAAAAGATGTAGTGTTACCCACATTTAGTAAGCCTGGAAAAAAATAAAGGCAATGGAGCTGCAGAAAACTGGTTCAATTTTAATTTTTGAAACAAATCAACTTCTTAGAGCCAAGCCAAAATGATCCAACTGAAATAAATACAACAAACAGAAATAAAATACAACTAGAAAACTTAAGTTATCATGTTGTTGCAATTCTCCGATGTCTGGTTTGAAAGATACCTATATTTCACACTTATAATCTTTAGAAAATGACGCATCGCCTGACTTTTCTACTTATTGCACGCAAATATTATACAAAATTTAAAAAATGGTAATTTTTGAGTTATCTAGTTGTAGTATTGAGGCAGCGATATTATTGATATACAAAATAAGCAGTACTGGGCCAATAACACTTCCTTGTGGTATTCCTATAAAAATATTTTTGTTTCCGACATTATTTTGTTAGTACCTTTACCAATTACTACCCCTTGTTCCCTATTCAACAAGTATGTTCAAATCCACCCCAAGGTTGCTCCTTTTATACTATTAGATTTAATTTTTCTAGAAGAATACCATGACTTACATTAGCCTTTGATAAATCAAGGAACAACCCTAGAGGAGTTTCGCGATTCTTCATTCTTTCCAAATGCTGCACAAATTTAAAAATCGCTGTTTGAGTGGGTCTACCTTGCAGGTATCCATGTTGTGTCTCGTTCAAAGATTATTTTCAATCATAAAACTTAATATAGGCCGACATATCACGTTTCAAAGATCTTTGAAAACGATGGGAGCAGACTTTTCGGCGATAATTTTCCACACTATTATAATTACTTTTTTTAAATATGGGTGCAATGTTTTAATTTTTCTGGGAATATACCAAACGCTAGTGAATTATTTATTATGATAAATACAAGTGGATCCAAAACTGCTGATATAACTAACTTCCTCAGGCTAGTTGAAATTTCATCGTACCTGCTGCTAAACTTATTTTTTTAATTTTTTAACAGTTTCCAAAATTTCTTCCTTATTTACGAATTGTAAGTACTTCAATATCTTTAGGATTACATTTTGTGTCAGAACTAAATGGTACCTCTTTTAACTGAGCTGGCAAATTTGGTAAAATTTATTTATTTTTTAAATTCAATCAAAATTTAACCATAATTCCGTAACCAAAAAAGCAAATAAAAAAAAATTGGTACACATACGTAGATTCAAATTTTATAAACAAACGTACATCATCCCATTTAAAATTCCAAAATAGAGAGGTGGTAAATGTCCAAAATATGTTTAAATAGGTTCCCCCATATCCCAACCGTTTTCGAGATATCGCCTTGTAATACTTCAAAAAACTCACCCTGTATATGTTGAAAAATTTTAACAGGTAAAGGCACTTTATTTTTTATGGAGGATATAGTGTGAAAACAGCTGTGAAAATGATTCACTTTTGTCGCAATCATCCCCCTCTCTAGTCATAGATTCTTGAAATTTAGAATGGTATTTTCTTTAAAATAAAACGTTTTACCTAGTCACCTCTTCTGTTTCATTAAATGGCAAACTTATAACAGTCATCCAAGTCAAAAATTATTTAAAAATCAACATTTTCAAAAATAAACATACCTTTACATTAGGTAAATTTGATGCAATAATATGGGTGGTACTAGAAACTTGATACATGAGATATTCTCCCCCATGTTGAGCCATAAGAGTTTTTAGTTCAGCTGCAGAAGGATGGGTCAACCCGTTCACCATAATTTTAACACCAGCGAAAATATCTGACATCTTTTCTATGTCATCACCATGAAATTGATCCAAGAGTTTGGCCCTTTTAGCAGCCATATAACCACCCTAGCAAAAAAAGTTATTCACTAAAATATCTTACATACTCATTTCAATTTGGTACACGCAAAGGTTTGCCAGATTAAAATAATTGTAAAATCTGTACTAAATGCAAATTTATTTAATTTTGATAAGGTATGCCTTTTTCCATCAATTCAAGAATAAAATAGAATTCTTTCTGTGTGTTACAAAAGATGTTGAACTGCCAAAACAATATTGTAAATGAGTAAATCTGCTGGAAACAAGAAAATGCTTTTAAGGAAATGGATAATATATATACATATATATAACATCTAAGCAAGAAGCTGTCCTATTATAGTAGCATGGAGATGCTACTAGGATTTCCCCATGGATTTATTAGGATAATCCATGATTTCCCCCATTGAATTTAGTAGTGGAGTCACAGGCCCTGTTGGGACCATACAGGCTAAAAATCAACAGCCCAAAGTGGTAGAGAGGAAAACTTGAAGGCTATACTGAAATCTTTAAAGGGACAGAGAACAAATAATCATAAATATGCATTCAGATAAGAAGAGAATCACCTTCGACTTTAACAAACCTTTCAGAATTCTAATTTCAAAGAGGGAAGGCGAAAACAGAAGGCAAGAACTAAAAAATCTAAAAGAATCTGTCTGGTACACTGACGAGTCAGAAACAGAAAATAGCAGTAGAGTAGTTGCAAAGGTAGGGAGGCCACTACTATTGGCTGTACCCTAGTAACATTGGTTTTGAAAATAGAGCCATGAAGAAATAGCTAATGCCTCCATCAGTGTCCAGAACTACATTAAAGATACCCTTATAATGTAGTGACCAAAGGAGGCACAATAAGTCAGGAGATTCAGTTCAGTTCATTGGAGTGAGAACCACAACCCACTGGGATAGATAAGATAGAAGGATCGCAATGAGAAGCGCTGTTATCTTGAGAATATTTCATAGCATGGAGCTGCTAAATTTTACAAGGTAGTTTTTACTTACCCAATCCTCAAAACCATCGCGAATTTCTTCCTTCTTTTTATTTTTTAATTTTCTTGTACTACCACGACCGCGACCACACATCTTTTAATATTTGACTTTAACTCTAAAAAGTTACAAAACCTATTCAAAAACATAGATTAGAAATATACAAAAAAACACCCACTTAAAAAGGTTATGTAAATAAATAATGTTAACGTCAAATTTAAAATTTGGTGTATATGAACTACTTCAAATTTCGACGTTTGCGTGTGGAAAAGAAGAAGACCATCGTTGTCATCTGTCATATCTTATCAGCTGATTCAAATAAAAGTGAGGTTAGGTCTTTTCCGCCCGGCAGTTGAATCGATACCTTCAGCACGTTTGAAAAATCCTTTAAAAAAATGGCAGTAAACACAATTCTATTTGATTTTTCAGTGGATCCAAGCTTGGTAAAGAATGACCCTTCTATATCAGTATTATCAACGAATATTGAGAACGTATTAAGGGATTTTTTGACCGGTTTGAAAGCTGTTAACAGTTTCGATTTGGATGGCAGCCTAGTAAAAATTTTCACTGCTGATCGTGGGGTTCTGTTAAATTTGAGAATATTTAATAGTGGACTGATCACAGTCAACTTAGATTATTTTAAAGGGGACAAGCAGGAGCCTTTGTTAAGTTTCGATGTAAGTATTTTGAAATTAGTATATTTAAATTGATCTAAATTGATTTTATTAACTATTTGATTGATATAAACATTAGAAGACTCGAACATTTTAACAAGTGCTCTGATGTATAATTTTAAGGTGTGAAATGAGATTTCTTAACCAATCAAATGATATTTTGGATATAGTCCGTGTCAACTAGAACTCGTATTTGTATAAGTATGGATATGCCGACTGTCCAAGAGATCGCCAGTATCTAGTCCAGGCGAATAGGTTTTCTGAACCGTTTAAATAAATAATAAAATAAATTCGTTATTTGTACAAAATTATTGTTTAAATTTATTGCAGTGTATTTAAATAAGCTTATACCGAGGCTTATACCTTCTTTCAGGCCTTTTGAACTTGCAAGAAAAACTAGAACAATACAATTAATTGAATTAATAGTCAAAAAATATAATTAATTTAATATATGCGCCTGGACTAAAATTCTTATCCCGGCAGGCAATTTTTTGCTCGGCGTACCTGTGCGAGTCATTTTATAGAATTTTTTTATAGAGTTTATTTTATAGTTATTTTATAGAATATATGTATTATATAGGTACATACTTCATACTAAGGTTTAGCGTGATTTTTAAAATGCAAAAAATCTCTAGTCTTGCACATTGAATATTGTTAACATGTTTAAGATTGAATGTTGTTTTTTTTCATTGAGCTGGAAATGTACCTCTAACACAATCCCATACCTTCCCTTCCTTTTGCCCATGTGAGTATACGTTTATAATTATTAGTGACAAGATTTTCAAAGGTCCAAATCTCTATTGTTGTTTTGATAAATCTAAAGAATTATGCTCCTAATATACTATCTGTAAAGATATGACAACAACCCTAGTGTATACACAGTTTGTTGGTACAATGCTAAACCCATAAATGTGCAAAACTGATATTTTCTACCTACCAAGCGATCAGTAGATCTTAACACCAAAACCATGAATCTGTCACTCCAACCAGTAAGTCCTACACCTACAAATACCAAAAAATAAAGCAAATCTGGCAAAAATCTGATTTTCACAGGGTATCAAAGCTTTAAAATTAAAGTACCTATCTCCAAATCGGGAATTTGCATGTTCATGATTTTGGCAAACTGGACCAATGATATACTCATGTGTAGGTTTATGTCATAAAGAAATTATATTCTGTAGCTGTTATGGTGACCAAATTGATAGTAGTTTTTGAAATAAAACATATAGGTACTGACTGGCAAACAAAATGGTGCAGGGAATAGACACATGAGAAAAAAGACATACCTAATTTATTAAAAAATCAAAATTTTGTTTTGTACTTTTACTTTAAAACCGCGGTATAATATAGGTAAGGATTTAATATTCACACAAATGTGTAGACAGTTATTTACAAAAAGATGTGAATCAATAATCAATTGCAGTTTATCATTGAAATGGTTTTCCTCGCATTACACGGTCTTTACCTATCAACATAAGCATGAACTAGGTATATTATATATATATATATATATATCCCACGATGTAGAGTACTTTATTTTCAACCATCCTGGTTGAATATAAAGTAATTTCAAAAAAAAAATTGTGATATACAGGGTGTCCGAAATATGGGCAAATATCTTTGCCATTAGTAGAGATAGAGACACCAAGTTTTAGGTGTATCTTATTGGTTAACAAATCTACTTTTTTATGTAATTTAATATTTTCTACTCCCTTGAGGTGTGACTCTAGGGAGTTGAGGTCAACAATTTTAAATGCAACCCTTTTTCCGTGTGGTACCTCATTTTCAAGGACTTAAAAAAAGGAAATTTTACCGGTCCGTATCTTAATTCGTTTTTAAATGGCAAGCCTATAAAAATTAAAAAATGTGAAAGAAAAATTAACAATTTAAGTACCTTTGTTATTTTTATTACTTTAAAAGTTGTTCAAAACGACCACCATAAACTTCTTAGCAGTAATAAAGTCGATTTTGGAACTCTGCCAAGAAGTAACACCTGCCATTCTCGAAAATGTGAGAAGTGAGTTCCAACATTCACTTTATTACTGCCAAGAAGTTCATGGTCGTTATTTTGAACCCAATGAAACCCAATCTGAACAACTTTTAAAGTAATAAGAGAAATAGATATTTAAATTTTTAATTTTTTTTCACGATTTTTAATTTTTGGGGCTTGCGGTAAATGTTCATTTTTTGAAGACCTTTAAAATGAGGTAACACACCGCATAGGGGTGCATTTAACATTTTTGACCTCAACTCCCTAGCGTCACCCCTCAAGGGGGTTGAAAGAGTTACATTACATAAAAATATAATCGAAAATATATTTTCTCGAAAACTTTTTCGATAATACAGTTATTCGAAAATTAGGGATGTTTTTTCAGAAGTTTTTGAAAAAAAAAAACTATTTGGTTATTTGTTTCCTTTAGAAGCCAAAACGATACGACACAAATTTTTATAAGATCGCAGAGAGGTGTGTAAGAAATGTTTTTAGAAACAATCTAAGAGCATGTAAATCAAAAATGCCAAAAAGGCTTGCATTTTTTATATTACGTGTTAGTATTGATCTATTATTATTATTTATATTTTTGTGATATAATTCATTTCAAAGGCCTTACATAGACGGCAAATGTTTGTTTTTGTTTATAATATTTTGTAGAATATGTAGGAATGGTTAATGTTTATGTTGCAATATTAATTTTTATAAAATTCGCTATTGAAATCCCTTTTGTACAAGGCTTTGAGGGGGAGGGGTGCCCCCTAAATCCGTGCCTGCCTACTATGACCACATAATCTCCAATAAAAGGAAAGTAATTTGGCGCCCTCCAAATCATTGTCCCCCCCCCTTCCCCTAAAGGCACGGAACGCCACTGCTCGCCCTGTGTATTACTTATTGGGATAAAAAGTAGCCTATATTCTATTTAAGGTCCCAAGGAAGTCGTACGCAAAATTTCAGCCGAATAGGTCAAGCCGTTTAGGCGTGCCGCGTGACTGAGCAACAAAGACAGGCAGATTTTTATATTTACATATTAGTTTGAATAACGTAAAATTTTCTTTTAATTATGTATTTCGTTAGTAAAAATGTAATTTAGTTAATACGGAAACGTACATTAAACAAACAAAATTCTTATTTTGAATTCTTAAGTAAGTTTGCTGGTAGGATGATTGAAAGAATTTAAATATGAATTGGCCTTAAACCTGCTTGCTTTACTGATGGATAAACAGTTAGCGACCGGTTTATTCACCAGACGTGAGTTCGACGAATCAAGTCTGTTAATTAACTAATATTTCGTTGTAAACAGTGTCGATTTTTTATTTAAAATGTGCCAAATAATTAACTTTCGTGTTATATTGTGTTGGTTTATTGTTGGATGTTTAAACGAATATTGCATTGCGTCAGCTCAGACTTCTGCCCTTACAAAAATATTTGGTAACCCTGAGAATCACCCGCCTCCTAGACACGATACACCTCCATCTTTATGTCACTGCACTTGCGGAGAAAGAAATCAGGATAGCAGGATAGTTGGCGGAAAGCCAACTCAAGAAAATGAATACCCTTGGGTGGCTCGCTTATCGTATTTCAATCGATTTTATTGTGGAGGTATGCTTATCAATGATCGATATGTTCTGACAGCTGCACATTGTGTAAAAGGGTTTATGTGGTTTATGATCAAAGTAACTTTCGGGGAGCACGACAGGTGCGACGATTCTAAGAGGCCAGAATCAAGATTCGTTCTTCGAGCAGTCACCGGCGCATTTAGTTTTCTAAATTTTGACAACGATATTGCACTGCTGAGGCTTAATGACAGAGTTCCAATAACTCAGCATATAAAACCAATTTGCTTACCAACAACAGAAGATGACTTTGTGGGTCGTTTAGCCACAGCTGCTGGTTGGGGCACCCTAAAGGAAGATGGAAAACCCTCGTGTGTTTTGCAGGAGGTCAGTGTACCGGTAATGAGCAATGAAGAGTGTCGTAATACTAACTATTCGGCAAAAACTATCTCGGATAATATGCTTTGTGCAGGATACCCAGCAGTTGGACAAAAGGATTCCTGCCAGGGGGACAGCGGAGGTCCTTTAGTTTTAGAAAGAAAAGACCAAAGATACGAACTTATTGGTGTTGTCTCATGGGGAAATGGATGTGCAAGGCCAGGGTACCCAGGAGTGTACACTAGGGTTACGCGATATATTCCCTGGATATTAGAAAACTCTAAGGATGGGTGTTTTTGCCGGGACTAACAGATGAGTGTTGCATTTCAAAAATAAGTTTTAAGCATCTACGTCTTAGTGAAGGCAAATATTTAAAAAAAAAAACTGTTTTAATCATTGATATTTCCAAGATTTTAATATTATGATTATTTAATTTGTTAGTTGTTAGTACTGTTCACAAAAATATAAACATCAATAAGAATAAATTAAATCTACCGTAATAAAAGTAATTAATTTCAAAAAATATATTTTGTTCATTCCTTATACCGGATGTTCTAAAAACATATGGCATCGTACGAGATTCTTCACGCCCTTGCTTTATTTGCTGGCGCGGATTTAAAATTTTGTATAGGGGGGGGGGGGGGCAATGTCACCTCAAGCTAAACAAAAGACACCATTTCCTAATGGACGAAATATCTAAACCTATTTTTGCGAAAACAGAACGACTTGTCATCTTAACTTACCAATATTGTAGCATTTTTTTTTAAATTTATACCTTTTGTCCATTTGTACTGATGTATTAAAATTTTTCGAAAACACATTTTTTGAAAGCACGTTTTTTTCGAAAATATATTTTCTCATAAAGGGAACTTTTTGAATAATACAGTTATTCAAAAACTAGAGAAGTTTTCAATTCAAAACCATGTTTTTAGAAAGTACCTACATTTTTTCAAACATTCTTTCGAAAATGACTTCGAATATGCACGTTTAAAAAAACACTTTTTTGATAGTAGGTAATTTACTACATAATTTACTACCATAGCAGACACGAGGAAACGTAAACCTGATCGAACACAAAAAGGATTCGTTTTAAGTTAGTTCAGGATTTGTTGTCATTTTTTCATTGACGTTTTCTAAGCAGTTCATAATTTAAATTTAATTTTAAAAATATATTTTGTGAAAATGTATGATACATTTCCGAAAAAGCATCTTGCGAAAAAGCTGTTTTTCGAAAAAATTTACTTAATTGATCATCAAAAAAAGTTGGTTGAAAAAAAAAACAGAATAGTTGGTCATCTTAAGCCGCGTTCTCACGGGTCGATTTTAGTTGACCGATTTTTGTTGATCAACTAAAATCGAAGGAAAAGTGCTGTAAAAACACGTATTTCAATGTTTGTCGGTCAAGTTAAGTTGAATAGCTTCCTAAAGGCGGGTTCTCACTATTCGATTTTAATTGATCAACAGATCAACTAAAATTGAATGAAAGTTACCGTGTGAAATTAGATTTCAATTTTTATTGATCGACAAAAATCGGACCCAGTCCAACTTTTGTTGAAGCGATTTTTGTCGATCAATAAAAATTGAAATCTAGATACACACAGTAACTTTCATTCAATTTTAGTTGATCAACAGCAATCGGTCAATTAAAATCGAATAGTGAGAACCCGTCTTAGGAAGTTACTCAACTTAACTTGACCGACAAAAATTGAAATACGTGTTTTTACAGCACTTTTATTTAATTTAGTTGATCACCAAAAATCGGTCAACTAAAATTGACCCGTGAGAACGCAGCTTTAGCTTACATGCGACAGGACAAATTGTTTAAATAATATGAAAGTGTAAATATTGTAGAATTTTTTTATTTATGCCTTCTGCTTATTTAGGGGGATATACGAGTACTTACGAAAGTACAAATTTCTAAAACCAATTTTTCAATTTTTTTAAAGCACTTCAAGACTGCATTTTTTTCAGAGAGCATATTTTTCGAGATAAAATTTTTTCGTATATTATTTTTTTCAAGCAACGGCTTTTTGAAAAAGTAATTTACGAGAAAATAACGTACCAAACCTTAGAAACCTGATCAAACCCAAAAAAGGTGCGTTTAGGTTTGTTCCGGATGTTTTTTCGTCTTTTTTTCATTAACATTTTCCAAGCTACTAGAGTCCATAATTTAATTCTCTAAATAGTGTTTTCGAAAACCTATATTTTTCGAAAATGTACCTACCTATTTTTTAAAAATATTTTTTTTGAAATTTTAAAAAAAGTTCTTTCGAAATACGTGTTTTTGAGAAAATATTTTCAACATATTTCATAAATCCGTTTTCAAAAAAGCATCTTTGAAAAAGCCGTCTGGGCATTTTAGAAAAAACGTACGCTCGAAATATTTGCTAGGCGTCTATAGGCGTCGTTCTCAGTTTAATTTTTTTGCGATAGGACGTCATGTGTTGTCGAGTTATAACTGTTTGTAGCATGTATGGGTTAACCTCTGTTACAAGAAAAGCCCCAAGGACTTTTGTACTGCCACCCTACCCAGCAAAATATAACCATAAGATCGTGTGAGAACACGACGTCAATAGACGCAGGTTTGGTATTTTCACATCTTTCTATTTTATGATTTAAAGTGTAGTGATACAGATAAATAATTCTTAAGACTATAAATTGGAATAAAAATCGACCAAGACAATGCATATATTGTTAAAATACACAAAGGTGTCTTTTGGAATTTCTAAATTAAAATATGGTGTCATGGTCATGGTCATGGTGTCACGCACTACCATTGTCTCGCTACTGTCTATCAACGTGTTAAAATAGTACTTCTTTTGGGACTAACAACAAGTTTAAAAAGTTTCGAGCAAACTACTTTAAGTGTCATTTTTATTTTGTTTATAAATAAACATTGGAGCTAACCTTAGCAACAATCATAAGCTTCTAATAATTTTATAATTATTTCAAGCTGATGTAAGAAATAATCAAAATGTCAACGACAAAATATTTAAAATGACAAAAATTGAAACGAGATTTTTATTCAAATTTGAATGTAGGAGTGAAAAAAATGGTATAAGCACTTCCATTTTGTTAGCTCTCGCATTCATTCGGACGCAAACTGGTCTTTACTAGTAAATACTACCTTCATAGATAACTATTTTTTCAATTTTGACGTGAAAAGTGTCGCCTTTATAAATTTGACTGAAGTTATAAAACTCTTACTTTTCCTAACTGCAAATGACAATATTTCGCAACCGGAGTCCAATTCTTTAAACTTGAGAAATAATTCTCACAGGACAATTACGTCAAAAAGTATCTTCTGCTATGGGATGACTTCCCGGTTTGCAGGGAAATGCCGCAATTTTCTTTTGAGAATTAATTCTCCACTTTAAAAAATTGGATCTCTAGGCAGGAAAAATAAATTCTGTCTAAAATAAATCCAAACTGACACATTTTTATAAATTGTCGTGATCTTGTGATTTGTTAACTATTCTCCTAATTTTGACATTAAAAGTGATACTTTTTAAAACTAACTGAAGTTACGAAACATCTAACTGTTTCTCTCCATGTAAGGAAATGACAATATTTCCCAAGTGGGGTCCAATTCTCCAATAAGGAATATGATCATATTTTTTTTTTGCATAAGTCGTTTAAGGAAAAATGTTTACTTAATTATATTAACAAAAAATGTTTACTTTTTGGTATAATTTATTACAATTTAAAAAGCAGCCAGTAGCAGTGAATAATGACGTTAAGCGATCAGCAAAAATAAGTCTCAATCTACATGTTAACGTAAAGCTTATCCTAAAGTCGAACAGGTTTGTTTTTTTCGGAAACAGTCAGAGGTGGAACAACCGAGTTTTTCGGGTTGATAGAGAAATACTGCATCTAGCTTCGTTAAAAAAATTCAGTTATACAGGATGTTTCGTTTCGGAGCTATTAAACGGCAAAGTAGAAATTTCTGCGATTTCCGTTGAAATCGGGTACAGGTCGCAAAAGTGAATTAAATCGATGTAAATTTTCGGAGGTTGTAGAGGACCCGGAGTCCCGGAGCTTCAGAACTCTCTTAAAACTGGTTAGGTTCGGAAAATGGTAAGTAATTCTTTTGAATTTTTGTAGGTCAAAAAATGCGATTTGCAACAAAACGTCGGATCAAAAACCGGATTCATAAGTAAAACTTTAAAATCTCAAATACTTTCTTTTTTCAATAAATTTACCACAACCTAAAATCACTGGAAATGGATCTATTTGGGAAAAACTGGAAATTTCGATTTTTGACCAAAATATCATTAAAATGACGTACATTGTCGTCTGCTATTTGCTGACTTCCCTGTTTCGGGGAAACAGAACGTCCAACAGACTGATTTTTATAAATTGTCATCAACAAGTAGATAAAACTCGTCTTCGGCTGGTAAATGCTCCCTACAGGTGTCTGACATAGGTAGTTAGAAAAGGCATGCTTTTTCTAACTATGTCAGTAAATGACAATATTTCGCAACTGGGGTCCAGTTCCCGAAACTTGGAAATAATCCTCAAAAGAAAGTTTCGTCAAATGACGCATTTTCTTTATAATTTAATAATAACATAATATACACGGTGTCCAAGATAAGGAGGGCTAGTATGGGAATCTCGTTAACAGTTAGAAATACAAAATTGGTTAAATGAGAAAAAAGTTAATTAAAGAACTAATGAAATGATGTTCCATTTTAATTGTAAATAAGAAAAAGAATTAATTAATTACTGTTGAAAAATATTCCAAGATCAGTGTACCACACGTTATGGTTTAATTGGGTTTTGAGTCTTTTTTGACCATTTTTACCAAATTTTAGATTCATACAGCAAGCAGTGAGTTGAACACTTTTTAATTCCATTAAAGTATTGAAATGCATTTTAGAACTAGCATCTTAACATTTAGTAGTTTCTTTGGGATTACTTAGATCGCTTTATAATATGCTTTAGAACTGACAAAAGTTTATATTAAACTGTATATTTTAATTTTCCCCAATAAAAAAAAAAGAGTTTCTCGTTCAACAAGACTCTGACCTTAATACTTTTTTAATTTCTTATCAAAAAAATTATACGAAACACATTAGGAAATGAGATTTTGTATAACTCGTAAGATTTGCTGGACCTCGCTTCGCTCGTTTCGCCAACATTTCATTCATGGCACGAAATTTGTGATAGTTAAACTAAACCACTTAATATTCTTCTAGTGTTACTTTGCAGACACTTGTATTTCTTTAATTGTTCTTAAAAAATAGGTAAATATAGAAGTATTTTTACAATTTTGGGTATTTTAGTGTTTATATATCCCAAATAGGTAGAACTAGTTTTATATTTTTCGGAACTGTGACATGGAATTTCCGAAATCTAATTAAATATGTTGTTATTTGAATATATTTGTTCTGATGATGATGATGAACTTTTTCGAAGTGGTATTCAGGTTTCTGTGTTAACTTTTTTTTTATGTATAAAATTTTATATTAAATAAATCTGACCTTTCTTTTCAGGTCAAATAATATAAATATTTGTGGAAAGCAGGCGGGAGATGCTATCCTTTTTAATTATAAGTATTGTAGAGCCTTTTTTTAAATTAAAAGTAGGGATAGAACGGACTTCCCTCATCCCCCTACTCGACTCCGGAACTCCGGCCAAGTTTGTGAACCGGAGGCCGGAGCACAATGCAACGAAATCAAAAATTGATGGGCGTTGGTACTTTACTTCGCTGTTTTGCAAAAATTGTGGCATATAAAAACATACTGGAGTACGTTATTGCTGTGCTAAATTTAGACCTACATACGTAGTACCTTACTAGGTACCGATCGCTAAAAAATATAATTATTTTTCGACAAAATAAATAAAAAAATTCTTTTTTCGGTTTAAAGCAACTAAGTATAATGGACTTAAATACTAATAAGGACTATGCACATATTTTTTTTATTGCATAAATCATTTAAGGAAATTATTACAAACTCAAAAAAAAATATTTTGAAGAAAATTACTGGGATAATTTAGCTACAGAAAATGGTTACTTTTCGGTATAACTTATTACAATTTAAAAAGCGGCCATTTGTCCTTAATGAATAATGACGTCAGGAGTTCAGCAAAAATAAGTATCAATCTACATGTTAACGTGAAGCTTAACCCAAACTCGAACAGGTTTGTTTTTGTCGGAACCAGTCAGAGGGGGAGCAATCGAATTTTCTGGGTTAATAGAGGAGTAGTTCAACTAGCTTCGGTAAAAAATTCAGTTATACAGGATATTTCGTTTCGGACCTATTAAACGTCAATAACGAAATTTCCGCGATTTTCGTTAAAATCGGGTACAGGTTGCCAAAGTGAAGTAAATTGTTGTAAATTTTCGGAGGTCGTAGAGGACCAAGAGCTTCAGAACGCTATTGAAACTGGTGAGAATCGGAAAATGGCAAGTAATCCTTTTGAATTTTTTTAGGTCGAAAAATGCCATTTGCATACCCCTCTTCGGTATCCCCAATAATAACTCGAAAACAAAACGTCGGATCGAAAAACGGATTCATAAGTGAAACTTTCAAATCTGCAATACATTTACCTAAACCTAAAATCACCGGAAAATTGATATATATGGGAAAAACTGGAAATTTCGGTTTTTGACCCAAATATTCCACGGTTTTTAATTTTTTGTGGGGTCAAAATGGTTTAAATTAAAATCTCATATAGTACGTCATCGGAAAGAGCTCGTCAAAATACATGGTTTCCATATTTTTGAGATTCTTTATTCTTTATAGGAAGGGAGCAATCGCCGATTAAATTTCGATTTATTAACTATTTTTGCCCTCGACATCGGTACATTTGAATCACTCTGTATTTTTTCCTATCTAATTTTTTCCCAATTTTGCAACACTATCCTATACTGTAAAAGTACGTTAAAATGAATACCGAATGGATCATCCAGGAGCGTATTTAAGGGGCAAAAACCGAATTTTCTTGATTTTTTCCGACTAATTCTATTTTTAACCGACATTATTCCACACATTTTCCTTATTTAGTGATTCTTTTCGAGTTTATTTTATCCGTTAATTACCTAAAACTATCTCCCACTAATTTAAATCGCTTATTGTTTCGTTAAAGTTACAAATAAATAGGTTTATTTGCATCGGGGACATCCAAAGTTTTCAATTTTTGAATTTTTCGAAGATTGCCATGAACATAAAGAATTGCAGTTTATTTATTCGAAATTATGATGATATGATGAGTCAAAATTTCGCAAAAATGCCAAAATTCAGGTCCGACACAAGAGAACGTTCGACCAAGATCCGCTGTTGTGACCGGACTCGGTACGTCGGCAGTACATTCGTTCCATCCCTAATTAAAAGCCACTGGTAAATACAAGGAAACATTTCTTTACAGGATTGTTTTACATATTCCAGTTTCCAACGCAGTGACTATAATTATATACAGTAGGGTGACTTAATACCCAATTAATAGAACATATTTTTTCTAATTTTGACATACAGTGTCCGGCATAAAGTTGGCTACATATGACATTATTTTTAATAATTGATATTTTTTAAAAACTATTGGGAGTTCGTTTCTGCATGTCCGACAACTAAAAAATCTAGTTTAACACATGTCATGTGATCACAGGTTTGGCGTGAATTTAAAAGAAAGTTGATGGTGGTACCGAAAAATTTTAGCAAGAAAAATTGTTCAGAATTCTGAGAATGCACCGATGATACCAATTTTGGGGAAAAATAAAAAATACAAATCTTTAATCGTACTGCTATGAAAAATCATATTTTTTACTAACAAATACTAAAGTTAATTAGGAAAAATACTGTATTATTAAGTTGAAATGGTAATTATTAGTTCGTCTAAATTTTACTGGCAGTCCGAAATTGTTGGATAAACTTATGTGCATCAATATACAGGGCATGACTCATAATCTAAGGCATGACTACAAATAGCAACACGACCAGACCGTATTTTTTAAATTTATTTTTCGCAAAGTGTCTGTTTCACAATTATTTGATTAGTTCTGACACAAACCTATGTAATTTAGTTGAATAAAATTAATTTCAAGTAAAAAAAATAATTTATGATTTTTCATAGCGATGGTACGGGTGAAAATTTGTTTTTTTTTCTCAGATGTGGTTCAAAATTGGTATGTGGGATCCTCGGTGCATTCTAACCATGGATTTATTAGAAAGGATTCGATGTTCGGTATACTGTGAGCGTATCGAACGTGAAGCCTGTTGATTTGTTGATTGTTATGAAAACATTTCCCCTAGAGGTCTAGTTTACGAACTTTAAGGAAATACGTAATTGAATCAAGAATGGTAGTAGAAAGAGATAAAATAGCATTGGAGTGTTGGAGCTCAGAAGTGTTTCTGTCTCGGCTGGTTGCTTAGGAAATACGTCTGAACACTCGGTTACACGTAGGTACGTCTTTGTCTAATGAACTAGAAAAGAAAAAGTGCGACTTATAGATTTATAAATGACTCTGAGCGACTTTAAATAAACCTTTAGAAATAATATAACCTATAAATAATAAAACCTTTTTAACTTAAATTTATTATTATTTAGCAGGAAAATAAAATATTTTAGGCCTTTTATTACTTTTAGTAAATCTTGTGATGCTTCTAACGTATTTTATGTACAAAAATAGAAGGTAAAATAAGACGTGGCCAATGTTTACAAATACAATTTATTACATAAATAAGCAATTATTATGAATCCGCCATAATCATAAGATATTAGTTGCAAACAATTTGTATGTTAATTAAAGAAATAAATTACAAGAAACAAACACGTTTAAAAGGTATGAAACGTTAAGTTTAGACCTAACTATATGTGCACCACCTTTTTTGCCCTTCAGTATAGATAATCCTTTGTTTCAGCTAAGTAAAGTTTTTGAACAAAAACTGAGCGTAGCCCTAGACTCCTACAGGTCGAAAATGTTCCCCCCTATAAAAAGAGGTATTCCTCTAGATGTTTATCTATCTAGTTCAGGTTCGATTTATCTAGTATTATTAAGTGTTTAGATTTTTATTTCTCGATGTTTTTTTTCGAACAATTTTATAGTGCTAGGTACAAAACGGGAGCCAGGTTCTGTGTAATATAGTTTTTTAATAGTAGAAACGAAGCTACTTCTTTGTCTCTGTCTGTCAGTTATCTGGCAAGGATTAACCATAGATTTGTTTCTGCAAATGGAATTCTATCGTACCTGGAAATCCCACTTCTGAATTTAGCAAAATAGTTCAATTTGAATGATTGTTATTATTATTTGTGCATGAAATGGTTATGGTAGCACTAGTACAAATTTAGGTGGGTTATACTTAATACCATTCTTTAATGTTAAGAACTTGTCTTCAAGGTCGCTACAATATTTACACATTAATTTAGCACTATAAAAAATCACATTTTTGTCTATCCCTTTAGCTTTTTAACAAGCGTTTACAGCTGGTTTAAAATTACCCCTATCTGATGGATTATTTTGTAGAATTTGGGCTTTTAATTTATACAGGGTGACCCAAAAGTAACGGAACGCAGAGCAACAGTGAATTTCCGGCACTAAAACATTGGGATTTCACCAAACATAAAACTTTTAGGGTCTTGAAGGGATGAAATGTGCAACACTATTCGTTACAACAAAATTGTGACTATATATATATATATATATATATATATATATATATATATATATATATATATATATATATATATATATATTACATTTATACATTTTAAATTTTTTCATTGAAGTGTTTTTTGACTTGACTTGAGAACATCCTGTATTTTCGTTAATATCAACTGCCAAACAACTAGTTTGGTGAAATCATAATATCGTCCCTTTCCAGGGAAAATATCCTAAGCGCCATTTGCGTCAAAATGAGTTTTTAGTACGTTTAGAACTGTCGTTGTAAGACCCATTGAATAAGAAAAACATAGTAAGCTCTGAACATTATTTGGTAAAAATATATGAAAAATCAGCTTTTTGCATCTTCTGTAAAATTGCATAAATGTCACTTATATGATACTTTGCCTGGACAGGGACAATATGTATTTTGATGCCATGAATTCACTATTGCTTTATGTTCCATTGCTGTTGGGCCACCCTATGTAAATATTTTGCATCAGAAGTAGGTTTGTATATTAGGTAAACAAATAAATCATTTTTCCATTTTGTCTTGGCTTTTATTCTTAAAAGTAGTGCATTTTTGATACATAAATATCTTTGGCGGTCATTCACCTAAACATTTTCAACCAACTGAATCTGTATCAAAATTTAAATTTTGTGATATATATATATATATATATATATATATATATATATATATATATATATATATATATATATATATATATATATAATGCATAATATTACAGTGCCAAAATAAAAATAAAATATAAGACGGCAATGAAAGGTTGCACAGCATTTATACAACATAACTATCATTTTCATGGTAAATAGGACCTCATTGTTTATTTAGTTTACACTGCAATTTTAGACTAAAAAATAAGAAAAAACCTTTAGTAACAACAGCCACAAAAATATGTAGTGTTTTTTTCGCAAAAACCTTTAGTAACAACAGCCACAAAAATATGTAGTGTTTTTTTCGCATTTTGTATAAAATTGGAATATCCAGAGTCGAAAAACAGGTAACATACTTTAGTTATGGATTTTACGAAGAAATTCACTCGACTGTCGGTACTTACATAAATTTCCAACTATGCTAGGATAAAAACTCCATAATGTCGACCTTTTTGCAAACGCTACCCAGAATTAAACTGTCGAAAAGTTTGACAGATTTAAATTTTCCTCTTGGTTAATTTTATCATTACCTATATCAAGCTAGCCAATTGATAAATTTAAACTTTGTAGGATTATTCCGGATAATTTATAGTTTACAAATCCCCATTAGTGATCTTGTCACATTTCATTTTTTCTTTTTTTTATTCCTGCATGTTCTTCATACCCATTTTAGAAATGCCACGAATTAGAAAAACACCTCAAAGAGCGAGTTGTAGAAATTAAGAGGACGCACACGTTACCTGCTATAAAAAGAGGACTGTTCATCAGATATTACCCTACTTCAGGTAAGTACAACTCTACAACTGGCATGCTGACATTTTTTTATGTTACCCTATTGTGTTATTATGTTAGTCCTATGTGTTCTGCGTATCCCTAATTACCATACACTGATAAGATTCTCGGACGTCTCTCATGTTATAAAATGTTATACAAACTTTGAGGCAAATCTTTTTCTAAATGCAGCAAACTCCTTGTGCCCATTTAAGCTACAAACATAGAAAGTGATAATTGGACGTTTAGAAAACAGTTAAAAACAAGGCCATTCGCCATATTATATCATTGCAGGTATGACAAATGTTTTATAAACAATTTCCCTCTGCCTTGTTCTAATTCTACTATCACATAGCCCTGCGCAAACTTTCTTCCAATTCTTCAACCCCGCTTGCACTTTGCGTGTTATTTTCAAATCCAACGAACCATCTTCTGAAATGGTGAAACCTAGATACATAAAATTCTTTACTTTATTTAGTTTTTCCTATTATATGAATTTCCGCTGATTCACTGCAATAGAGACGTCCTTGACTTATAAAAGGGTTTATTTAATAAAAAAACTAAACCTCTATCGTCAAAATCTGTGCAACCCGATTTGTGTTGTTTTTTTGTATAATTTTATGCTTAATTTTTTAGATGAAAGGCTGCTAGAGTACGATATCGACCGCTTAGTGTTTGAAGAAACTACGCCGTTCCAAAAAATTCAAATTGTGCACTCGAAAAGTTTAGGAAATATGCTTGTTTTGGATGATTTACAAAGTAAGTTGTAACATTACGTTTCGAACTTTTCAAGGTAACCCAGTTAGTGAACACTAGTGTTGTAACGTACCTTGGTTTCTGGTTCCGCAAATTTCTGTATTATTTGAGACTTCTGGTTTGCGTTCCTACTTCTGCATTTGGCAGGGGGGCCCACCATCGAAGAATTCCAAAAGTATAATAACCTTTGCCAAAATCTGTGGGCTTAATTCCAATTTGGACTCTGCCCATCACTGCCTCCAATCATGCAAACCCCACATCCTTTTACTGAATATTTACACGAGGTAAATATTCAGACTCTAAATTGGCCACCGCACAGTCCACATCTTAACCCGGTCGAGCATTTATGGGACATTAGTGGCAGAAATTTGACAATGAAAATTGCCAATGTCTTGAAGACATAGAAACGATAGTTGTTGAAATTTGAAATGAAAAGGCATATTACAAGTACTCATCATAAATATCAAATCTAGTATAAATTCGGCATAGGGTGTTTGGCTCCATTTTTATATTTATGATTTGTACTGTTAGCATGTTTTTAGTACTGTAATTCTTTCCAACACAATAAATCCCTATTGCACACCAAACACCACACGCGAGACCCGTCATATTTTAGGTACGAAAAAGTCAAAATAAACTTCCCGAATATTCTGCGATAGCAGGTGACTTCTACGAACGTTTGGTAACCTGTTTCCACCGCAAAGCATGTCGACACATGAGTACGAGTTTTTTTTTGTCAAAAATTAATAAAGTGTTTAAGTAACGGTTTTAATAGTCAATTCAACTTCCGTTTGGGCTTCTGTTACATGGCATTTTTATTGTCCGGTATTTGGGTACTGAAGTATAATGTCAATTATTGGTAATTGCGAGACATTCTCTATTTATCGTGTTCATTTTTTAGATATTGCAGAGTCTGATCTTATTTATACTGAAACTTTAATGCAGAGAGGAAAAGAAGACTATAAGGACAAAGAAATTGTGATATTAGGTAAGTGTCACTCGTTTTCAAAAATTTAAAATCCCTTTCCACTGTGTTAGTTATAAGTTATCCAAAAAATAGAACATACCAAACTATTAGCCATGAAAGAACACCTAAATACGATACAAAAGGGCGAGAAAAATCCAAAAAGTGAGGTATTTTTCTAATTTTCTCAATTTATACCTTCTAAGATCCAGCGTCAGAAAAAATGCAAAGAAATGAAAGTTTTGATTTCGAAATTAGTTTATTTATAAAATAATTCCCATTCCATTAAAATTGGTTCAATGCTAGAGAACTAATTAACGTAAAAAAACCAAGGCGTCAAGTGTTTTTAGTCCTTGAGTGTGTTAAACTTGTACTTCAAAAACTCTTTTTATTTGGTCTTACTCGTATAGTTTATTGTTAAACTTGCTTTTCTTCATTAACTGATTTAAATATCCTCAATCAGTATGTGTACATTGTCACTTTCGAGGGCATGGAACCGTCAACCGATCGAATATAGCCCTGCACAGTCGCAATTGAAGTTACAATCGGGTACAGTATTTTAACTCGGTCCTGTTCCGGAAGAGATTTGAATTAAGTTGCGTTGAATGAATTAGATGATCTCTGATTACTGAATCGATTCTAACTCTGCCACGAACACGAGATTGACTGAAATGATATTGGATACTAGGAATGTCTGACTCACACATTCAGAGCTGGAAACGTCCGTATGAATTCCATCAGCCCTTTAAGTAGGTGTGTGGGGTGATGCCTCCTCGATCGAGGACGAGTTTCTCTACCACCTTCCTTGTTTAAGGCGAGACACGGCGTTTCCAAGCCGTCACCCATCCAAGTAATAACCGTGCCGGCCGACGTTCAGAGCTGACATTCGTAGCTGGAAACGTCCTTATGGATTCTACCAGCCCTTTAAGTAGATGTGTGGGGTTGCTTGACAATGTTAACTGTTGTTTGGCAGTTCCATCGGATCTGGATTTCACGATGTACCTGTAGTCAATATCGACAAAAGTCAGTTTAGAACAATAATTGTATTTTTAGGCGGGGGTGATGGAGCTCTCCTATATGAACTCCTGAAAGAAAAACCAAAAGAAGTGATAATGCTAGAAATAGATGACGTAGTTATGAAAGCGTGCTCAAAGTATATGCGATCTATTTGTGGGGATGTCCTAGATAAATATGATGGATCGAATTATAAGGTAAAATTAGTCACGTAGGGGGATAAATGGATAGGTAAATTATAGTAGGGATACACTACTACGAATCTTGTTGCATCCTACTGGCCTGCTTTTTATTTGAAATTGCCAAGAATAGTTCATACACACAGCATAAACTGGCCAGGGTTCATAAAATAATCGCGAGGCCAACGATATGCAATTGTAGACTTAGAATCGTTTCGAAAATTAAAACAATCAATGTATTAGAATGTATAAAAATTTAGAAAAATATGAATTTATGACAATATGAATGCGGATCCCGTGCCTTATTTTCTATATTTATTTTTCAGATAATTGTTGGTGATTGTATGGTATCTTTAGAACAGTATGTTAAAGAAGGTAGAAAATTTGACTACATTTTTGGTGATCTTACTGATGTTCCTATTTCGGAAAGTCTCTCTGGACAGTTGTGGACTTTCATTAATGAAGTATTACAGATGTCTTTCAAAGTATTGAAGCCTAATGGCAAATTCATGACTCATGTAAGTGAGAACAATGTATTTATTGACATATATTTTTTTATGTAATGCCATACAGATTTGCTCGGTTTTGTTCCATGCATGGGCAGAAAAATAGGGCGCATTCTGCATACAAAATGCTATTAGATGATGCTACCGGCCATAGCCTGCGCCAAGAATTTAGAGGGCGGTTCCCTACCATCGTCGAATGGCTGTCTATCTCTCTCGAATATTCTTAATATTTACAAAAAAAACTCTATTGGCGACTCAAATTAAGGAAGCCAGTTGCAATCAGCTGATTTTTAACGAGGAAGAAGGGCTCACTAGGCGACAAAATTGACAAGGGTGACACAATAATGAAGACCAAGACAAACAAAAACATTCCCCGATCTAGTAGTTAGCAAATCGGTCGATGAGGACGCCACGTTCTTAATTTCAGCCGACAATAATATACAGTAAAGATCACCTAACTGCGAACATAGGAATCTTCAGGACGAATTTATCTATGGTCGTATTATCTGCGGTGACGGCCGAAAACTATAGAGCTCTGCCCGATCGCTGCAGCCAGCGGCTGTCAATTCGTCCATACATCAGGTTTGTTATGAGGATGATGTATTGACGAATTGACGGAGGCTGGCGGCTCGACGTAATCTGCGGTAGCGGGGAACGGAAACGCAGCGATCAGCGGCAGAGCTTGATAATACGACCATATTTAAATTCGTCCTGATGATTCTTATGTTCACAGTTAAGTGATCTTTGCTGTATAATAATAAGTTCACAATACACAACTTAGTTGTCTTGTTTTTGCTTGGGTTTTACCTTTGGCCCCCCTGCTGCTTTAATTTGACTGGACAATTTTAGCCCCATAAAGGAACTTCTTGATCCAACTTTTGCCGAAAAGATAGTCCGATGCGGTTTCTTATTCTTTGCGAATTCTTCGTGCGCCCGATCGCCCTAACGCAGTCATACACATGGCGTTTTACATACGTATTCTATGCACGGATAAAAACCGAATCTATATTTTCCGAATAAAAAATAAAATTGTATTGGTTATATTATTTCAAATGTTATTTTCTTTACAGCTCACTGGAACATCTTCACACGACTCTATAGAACAGTACAAACAACACCTTGATAAAGTAAGGCCTCCAGTTAAATTCACAACAGACTGTGCTTTTGTGCCCTCTTTCCTAGAAGAGTGGCTCTTCTGCCAAGTCAGTTTTGCTAACCAAAGAGCTGACAATCTCGAATAACGTAACGTTAAGTTCAAAAATAAAATCGTAAAATTTAAAGTACTAACGATTAGGTTCAAAATATCTATTGATATAACAGTCCAACAGGGGTATACAAGAGTATTTTTTAATGTGTGGCAGTTCCACAGTCGTTTTTATGTAGATCTACAGAAAAGGTGACATTTTGATATATCTGTTTGGTAGTTTTTTAAATTTCAAAAATAATCTAGACAGTTTACCGTACCACCATACCATTTAATACACGGTCAGGTGTCGCATTTGTTTTTATAGATTCTTAAGCAGCAATCATGTTGAAAACTAAGGATCTGAAAGAGAATAAAAATTCTTTATGATATTTTTATTAAAAGGGAAATATTAAAAAGAACGATGAATTATATGGTTCTGGTTTGTTTGGCATTACTCAGGTGTCCAGCCCAAATAGACCCCTGAAGAAATCTACAGTGAACACGTCTTATCGTATATTTTAGAACGGAGTAGCGACTGATAAACTCGTATTTAT
Source organism: Philopedon plagiatum (assembly GCA_963971165.1). NCBI lineage: Eukaryota > Metazoa > Arthropoda > Insecta > Coleoptera > Curculionidae > Philopedon > Philopedon plagiatum. The sequence goes on from OZ020193.1 coordinate 93,949,938, forward strand.
TGACTCAAGTTGCAAATGACTACCGGTCTTACCAACATTAGCTAATGTGGCGCCAGTGATCCGTTTCACCTCACTTGATTCTTTTCACCCATTTCAAAAGTACTTTATTTCTTTCTTTTTAAATATTTACAATACATTTTTACGCTAATTAATATATATATATATATATATATATATATATATATATATATATATATATATATATATTTACAGATTTTGACAATAAGTATATACAATATACAATTGCCAAAGGGAGGCAGCCACGCTGTGGCTGGGGCTGGGTAAGATTGCTTTGTTTTGGTTGTGCTAGCGGCTTCATCCGTCTGTGGTCTCCTAAAGCCATGAACATTTAGTCTCTTTTTGTGAAATAGTGCTTAGTTTAATGAGTTAAGCTTAAAATTGTATTTATAATTTGCCGGAAAAACGATATTAAAAAAACCAGCTTAAATCACCTGATTCTTTTCACCCCGTTTGACGGTACATTGACAAATTATTGACAGCGAGTTTTTCAGTAGGTATATAACAAGACAAGATATATAAGGTAAATCACTTGATAATCACTCGATTTCTGATTTTTTTGACCAACTTTGACAATCAAACTTTCCTTCTCACAAAATAAAAGGGCAGTTTTAACACTAACATCTTAAATTACTATTCTAATATAATTACATATTAATTAATTAAAGTTATTTTCTGCGCTCTAGTGTTTTAAAAACGTTTTACTATATCATGTGATCTTATAAGAATTCAGCTATTCGTCGGTGAACATATAAATAAATGATTTTAAAAATAGCCAGAGAAAAGTTATGGTCTTACTTTCGCGCGTGAGCCGCTTCTAGCCGTCTTATGTCAAAAGTTGACAAGTGCAAATTATTACTTTATATAAACGTCAATTTTGACAATGTGGCGTAAGCCGCCTAAAGAGACTAAGGCTTGTAGGTTATTAAAAATAGGATTAAAATTTTATTCTTGCCAGTTTTGCAAAGTTTTGAACAATCAAACGTTGTTCAAATTGTTGAGGAATACCAGGACAGTAGTAGGCAGCCACGTGCTCTATTAAAACAAGTTTCAAAACACCTGAACGTAGGAATCGAGTAGCGGGAGAGAAGCGGAGCGAAGGGGAGCCAATATTCGCGCGCTCGGCGATTTTCACGCATCTTTACGTGCATTTTCAACCGGTTTCGTAGCATTTTATGGAAAAATTAAGATATACATATTGTTCAATTAAACTTGTACTTTTGAAATCCGTTTCAATAATTAAAATCGGACGATCCATAGAGCATCCAGACCTGTTGCAAATAGTGTATTGAAAAATTAAAATGTCGATTGTGGCAAAACTAATCGTCGGACAGCGTCGGGGTTTTGCACACATAAAGTAGCTATAAATTACCACCTTTTTCCAAAGTTTGAACCCTCTACGTTTAAAAATGGACGATTTATGAATTTAAAAAAAAACTTAATTTTCCGGTTTTTCCGGATTTTCTCAGTTGCTACGTATCCTATTGAGACGTTCGACCTCTCATTTTGTTCGTATTTTTATTCTCTACAAATCGTCCATTTACACCATTAAGATTGCTTCATTACTTTCCATTTTATACGCAAAAAAACTAAAAAAATTGCGTTTTTTGCTTAAAAATGTTTATAAGAAATTAAAGGAAAAAATTTCAGAGTTGGAAATATAACAGCAATCATCTACGGATCATCTTTTAGATGATGGCACAGACGGTTTTCTAATAGTATTAATGTCACGACAAATCGCTCTATTGCTTGGCCTAGAAAACAAACTCAAATATGTGGTAAACAAAGTTCGTAAATCAACTAACTACACGTGGACTTGACACGGCATCCAATCAAGACTACGAAAGCTGTTGTTATGCTAATACACGATCGACTAGCAAATGCGACGTCCGTCGTCCATGGGTTTTAGAATATTTCACCAGCTTATTAATATAATTTTTAAAAAACTGATAATAAAGGGTTTTACGTGTTGGATAACATTCTTCTTTGGAAATAAATATCGATATTAAAGTTTCTATGATCATATGCTACACGATAGTTGAAATGTCTATTTAATCTGCAGATCTTACAATAAAAATAGGAATGTCAATAGATATTTTCTAGAACTCATAGTAGGTAGGTATAAGATTAAAAAATAGATAAGTGCAATTTATTAGCAATATACTAGTAAAAAGTCTGTCTAAAGTTATCTATATTTTGTTGAAATGGTTACAGACAGTTTTAATATTTAGAAAATTGAAATCATTGAAATGAGAGTAAACATAAGTATTTAATTGAAGTCAATTATACGTAACGCATCTTTTAATGCAGATGACTGCAACGTTTTTGTCATAGTATTTTATTAGTAATGCAACTAACGAATCTCTCGTTATTTATTTAGAGCTTACTAAAAGTTTTTCTTATTTTTGTATGTGATAAGTTTTTAGTGATCTATCAATATTATTCACAAAAGATGATGGTGCAATTTAATATGTTATTTTATAATTGTATCTCTTAGTATCACAGTATTATTGTTATCATTATTATGCTTTTTAATGCCCCATTCAAAACTGCAGAAGGTTGCTGTTAGTTTTTTAGTTATCTGCTAGCGTTGGCGCTATTATAAGCGCACTTATATTTAGTTGTTATTTTAGTATTTAACCCCAGGATGTACGGTTATACAGCATTTCTGCTGGAAATAAAATATTCAAATTTAAAAGTGCTAAGCAAATTTTAAAAAGAGATAACGAAGATGAGGATTTTTGAGAAAGAGACTTTAGATTTTGAAGTGCTATTAGTTCTTATAATATTTACCAAAGGTGCCATTTGTTTTGTTGCTTCTATTACTAGGTGGCAAATAGAAGTTTGTGATAAGCCATGTAAAATTAGTTGTCGAAGCATTTTGTTTGTATCAGAATTAACGTAATCAATAAAATTTATTTCAGTGTTAGTAATAAGTTGTTTTGCTATTCAGTTTTATGGATTTTTTTTTGAAAAACATTGATTTCGAACCTACAGTGTGTAACAAAAGACTGGAACGCTGTAAATATAAAGCGACGCTTAACTTCGGTGGTCGATCCAAATTCCGTTCGCCGAACTACCAATCGGAGTGTGGCAACACCTCTAATGACTGATTACAAACAAGGTTTTATTATTCACTTTGCAATAGTTCAATCCGGTGAAACCCGACTTACTCGACAGCGGAACGTAACGAAGGGTAATGTTTTTTTTTTATAATTTATCCAAACTCTTATGTTTCTCCTATGCTTACGAAAATTTTGTAGAACTGGCAACACCCTGGAGACAGCCGCCTGGGTCGCGCCATGCTATCTCGAAAAGACAAAGGCAACTGCAAATTTATATGTTCTAGACAAGAACAGCGAAATACTTTGAGCCAATGAAAATATTTCTATCCACCTGCTAAAAGAATGACGTTTCAGATGGTTGAGCCATGACTGTCATTGTTATTTATATTTTCTTAAGTGAATAGGATAGTGGAGTGCTTGGGTTTGCTTGGTTTAAACGATTTGCTCTAATTTACGTATTTAATTTTGTTTTATAACTGGCTTTGGACAGGTAAGTTTTTATTTGGTATATTTTATTATTAGCATGGCTTTTTGGCGACCATTTGAAACGGCAGATCAAGGTGAATTATCGCAAGAATATAATGAATCGGTACAAGAGTGCCCGGTGGAGTCGGCCGTCGAAAACGAAACAAGTCCAGAATTGAGAAACAAAGATTTACATGTCAATGTCGCATTATTTTAAGTATGTACGCGTGTTTAAAAAAAGAATATCCCGAAAAAATTGATAATGCGCTTGTTACAAGAATTAACGAATTAACAAAACTTGGGTTTACGAGAATTTATAACGCAATTAAATTGGGGACTGTAACCGATCATTCTATAAAGCGAAAACGAATAAATGAAAAATTCAAGACGGTTGACAATGCTGCTAAGGATTTTATTCGGCGAACTGTTTACAATTTTTACAAGGATAATATATTGCCAACTTTAGAACTGGTTCGTGATAAATTGCCAGGTTACCCTGATTATCATTACCAATCTTTAGAAACACTGCCGAATTTTCTACCGCTCTGCCTTCTGGGTCGGTTTTTGTGGATCCTCCTAGCCATTCCTTGCTATGGACGTTGAAGTCACCTAGGATGAGAATTCAGAGATGATGATAAATTTTTGCCGAGAGAAAGTAAAATAGCTCATTGTAGGGGTTGTCTGATGGGGAGCGGTAGATGCAACAGATAGATTTAGTAGAAGATTTAAGGGTAACTTTTAGCCAGAGAATATCGGGCTTGCTTGATTCCAGGCAGGGCCGTAGCGACATTGCTTTCACTAGGGGGGGAGGACTGACATTTGGCGCCCCCTAAGCAGTAGCATATATTGAATTTCTAATGGGGGGGGGGGGTTCAGATTCCGCGGTCATTTACTTTTCCAGAACTTAAATTTTGAGGAAGCCGTTGCACTAATTTAACGCTTAGTCTAGTACCGAATACCTAAGGTTCATGTTTGCTCAACTCCATTTAATGATGATTATTTTTTTGAATAGGTACGTGAAAAATTGTTAATAATTAAAAAACCATATAATAATCAAAACCAAGAGAAACCAAACAAAATAAAAATATATTGAACAAAAAACAAACAAAAACTATCTACCTACTTCTACTTAATAATAGTAAAGTATTTTTTTTTATGTATTATGTATATTTATTTCAATTCGATTCTTCTCTCCTTAAGTTTTGCCCAAGAAAGCAATAGGTTTTCAAAATTTATTTCTTCCAATAATCCTTTTTCGCATTTTAACAATAAAAGGTCATTCAATCTTTTATCGTTCATTGTGGTTCTTAATAAATTTTTAACAATTTTTAATTGACTGAATGACCTTTCATTAGTGGCGGTTACGTAGCCGGCAGTTACAATGAATTGTATCACAAATTTTGCTAGCTTTAACATATTTAACTTACTTTCTAAAACATCTATTATATCTTTTAAAGAGGAAGCCTTACTGCAAGCTGTAAATAAAACTTCCAGCTCTGCAAATAAAGCATGAACATCTGGTTTTGGGGTATTATTATTTGAAGGCATCATTTGCAGTAAAGCTTCTATATCTTCTATTTTCAGATTATCTGGACAGATGGGAAAATGAAAAACCTTAAATATCGGGGAGAGGGTTTGAATAACATCTTCAATTGCTGATCGCATTCTAAAAATTAAGGAATCTAGTACAGCTTTAAATTCTTTTCTATAAAATGTAAAAAAATCTAAATCTACTTGGTTAGAATTTCTATCATCCAACCGCTTTGATGGAAGCCTTCTTCTATGACATTTCTTAAATTCCTGTTCAACGTTAATGCCTAAACCACTGGCAGTATTTTTTGCCGCTATAATGAGATTATCAAGTTCTGATTGTTCACTGTTAATTTTTTGTAAAATTTCTGTAGTTGTTACTACTATATTTTTAACGTCAATAATGTTTAGATTGGGTGTTTCAATGGTCTCAATTAAAATTTGCACTTTATACATTATATTTTTCATGAAGAAGAGGCAAGCAATAAAATCAAAGGTGCATATTTTTCGTTTTAAACCCTGACTTTTCAGTCTAGTGTTTTTATCAAAAAGAGTATTAGAAGAGATGTCATCCAAAACATCTATAATTTTCTCGTAAGAAACATGAACAGCTCTAATGCTCTCAGCACGAGCTGTCCATCTTGTTTTTGATAGATTTCGTAACTGAAGGGAATTTTCAAGGTCTTTAATTTTCTCGCATAACAAATGATGTCTTTTAGTACTGGAAGTAAAAAACACATACAACTCTTCCAAATAATTAAATAGTTCTAAAATTAAAAAGCTGGCGTTACTACAGTGTTCGACTGCAGTATTTATTCGGTGATCTTGGCATGGAACAAATGGCACCAAATGCTGTACCAAATCGCTAATTTTTTTATGTACACCATTGTACTGGCCGGACATTACGGAAGCAAAATCATACGATTGAAAGGCCAATTTATTGGAGTTTATTCCGCTTTTATTTAAACATTGTAAGATGTCAGTTGCTATTTCTATTGCAGATTTTCCTGTTGGTTCCATAATTTCGAGAAGTCGTTCACGGGGATTGAAATGTTCATCTACAGTTCTAATAACTATTGAAAGACGATCAACATGAGAATAATCTGGTGTTGTATCAGCCATGACAGTAAAGAAATCGCAAGAATTAATTTCTTCTACTATTCTGTTTCTAAGTTCAGCGGAAATAATAGTTATAAATTCATTTTGTGATTGGGGACTTAAGTATGTTACATGATATGGTCTTAGTTTTGCATCTTCCAACCACTTTTTTAAAATAGGATTATATCTTGATAATAAATAGACAATTTGACGAAAATTACCTTCATTATCATCATCGCTACCACGAAAAGCAAGACCTTGCCGAGCTAAAGTGAGTATTGTGTCAAAAAGTATATTAATTACATTTTTATTAAATTGTAAAATTCGTTCTTTTTCAAGCTGGATGCGTGTAGATTGTTTATTTAAAAAAGTGGTTATATGTTGATCTCTATTTGAAAAGTTATAATATTTTTGCAAAGAAAGTTTATGACGTTTGGAGGAAAAATGTTGTGATAATTTTCCTAACTTATTTTTTCCCCAATTTTGCACCCCTTTGGTATACCATGCATTATTTTCTAATGCATCTAAACTAGCACTAGCAAATAAATAACAAATAAAGCAATGTGCGGTATTGTTGATAGTGCTATATTCTAAAAAATTAAATTCCTTATACCAAATAGAATTGAATCGGTTTTTTCCGTCGCTTGGAAAAATTGTCAAATTAGGTTGGTGAGGACCCAAGGATAATAGATAATTTCTTTGAGCATCAGATATGTTTTGAAAATTTGGTCGTAAACTTGGGTCATGAGATATTAAAACTAAGTCCTGTGAAGATGCATCAATTTGTTGGACTATTATTGGCTTCTCAAAACTTGAAAGTAGGTTGTTTCCAATATTAATGCAATCTCCACATGCATTTTTAATGGCTTCTAAGTTAGATAGAATTTCAATAGTAACAGCGTGTTGATTAATTATAATTTGTTCTTCGCTAATACATTTGTTATAATTTTTTTGTGATTCCGTCAGTTGATCTATAACATTCGAAAACTTGGCAAGAAACACTATCCAGTTGTTTTCATTGTTATCCAAAGTATTTTCTAAAAAATCTGGTGGAGGTGGAGATAAGAAATCTTCAAGAATATGAAGATTATTCGTGCCGTCTCCAATATCCTGCTTTTCTAAAAAAAAAATCGATACGACAATAATTGTATATTTTAGGTAGATAGGTATGTTTGACTAACCATCTACGTCGACTTCACAATCTACATTCCCTTTACCATCCAAATCGCCTTCACAATCTACATCGCCTTCACCATTTTCATCGCTTATACTAACGTCACCGCAATTGTTAGACAATTCCATAATCATGGTATTCCTATTGTCATTGTTAATAATTTGACTGGCCTCTATATTAATAACTGAATTTGATGAATTTTGTAATTGTTCATTTTCTTTATCTTTTGGATCTTTGATTTCCCCTCCTCTACAAAAGTATTGGCTTATACATTACTACTACTGATCAGGCAACACTGTATCGGATCCCGTTTGGTTTTTGGTCAGGGTCTGTTAAATGAGCTTATTTAAAAATTAAAAAAAACACTTTGTCATTGCCACATTTTGTCCTCTACAAGGTGGCGTTATTAAATTTGAAATGCGACTTTTCGTCTTTGAGCCGTCATCATCAACTTTATCATATTAAATAAGGCACGGCATTTTTTAATTCAGTTTTTCTTAGTTTTTGACCCTCTAAAAGCAATGACGTATCACAACCATTTTTTTGGATACGATGCATCACAGGAATTAAATTAATACCAATTTAATTAAAACAAAAAGAAATAATTTATTAATAATATTAAATTTATAAAATACGTAAATATCTTATCAAAAGCTTGTCGGTAGAGGTATATCTTTATCTGTTAAAACTTAGCTGCTACTGAAAACTAATAAAATCCGGGATAAAAAATCCATGCCGTATTTAAAATAATACTGTTGATGATGACTGCTCAAACACGAAACGTCGCATTTTAAAATTAATAACGCCACCTTGTAGACGACAAAAACTGGCAATGACAAAGTGTTACTTATCTTAAGTTTTTTTTTTAATAAGCTCAGGAAAAAATAAAAATGATTTTGCAAAATTTCGGTTTTTTTCCGGATAACTTAGAACCGAGCTTCGAACGTAGTCGCAATTTATTTAATTTTAAAATGGCATTTCGTCAAGTATCAAAATGCGCAACTTTGCCCCTATTTAACCGACCCTGTATCTATTACGGTTTACGAGATCCCCATACTTAGCCTCGAATTTGTAGAATGTAGAATATATTTTTTTTATTATATATTCTGCAGTTTCGGAATAATCAGAATACGGTCCTTATATCTTATTAGATATCTACAATAATTACTTACGTATTATCGGGCTTTCTTCTTAAGAACTGTTGCATAGAGCCTTTCAGCTCAGCGTTTAAAATAATCCTTTTTTGTTTTTCCCGACGATATGCCGCCCCTGACTTTTTTGAAATCCTGTTCATGTTCATTGCTTAGCTCACGTAAATTAGATTTCGATAGCTTCAAACCGTAGACCCCCTCAGCCCGCACTCACAACTTGCACTTCGCGCACTGCACAGACACAGGCGCAGTCAAAATACGAGAAACACGTAACATGCTTAACAACTTATTTAGGACGAATAGTAAACTCCCATCCCATCAGCTGCTGCATCCAAGAAATATTATCCATTTTAATTATATTTAAATTTGAATAATATAAATTATAATAAAATTTAAACATGGAATATATTATGGTATTGCACCCGTAATTATCTATAAACGAAATAGTAATTGCCAATTGCGGGTTGAATTTTTGTTTTTTGCCTTTGCCTGTTCTCGCGCCTTTGTGAAGTCACTTTGGCGCCCCTATGAAGTCGCTCCCTGGGGGGGAGGCTCCCCCTCCTCCCCCCCTGTTCGCTACGGCCCTGATTCCAGGTTCGGGAGTCTGGTGCAAGAAAAACTGCTGCTAACGTAGGCGCATACCCCACCATGAAGCCTCCCCGGAGAGATACTTGGATTCAACACTGAATCAGGCACTGATTTGTGTTTCGGTCAGAAAAAGAATGTGGGGTTTTCATGATTAGAGGTGGACAGAGGTAGTGATGGACAGAGTCCAAACTGGAAGTAAGCCCGCAGATGTTGACAAAGGTTATTATACTTTTGGAATTCTTCGATGGTGGGCGTCGTTATTTGGCTAACATAACAAAACGATTGTGCGTTATGTCTCATAAAAAACGACCGAGAATAAGAAAATTTGAAAGGAAGTACTAAGAGATACGAGTATAATAAATAGTAAATGCTGTATTCGTTATTTATGTTCGCAGTTGGGTTTTTGGTTTTTTAACAACAAAATTATTTAATACATTAGAAACTGCCTGTTGGTTAAAATTATTTCTTTTCGAATTACTTAGAATCTGAGTTTTTAATTATTATCATTTAAACTATGATTTGCATAATCGAATGATACTGATTATTCCAAAAAATTGGCTTACCAATTATTTTTAATTCAACTTATCTCATTGCAGTCATCGCTTATCAAAACGCTAATTATTTGTTTTGACTTCTCATATGCTCATTACTCATTGTTCAATGTTCAAAATAAGTTTTGTTTATTTGAAAAATATCACAAGAAAACAAGTACATAATATTCCGTTTACAATTTCTATTAAATCACCAACAAAAATGATGCACGTCAGCAAACTGCCTAATTAAAAAAATTAGAGAAACAAGACAATTAGTATAGCAAACTAGTTAAAAGCATTTTTATGCGTGGTATTTTGAGTCCCTACTGATTTACTTATTAATAAAATAAAATAAATTTATTAGTGTTAATAACCTTAAGTTTTCACACACGTCAAATTAACTTTTATAACATCAGCCATACTAATGGCTACACATAAAAGCTAAAACATGCAGTCGGTTATTTAAAAAATAACAATCAAAATAAATTGAAATTTGACCAACAATTACAGCTATACCAAAAGACGAAACTCTGACTGGGCCAAAAGTGACTCTTAGACTGGACTTGAGGAATTGAAATTGAGAGAAGGGTCAACATTTGCAGGCTAAAGGTTTTATAGTCTGGATATCCTAGATCCACACAAAACATAATGCTTGTAAAATAAATTGTTTTTGAATTATTAGAACTATACACAATTTTGTTTAAGGTGCTAACCCTGTATATGCTCACCGGAAGTTAAGCTGGTTTTGAACCAGCATGATGCCTAATCTACAGGCAAAATTTCATTTTTCGTTAATACATAGTTTTTAAAGTGTTTGCGCCAAAAGACAGACCGACGGAAATGGGAAATCATTTTGCTTCGTGATATAGAAATCCTTAAACGTGGTGGTCTGAAAAAATTTCAAGAGGTGATTCTTTTCACGAATACAATGGATTTTCACTAGCGAGGGAAGTAAAACACCAAAATAGTGATAAATGGGTGCTAAATCACTGCTAAATACTGTTCGCAAAGATGTTTCCCAGATTTTTCTTTTTCAATTTTGTCTCTTTGAAGAAAATCTTGAATCAGGAATTCATGACTTTAATCAAAAAAATTGAATTTTTTATTCAGGCTTTATACAGTGTGTCTGCTTAAAAAAACTTTTTTAATATTAATTTTACGAAAAAAAGTTATTCTTCATAAAAAGTTCTGCATGATCCAAAACCTAAAAAGCAATCATCAGACATCGAAATTTTCCAGTCATATACGAGGTCTGTCAGAAAATATGAATTTTACCCTACCGTAAAATACTTTTATTTTTGACAATATCGAAAACTTTTATGAAGAAAATTTATTTAGAATTGTAAACTAATTTCTAATAAACAGTTATCTCTTTATTCATTAAAATTTTAATAAAAAAATTTGTTACGATTTTGTACATTTTCCCATTCTCTACCCTACAACAGTGGACACATTGATATGAATGCATTTCTAATTAGGTTGTCATGATATTTACATATCTGCCATTACACGTCAAATATTACTAACTTATTACTTAATTATTACAATATTAGTACTGTATTCAAGTTGATAATTGTAAAATAAATTATTTTGTTATGAATCAATTATTTTAATTTTAATGTATCATCAAAATACTGCAACACAGAGGTTAAGAAACGTAAGAGTTATCAAATTTTTAATGAATACTTAAGAGATAACTGTTTATTAGAAATTAGTTTTGATTGGGTCGCAGGAAAGATTTTAGATTAATCTTAAATTCTTAGTTAATTTATGAATAAAATTTCGGGGCTCTGGTGGCCGAGTTGGTGGCGGCTCCGCCACCAACTCGGCCTAAAATTCATCAGATTTGGTCAAAAATCACCAGCTCTGGAAACACTGGGAAGAGTGCAAAATAAATCGACGTCAAAACGCGTCGGTTACAGGTCGGTTGAGACCGGATGTCTCGTAGGATGAAAGCGCCATTTTACACTCCCTAATCGGATGACTGCACAGAAGGTTCCGGGGAGGGCACAATGGTTTGGGGGGCGCCAAATTATTTTCCTTTTATTGGTGAGTATGTGGTCATAGTAGGCAGCGAATATCAGAAGGGGACGCGGGGGAGCTGTTTCGGGGGGGGGGGGGGCTTGCGCTCCCTAGCTCCTCCGACGGCACGCCACTGAGTGTAGTTGAGGACAATGAGGCAATATGCACATGACTCACGGCCATAAGAATGAGAAACCATTATTTAGCCCTCCCACTTTTCTTAGTATTAGTGGCAAATAAAAAGTAAGTACTGCAGAAACTAACACGATACATAATATACCGCCAGAAGCAACTTTCGCTGATGCGTATTCTTGGGAAAGGCGTTTAGAAGACAAATTTAGTTCACGTCTATGCAAACATTTTATAGGTTGCATTGATATAATAATAATTATTATTGTTATTAAAACACCAACAACTAAAACTGTTTACTTTGAATAACGGTAACCTTGAATAGAGCGATGCCAATTTTATTTAAATTTTATTTTATAGTTGTCAAAGTTTTACATTAAAAAAAGAAAAATATTGAATTGCAAATAAGTCGCGGCTTTGTTAACTGCTTTGTGACCTAGCTGACCCAGTGCCCAGCATAACATAAATAGATACCCATCACATACAGAGTGTTACAAAAATTTATGTAAGAAATTAGAATAAAAATTGGTAATTTATAAACATTAATATTTAGTGCAAGTTTGAATTCTAAAATATGTGAGACAATAGGAAACTTGATTATTATTTTTGTTTTTAAACCTCTTTTAAAACATTAACCGTAAATCAGTACCACAAGAATAAATAAATAACCAGAAGGATAACTCTCCTTGTTGTCAAGCGCGACGACCGGTGGCCTCCAAACCGTCGATACCCTGAAACGTACCCTGAAACGGTCAGTGCGGTAGTAATCTTCGGAGTGTTAAGTACTGTTGTAAATATACATATCCAATTATTTGAAAATTCAAAAATAATATTTTATTATTTGCTTAATTACATTATCAGAAAACCCCGAAATAGCAAACAATATTTCAGTTACATTATCCTAATAATACGGCCTAAATATTTCAACCATTGATAACCTACTTAATTGCTTCTTGTCTGAACAATACAATAAAAACTACCTATTTATATTAGACATTTTGCCCAGATGTTATCAAATTTACATTTTACAAAACTTTTGCTATTATTTGTGCAACTAGGAACAACATTTAATTTTATTATCTGTCCAGGGAAATTGTTATATTGTTATTTTTAAAAGATTGGCGAATTAAAAATAAGAGTAAACTACCTCCTTCTGCTCCGCCTTTTTGGGATGGAACCTAATTTTAGCTAAGAGAGAAGTTGTAAAGAAATCAGTTATATTTAAGTCAGCCGCTGTTCAAGATAGTCGTTTTATAATAAATAATAATTTTTAATAAACACTTTTTCCAGCGCATAACAGTACGTTTGAAGTAAAACGGAATCCAGTTTTTTTAGTACCGTTATATAACTTTTAAAAGTTCATTTTTGTTTTACGTTTTAGATTGCTTGGAGATTTTTTTTGGGCCCGTTAGGCAACAAAATGCAAACTGCAAAAATCATACGCCAATATAATTCAAAAGAACATTTAAAAATTATTTTGTGCTAGAATTTTAAATTCTGGTAGTGAAAATTGTGAAAATGATGCGGATAACGTTCTATTAAAATTATCAGATCTACTAAAACATGATGATATTCCTGCTTCGGCATCAGTATTCAGTTTCATCGCATCAGATGCCACACCTGAATTTCAGGCTGATTTTCCAAAGAATAGTTCATTAGAAACAATTTTTTAAGGTGTTTAAATATTCATAAATGCGCCATATGTGAGGAGTATTCGGAAGCTCACCAAAACTTGGACGAAACCTCGTTATTTTGTTATTACAGAGCGTATTAAAATGTTAATTTAGATACATTTGGTAACTTAAAGATGCCCCATAACGATTTTGTAAATTATATAACTTTATTAGAAATAATATTTCAAAGGAATTTTGAACACATTATTTTAAAAATTGATCTTATTATCCATTTTGTCAATATTTGTAAAGATAGCCGCTTTGCTTATCCTTCTAAAAGTTATCGCACCAGTATTTGATTAGGTTGTATGGTAGAGTAAGGTTATTTTACGCTCTTAGCGAAAATAGCAATTTGTGTGAAGTACATCAAAATACCGTGGTATATAGATCCAGTATCTTTTAAGACATTGCGCACTACCTAAGACAACCCACTAATCACATTGTTAGCTAAATCATTTTTTTTACAAATTTAACATTACAACTATTATTTCCTAGGTACGCCTATGGCAATATCATAAAATTTTGCTCCAACACTGACTCAAGGTCCCTCGGCGTTAGAGGTAACAAACGTGTCTCTCAAGAGTTATCCTTCTGGTTATTTATTTATTCTTGTGTCAGTACCGTGCGTGCTCCAGTCACGTGCTGAAATAAATATAAATAAATTTCTCTCTAATGAACGGGTTTTAGTAATTTCTTTTAACATATATGTTTTAAAGAATGTCGAAAATTATGATTACAGGCAACAGTTTTTCAAAATTAAAAATTATTTCTTTGCAGTCGCGGGGGAATGTCTGTCCTTAGGTTTACTCACTAATTCTGTTGTAGGTGAGACTAATTTTATCATTATCGTTTGCACAAAACCAATCTATTTTACTCACTATAACCCGCCACTTCGTCAGTTTCGTGCTCGTTGCGTCGGTTTTTTGTATTGCATTGTTTTTAAGTTTTTCTGTTATGTAAAATTATGATAAAAATGTTAGTTTAGTAGCCGTCAGTTATGTGTCAAATTTCAGTTACAACACTGACAATTTATAGGCGATTTATAAAATAATGTAATAATTCAGCTATAACTGACTTGTTATCAATGTTACGTCACACAACAAAATAGAGTGTAGGTAGATTCTAACGTATTCGTTAAAAATATAATTTTGCTATTATTTTCATATTTTTAATGGAAGACAAAACTAATGTAAAAATGGCACTTTTGAGGCAAGTATCCATTAACTTTTCACTTAACTATGTATCTGCAGCCCAGCAGCGCCCCCTTCGGTGCGCCACTCTGTAGCCTGTCATCCATAATTTTCAATCTACAGGGTGAGTTTTTTAAAGTGTTACAAGCCAATATTTCGAAAACGTTTTAAAATATTTTCATGAAATTTTGGTGAGTTAATAGGGAGATGGGGGGACATATTTAAACATTTTCGACATTTACCCCTCTCTATATTGAGGGGTGGGGGTAACTTTGGAGTTTTAAACGGGATGATGTACTTTTGCTTATAAAATTGGAATCTACGTAAAAAACTACTACATAAATAGGCCAATGTGTACAACATTGTTTTTGATTTGCTCTTTCGGTTACGGAATTAGAGGTTATAAAATAAAAAAATATTTACCATTGAATTTCAACTTATTTGTCGTCGGCATGCTTAAGAAGTTGTTCAAAATGTTCCCTTTCCACTTCCAAACACTTTCTTATTTTTTTTTCTAAATGAATTTCGTACCTGTTGTAACATTTGAGATGTCACTAATAAGCAGGCAAAGCGGATTCGGTCATTCATATCCTCTAAAGTTGTAGGTGAAGGCGTCATCACGTTATTCTTCATAAAACCCCACAAGAAAAAGTCAAGGGGGGTCAAATCCGGGGACCTAGCAGGCCAGTTGACTAGTGCAGCTTCTCTGTAGTTTTTTCTGCACTCCAAAATTAACAACATATCAACTTGCACATTATCATTCGCTTCCATATGTAATTGAGTAGTAAACTGAGAAATAATCGTTAAAGCGTCAGAATTCTCAACCGACTTAAGTAACAGTAATGCATTTTCATGGAAACGAATAATAATTCTGAAATAAGTGAGCTTGATTTATTGGTAAAATTTATTTATTTTTTAAATTCAATCTAAATTTAGTTTACCATAATTCTGTAACCGAAAGAGCAAATAAAAAAAAACTTGTACACATACGTAGTTTTTAAGTAGATTCCAGTTTTATAAACAGAAGTACATCATCCCATTTAAAATTCCAAAGTTACCTCCACCCCTCAAAATAGAGAGAGGGGGTAAATGTCAAAAATATGTATAAATATGTCCCCCATATTAACTCACTATGAAAATATTTTAAACCGTTATCGCCTTGTAACACTTTAAAGAACTCACCCTGTATATATTATACCGAGCTAAGGATTTCACGTGGAAAATTAAATTTTATAATTTTATGCAGGCAGGCGGGGAAATTTAAAAAATCTGACTATTTTTTTTATCTTCTGACAGCGCAGGAATAACGAAGTCTAAGTACTCTGTACCGTGGGTGTACTGGGGAAATCCGACGCACATATCCAGAGCTGGAAACATCCATAGGGATTTCACCAGCCCTTTAAGAGGATGTGTGGGGTAGTCCCACCTCGGTCGAGGAAGAATTCCTCGATCACCTTCCTATTACAGACGAAGTGGTAAATAGGGTGTATTTTTAGATTCTGTTATAATTAACTTAATTTCGCGATGGACAATCCGTGTAAAGAATTGAAGATTTTTTATTTTACTTTATCATACGCTGATTCTAACTTTTATGTCTTTGAACAGGCCAGGACCAACTCTTAAATTTTCTCGATAAACCTTAGAAATGAAACAATAGGTTCTAACCCGCACTTTATCAAAAAATTATTTAAAAACGTATTGGTATTATACCTAGTAATATTCCAGTCCGCCTAATAGTAGGTATACCAAATTAGCACAGTCACTTAGGAAATAAGTGAAGGCGAATGTCTTCTATATCAGTTCGTACTGTAGTAGCGTCGTACGGTACGGTAGTAGGTGACCGGACCAGATTTTTACGCTGGTTATTCTGCATATTATTTTTAGTTTGTGCGGTTTAGTGGTTGTACCGTTGTCGGGCTTTGACGGGTTTGGGTACTGCTCTTTAACCTATGAGGGATAAATATACGGGATGTTTTGTGGTAAGTTTATGGTAATTTATGTATTCAACTATTGTTTTTAGATTAATTATTAAGCTTAGTTATTACTTAATTAGTTTTTCGTTATATATTTGGCTTGGAGACAAATTTAATTATCTTAAAAAGAAAGAAATAAAATGTCTTTTTGGCTTAGAACTTTCTAAGGATTTTTAGATAAGGAGCCGATATTTTTTTTAAAAGTGGCGACATTTGTGGATATAATTAAAATATCTATTTTAAGTAAATATGTAATTAAAGTTATTAGATATGGCAATTAAAAGTGGATTAGTGGTTACTAGGATATTTCCTTTATATACCAACGAATTTAATGCAGGGTTTGTGTTATTGGTATATTATTTATTTATCACTTACTCAATAACTGCATGATAATCACTGGCCGACAAAAAATAGCATAGTGTAGTAGAATGAACCTATCTGAATACGCAAATGGCCAAAAAAAGGTTGTAGGCACGTAAGGTTTTCGCGTTATATTAAACAAACCACATGTAGAACGGTACCGTTTAATATTTAGTGAAAAAATGATTTTACAAGTTTTTTAACCCTGTATATCGACTATATTTATAATTTATATTAACATCTAAGGAAAAAAGCAAACATCAAAAATATGTATTTCAAACACATGTAGTCTATTTTCTCCTTTTATGGGGGTCACATTTTCACTCTTCAGAAACCAGCAATAATCACCCATCATGGCTGGATCCCATCGTTCTTGGTACCGACTTTCCATTGTCCGGATATCTTGATGTAACATTTCATCCTGCTCGTCGCTGACAGCACCCAAATTCTCAGGAAAAAATGATAAATGGGAATGGAGAAAGTGAATTTTTAATGACATTCGGCAACCAAGCGATTTGTAGGAGTCTAAAAGTTCATTAACTGCTAGGTGTTCGTAGTTTGCATCCATATTGTTGCCTAAAAATCCCCTTACTACCTTTACAAATGAGTTCCAAGCCCTGAGTTCTTGCGTGGTGAGCTTTTCTATAAAATTATCATCGTCCAGCAATTTTCTAATTTGTGGCCCAATAAAAATGCCTTCTTTTAATTTGGCGTCACTTAACTGGGGAAAGACTTGTCTTAGGTATTAAATCCGTCGCCCTCTTGATTCACAGCCTTCACAAAGTTTTTCATCAGTCCAAGTTTAATGTGAAGAGGAGACAAAAAAACAGTTTTTGGGTCTACAAGGGGCACATACTTGACATTCTGAGATCCCGGTTCAAATTCACTCCTTTCCGGCCAAGTTTTCGTTACATAATGTTCATTCACTGCACGACTGTCCCTCAAACAAAGAAATGCCCATATTTTCATAGGTTTGTTTCATTGTCACTGAATGGACAACTGGTATAGATGGTTTTAAATTTCCATTATGTAATAACACAGCTTCTAAACTATATTTCGATGAGTCTATGAGCAAGCGCCACTCACAAGGAGAATGCTACTGCTTCCTGAAGTAAACCAGCGATATCAGTACCCGCACATAACGAATTTTCCATAATATGGTAAAATGCAGAAAACGTAGCATTTCTTTTCCTAAAAGTGGCAATTTTTTTTTCTAGTAAGTTCCACTCCTTAAGACGGGAACCAAGAAGTTCTGACTGTTGCTTTGACAACCCCAAATCACGTACTAAATCATTTAACTCACTTCGAACCATCAAATATGGCTCGCCGGAACTGGGATCTGGAGTAAAAGTGGGGTCGGTACACTGTTCTTCGGAGCTGCCTGATGATGCGTTATTATCTCCATTATCTCCCAAAACAATATCTTGCCAATCTAAAGGCGCAGTCGGTACTGGGAAGTCTGCATTGTGAGGAACAGGTCTTATGGCAGAAGGCAAATTCGGATATTCGATCTTGCGCTTTTCTTTTTTGGAATAACCTTCTTTTGGGACGAACGAAATTTTAATACTATTGAATAATCTTCCACCCTTTGTTACTCTTTCTCTAATCTCATCTATTTCTCATTCTTGTGTTATCATTGATCCCAGATTCCTGCGTCAAATGTTTGTTTTTCAAATTTATATTCTGCTGGTTTCTTCCTATTCCTTCTTAATATTTATCATTGTTTTCGTCTTGCATTGATTTATTTTCATTCCAAACTGCTCTAGGGCTATTATATATTTTTCGAGATTTCCAATCAGTGTTTTTTTATTTTTAGCAAATATCACCATAACATGCGCATGCCAGATTTCTGAGATAGTTATTGTTTCCATATTCCAGTATCCTACTTCATAGATTTTGACTTTTTCTTTTGATTATTTTAAGGGTTCATCGAGTACCAGTGAAAACAGTAGGGGACTCAGAATGGATCAATGTCTTACTCCTAGAATAGGTTCAAACATTTCTGGTTTTTTCGTGTCTCATCCTAACATAGTTAATTGTCGTTTGATATAAGCTTTTAATTCCTTTAATCAGGCTTTTCGAGACATCTCTCTTTTATAAAATTTTCCAAATGTCGTCTCTTCTGACCTGATTAAATGTAAATGCTTTCCCTAGGTAAGCAAAACAGACATGGACTCTGCCCCTTTTATTTATTGCCTCCTCTGCCACTTGTCGGACAACAAAAATCCCATCGTTTACTCCTCGATCTGGTCTAAAGCCAAATTGACTCTCTTCCAATGTCATTTCAATCTGCTGTCTCAATCTCTTTTCCAGGACTCTTGCATATATTTTTGCGACTGCACTAGCAATACCCCTGCAGTTTGTACACTCTTTACTGCCGCCAGATTTATATATTAGTGATATTATTCCCATCCTCCAAGTTTCTGGCGTTCTCCTCTTTTAAATGCCGCATTAAAAATGTGCAAGAGTTCCTGTAGGGCCGAATCTGCTTGGGACTTTATCATCTCTGTATTTATTTGTTCGTGGCTTGGCGCTTTTCCTGACTTTGACTTCTTTATTGCTTCCTTATTATCGTCCATATTTATACCTTCTTCTATTTCTTGTTGGCCTCTTATTAGATCTTTTGTCTTGGTATTGGATTTACAGTCTTGAATATCCGTTCTGTTTTCTATATCTTTTCCCTCTAAGAAATCTTTGGAATATTGGCCCCGCCTTTCCATAACCTTTTCGTCTTCTATTATTATATTTCCTTCTTTGTCTTTAATATTCTTTACTGTCTCCGTTTATTTGTTACGCAGTGTTCCAAAAAATAGTTTCTGATTTTCCTTATATGCCGTTTTCATCTTATTTCCAAAGTCCTTCCAACTATTTTCTTTCTTAATTATTCTTTTTATGATTGCTCTTTTCTCTACATATTCTTCGTAATCTTTCTTCTCTTTTCAAGCATTTTTTTCATGTTTTCTTTTTATCGTTGACTGCCATCCTTACTTTATCATTCCACCATTTGTCCTTTTTACGTGCCTACGATTTTTTTTGTCACTAGTATAAGTATAGCTACGAAAAAATCTTCTATAACTTTTTTTCCAGAAATAAATGTTTGAAAATACATATTTTCAGTTAACAGTGTCAAGAGCGTAACTAGGATAAGAAGCTGGGGTGGGCCTGTCCCCAGTCAAGTACATGTATTACATAATATAATACAATTAAACTTTAGTGTCTGTCTGTCTGTCGCCCAACCAGGGCAAAGTAAGCACAAACACGCCTAAACGGATGTAAATGAAATTGAACTGAACTGAATACAGAACCAAATATAGCCCTGTAAAATCAGCTGCAGAGTAGGTGTATAAATTACCCTAGTCTTACAATTATTGTCTGTGTAAGACCTTGATTATCAAATTAGGCGGGCTTTGCGATATAAAATGGCGGGATATTAGTGCAAAACACCAAATACTCTACCCTGTTAATGTTATCCATGAAGAAATAAACGACAACTTATTTTTCTACGCCGAAAAATGCACTCGACGACAGTAATGCTATTTGTAATATCTTGTAATATCTATCCCATACATGGAACAAAACCTATTGACACTATTATTTTACACTTGTAATGAATTTCGTAACAATAATTGTTTATTCGCACCATAACAATAACAAAGGTTAGATTTAGTTTAATATGCAAAGTGGGCTAAAACGCAGTGATTACTTAGATTTAATTAATGATACCAAATTACAAAAGGTGGTGTTACCTTGATAATGGATATCAATGGAATTAATAATTAATGTAAATTCAGAATAACTGTAGATATAAAAATGAACTATATTTCTTCATACAAATTTTGGCGCTTATACAGCGTGTCCGAAAACCAACTTAAAAGATGGGCAACTTTTTTATTTTTTACTTTACGGAAAAAACTTATTCTTCATAAAAAGTTCTGCTTGTTGAGAAAATAACACCTAAATTAAATTTTTACCCAGAATATACGAGGTGTTAAAAAAAGTAAAAAACGGCAAATGCCGTAGAAGGAAAGCTATCTTTAATTTTTATTGCAAAATACCATAACGTAAGAAAGTGTCGTCCACACCTGAAAAGTGATCGGGTATGAAATTGACAAAAGAACCAGGTTTGGCGGACGGACGAAGATACCCAATTAGAGGATTTGCAAGCTGTCGTGGAAAATCCAAACATCTTATTGAGAAATATTTCACAAACTGTTCCACGACCTGTTGCAAAATCCATGGCCCAAGTTATTTTAAGGAGAAATCATTTTCACCTATACAAACCAAAACTTCTTCATAACAGCCTAGACTCTAGGCCCTAGAGATTTTGATTCACGATTTTGGTTTGGCTCTTGGTTTCAAGGTAAGGCAGAAGATGACCCATTTTTATTTTACATATTTATAGCTTACTTGGCTCAAGAACAAAATTACAGTAGCAAGCTTTGTAAAATATCCCGATTTAAGAAAAAATTTTGGTTCAAAGTTATTCTTGAACCAAATCAATAATTTTAAAAAAAGACGGTTCTTCACAAAGTTACTACCTTGTGTAAAAGAAGTATTTTTACTTACTTACACGAAGTACTCGTAAGTAGACACTTATGCCAAATCAACATACCCGAGAAATACAGATGACCAGACCAGATACATGGAGAACTTATCAAATTACTGTACTCAGAACAAGTACATCCCACCAAAAACATACATGTAAAAAAACGGGCCAAGTTCTCGTCAGGACTGTCCGGTTTATTATCTGAAAAAATTACTGAAATGTAAAAATTATACCAAGTTCCTTGCCTACACGTAATTAGCAGTATTTTGATAAGCACAGAAAAATATTGTGTGAATTGATAAATTTACAGACCAAACTTGGCAAGATTTCAAGGGTCTCAATATTGCTCAGTTCTTTAATGAAAACTAGGTCTAAGTGGGTTTATAAAACTTTCAGCATCATTTTCGTTTAGATTTCTTACTTCATTTCTCACCTTTCTTTGAATTCTTTCACTATTTTCATTATGGTTGCTGTATATACGACATTTTTTTTCAAATGAAAGAATCGTATCTAAAGGTGTGAGGTCTGAGCTATTTACAGGACAATGTAACATTCCATATCTACCGACCTATTCGTTATAGTGATAGCCCAGATAAAACCAGACCAGATGCGAAAGCTCCAATGTCGCTGTACGATCCGCCAGCCCGGTCTGGCCTCTAGTACGGAGACCGAGGTTATAAATTTAAATCACAGCATCACAGCCACTGCCGTGTCTTCTTCAAATGTAACGTAACTGCCGTATAGTACAGACGCCTGCACTATCGCAAAGCGATGGTGCAGGCAGCCTAAGTGAAGCGCCTCAAGGTCATTGAGGGTGAACAGGATATTTGACAGTCTTACGCATCTGGTCTGGTTTTATCTGGGGTGATGGTTTAAAAAGTTACGAACGTCAATTATATTATGGAGAGGCGCTCAGTCCTGTCAGTCAGTCCATTTAATACGTCGACGTTCTTCAAGTGACAATTCGTCGAGAATATCTTTGATTTCATTTTCCGAAGAATTAAGATAGCGCTGGCCAGTTAATGCTCCCCGAACAAACAATGAGCCTAGAATTTTATTTTGCAATATCCCACATCAAACGTTGACTGAATTATTACTCTCTTGAAAAGCAATATCTTCGACGGAAAAGGAATTTTCATCCGACCAAACATGAACATTTCATCTATTAAACGTTCCCGCAGTTGGGAAAGTTGCTTCGTCTGGCCAAACGATAGTATGAAATAAATTAGGACCTTCCCGCATTCTTTTATTAATATTTGTGAGAAAAGTATATCTCCTTTCTTGTTGATCGGCACTAAGCTTTTGAACTGGCATAATTTTATATGGTCTATACTTAAAATACTTTAACGTTCTTTGAACTTTCCATAAGTCAATATTTTATCTCTTCTTCCATATCTGAGATACCGCACACCGGGAATTGATTTTTTTGGATTTTCTTGTAAATGTTATAAAATCGCTAGGTCCATTTCTTCATTTCTATCTCTTCTTCTTTTTCCATTGCCCAGAATAGGTACCTCTTTCTTCTAGTCTTCTATTTGTTTTTATTATGGTGTTTAATGATGGAGTTCCTTGTCCCCCTTTAATACTTTCTTCATATCGTCTTTGAGCCGCTCTAACATTATTAGTAGAGGGATATGATGCTCCCCGAGTCTCCGCATGCGCAGTAGGGTCGACCTTGAACGCCCAGGTGTGCTATTGTTATTTGGCCTTGATATGCGCAGGTGTTATTCCAAGGTCAAGGTCAAGAACTTGGCCTTGAACGCGAGCAGATGTTTCTTTGTTTGGTGATGACCAGGTGTACGATGCTTATTTCAAGGTTACATTTGCGGTGCATATTTTCAATGAATGCGAGCAGCTGTTTCTTTGTTTGGTGATGACCAGGTGTACGACGCTTATTTCAAGGTTACATTTGCTTGGCCTTGAACGCGAGCAGATGTTTCTTTGTTTGGTGATGACCAGGTGGACGACGCTTATTTCAAGGTTACATTTGTTTTGTATTTTTCGAGGTCGTCGGATGTATTCCTCCCACCATAAATAAATACTTGACCTTGGATTACTTCCTAATAAATATGGCTCATTTCGAAAATAGCTTTCATTGTCACTCATACATCGTATGCGTTAACTGTTGCTTTGGCATATAAAGTATTGTGTTTGTGGTGTGTTCTACAAGTGTTTATTCAAGGTACTTGACAGTAATTGTTTTTATTGTATTTTAAATCATGAGCATTTCAAAGCAGACCATAGCCGAAATTAATAATATGATAAACCAAGATATTCAATTTCTGGAACGTAGAAAATTCTCTACATTAACGGTGGGCAAAATTTATATGATAAAAAAAATTAATTCTTTGACTTCACGTTTTGGAAAAGCCATTATCGTCACATTGTTTGATCCAACACATCAAGCAACATTTGAAACATTTTTACCATCACGCGTAGCTGAAATTCTGACAGAGGATACTATTGAAATGATGAATAACTCCGGTGATCAGTACACCTTAACTTATTTGGGGCAAAGCTCACATGTATTCTCTGGAGGTAATACTAGAGCGTTGTTAAATTTTGGTTGTTTGTAATATATTGGTGATTAGGCTATTTTAATGTTGATTTAAAATGTAATAAAATAGTTCTTGTTAAGTATATATCGAAAAACACACACTCACACACAATCACATGTCCATTATTTTCTATTTAAGATGTGTGACTGCCCTACTGTCATTGAAAATCGAGATATGTACATTAATTGGTTATCATGTAAATTAAGAGAGCTGGCTGAAGAAATACTACACTTTGCAAATTATGGTAAATCCGATGTGGGTTTTAGTGAAAGTCAGTATAGGAAGTATATGAAAGACGCCGTAAATTTCACGGCTGGAGCACATACGTGCGAGAAATACCTATATGGAACCATTGATCTGGACGAATTTTGCGCTGGAATGATAAATGAAGAATTGGGAAGCTACCTATTCGAAGTGCCTCATTTACCCGATGAATTAGCTAGAAAATATGGTTTGGCTCCCGCAGATGACACCACTATTCTTGATGACCTTGGAAATAAAGCAGTCACCAATGAAGTTGATAGTAAAGCATTGGGTACTGTTAGCGATGACGAAATGGAGTGTGTTCAAGAAGATGAAGAAAATCTTTAATTCATTGTATAATATAATAACATGAGATGTTAAATAAATGATTATGTACCTAAATTATTGTTTAATTTTTTTATAAATAGGCAACCTTCACAAAAATCACATCAGTTTAAGCTAAAAATGGGTCGTGTTAACAACACAATTGATAAATTTGGGCGCCAAAAATTTAATGACCAAAATCACATTGTTCTTGTTGGACAACCAGGAGTTGGATTTAGATTGACCGATGATGGTCAATATGATATACAAGGGAAATCTCTAACTAATGTAGCACCACCAAAGAATCCTGGGGATGCCGCTAATCAGGAATATGTTCTTGAACAAAGGCGTGAAATTATTAAAAAACTTAGTGAATTAGTGAATAATGATGTTTTGGAATATGTTAGAAAAGAACTTAATGAAATGAATAAAAAGCTTGCTGAAGAGGCGAATGAAGATTTTTTGCAATCTGTTACAAAAAGACTTAAGGAAATCGATTCAAAATTGTTGAATCAAGAAAAAGCTATTCAGCGTATACGTATTACGCGCATGTAGATAAAGAAACAAGTCTATTCTGTGTATGGTGACCTCGATTTTACATGGGATATGAGAGTGGAGGGGTTTGAAGGTCACCTAACAGATACAAATAGAGGCACAAAACTTTCTTGTTTCAGTCTGCATTTCAGTACTTCCAGAATACTGCATAGTAATTTATTTCCTCAAAATGCAGTCACCAAAAAGTGAACGTCAAATTGCAGTTGTTCGCCCATTCTCTGTAAACGGTCGTCAGATGTGTGCCAATTGCGAAAATTGGGAATTTATTAGTGGAATAATGGGTTTCTGTGAATGGTGTCAAAATGAGTACCATAAGAAACATGGGATGAAATCACCGCAACAAATATCTCGTGAAAATTCTAGTGAATCTCTGCAAAGTCTCGCTGTCTCAGTGGGAGGTTCATCAGAACATAATAATCACGATACGCCGGAATTCAGTCAAGAAGGGCAGCGCTGGACTTCTTCAAGCAATTTTGAAGATCTCGAAATAATTAACGAATCACCGCAAAGTCCTGTTTTCTTAGAAGGAGGAGGAGGAGGAGTAGGGGGAGGAGGTTCATCAGAACGTAATAATAGTGAGACCATGGAATTCGACCAAGAAGGGCAGCGCTGGTAATTCCGAAAAATAGAGACAATTTAGATATAGTGTAAAAGTTTCTTATGATAGTCATGTAATTTTAAATTTATGTGAATAAGTGCGTTTTTCTAATGATAGTGTGGATGTATTATTTAAATCTTAATAAAAATCTTTTTGTACTAAATATGTTTATTATTCACCATACATTTGAATTAACAAATCGCTCTTGATATATATTATTTCTGTGGTTCCGTTCTAAAATCCTCGCTAGCATTACATCCATTTTTGCAATTCTCCTTTGAAAACGATATCTATTAAGTATTAGTTGCTGAAAATTACTTTGTCTGGCTTGTCTATATGCAAAACACCAAACAGAAATACGGTGGATAATATTTCTTTCTTCGTCAAATCTTACTTGCTTCATGGTGTATGGTAAAATGAATTTTTATTAGTTATGTCAATTATATATAGGCTGAACATAAAGAGAGTGAATTAGTTTTACTTTAAAATGGGTCGTGTTAACAACACAATTGATAAATTTGGTCGACAGAAAACTCCTGTTTGTAACAAGTTATCGCGAGGGTTGCCCGGAATCGGATTTAAACTTACTTCAGATGGACATTTTGATATAGAGGGAAAATTATTAAGGAATGTTGCCCAACCGATAAATGATAATGATGCTGCTACCAAAGAATATGTCCTTACGGAAGTTCATCAACTTGGTTCGCAGATAAATACCATACTTAGTAATGTGCTAGTACCGGTTTTTCAAAAAATGTTTGAAGATGATGAGACCAAAATTACGTATCTTAAGGAAAAAATGTATCAAATTCACTCACTTGCTGCACGGTATACTACAGCGAAGATAAAGGATCCAAAAAAACCAAAATGGAAACCAACCTAGATAAAGTTCTATTTAAAAACATAATTATACTGTTAAATTGAAAATAAAACGCATAATTATGAAAAGCAATATTTATTATTATCATTTATAATGCATACATACGTAACGTAAAACCTATTTGATAATATTTATACAATATCTGATTTGTCTATCCAAGAATTAAATTGATTTGGAAAACCTAACCATTTTACAAACAATTGATCGTTTTGATTGTTCTTGCGTTTTCTAAGAATTTTCTCAACTAAATAAACACCAGGGCTAGCTGTCTTTTGCAGTTCTGCTTCGTAAAAACATCCTTTAATAGGTTGACCTTCCAATGATTGTAGCAAGTAGGTAGGTGGATTTGTAATATTAACTTTTGCTATTTCAAACAGTTCCGTGGACCAGGAAGGCGTATATCCTTTGTCAAATACACCTTTGTACTTGCTAATGCGAACAATGTCACCCAAATGAAATTTTTTTTTCTTCGGAGCAATTTTCAAATAGTCATATGCTTTAATAGGGGTATCCTCTTTTACACTGTTAGGCTTCATTCCAATGGTGCGGTGTTTAGTGTTATTATAGGTCTTCGTTATAGCTGGTAATATTTGTAACCATCTGTAAGAACCTCTAGCCGAGAATTGTTTATATAACTTATTTTTCAAAGTTCTTATAACACGCTCCACAATTGCCGCTTTTTTCGTGCTATATGTGGAATAATGGTTTATATTATATTTTTTCATGAGTGCTTGAAAGGTGCTATTATAAAATTCCTTTCCTTGATCACTCTGTAAATTGTTTGGTGCATATGATGCTTCTTCAATGATGCTTTTCATGGCATTCGTAACTTCAACACCGGTCTTATTCTTAACTGCTTTGGTGTACACGAATTTGGAGTAACAATTTATACATACAACAATGTAACGGTAACCATCATTGTCAGTAGCATATTGCTGCATTTCCGCCAAATCAATTTGCCACAAATCTCGATATCCTTTTATGACCGTACGTCTTCTAACAAAATTTTTTCTTGCTGTCCTATGTAATTCATTTACGACTTTAATTTTTTCTCGGCTAGGATCCATATTATAAGGTTCCACGTCTTATCAGACACTGAGGATGGCAACTACGTGCAAAACTTAATATATTATTCCTTCTTCTCGAAGCTCTTCCATAATTGACATAATCTCATTATCATGTCCGGTATGTCCAGCTACTTTTGACCCCCACAATAATCGTAATCTATCCACTAACTCCTTAGGTTTATTCCAATAAACATATTCAGATGATTTCGACGATAGGCGCTTTTTGGCTGGTAGTTGGATTTTGTTGTCGCCTTTTTTTCTTCCTACACCACCACCCAGTTTGGTTCCCATAATTAGCGGTTTTATGATTCGTAAATATTTTCTCCATCGGGTTTCCCTTAAACCACGTTTCTTGTCATAACCGTCGTAGGCCGCATCCGTCAATTTCAAAATGGTTTGGTATTTTCGAAGTACATCTAGACTAATTTCGTCTTCATTATCTAAGCATGCTGGATTTTTTAGAAAAATCAAATCGTAAAGCTCAGCCGTTCCATCGAATTCAGCAATGTTTGTTTTGTTCTTGTATAACACCATCTTTCCGTTTGTTAGAAAACGAACCACCAAGTTGCCAATATATTTTGTTGATTTATTGTCTTTTTTACCAAAGCGTACACCATACACGGTATCATAACGGGACGGTTCGAATTTTAATCCATTTAAATAATCTTGAATAGTTTTTGCGGCTGAACTGCTACCACTTGATGTGTGTGGTGATGTGTAAGATGATGTTATCGTTGATGGGGAAGGGGTTTCGAACAGTGACTCACGATTTCCACGTTTTGGTGTAGGAATTTGTGTTTTTTGCGAAATCGGTGTAGATGTTTCAAAATCCGCTTCTGTTGGATGTTCTTCAAACAGTTTCGCCATTCCCACCGAGCTGCTGCTGCTGCTACTCCGACTTTGTGGTTTAGTCGTAGTACTTGATTTTTTAGTTGCGTACTGTTGCTGCTGCTGCTTTACGGCTTTAGATATAGATTCTAGTGGTTTAGAAACTGGTTCATAAAACTTTTCCAAATCATGTTCATTCTGCACTTTAGCTGCTTTAATTTGTTTAAATTTTTTTCTAACCGCATTTGTAGTTTCCAGTAGCTTTCGTTTTAATTCGATTTCTTCATTCATGATGCTTTCAAAGCACCGTTCAACGATGAAATGATTATCCAAGTTATTATTATAGGAATATATAACTATCGAATCCCTTGCGGTATCTGCCCGAATTTACATCACTGTCCTTGTCAATAACTAAAAAACCATATTTATTATCCCAACATTTAGCACACATCTCTTGAAATTGTGTAAACGTCAGGTCGGGTGAAACGTGATCGGAAAATATATGTTTCATATTCATCTCATCTTGTTTAAACATAATAATGAAGTTGGCATTATCCCGGACGAGCTGCTTAGGAACACGAGAATACGTTTGCGCCAAGTAAAAGGCATCCACATTTTTGTGACGTCCCATGCTAAAATACGATCTTATAACGTCCTGTTTCTCACACATAACGTCATCAAAAATAAATATTGAATTAGGTTTAGCATCTGACGGTTCCACAATGTTATTTGCGTCGCTAAAAGCGTAGTAGCCAAGACCTTTGATTGGTGATAAAATTTTCTTTAAATATTCATATTTCGGTTGATAGAGCGACTTTGAGTAGATATAAACATTTTCGAAACGCAGTCCCGAGGGGTGAGTAAGCAGCGAAATCATAACATTTGTTTTTCCACAGTTTGAAGGTCCTATTAATAATCCACGAATAGATGACGGTAGCAAAGGACCATGTCTTTTAAATAATTTTTGTTCTAGTCCAGATCCGACCTTTACATCGAGATTATCGACGGGAAGTTTTTGTTTAAGATTGACGACACGCATCTTAACAAAATCTATATTTTATACTGAACTTGCACGTAAACTATCATTCAGATGTCGCTCGTCAGACGAAGTAGACGGTCTCGTTTATCAAGTAAGACTGGAAGCGGTATTGTTAATTCAGTAATTAATAGGCTACCGTTTGAGTTACACATTCCCGGCTATCAGTATTGCGGGCCCGGGACGAAAGTAGTAAAACGTGTGGCAAGAGGAGATCAAGGAATTAATTCTTTGGATGTCGCATGCAAAAAACACGATTTAGCCTATTTGCGTAATAGTGAAAATTTAAGTGCTCGCCACCAAGCAGATCAGGAACTCGAGCAAAGCGCGTGGAAAAGAGTAAAATCTAAAGACTCTAGCGCTGGTGAAAAAGCTGCAGCTTGGTTGGTAACCAACATTATGAAAGCGAAACAACGTTTTGGTATGGGTGTATCATCATCATCAAAATCGAGAAAAGCATCCACTAGAGGTAAACGTCGCTTCCAGCGCCGCCGCCGCCACACTAAAGGTAAAGGCGTTGGTAAACATAAGCGACTACACAAAGTAGCTTTTGGATCATCTATTAGACGACCCGTTCGATCAGAATTGTTAAAAGCTGGTGGGAAAAAACTTGTCGAGAAAAATATCATGAAAGCATCGAAAATAGCTGCAGTAGCTGCACGTAAATCCCTAAGAATAGCCGGTGGCAAACGAAAAATTCGCACGCCTAGAATCATTCCAATTCCGAAGACTGGGGGGATATTACCGTTAATACCAATATTTGCAGGACTATCGGCCTTAGGTTCATTAGCAGGTGGTGCAGCAGGCATCGTGCGTGCCGTAAAAGCAGTAAAAAAGTCGACTGCAGAAAAAATAGGTACCGGCTTACATCTAAGTTCAAGAGGAAATGGATTATACTTGAAACCATATCGCACAGGTTTGGGATTATATATAAACAACGGCAAAAATAAGAAATCAAAAAACTAATAGAATCCCTACCTCAAAGACCACTATCCAATATTGATATAGAAAAGTACGCCTTAAAAATGAAAATACCACACTTTCGAGGCGTATATATGAGAGATTCATTACCTGTACGCGGTCCCAAACGTTATGAGGCCGCCATTATAAATTTGGATAGTATGTCGGGTGTAGGGACTCATTGGGTAGCATATAGAAAAAGCAATTCTGATGTAACATACTACGATAGTTTCGGTGATTTACCCCCACCTATGGAATTGGTACGATATCTGCAGATGGGTTCCGAAGCGACGAAGAAAATTTACTATACATACGACCGTCAACAAGAATTCGGAACAGTCTGGTGTGGACATTTGTGTTTGAAGTTTCTTTTACAATCGTAAAAAGTATGTCTTTGACACCCCAAATGGAACGTGACAACTACACCAAAATGTTGCTATCACTTAAAGCATATCGTGAAGTCGGAGGATTACAAAAAATGACTGCCGAACAGTTAGAAAATACGCCCAAAGAAGTGTTGATCGCATTAGCTCCAAATGAAATAGCACTAGTTTGGGATAGGTTACCTAATCACCTAAAAAGTGACGTCGATATATTGAAATATCAATACTGTTTCGAACATTATAATAGCAATAATTCAGATTCGGACGAGGGCGATGGACCGATACCAAAAAAAATATTTTGTTGTTATTGCAAAATTAACGATGTGAATATAAAGGCAGAAAACAGTTTAAAAACGTCCAAAGGAATAAAGCAACGCTTCAGCTTAAATCCATTTAACTGTTGCAAACAGCAATAAAATAGCTACACAAATAGTTTCGTGGTCAGTCATGTCTTACACATTCACTCTAACAGGACATACAAGTGTCTTAAGTGCGGATTTTTACCCACCCATCGAGTTAAATACAACAGACAAATATGGAGTTGCACTGCTGGGATTTTACACATATAATTCGATTTTTAATATCGACGAAAGCAATAATTCATTCAGCCATTTGAAAACAGCGATACCAAAGTATGTAAGGATTCCACCAGGAGCTTACGAAATTAATGAAATAGCAAAAGCCATGTACACCGCTTTAAAAGAGTCATGCAATGAAGTTGGTACCGATTTATTTTCATTAACAGCCAATAATAATACGTTAAAATGTGAGCTAAAGTCAAAATATAGCATCGATTTTCGAGGTAGCAATAGTATCGGCAAAGTGCTCGGATTTGGCTCTGTGCTGCTGCAAGGTGGACAACGACACGAATCAAGTACCATCGTGGACATAATGAAAGTGCGCATCGTACGTGTGGATTGTAATATAATTTCCGGAGCATACCTGAATTCTTTGGAAAGTCATACGTTATTTGAATTTGATATTGACGTCGAACCCGGTTACAAAATCTCTAAAGAACCGCAAAATAATATTTATATGCCGATAATGCCGGATGGTCGTCAGTTTATCGACAACATTACTCTACGCATCTTGGACGATAGCGGTGATTTGATCGATTTTCGAGGTGAGAAAATAATAGTTAAACTAGAGTTGAAAAAAATCGTATAATGGGTTTTTGCTTTAACCGTCAACTGCATAAGCTGTCAACAATTCAAGATTCAGTTAAACGACATAAAAGTAAGCAGACAACACAGTCAAGGTTCATTCGCAAGTCAGACGGACGATCGAAAACACATCCGCACAGCAATCGCCAGCTCTCCGCGAAAGATTGCAAATTTCTACAATCGATCGGTTTGAAAGTGAGAAAAATTAGAAAATGATGGCCGCTAGCAGTGACAAAATCGAAGTTTTTACCGAACCCATTTTTGATAACTCCATTATTAGTTTTCAAGAACACACATATAAACCTTACGGTTCTCCAACATTCCGCAATTCCGATGAAATTCGTATACCTGTACACTTTCAAGATATCATTTTGGATATATCGGATAGTTACATTTACATCGAAGGAACATTTAAACCCAAAGATGTTAGTAAAAAATGTTATCTATCAAATAATGCCATCGCCTTTCTATTCGACGAATGTCGTTATGAAATGGGAGGGGAGCAAGTTGCCGTCGTTCGGAAACCCGGAATTACCACAACGATGAAAACTATGGTGTCATTGGGTGCCGCACAAAATAGAGCTCTCATGGCATGCGGATGGGGTCTAGACGAAGCAAATCAAGGGATACTAGATTCCACAAGTAACATGTTCTCCGGCAAGCTTCCTCTAAAATATCTCATGGGTTTCGCAGAGGATTATTCAAAGGGTATTTTTAACGTCAAGCAAGAGTTGATTTTAATTATCGCCCGCACTTTCAACAATTGCTATATCGGCGAAGTAGATGCAGACATTTCAATTGAAAAAATTGAATGGAAAATTCGTCACATTATTCCAGACGATCGACAGAAGTTAAAGATATTATCACGCATGAATAAAGGTGGCAGTAACGCAAACGTTCCAATGGCTTACCGTAAATGGGATCTTTACGAGCTACCTTCTTTGAGAGAAACATCGTCAGACGTTTGGGCCTTAAGAACTAGCACGAGTCTCGAAAAACCGAGATATTTGATTATCGGTTTTCAACCAACTAGCTCGTCCGACAACAGAGCAAAAGATAGCACACAATTTACAACGGCCGATATAAGTGATATTAGGCTCTATCTGAACTCTGCCGTATTTCCGTACGAAAGATGGAATTTAGATTTTTCAAAGAAACTGTATGCCGCAGCCTATTATAATTATGAGAATTTTCAAGCTAGCTACTACCAGCGAGAACTGAGCGATCCTATGATGAGTTTTGCCGACTATCTGAAAAATCCGTTATTCGTAATCGATTGCAGTCACCAACCAGAAGCCGTGAGGACGTCCACAGTGGACGTGAAATTGGAGTTTGAAACACGCAAAAGTAAATTTCCTAAAGACATTAAAGTGTACGCGTTAGTTATTCACGATGCATTTTTTAGCTACAATATACTTAATGGTTCTGTTACTAACAAATCAATACATTAGTTTGAAGTTATGTAATTCTCCAAATTATATATTTTTACATATTTAAAATAAACTTATAAAGGACATATTTGCGTTTTATTTTTACTATTGCCTTATTTTAATACTTCAAATGTGGGGCTTTGGTAAATAAGGTTATGAGGCGAAAAATAGAGAGAAATTTAGGAGAGGGGTGGGGAAAAGAAAGTATATAAGACGGGATTTAGAAAATTAAATTCACTCGAAGCCACAATGTCGTCAAGCTCGGATAATGGTTATTCTAGTGACGACGAGCAGGCAGTCGCACCAAATGTGCAACATAGGCTCGTACGCAGACCGCGTAGGCTTAGACCTAGGTATTGCATCATGCAATCCTACGTCTCATGGGGGTCTAGAGATTTGTGTATGAACTGCTACACGAGAGGATTTGGAGCTGCGATTATGGATGTTCATTTCGTCACAACCCATTTTACAGTGGGTTCGCGAGGTGATCAAAGGCGGAACCACTCGAGGTGTGCTTTGTGTAGGGAGAGACTGTTTACCGTCGTTCATCAGCAGTCTTGCCTTATTTGCAATAGAATGTAAATTCTATTACAAATAAAGCTCCTCATACGACAACCCTGCCTG
This sequence comes from Philopedon plagiatum, assembly GCA_963971165.1. NCBI lineage: Eukaryota > Metazoa > Arthropoda > Insecta > Coleoptera > Curculionidae > Philopedon > Philopedon plagiatum. The sequence goes on from OZ020193.1 coordinate 93,984,102, forward strand.
TCCCCTGACAAAATCAGTCCTTTTCAGGACTACAGAATATTTGATCGTAGTTTGTAGTTAAACACTATGTTTCCTAAGGAAGATATTTCTCGAAGGAAAAATTGTGTTAGTTTGGGTGAGAGATGCATTATGTGTTTAAATCATACATAGATGGCGAGAGAAAGAGCATTTGCAAGATTTAGCTTGTAGTTTTTATGTATGATAAGAACGCATATGCCTCTAGTTATTCAAAGTGACATAACTTTCTATCAAGAAACATATTTTAAACAATAAATTCACTCTGGGTTGATACGCTCAAAAAGATACATCTGAATTTGTGTCGTTTCACATAGAACGTTGGCAAACCTGCTCTTAAGTATGACAAAAACAGACGTATCCTTTCAGTGTAACAAAATATTTCGAACAAGAAATCTATTCTATAGGAAATATTTTGTTACTCTGAAAGGATATGTTACAACTGTTTAGCCCCACTCTCACCCCCACTCTCACCCCCCACCATCCTAAATGCTTTTAAAAGCGGGAGCAGCCATCACAATTTTCATTTCTCAACCAGCCATGAAGTGGGACAGGCTGATGTTAAGGACGACAAGGGAGTCCAAAATAAGCGAGTTTTGGGAGGCTTGGCGTTTAAAAAACGCGAATAAGCCAACGGCTATCGTACAGCCGATCCCAAGACCGCAACCACCACCGGAGCCGGCTCCAACAGAGCCCGTGGAAGTGGTGGAAGGACCACAGATGCTGCTGGGTCCTGAAGAAAGGGCGGCTCTGTTAGAAGAGCTCACGGAGCGTCGCCGGAGCCGTCGCAGCACTCGGCTGGAGGTGCGAAGACGGCGAGCTGCACCGCGATCGGTGCAGATCGCGAGAGGGGAACAACCACTCTAGGTTTCCCTCTCCAACCCACCGTGAAAACGGCCCTTTTCAGGGCCACAAAAGATTTGATCGTAGTTTAGATATTCTTAGTCACTTTGTGTTTGACACTGAATCGGTGAAAAATGCAAAGATGACCAAGGATGACATTTTCAGGACGTTTAAAAATAGACGTTGGCATTTTTGCATAACTCTTTTCGATAATTTACCTAGAAGTGTCTAAAACTTATTTTAAGTTAAAGGTCCAAGATCCGTTAAAATTGTTATTTTTCTAACTTAAAAATTGTATCCATTTAGTTATTTCCGAGACGTATATTTTTGGAACTAAAAATCGATATTTGTCGACCCACTAAGATTTTTATTTTTGTATATTTTTAACAAAAAAAGCAACCACATTAACCCTTATATAACAAAAATATTTTTATTTCGGATCAAAGCAATGACAACAAGCACATAACTTGTGGGTTTGCTCAGGTTTGCATGGGTTTGTTTAGCCAATACAAATAATAAGAATTTTGTTATTAATATTATTATTATTATTTGATAGTTCAAGGACATTTCAGAACATTTGACATAAAACTTTTTATGATCAAAATGATCAGACTAATCAAAATTTCAAGAATTATGGGGTTTGATTGGGTTTGCTCATGAATAACGGGAGAAGTGTAGCTCAGATCGAAAAAAGTTATAGGAAAATATTTTAGAGTAAACTTTTTGTGATTGGAAATGACTTTTCAATTTTTAATTTGGAAAAATTGAAAAAGACATTTTTCAGATTTCTAATTAATTCAAAGGGGTAGTATAGGGAAGCTGTGGGGAATAGGGCGAAGGCATGAGGGATGGGTGGCATAATCGTTTTTAAATAAGACCCGAGTGATTTGAGTCATTAAAAGTAATAAGAGGTCGGTCAAAAAAAGACCTAGGGAGTAGGTATGTATTTTAGGGAAAACAGGGAACTATGAAAAGATAGTCAGGTCCAAACTAATGTGAATTGTACAATTTGACTGTTATTCCGGGGTTCGGGGGCGAGGCCCCCAAACCCCCGCCAGGGGCTACCGCCCCTGGACCCCGTTTGGTTTTTGCGCAACGGAGGCGGGCCAGCGGGTGGGCGGTGGGGGCGGCCGGGGGGGCGGGGGCGGCGCTAGCTGCGTAGCAGCGTCGTTAGGTCGCGAAGCGACCTAACCTCCGCGCCGCCCCCGCCCCCCCGGCCGCCCCCACCGCCCACCCGCTGGCCCGCCTCCGTTGCGCAAAAGCCAAACGGGGTCCAGGGGCGGTAGCCCCTGGCGGGGGTTTGGGGGCGGAGCCCCCGATCTGGGGGGGGCCCGGGGGGGCACGAAGTGGCCACCCCGGGATTTTTCGAGGTTTTTGGGGGTCTTTGGGGGTCTTTGGTGCAATTTTAGACCTTCCAAAACTGAATTTTATATATTTCTTTTTCTTATATCTTTGCACGTAAAACACCCTTCAGCGTTTAAGTTTGTCATCTCCTAAGGGTTCTATCATATCTTGGTAGTCGTCATAGAATCGCACCATCATCCCCTCCTGTATTTTTAGCAAGGGTGGGGGAAGCTGAGGTCTTTAAAAGCAGCTCGAGTCGACTGCTTACTTCATTACATTCGCTCATCTCAACATGGCATCATCAGATGATGATGGATACTTAAGCGATGATACTCCTAGGAATTTGGATAATTGGGCACTTAGACAGAGGAAAGTTTTCCCCGTCCGATCCCGCCGGGTGTGCAAGATCTTAAACCTGGTGAAGGTGGGTGATGACGGCTGGTGTATTGGCTGCTATGCCGACTTGGAAAACAAGTCGGCTGGTGACCAATTCTTCAGTGGTCATGTAACCCAAGATTTCGGTAGTCGCGCGCACATACCGAACTGTAAAGGTTGTGGAGTAGCTCTTGGTACTCTACAACATAAGAGTGCGTGCCTTATTTGTAATCGAGCCTGATTACAAATAAGATTTTATCCCTTGAAAAACGGTCCTTTTCAGGGCCACAGAATGTTTCATCGTAGTTTTAGTTACCTAATGCCATAGTACATGTGGTGTTAGGTAGAAAATTATATAAGTCCAGTCGGATCGACTATAATTTTCCTTGCAAAATCCGTCCTTTTCAGGATGACAGGATATTTTGATCTTACTTGTATTTATCTAATGCCACGGCATCTGTACAGGATATTTTGATCTTACTTGTATTTATCTAATGCCACGGCATCTGTGACATTAGATAGAAATTATGTAAGTCCAGACGGATCGAGCATAAGTTTCTTTGTCGGTCACCTTTCCACAACACAATTACACCATTTTTGAGAACTAAAAGCAGTTTTCGACAGTGAAGTCCGCCAGTATCATTTTTGGATGGAGGGCATTTGTATAATAAACTCTAGTTTGTTGGCGGTGGAAAGGTGGGGATGGAGTGGTGGAGGGGGTAGATTATCTCTATTTAAACGGTTACGAGCGGGTCACAGAATCACTTCATTTTTAAATCTTAAAGTACGAAGATATAACTATGGATTTCGAAAGACCATTGAGTCGCGGTTCATCGGTTTTTAGCGATGATACCGTTGACATGAATGATGTCGATATGGATGACCTACTCTTGGACATCGAACGACTTCTAGACATCGAGGCAGAAGATATGTTTAATGCCTGGGAAGATGAGCGGGCGGTCGAAGAAGCAGATGTGGGTCTGGAATTGCCAAACATGGATTGGCAAAATGGGGAGTTGTCGGCTGAAGACATGGAGCCAGACTCCAGCACTGATTGGGTGCCACCACCGCCGCCGGAAGGTCATGACGGTCCGGCCGATTCATCCACTTGGTGGATCACGGACCATCAGGATGATGATGGTCCAGCTGATTCCACCAACTGATCCCGGAACCATGCCCTCCCCGACCTACCCCGACAAAATCAGCCCTTTTCAGGGCTACAAAATATTTGATCGTAGTTTGTAGTTGATTCATGTCACATCCCAAGTAACATGATATTTCTCAAGAATTAATTTCTTTTGGAAAATATTGTGTTACTCTATAAAGACATGTACGTTCTTACCATACGTTAGAACTAGCTAAATTTCTAGTAAGTTCTCTACGAAAATGCCGAGAGTTTGGTCTATTATCTTACTTGCAATAAAATTCACATTTTATTACAAATAAGATGCATGTTCTCAGGCATTGTAACGGGTAGCCTCTCTTCACAGACATAACACTTTATCGCATACTTAAGTTGTGTGCATCTAATGATTACACACCTAAAGTTACGGCCCTACATTTTTTCGTCTATTCTTTTTTCTATTTTGCATTTTTATTTTATTTTGTGTAACTTTCGCATACTTATTTTAGAAATAAAAAATATTGTTTCATTTAACTTTTTATTATCATATATACAAAAACATTTTATTTTACTTATATATACAACACTATTACAAAAATAACTTAACTCTATATTTACAATAAAATTCTAAAATTAATTATATGGAAAATTGTCCAATAACTTAAGTCTTTTTCTACACACTTCCCCTTCACTTTTACACTGTTCAATTTTCGCCTGCAGTTCCTTAATCTGTCTCTCGTATTGCGCCACATCACTATCGTTCTTTTTTAGTTCATCAACTAGTTTTTGCCTCGCACTAAAAGCCACGGAGAAGGCACACTTCTGGCTTGGAGAAAACTCTTCCATCCAGTCCGGTATCGGCACTTCTGCAGAAGAAGCAGCAGCAGGTTGACGGGGTTGACTAACCGCCTCGAATAGCCGCTTGCACCGCTTCTTTAATGGTTTGCGGCACATTCCACGCCCAACTATTGGCGATATCGGCGCACTCGCGATCTGCGATTTTTCGTCAGCGTCGGCCACCAACACAATCGGAGGCATGGACTTCGGCGGCTCGGGCGTTGTCGAGTTTGGGCCTTCATTAATGATGACGACCGGTGACAGAGGCTTCGGTGGTTGTGACGTCTCCAAAAAATCGGGGTATTGAACTGGCACTGTTGGTCGCTTGAACACGAATTTCTTCTTCTTCTTCTGTTCACCCTCCATAGCTGCATAAAATTGACTTTTATTGTTGCCGGCTGTCTTTGGCAATTTCAGCAGCTTTTCCAACTTCGTAGTGGGTTGCCGCCTCGCCTTCTTTACCACCACATCACTTATGATATTGATGCGCCCGCCGTCCTTCTCCGTCCAGTTGTTGACGTAATCAACCGCCGAAGATACTTTTTTTTCACCCACATTCTCTTCTTCCACAAACGCAGTGTTTAGCACGTCGTCATTGTGCCACTCGTCAAACACACCCGGGGTCAGCAGGTCAATAACGTCCTGCCCCATCAACTCTGCTTGGATACTTCCATCCAAGTTAAACGCATTTAACAACGACTCACTACCGGAATTCATTTTTCTAACTAACTCACTGCACTTAACTGACGAATGTATTTACTTGGCGAACTGTTCTAGCGAACTATGAAATGCTCTGCCTAGCAAACCAAATTTATACTTATCACCCCACCATAAACTCCCCCACCCTATCTGACGGTTGATGCTTTAGAGGCCAAACAAGTTAATTCAACTTACAAGGTTGCGTTCTACGGCTAAACAGCGATTCAAGGACATATTTTCAAGGTAATCGTGTGTCCTTACTTCTGTTATTGTTTGTGCTCTCAAGGTTATATGACCCAGACAACCCATATTTATAGACACTCTCTTTCCTTCGATGCCTATTATCAGAAACTATAATGTTGCCCGCAGATCAAGATAACAGTCGTCCAGCTGAGACTTTTTCGGGAGCACAAATAATAATTTCTGCTGTTTGCTATAATTGTAAAAGAGAAGTATATATTTGGACTGACCACATGCAATCTTACAGTTACATTGAATTGTTGAGAGTAAGGATTGTTAAGTGTCATTACTGTGGAACGCTGATGTGTCGACGAGGGCCGATTAGCAGATCTGATATGTTGAGAAGACAATGGATGCTACGAGAAGTTTACAAGCCAGACATTAATTAATTTTTATTTTTGTAACTTTATTACTATATTGTAAAATAAAACAACATATTATTGAAACAATTATCTATGTATTTTCCTATCCTGCGTTATAAAATTTCAACTATTGCTATTACTATAGTGGTTAATAAAACTACGTGACATTGGAGTTAATATTTTTTTATTTTTCTAAAACATAGACTTTCCAACATTTTTCTAATTATAACTAATATTTTCGGGTAAAAAACTTTGCATAGCTTGTATTAACATATTTAGGTTATCTTCAGGGTTTGTTTCGTAAAACTTTATGTCTGGGTGCCCCCAAGGTAGAGTTTTTGTTGTTGATGGTATAATATAACGTTTATCGTCGTGGTGACATAAAGCAACTTTATTAATTATTTCGGTATAAACGTCGTGTTTATAACTTCGAAAGGTTTTCATTTTTCGAAATATCTGACCACCACGTTCTACGATATTCCGATAATCTTCCAGGTGAAGCTGTTTTTCAATTACACGTTTTTTTATACCTTTCGCTTTTTTAATTTCGCTACTGATTGAGTTTATGTAATAAGCTTTGGCTCCGGTACCATAAAAACTTATTATTGGATCACCTGGAAATTCATCCTTCATTCTACCTACTACTGACTGACTTTTTTTTATGTTAAAAATATTTCCTTCGGTATAATTGGATGTATCGAATTTATCCGGATTTTCTGCAATTATACGATAAAAATTTTCGGTGTAAACTTTTAATATTAACGAATCTGTGTCGGTATACAGTAAAGAAGCATTTTTGCCAAATTTTGCTTTAATGAATGAGTAGAAAAAATCATAAATTACTGTTTTCGACATGTCCAGTATGGAAAATCCGATATAAATTGGTTTATTATAAGTTACCTTTAATCGATCCATATGAATGGCAACGAATTCTTTATTAAAAACCGTTGAACTTTTAAAATAAGGACGAGAAATTAATGCTCGTGCCCCAATTTTATTCCTGTCATTTTCCCATCGGGTGACTAGTTTTATATCATTACGATTCTCCACATTTTCCATGGTCTTGCCGAAAACAGCATTAATGATTAATTTAAAAGTGTCTTTACCAAACTTTGTTGTTGCCCTATTGCGCAAATCTGTATTTAAGTCGATATATGTCTTTAACCAGGGGGATTGATTAAATTTTAAAATTCTGTGTGTTTGCATTACCATTAGGCCGTTATTGATTGCTTGTTTTAATGTTCGGTAATGAATGATGTATTTCTTTTTATCGTTTAAATTCGGAATTAACTTTGAAAATTTTGCCGATTCCGTGGGTGGTACAATATTTTCAACTAAAAAGGGTAAGTCGGAATGATCATCATATAGCGTATCCGGATAATGAACGTCAACTTCCAAAACGTATCCTTCTGGACCATTATCGTCCACATCCATAATATTTAAATTTAAAATTTCATGCTCTGATAACCATCTAAAGCCGCCAAATGGTAATGCTTGCGACATACTATGACCGTACAGATTTGTTGCATCAAGATAAACAATGAAAGATGATGGCTCGTTAGGATCGTAGTTTGGTACATATATGTTGTTGGCAGCGTGCATCCTTTCTGAACACTGACTTATACCGCCTCGAATACCTTTTTTGAAAAAATGAACCGTGTCGATATCGGTCAATAGCTCTAACTCTACCTTAGAAATACGCAACATACAATCAAACGAATAACTTGGAAGGGTATGGTACTGTGCTGGATCCAGTTTATACGTTTCTAAACAAGTATCGCGAAACTGTTCAAAAACATCGGTTAATAATAAAACATCAGATTTCAAATATAAATCCGAATAGTCCCCCAAATTCTTACAATTAAATGTGTCCCACACCTTTTTAGCTCTATCATAATCTTCATCGCTAATGTGCTCCTCTGACAAACTATCATAAAACTGATTTTTTGTGGGTAAAGTTGGATGGTTCATTTTGTCTATTGAATCGACAAAACTATAGGGAAAAACACCTTTTTTACGCATTAAATTAAACTGCTCATTATCAGAAAAATATTTTCCTGTTTCCCTGAAACTACCCACAGCTAATCCATTACCCAAATTTTCCAGTGACGTTGATAGAAATTTAAAACTATCGATGAACCGCAATTTCAAATATTTTTTCTTTATTGTCCCACTTTTATTATCGACATAATCGTGAACGTAAATACTTTTCGTAAACGAAATATACTTTTCCTTGCTTTGAGCTAAAACATCGATCTTGTCTCCGTGACGACACAACTCTTTAATAAACATGTGGCAATCGTACCCGCTCAAGTTATGAAATATAATTGGAATAAAATTGGGTAACTTATAATTTAAATTGCAAATCGAATGAGCAGCACCAGGTCTTTTTTTCCCAGTTATGTGACAGTGGTCCTTTACTTTACAATTATTATTTTCAAAAGGTCGTTCACATATACCACATTTTGTGGCATTATTGAACTCCGCTATTTGGTCAGCCGTTAAAGTTTCCATTGCTTTTATATCTCTTAAGTATGTATTGTAAAGAGATCTTAAATCACTTTCAAGTCGAGAAACGAAAACCTGGGCTGCGTCGTTTCCCCGGTAGAGCTCAAATTTTGAAATCGAATCGTCAAAGGAGCACTTAATTAAATACGCAAAAGAATACGGTTCATGTTTGATGCTTTTGACTAAGTAAGAATTTGTGGGATTCGGTTCCACTGTATCCAGTGGTTTAAGCACCGATTCAAAATCCGCGTAAACGACAAACGGTACACGCATTTGCTTTTCTATGTTGTCAAATTTTAATATATTTTCACTTACACTCCTTCCAAATTTATCTATTTTTAAATTTAGTGATGGTGTTAATGAATATTTGTGGTTACAGTCATTTTTTTGGTGTGATATCAAAGATGATGGTGAACTAAAATATATCAAACAACCATCACAAAAATACATTTTATCTCTACGTGATGTAATTTGACTGGAACATAATTTCGATAAGTCTTTTATCCAACAATAATGACTTTTAGAACAACGCGTATCACAAATATGTTCATCATCATCTTTAATACTACAATCCTTTGTTATTAACAACAAGTTGACATGTCTGTTAAGTTTTCTACCCGAATACCTTAATGGACCGACAACTTCGTACTTTAACATATTATTTTCGAAATTTTTTTGCAAACCATAAACGTTAACTGAAATATTATTCATTTCTTCAAATTTTGATATATCACGCAACTTTACTGGAAAGTCTATACCTGTAAAATTCAGCACTCTTGAATAGTGTGGATAAGATTGAATCTGTGATGCCATTCTAGTGGTGGGGCACAAAGCAGACACGATTGACCACGCAAAACAACACTCATCTTGATTAAACACATTGATGATGGCTTTTTTCAATTCGATGAATCGGGGTAACTTTATATATGAAGATCCACCAAAAGGTTTATACTCGTTGACATTTACTTCCAGGTATAGAATTTTTTCCAGAGCCCAACCTACGAAAACAAAAAGGAATGACATAAGTATTTATTTTATTTTTAGTCGTTAATTTATAACATACCTGAATCTTTTTCCTGAAACTCAGTCGATTGAGTCTTCATGGCTTCCACTAATGATTGATATATTTCTTCCAAATCGCTTCCTGAAGTGACAATTTCATTGCGTGTATTAAATGACTTGTCACTGTACATATTATCTTGTGTTGGTAAAAGATACCGACCAACAACCACCATATTAACTTTCAAAGCACAACGCACTCTTACTAGGTCACTTACTACCTCTAACACTCTTGCTTTAATTTCATCAAAAAATAATGAATAGTCAGTATGTTCATTATCACTTGATATACGGTATGTGGCAATCCTATTTCTAAAAGCACTGGACACTAGCTCAACACCAGCTGATATTGGTGAACATGCATTACTTTTATGGTGTATTGTTCTTTGATGACCTGCCATTCGATTTGCTGGTATGGTTATATTGCAGCAAGTGCAAGTACGCACCTCGGATGTTGATGCCCCATCGTCAACTTTTCGCTGTTTTCCACCATGCATATTTTCAAATCGTGCTACGCACGATTCTCGTTTATGTCGTAACATATTATAACTCCGAGTAAATGATTTACCACAATTTTCACACACGTACGCCATGACTTTCAAATTAACTTGCTTGAACCGTTTTACTCAACACAATGTTCTATACTAAAATTTAACCCCCCCTACCCTCATATATACCGATCCACATTTAGACCCAACCCACTCGACCGTAATACCAAAACATGTTACACCCCAGTAATAACTCAAGGTAAACTAACATCATAAATGTAACCTTGAAATAAGCGTCGTCCACCTGGTCATCACCAAACAAAGAAACATCTGCTCGCGTTCAAGGCCAAGCAAATGTAACCTTGAAATAAGCGTCGTACACCTGGTCATCACCAAACAAAGAAACAGCTGCTCGCATTCATTGAAAATATGCACCGCAAATGTAACCTTGAAATAAGCATCGTACACCTGGTCATCACCAAACAAAGAAACATCTGCTCGCGTTCAAGGCCAAGTTCTTGACCTTGACCTTGGAATAACACCTGCGCATATCAAGGCCAAATAACAATAGCACACCTGGGCGTTCAAGGTCGACCCTACTGCGCATGCGGAGACTCGGGGAGCATCATATCCCTCTACTATTATTGTTATTTTTTAAATATAATTTTCACATTTTGTATCTCTCATTAATAAAATTATAAATTCATGGTGATTAAAGTATTATTGTCAACCTTGACATTAACTTTATAGTGACCTACGAAGAAAATTTAAAAAGATAGCAGGTATTTCGTTCGCAACCTGGATAGATACGTTTAAAGTATATTTATGCGAAATAATTTTTAATTTGAAATATTTCAAAAACGATTGAAAACCCGCATAGGGTATGTTATACGAGTACAAGATATGTCTAGAACTTCTCCTGGAATCCAAAAATGTGATCAAAATCATACAATCCAATTTAAAACAAGCGAGAAAATCAATATATTATTTTTATTCGATGCTCAATAATTGTTTTGTTGATACGATATAATGAATGATCCATAAAAATCCCCAAAACTTTCATATTTAACATTTTTTCCCATCTTTAAAAATAAAAAAGTTATAACGCCTGTTCACTTTTATTTGGATATCCCTGTATAGAGATAAAATGTGACATAGGTAACTTTCATAGTCTTAAGATTATGTTAATTTGGTAAATACGCCAAAACAGCGTGTCTCCGTCACTTGGTACGAAAAGGTAGAAAACAATAATACATGTGAATGTTTTTAAAAAAATAAATGAATTTTTTGGATATTTTTGGGCATAATTGATAACTGGCAAACTAACATAATCTCAAGACTTTGAAATTTACCTATATTAAGTTCTATACGTCTAACAGAATCATAACTAACATGGAATGAAAAATTTAACATGTGATCCCTATGGCCCGCTTTAAAAAAATGCACTGTATAATTTTGACGGTACTTTCTAACAAGCAAATAGAAAATTGACCAGACCAAAACAGACCTTTTCGATTTTAACCCATTGTTTGACTGTCACTCGCCAATCCAAACCTAAGACGCCAAAATTTACTTCACAAAGTATATAATAATTATATTGTTCGCCTGCAAACACAATTTTCTTTAATTGGTATTAATTTACTTCTGCAATAAAAAATTATTGGAAATCATCAATCATTTTTGAAACGTTAGCTAATTTCTTTCGAAACCACCAAAACTAATAATATACTATTTTCCCATAAAATATGATAAAAATAGTTAATAAAGAATAAAATACACATGTTTTTTTTTTGACTTAATACTTAACTTTGACATAATACTTACCAAAAAGTGTTTTTACGTCTGCAAAAATGTGTTGTTATTCTTTTTTGTGATTGATTAGTAATTACTGATTAATTTTATATGAGAATATTGAGTAATAAACATAAAATTTGGCATAAATATGTAGAGTTATGATGACTGTCACGTATACAACGTGCTATGGATATGGTTCAATATATTTGAACGAGTAACTTCTGGGGTAGTCTAGAGACACACAATACCTACTTTTTAGTGTACCCGGAATACTTATGGAATGACTTCGGTGTCCGCCGGTGTTTCTGTCACAGGCGATTTTCCCTGAAACTATTATACGTAAAAATTTGAAATTTAGCGTAGAGATAAGAGTGTGGTGGCCTAATTATAGACGTGAAGTATAAAAAGTTGAATTTTGATTCTGGTGGATAATTTGAGGGGCAAATTGAGATATGTAAAAAAAAATTTCAAGGGCATCGTGTAGGGTGTCAAAAGAAAGCTTATTAAAGCACAAATTCAACAATATATGTATTTTTTTCGTTTATTTTATGGAAAAACGGTTAAAAATTGCTGTTCCCAACCCTAATCACCAAAAGGATCGCTTAGAAAAATCTGAAAAAATCACGAACATTGAGAATTAGGTGTAGATTGCGGGAAAATTATTAAAAAGTTGGATCAAATGACGTTTCAACAGAACAATTCGCGAAGCCTTAATTTATGTTTATTGGTCACATGCATAATATTATTTCGCTGTTAGTGAAAGTGCACCATCCTATAATTTTGTAATTGCATTGTTTCACTCTACCGACAACAAAAATAATAATATAGGATGCAAAAATCAAATACCATATTTGATATTACGAAAATGTGTGGTCAAAGTCGAAATATGGTGGTATTTAGAAAATTTACGGGTTTTCGATACAGCTGGCTGATTTTTATTTAATATTAACATTTAGAAACGAAATAATTTTTGTAAGAAAATGGTGTTGATATATGTGTAATATTGTACGAAATTGCGTTATAATTTATTATTTAAAAATTGAGCTTACGAGTACGTAAAAAAATTAACGTAAGTGCTGCTTAACTTACATGTCATGAATAAAGTGACACCTTAAATATCGTCTCTTACTATATCCATGGTACCCCTGTCCATCGGATAAGGCGATCCAATATATTTTGTCTATGTTAACGACCTGTTTAAGAAAAATCGAAAACGCATGTGCCGAGGCAAAGCGGAGGTGATGCGGAGTTGATAAGTAAGTGACAATCCTAAGAGCAGTTTTCATAGCCTATTTGTATTTCTCTAAACATTGTTGTTACTCAGTTATTGGCCATTGGCTTTCCAGTGTAGACACATAATCGACATCGGCTTGGTCGCCATGCAAGAAACGCATTGTGAAAACTAAAGATCAACTGCAAAGGAGGGACCCAACCCAGCAGATGCGCACAGCTTTTACATAGAAGGGGGAAAATACTATCGGCGCAGTGCGACGAGTGTGGGCTTAAGAACCAAACAATCACGCATATTAAAATTTGCTGTACTGTGATTGTTGTTTAAAATGTGTCGAAATTCCATATAAATAAATAACATAAAGGATATGCATATGCACAAGATAGTGGCTAACTTTTCTCCTAGGCAAGTGACACGTGCTACGATTATTGAAGTTTAAACTGTACTTACTTAATTAAAAAAAAATTAATTAAAATTCGAACAGTACAAATTCATTATTGTACCGACTTACGCAACCGATATTGTTACTCATACAGATTGCTAAATCTTATGTGAAAGCATCTACACATCTACGTTTTATCTCTGGTATATTATCTTTTTGTGGAAGGACTTTATATTAACTAAATTACTTATGACTCCCCACCATTAAATTATTTAATTTTTTTTAAATTGTAACTAATTAACAAAAAAAAAATATCCCGGTTCACTATTCTTTGATAATCTACTTATTACATTAAAAAATTAGAAAAAAACCATGCATCGTCCTCATTTAGCCACACCAAACATACGCATATTTGCACTGGAACTGGAACTGGTCAAATTTTCTTGAAAAGTAAAGTTATTTAGTATGTTTGTGTCGCGTCGTATATAACCTCCATTTCCTCTAGATGATTGGTCTTAAATGGTATTGTATTTATAATTCCGACAGTAATGATCTATTGTCATACAATAATTTGTCAACAAATTCAGGTAATACCCATTATAAAAAACTAAAGTTATTGCCCATTGTTAAATTGCGGTTTAGTTTTTTGCTGAAGAATTCCCATAATAATTGTGTATAAGTAAGGTATTATTATTCAAAATAATAGTAACTTTTAGATACTTATTCTATCCATTTGCTAAAAGGACTTTAAAATGCTTTTAGGGCTATTGAGAATTTTTCATATGGGACTAAATGTTCATGTAATTAATCTTTAGCAAGAGAAGACAACACCACTCATTTCCTTTTGTTTTGTTTCATACATTATGCGTCTATCGGGCAAAAAAAGGTAAGAGAAAGAACGCTAATCATACGAATTTGTGCGCCATTACTATGGCTTTCCGGGCCTTTTACATTTCCCCGAGCAAACCTATCAAACGACAGTTCCAGATAAAGCCATCCATTTTTTCCACACACTTGGCACTAACGCGCCATTTTAAAAAAGTTTACGAATAAAGTTCTTTTAGGTACAACCATCACTTTATTTTTTCCCCACCGGTATATTTCGACCTGTCAAAAACTTTACACAAAAAATACTACATCCTGACAACTGTTTAAGCCATGAATAAACGCGATTACGACACGTGCTTCGAACAAAAAGCGACGTTGCCACTCTCACTCTAAATTTTGTCACCCTGCAGTGGAAATAATTTACAAAAAAAATCATTATCACGAAAAATAATGGTACCATATTGGTATATTTTATTTATCCTTAGTCATATGGTTTAGCCTGTGCTATTTACGACTGCAGATATTAACCTACATTAGCTGCGTTATTTTAGTATAATTTATTAATCTGAAAATATGCCACGTAACTAAAAGCCTGGCAACAGCCAGTGGCGAGGCAAGACCAAATGTGGATGCGACATCAGCTTTGCGGGGCCTTTTTCTTTATTTCTCAAAAAAAAATAATTAAATTTTTGTTCAACTTTCTGCTGATTTTTCGTAATGTCGAAAAAAACTTCTAGGAGTATTGCCGTCGTTTGTAGTGCCCTCGCACCGATTTACAACGTTTATTAGTATTCCAAGTTCATTCCGAAAATCATTTGGTATTTTCTTCTTTCTTTGCACTTTTATTACTTTGTTTTCACCCTTAGCGGCCCAGGTTTTAAAATTCATATTATGAAATAGGCACTCTATGGACCCAATCCACATGTGGAGATTTGATAATCCATATTTATACACATCGTCACGGGTGGGTTTTTTAAACATAATATCGAGATCATTCATTTCGAGGTAAAAGTTAAAGTAGTTAGTTTAAAAATGGCTGAAATGAGAGTTTATAAGAACTTTGAAAAGTATGATATGTTAGTTTGCTATATTGAATCGAATAAAGATTTGCATTATTATGTCCATTATTAATTTTAAAAAATAAAACTTTGGTTTTTATCTTCAAATTCGTTCCTTCTAATCGGACTACGCTACTGGATTCTACGCACAAAACTATATAATAGTCAGTTTTTATCTTACCGATAGGTTAAAAGGCAACTGGGATACAAGGGATGCTTGGAAATGACACATTTTCAAAATCGCCCTGTATCTCCGAAACGAAGGGGCTACGAAAATTCTGTTTATAGCATCATACTTTTCACAAAAAAAGTAGCATAGTATTGCGAAAACCGCAGCTTTCTATCTTTAAAGATAACCGATATACCCTGCGAAAGTGTCGAAAAGTGGACACCCTGTACAAAAGTGACCGGCATTTTAAACTTAATGAATAAAATGTTCTACAACTTAGGGATCGTTTGCAGATTGAAAAAGGCTTTCTGACGAGGTATCACTCGACCCCATCTGCCATTTAAAAATTGCAATCAAAATGGCACACTGCCGCCATCTTTGAAAACTTACTCACGAATTTACGCATAAAAAGTAGCTTTGTAGTTGTTATATAATGTACCAAAATTTTTACTTTTCTAACATTTGTTAATCGAAACTTTACAGAGGGGGCTTTAGACGCGCACTGTATAAAATATAAAAAAAAATGATATAATTTATTTAAACTTGTCTGTGACTAAAAAAAACAATAAAATTCCAAATCTGTAATAGCTCATTTGAACAATGCTTTTACATATATACAAGTAATAGCAGATATTAGGCTTTATTGTGTTTTAAAAGTGGCCAATTAGGTTTAAATGGATGTCGATAATAAAATTGAACTACAATAAAATTGCGATAAATGCACAGGTAATATTGTAAAGTTTTAAAAAATGAGCCAGGGCATGCAATATATGTAGATAATTTACATATATCTATCATTCATTGTTATTCGATCAAAATACAGGAAGGTGTTAAAAAAATAATTGCTATTGTATGCATTTTTGAACCATTAGCATATCGTGTGTGTTAAAATTGTTTGATAAAACTGTATGTCTCGCTTTTCTATAATAATGGTATTCAAAAAAAATGACGTTGTTGAGATGTAAGGATACAGGATACGTATCCAAAAATCCGTTGGATACGGATATTAAAAGAATCCGGATTATCCGGAACCGGCCGAGAACTTGATAACGGATTCGGAATCAAAATAAATTCGCATCGGCTGTATACGAATGCAAAGTGCAAAGAGAAAGCGGAATCGAGTGTAAGCGAACAACACGGTCTGCGATGTGGCATATTTGATCTTATGCTTTCTCTTTCTAATGACCTTTCCTAAAAACAGATAGCATAGTTATCGGGGTAACAGGTATCATATGGGATGAGACCCATTGGTTAAACTAGGCCCGCCTCACCCGAACCGAATTCAAACGAGAACGAACGACGCCGACGGTGCCTTCCTATCCCTAACCTTCGACTTCGACTGATACCGATGCCGCATCGACCTACCTAGCCGAGTATCCGGAATCCGGATAGAAAATGTTTTAGTATTGCATGCATACGTATACATGATCTGTCGCGCGGGTCAAGAAATGGATTCGTATTCGGATAATGGATACGGATATTAGCTGATTCCGATTCCGTATTATCCGGATATCTAAAGAATACGGATATTTACAACACTAGTTGAGATTCCTTGCCTCTGCGACAAACACTTAGTGTATCTTTTTTTGCAGCTGCGAGACCGTCAGTATTTCAAAGATATTTACTGTTAGATTAGACAGAATGTGGTGCGATTCCCATTAATTACTAGCTAGATCCAGTGGCGGATTTAGAATTTCGTCAGGGAGGGGGCAGATACCCAAAAGTACATACCAAAAAGAACTGGCAAGGTCGCATGCGACATTATTTTATATTGTTTAAGGTTCTAAGGAATGTACACTATTCCATAATGGACGAAATGTCTAAACCTGTTCTTTCGAAAGCAGAACGGCTTGTCATCCTAACTTCCCAAAATTCTAGCATTTTTTTTTATTTATACCTTTTGTCCATTTTTCGAAAAGAACGTTTTTTCTAAAATATATTTTCGAATACTACAGTGATTCGAAAACTAGGGATGTTTTTAAACCTTTTTTTTCGAAAAGTTTTCGAATTTTTTTTAAGCGCTTTTCGAAATTGCCGAGGGGTCATCCACTACTCGAATTTGTGTACCAGTAATGCAGATTTTCTCTAAATTTTGCGTAATGCGGACTAATTCAGAGTAATGCAGAGTTTTAATGCGGTGTTTTTATTGTATTTTTAAAAACGCTAGAAGTACCTAAATACGTCCTTATTTTTGATGCATTTTTCTTATTTTTAGTATACTTTAATTATTTTGAATCGAGTTTTAAATATATTTCCGCTTTCCGCATAATGTTTTTACGTTTACTTTAAATATTTGCGCCGACGTCAAAGCTTGATGTTAATAAAAAATGCTCGAAAAAATGCAAAAATATATTTTTTTTATTTAAGTATCTATATAAACCTTATCTACCTTTTTAACTCATAATGCATTAATTTATTATAGCATGTCATTGTCCGATTATGATTAAATCCACGGAATATTTTTTCCAATATATTTTTTCGGTGTATAAAATATTTTTTCGATGTTCGAAATATTTTTTTAGTGTACATGCTCTTCTCGCTATTTATCTTCGTTTATCATACAGTTTATGAAATTTTTAAAGTTATGTTCTTCGTATGTTCTTAATAGTAAGTAAAATATTTACGGCGAATGCCAAAATAAACTTTCAAATGAATAACCCTTCAAATAACCCAGGATTTCTTTTTGTCTTTTATTTTAAATTTGAAGATACTTCCCTAGATACTTGCTTATTACGTCTAGCATACTATTAACTCCATATTTATAAAAACACCTTGTATAATAGAAATATCCTTAATTACCATAAATTCAAAGCCGCCAAAGGACTTGCGAACTTGCGATAGCCAATTTTGCAATAGCAAATTGGTCATCATATTCATTTCAACCGAATTTTGTTATCCGCTTGTATTTTATTTCCTATATATTTTAAGATATTAAAAATTTTACTTGCGTGTTGCATTTAAAAGTTATTTTGTTCCCCTGCCATATGAATTATTGGAAAAGTTACTTTTGTCAGTCATTCATAATCATAACGTATTTATAGTAATGCGGGAGTAATGTAGAGTAATTCGAGGTACTGCGGAGAAATACAGAGTAATGAAGGGTAATGCATATTAATGCAACGTAATGCACCGTAATGCAAAGTAATGCACAGTAATGCAAAGTAATGCGGGACAATTTGTACCAGTAATGCGACTAGTGGATGACCCCTCGGAAATTGCATTTTTCAAAAAAAATCAAACATTGTTTCGAAAAAGATCTCAAATATTCATATTAAAAAAAACACTGACAAAAAAATTTGACAAATATTGCTTTATTTTCGTTAATTTGGGAAATGGGTAGGGTAATCTTTAGGCTTTTGGGGGGGGGGTTAACCCCAACCCCAACCCCCCCCCCCCCGGTGGCTGCGCAACTGGAAAGAGTAGATATTGTAGCATTTTTTTATGCCTTCTGCTCGGGGGTATATACGAGTACTTACGAAAGTACAATTTTTCTAAAACCAATTTTTCATTTTTCTTAAAGCACTTTTCAAAAATACATTTTTTCACATTTCAGAGAACATCTTTTTCGAAATTAAATTTTTTCGGATATTAATTTTTTCAAGCAACGGCTTTTTGAAAAAGTAGTCAGGATCTTTTTTCGTCTTGTTTTCATTAACGTTTTCCAAGGTACTGGAGTTCATAATTTTGATTTTGTAAATACTGTTTTCCAAAAAATATATATTCCGAAAATATTGTTTAAAAACTATTTTTTGAAGACATTTTTGAACAAATTTACTTTCAAAATACGTGTTTTCGAGAAAATATTTCATCAATCCATTTTCAAAAAAGCATCTTTGAAAAAGCTGTCAGGACATTTAAGAAAAAAATGTACGTTCGGAACACGGAATAAATTCGAGAAAATATTTTTAAAAAGTCTCGTGTTGGGTTGGTTCGAACAAGCTGTTTTTCGAAGAAATTTAAATTGTTTGGTTATTTGTTTCTTTTAGAAGTCAAAACGATCCGGCGCAAATTTTGATAAAATCGCAGTGCATCAGCAACAATCAGAGACCAGGTAAATGAAAAATGACAAAAAAGGCTTTCACTTTTTATATAACATATTAGTATTGATCTATATTCATATTTTTGTGGTATAATTCATTTCAAAGACCTTACATAGACGGCAAATGTTTGTTTTTGTTTATAATATTTTGTAGAATATGTAGGAATGGTCAATATTTATGTTACAATATTTATTTTTATAAAATGCGCTATTAAAATCCCTTGTGTACAGGCCCTAAACCCGCCACTGGATAGACCAGCTTGTTAAAAGTACATAGAAATATTTTCGTTTTAACATTTTATGCGGGTCAAAAGCTAAAATCTGTTATCGGTAATAGCTTTTGGAGATAATTAATAATATAAATGCGTTTTAAACGCAACACTTAACCGTACCAGAAGAAAATTTCTGTATTTTGGGAAAATACACGTTCCCGATTATAACGTAGGTAAGTGCTGTGGAAAACTTGCACAGGACAAATCGGTTCACTATTTCATTGGTGTAAAATATGACGATTTTTTTAAAAATTTCTATACTAAATTGAAAAACAAACTGCTATACTAAATTGAACAATAAACAAAATTGCGGACGTAGGAAACCATATTGTCTAAATCGGAATATTAAAATTTTTAAAGAACTGTTAAGCATAGATGTTGCTCAGAAGCACCCCAAACCTCTAATTAGCACCCCCAAAATTTTCAACCCTCCACCCTATGAACAAAAGTTTTGGCCATAATATGCTGAATAGGGTCTAGAGCTTAAGCACCCCAGGATTTGACTGCCTAACTGCGCCTATGCTGTTAAGTGAGGTATCAAAAATTCGTCTTAGTCCCGCTAGTGATTCAGGCTATATCAAATTAAAAATTAAAGAAAGAGGAGGACGCTGGATTCGTCACCAAAGATCCACAGCTGATCTCCTAACCTTTATCACACACAACTGGAACAACTCTCTCGAATTTCATGGCTAGTCCCAGATTGTTGCTCTTAATATTTCCAAGGCCTTTGACCGAGTATGGCATGCCGCACTCCTCAACAAACTACCTTCTTAGGGTGTTTTTCCCAAACTATGTACATACCTGGATCGGTAGCTTTATCTTTAATCGGTGGCGCATATCTGTCGTGGTGGACGGTTACTCATCTAACTTTCATCCTATCAATGCTGGCGTACCCCAAGGTTAACTCCTAGCACCAACCCTATTTCTTCTTCACATTAGTAACCTGCTCTCTTTAAGTACGAATACCATCCACAGTTATGCTGACGATAGTGATATTGCTCTTCATTCCAACATTGGTATTTCCAGACAAGTCTCGAATCAAGAGCTGGATAATAGACGCAGATCTATGCACCTATCCCTTTCCCACGATCTTTAATTATTCTTAGAATGGTGTACCAAAAATCTTGTTCAGTTCAACGCTTCCAAAACCCACTGTTGCTCCCTGTCACCCAAAAAATCCGTCAATACTTACCCCCATGCTTACCCCATCCACATAAATGACTAGGCCCTACAGAACAATGAAACATTCGATCTTGTTGGCATCACTTTTGAACATGATCTCAGCTGGTACAAACACATTACTTCAATAGTCACAACAGCAGCTAAACAGCTTGGTTTTCTCTTAAGCCAGAATATACTTCTCCATTTTAAACTCGCACACTCTCTATGTATCCCAAATAAGACCTAAAGCTAGAGTACTGCTCCCACATCTGGGGAGCGGCATCACCTTCGACACTTAACATTATTGATTCTGAGTTGATTCTATCCAAAAGAGAGCCATTCGTCTCATCAATGACCTAGTTCTCACAAGAAAACTCCCTTCTCTCGCTCTTTGCCGCGCTGTTGGGGATGTATCCCTTTTCTACCGATACTTCCACAGATTTTGATCCTAAGATCTAGCCGCTATAATTCCCCCCTTGGCTGTTCCTAACAGAACAACAAGAAGCGCGTTACGTAATACGTATGCATCCCTTTACTGTCCAGCTACAAACGCCTAGAACATTCCACTTCTCTGGCTCATTTATACCTAGGTTCTCTAGATTATGCAACAAATTGCCTGCAGATGTTTTCCCTTGCCCTCCCAACCTCCAATCCTTCAAATCTCATGTCCCTTCTCTTCAGACGCCCACGGTACGTTAGTACTTAGGATTGAAGTCTCCGTGGTCTATCTCAAATTAAATAAAAAAATTGCCATTCTCTTTATACATTTGCGAAAAAACTCGTAAACAAATTCATACAATAAAACGTAGTTGTCTTATTCTTACACTTGCCAGTTTAAAACTTTGGTTGTCAAATTAGACCGGTCTAGCATTAGATAATCTGGCCGTAATGCTTTATGCATGCAGTCATAGGGCCAATAGTACTTATAAAAATTAAGGCAGTGCTGTTATTCATATTCCTCTGACTGCACTCATCAAATGTTATATCGTTTTATTATGTTACCTGTTAACTAAATAACGTTTCGATCATACCATGTTTTCACAATTTAGGAAATATTGTTTTCTCTTCTTAATTTAACTTCTGTCTTTCATAGAATTTTTCTTTATTTAACTTTATCATCTGATTGTGCTAGTTTGAATTATTGTTGTCAACACAATATTCAGCATCAAAAACTTATATAATTTAATTTTGTTGATATTTCTTGTTTTTTTTTCAGATCAAAGCATGAACTAAAGTGAATGCCCATTGGAAAGTACACACAGTCATTCTCATTGTCGCTTGATAAGAAGATTGGTTGCTTCGACGTCTATCGCATGGTGACGCACTATTCGTACTATCAGTACCTTTTGCTATTGAGTACTAAAGAAAGGAAAACCAGACGCGCGTGCGATAGGTTTTACTGCGGTCTTGCTAGTGTATTTGTGCTTGCCTATACGTAGTGTTAACTGCAGTGATTGAAAGTTGTGATCGCTGTATTCTGCTTTTTGTGTGTTAAATTTTGGTTGTTTGGACGTTGAAATAAACAAAGGTCAGCATTATGATTCTTCCAAAATTTTCAAGAAAGAGGATTTGGTGTAAGTACTTTGGCTTTATTATTTTGTTTCAGTAGGCATAGACTGAGGGGGAGGGATGATGTCGAGGGCTAAATCACCCCCCCCCCCCCCAAGGAAATATAGTGGGGGCCCAGCCCCCTAACGAATCGTAAAAGCTGTCTATTAATTTTTTACTTAAGTATGTGAAGTGTGCCTCAGTAGAGCTCACAAATATGAACTAAAAGCAAGTCTCAAACTAAAACAGTCTGAAAACTAAAATTATTATTTTTTTTATTAAAACACAGGAGGCGGATTTGGAATTTCGTCTATGGAGGGGGGGGGGGAGTGCAAAGTCACCTCGAGCTCCACAAAAGTATAGACCAAAGGGGTTCTAAGAAATGTATACTATTTCATAATGGATGAAATATCTAAAACTGTTCTTGCGAAAACAGAACGGTTTGACATCTTAACTTACCAATACTGTAGCATTTTTTTTTATTTATACCTTGTGTCCATTTGGACTGATATATGAAAATTTTTTGAAAGCACGTTTTTTTAAAAATACATTTTTTAGATATAACGGTTATTCAAAAACTAGGGATGTTTTTAAAATTATTTTTTTCGGAAAACAACTTATCGAATTTTTTTTAACCACTTCGAAACTACATTAAAAAAACATGTTTTTAGAAAGTATATTTTTTAAACAGTTTCGAAAAAACTTTGAATAATTATATTTAAAAAAACACTTTCTTGAAAGTATGCAATTTACTACAGCGTAACCTAGCAGACACAAGGAATCGTAAACCTGACTGAACACAAAAACGGTTCGTTTAAGTTAGTTCAGGATCTTTTTGCTATTTTTTAATTGACATTTTCTAAGCCAGTAGAGTTCATAATTTAAATTTAGAAACCCTATGTTTTTCGGAAAAATGTGTTTTTGTAAGATTCTTTAATAAAATATTTTCGAAAAAATCTTGTAGATTCATTTCCGAAAAAGTATCTTCGGAAAAAATTTACTTAATTTACCATCAAAAAAGATGTTTGCTAAAAAAAAAACAGAACAGTTAGTCATCTTAGCTTACCCGCGACAGGACAAATTGTTTGGTTAATATGAAAGTGTAAATATTGTAGCATTTTCTAATTTGTGCCTCCTGATTTCCAAAAAATATTTTTTCGGAGAATATACCTATTTTTTAAAAAATATTTTGTTAGGACATTTTTGAAGAATGTACCTACTTTCGGAATTCCTACGTGTTTTCGAGAAAATATTTTCAAAATATTTTATAAATCCATTTTCAAAAAAGCATCTTTGAAGAAGCTGTCAGGATATTTTTGAAAAAATGTGCATTCGAAATATGTGTTATCGAGAAAACATTTTTGAAAAATTTCGTTAATCCGTTTCTCAAAAAGCAGTTTTTTGAAAACAATTACTTTCAATAGAGATGTTTTTGAAAAGAAAACTATTTGGTTTGATTTAGAAGCCAAAACGATCCGACGTAACTTTTGATAAGATCGCAGTGTAAGTAGGGACGATCCTAGCAAGTGTGCAGCGCGTTCTCCGCCGCCTGCCGACCCCCTTTTACAAAAGTGCTATTTCAATTAATCGACAATGAAAACAGGGAATGATTAATAAAAATGATTTTGTTAAAAATGAACTCCAAGAACAATCCAGGAGAGGGGGCGACGCCAGTGTTGCCAGGTCCAAAAAAATTTTCCCCATTTAAATGTCCAAAAATTCCCTAAATTTGTCGATCTTTCCCTGTTTTTTATATTATATTAAATTTATAATTATTTGAAAATATTCTTTTCCTGAAAAATAATTGACATACTATTACGCTACTCACCACTGAAACTTATTAAACACACAAAATACGCCTATATTTATAATAATGTTTATTAATATCAATAAATACAAAATACAATAAATATTTGGCTAAATCGTCTTGAAATGATTTCTTGAATTTTTAAAAAGTCTATTTTTATTGATTACTTTGTTTTATAATTTAGACATCTAAAAAATATTTCCTTTTAATGATAATACATATAAGAAAGTATTTAATGATCACGTTGACGTGACCATTTTTTTGAGTCTTTCTAGATACATGTTTTTCAAACTCATCAAAACTACACAATAATATTATTTTCTTTTGATCAGATGCATCAATGCTTTTTAACGGCAAATACAATAAATTCTTTCTTTTATAAAAAATATTATATGATAAATACCTAGTTGCGTTTTTTTTTCAATGTGATGTATTTTTTAGCGAGTGTCTACAAATTAGGATAAAAATTCCCTAAATTATCGTAAATTTCCCTTTTTCCCCGCTGCTTATCTTTTTTCCCCAGATTTAGGGAAATTTCTCTACCAATGGCAACACTGGGCGGCGCTCTTGGCTTTGGCACGGGTTTGCTTCTGCACACGGGCGGCCAACACCCTAGGATCGTCCCTCAGTGTAAGGGATGTTTTCAGAAACAGTCCAAGAGTCAAAAAAGGCTACATTTTTTTTTATATTACATATTAGTAGATACTGATTTATTATTCATATTTTTGTGGTATAATTCATTTTAAAGATCTTACATAGACGGCAAATGTTTGTTTATAATTTGTAAAATATGTAGAAATGGTTAATGTTGAAGTTATAATATTAATTTTTATAAAATTCGCTTTTAAAATCCTTTTTGTACAAGACAATTGTTAAATGTTAAATCACCATTTCTATTCTGTGGATACGTGAGCCCCCCCTAAAATTTTGTAAACTTGGTACCTATGACAGTAGGTATATATAATTAAGTTTTCCTTTAGCTGGTAATATATATTTATTAATAATCTCCAGCATTAAATTTGGAATAAGGTAGGTACCTCCAGTATTTTTACCCGATTCATATTTGATTAAAATAGGAAATATTTTTCATGGTAGTTCCTAAGTGAGATAAGTACTAAGTAATAAATCAAAGTCAAAATTTTATTAAATCATAATGGGTACCTACCTACATGTACAGATCAAGTCAAAAATGGTGTAGAAATCCTCTTTAACGAAGTGATGCTGACGAAATGGTGACTGTAAATAGTATTTTTCTCTTTTGATTCCGCCTGTTCCCAACTTTATACAAATTTAATGATAATAACATTAAATTTGGATAGGTAGTTATATTTATATTATACGACGTTCCTGGGCAATCGTTTCCACCACCTGGCCCTGATTTTCTTCGGTTTAAACATCATTCTTGACCCCATTCACCCATATTTGGTTGCTGTCTTCACTTTTCCGCCACCTCTCCCCTCATACGCTTCTATGGTCATTAATACCCTTCTGTCGACATAATCATTAGATATCTCGCCTTATCACAACTACTCTATCACTGCTAGTAGTCGTCTTTCCTACATATTCTGAGATATTCCTCACAACCTTGGTTGTTCTAGTTCTACCTCCTTTCATACAATAGAGCAGCGGTTCCCAACCTTTTTAATGACCACTAAAAACGTTTCGTAGTTTTAGGTACCACCTAACTAGAATACCTAGCTGGGTCATTCTAGGTAATTCTGAATAATCACAATTTAATTACAATTTAAATTTTGACCAGAGGATAAAATAAAATTTTAACAATAAGCATTATAGTTTTTATTATACCTAGTTTTCACAATCAGTGTTACTAATGTTGCCATTTTTTCTTTTTTCTTCAATATATTTAGAAGATTTGTCACGTTTTTTTGGATGATTTTAGTTTGTCTGTTTTTGGTTGTTGAGTTTTTAAAAACGAATTAAGATACGGATCTCGGATTTGCGGTAAAATGTTTCTTTTATGAAGACCTTTACAATCTTGGACCTTAACTCGATAACGGCACCCTACAAGGGTGTTGAAAAAGTTAAATTACATAAAAAATTAGATTTGCCCATACCAAGACTTTTCGGATACCCTATATAAAGCTATTTGAACTGTATATTTAAAAAACGACTTGCAGCACTGAAAGAGCTTGAAAGCCCTCAAGTTCTGTCCAGCTCTGCTGCTAAGCTGTTGCTGGCGCTATAGCCTATATGCGTTAAAAAGCATGACTTTCTTTTCTAAAAAATAATATACTATCATTACCGATATGCTTAAATGCCTGAAGTTATTTAAACATTACGAATTGTTTCAGCAAATTATTCAATTTATTGCATGCACCTTTAAAAATTCAACTTATGTAATTTATGTGACATAATAAATGGTATATTACCAAGTAAATTTAAGTAGAAATAAAAGAAATTGTTAAAGTAAATACAATCATACTTAATTTTGTTTAATTAGCGACTTACTACGTAAGCAAATTGGTAATATTGTCAACATTTACATTGGCAATAAAACAACTAAAAGTTTTTCTTAAAAGTTGGCAGGTGTTTATTTCATTATAATTTTGTAATGATATTTTAGAATCTTGTGAATCATTCTCAGCCGAGTGTGCAAGGAGTGCACCGCACACGGGCGGCAAAAAGCCGCCTCGTTTTTTCATAATAATAATCATAAAAAACGTTTATCATGTTTCAAATGGATTTAAAAATATGACATATTTAAATACATATAAAATTTTATTGTGTTTTATTGTCGACATACATAGGGGCGGCAAATAAGATCTTGCACCCGGGCGGCAAATTTCATTGGCGCGCCCCTGATCATTCTATGCATTTGTGGCGATAAGTTAGGAAACAAACCTGGACAGTATTATTACTTAGAATATGTTAGAGTCTGGAATTATAAACAACCACAAAATTCGTAACTGAACACAAAAAACACTAATGTAGTACCCGGTACCTATCAAAGAGACATCCATTAAATCAGGGGTAGACTATATTCGCTGTTCCTGAATGACTACTACATTTAATTTAATGCTTGACTTATTCTTATTTGAGCAATAACGATTAGGATTGATTTCAGAATAAGAACACATTGGTTTATATTAAAACACCATTGGTTTGCAATGACATGCTCCGTTTGGGGCAAATAATGTATACTCAAAACACTACTGTTTTTCAATAAAAGACTAGGTTTAAGAATGGTTTAAGGCAATACAAGCTACAATACTTTTATATATTTATTATATTGTAGGGTTGAAAGTGATTTAGTTTTCTTAAAATGTCTGTTATAGTGGCATCTAGAGGCATTGAAATATCTGTGGATATGAGCTTTTTCTAAAACAAATTAACTGAACCCTTAAGAAACCAGCATGATACCATTTTACACACAAAATACAACGTAAAATTGGAGACAGACCGGCAAGACCTAGACCAGTCTTAAACAAAAAAAAATTCTTCATTTCGATCCACATCCACTCTTAGAGTAGTAGGGGCTACATACCCTTGGTATTATTAAAATTAAAATAAAATCGCACTAAAACGAAAACAATTTGTATAATTCTTTCGTTGGGGCAATGCTGAATACTATTTATAAGTGAACGTAGTTCGCGTGGGTGGACTCTAATAAACGTAGTATCAAAATTATCACTGCAACAGATATAATACATGTTAAATTTATTGTCTTCACAGCTTGTCGCGCGCGAAAAGTTCATACAGGCATTAATTTTGTTTGGCAGAAATTATAAGTACCTAAGTAAGTATTTTTCTTTTCCATTCCGTAAAGAAACCCAAGCAAACCCAACCGAACCGAAACAGATAATCCGCCATCTTGTGGCGTCCGCCATATAGGGATTAGAATGACGTCACATAGCTTATAGTATTCTACTCGTCAAACCCTTTCATTTGATACCCACGTCAAAGGAGTTGTGAAGAAAAAAGTAATCCGTCATCTTGTGACGTCCGCCATATTGGGATTAGAATGACGTCACATAGCTTGTAGTATTCTACTCGTTAAACCTTTTCATTTGATCCCCATATCAAGGGGATTGCGATGAAAAAGGGAATCCGCCATCTTGGAGCGTCCGCCATATTGGATTTGGAACATTACTACATGTACTATATTACATTGTCACCGGACTTATACACGTGTGCAAATTTCAAAGCTCTAGCTTAATTAGAACTAGTCGTAATTTTGAGTGCAATATTTGACCTAAACATACTAACTAACAATCAGGTGAATTTAAATAAAAGCTTCTAAAGACAAAATAGTCTAAACAATAAATTTTGTTTAATTTTCTTATGAGTAGAAAGTATTTAATATTATAGTACGACTTTTTAAAAGTAATACTTTTGTAACAATTGCTCTTTAGTAATAAAGGTAATTATTGTAAACTTTTATTAGTTGTCAATATTGTACTATAATTGAAAAAAAAACAGAACTTTATTTAATTAAATAATATTTGGGAAAACAGATCGATATTTAATGCACAATTGATCTAATTTCACTTTAGGGCTTAAATTGGGAGTTACACAGTTGGGCCCTTTTACCTGGGATTCAGTCAAACGTCTTTAATCCCACACAACAGTTGGGCCCGATATATACTTATCCCTTTAAGAGTGTTTATGACAAATACTATAATTATTTATTATGTTTGGGTATTCAGGGTAAATAAAAAAGTTTTGAAAATTTGTAATGTTTATTGTGCAAAATAAATTCACAATTTTAAAAATTAATAATATAATACAGTTTACAAGTATTGTTTTACATAATATAATGTGATTAATCAACTAGGCGCGTATTTTTACAGGAAACACATTTTATAAAACTTGTTCTGTCGATTTCATTTGACATATATTCCCGTATTTTATTTTCTACAAATTGTTTTTTCTTTCTAATATCAGCTTTTAGAGCTTTTGGAAATTTGTTTGCTGTTACAATTTTAATATATGTTTCGGTTTGAAAATTTAGCAAAATATCTACAAACTTAAATATACTTGGGTGGGAATGATAAAAACTGTTATTAAACTTTGAGTGAAACGATTCACATGCATTAGTTGTTCGATATAATGAAGATGAAAGATTAGCCCAAATGTTTGGTGGGAATTGTGAACATTCATCTATATAAGTATCTACTAAATAGTCACAAAATTGTTTTAGCCTTTCATCTTCTGGCAAGTCACTAACTAAGTCAAAAGTAAAACAATCACCCACTTCATTACGTTCTAAAAATTGAAGGCCAAAAAAGTACTTTAGTTTTTTTCCAATTTCAGTATTATTTTTGTATTCAGTACTTAATCCAAGTGCCTGCAGTTTTCTGAACCATGCCTGTGACAGATGAAATCTACAGCCTACAATTGTTGATTCAGGCCAAGTAAAAGTAACAGCAGTATGAATGGCTACTTCAAAATCTATCACTACATTTTTTGGGGATAGTATTAAGTGATTTTCGGCACATTTTTCAGTCAAAAGATTAAATAGGTTTTGATATAACAATTGTTTCTTACTAGGTAATAGACAAAAAACTAAAGGTACATAATGACCATTTTTGTACCCATGAAGGGTAAAAAATTGACAAAAAGCTTAGTACAATAATTAAAGTTACCGTCCATAAAAATAGTTTCTACAGAGCAAAGAAAATGCAGGTTTGTACGACAAGAAAATATTACAATTTTATGTTCCTCGCTATTTACCATCAAAAATGATTCGTCCTTGGATGTTTTTGGTGACAAGTTCTTTAAAGAACAAAAAACTTCGTCTTGATTCCTAGGCAAAGTGGAAACCTGTGACTTTCTACACTCATAAATATTTTTTCGAATAAGGTTTAAATCATTAGTTGTAATGTTTTCAACTGATGCTCCGCATTGTCGAAGTTCACTGTGAATTATTTTTGAAGGCCTCTCATATGGATCACTAGCAGCTTTTCTTTCGATACAATTGCTTAACTTTTGTCTTTCAAGATTTTCTTCAGGCTCATGATTATGATTTAGATTATATTTTAAAACACATTCAAAATTTGTGGTCGGCGTGTAGAGTTTAGCGGGACACTTGGTTTTTTTATTTACACATCTCCAATACAAAGTGTTATCTTTTAAAATTTTGCCGACACAAAACTTAAAACCACATACGACTAACAGTCGCTTTCCTTTTTCACTTAACATTGTTTGAACTTCCATCGCTTATAAAACTCAGAAAAGAACTGACAAAAATGAATAAGTTGTCAACATTTAAGGACCTGTGAGCACCCTGCATTGGTACCTTAACTATACTCGATTTGAAATTGGTTGATAGTAATAAATCATTAAAATCCGTCAAACACGTACACAGAGTGGTCCACCTAAATTGCCAAGTTTTAAATAGTATATACATTGAAAGTCTAGACCCTTTTGCCTTTATTAAACTTTCCATTCCTATAGATCTGATAAGGGCGTCGAATACAAAGCTTAACCCGAGGCTCGAACAATAAGCGGTAGTATTCTACCTGTGATGTTTTGCACTCATGCACGTGCTTTCGGGTGGGTTTAAGTTTATATTAAACACAATAATTATATAATTTAGTGAACATTCGGATGTGTGGCATAATTTGTTACCCTTGTATTTGAATAAATATAATACTAATAACAATAAAGCAACTAATAAACAAGTAAATTTGGAAAAATGTTTCTATTTGAAATTCTATAAAATTTATAGTAAGTCATTACAGTTCTTCGCTTTAAATTAATCATCATCAGAAAATGAAATATCTGAGGGACTGTCTTCTTCCCCTAAATTGATAATAAGTGGTTCGACCGTTTTCTCCAGTAAACTATCCAATTGCCACATTTTTTCCTCCTCCTTTAGTACATGCTCTATACATCTTTGCCACTTCCCCGCGTTGACTTCTTGAAGCGCTTCTTCAAAGAGTTTTTGAACATCACTCATTTTATAAGTGGTATTTTTTCTAGCCACATAACCTTTCACATGAGCCCATACCAGTTCGATCGGATTTAATTCGCAATGGTAGGGGGGGAGCCGAAGCACTATTATATTTTGTTTTTTGGCCATTTCGTCAACAACATATTTTTGAAACCGATGTTTATGGGTGTTTACAATTGATAGCAACTCCTTTTTAACCATATTGTCCTCAAATTGTATTTGTTTCTCCACAAGCCACTCGATAATTTTTGCTTTTCGCCAAGCAGTTGTAGGCATCTTCTCCAATCTTCTGGAGTGATACGGAGCGTTATCTAACACAATGACGGAGCCAGGTGGAATCAGCTCTATCATTTGTTCGAAATACTCCTCAAAAACATCAGCATTCATATCCTCGTGGTAATCGCCTGTACGAACTGATTGGAATGATAATAGTCCACCTTCTAAAAATCCATTGGAGCTACCGATGTGAGTTATAATTAATCGTTTTCCTTTTCCAGAGGGCGGATTTATTCCTGTTGATAGACCGTCTAAAAATGCTTGCCGGTGAGAAGTCACATTTTTGTCTGTCCATATTTTTCCAACTGTGTAGCCTTCGTTCAGCCATGTTTCGTCCAAATAGAAAATTGTTTTGTTTTCATTGCGAAATTTTCTTATTTTTCTCAAATAATTACGTCTCCAACATACTATTTCATCTTTTTCGAGCAAATGAGACTTCCGACTATGTTTTTCCCATCTAAAATTCATTTCTCTTAGAACTTTCCATAGTTTATCTCTCTTGATTGCAGGAAAGTCTTCTTTTACTGCCCCTAAAACTCTATCCAAAGTAGGGATCTCCTTATTGAAATAGAATGAATGCACCTTTCGTCTTATGATGGCCTTTTCGTCCTCATCGATCGGTATTGTTCGCCTTCCTGGAGATGGTTTTGGTGGCGTCACGGTTCCTGTCTTTTCTTCCCGCATCAGCCTGTAGATGGTTGCTTTTCCAATACCTGTCATCTTTGAACAAAGTTCCACTGCAGAATCGATACTTATTGCACTTTTTTGATATCTAAGTGCATTAAATACATTAAGCACAATAATCTTTTCACTAATGCTTAGCGCTGATTTCGCAGCTCGCTTAACTGGAATAAATCCTGAAAGACTCTCCATTTTCAAAAATTACCCAAATGTGTGTCCTAGAATACTCGCATTAGGTTTGTTCGCTCTTAAAATGACTCACAGTTTTATACCAATAAGTAGAGGTACCTAATTTTTCGTAACTACCTGAAAAGTAACATTGTGTATTAATTGTTCCCGGAATTCTCGGCATAATTATTTTTACCTGTTATGACAATAATGATTACTAAATTATTCGGATAAGTAAATAGGGTTCAAACCGGCACGTCAGGTAGGTGCGCCTATGGAATCGGCTGCTAAAAATGATTTATTACTATCAACCAATTTCAAATCGAGTATAGGTACTTCTAGGAATATCGTACTACACCTTTGCAAGTGTACCACTAATACCCACATTTGCATATCGGGGCCCAACTGTTGGGTGTAATCATCCGATTACCTGCAAAAGGGCCCAACTCGCTAGCGTCCCTTAAATTTGTTGTTTAATCTTAAGTTTTATTCGAAGAATGAAAACGCATTCATTAAAATAACTATTTATTATTGGTAATAAAATAATGTCCTTTCTGTGTATTTGGGAGCTTTTCTTAGGACCCCTTATAAAATATAGGTTTCAAGGTTAACCTAGGATTAAATTTCGAATGGCGTTATTTATTGGCCAGATTAAAGGCTATTACTCTATGCGAGGTTTAAACTGATTAACCTTCTGAAATTAATGTTGGAGAAATAATAAAATCACTGCCTTTGAATGTTACAAAAATAAATCAAATCCTGCAAAGAAATCTTTCCTCGTTTTCCAGAAATAAATTCGTTGTACAAACATTAATTGTCTTATTCTTACACTTCTTACATGTAATTTAAAACCTTCACTGTCAAATAAGACCAGCCTTAGCAATAGTGAATCTGGCCACCAGTAATAGAAAAGAAAATGGTAATTTTGTAACTAGCTCTAGGAAGTTGCAACGCCTTTACCATGCTAGAACACTATGTTCAATCGGTTTTTTATAACTACGGTTCTTCTGAGCATTTGTCTGTTCTAGGCGATTATAAAATTAAATACCTAGCTTGATGGTGATTTGGCATTTTAACACTCGAACCCTGGAACACCAAGAGTCGATTCCAAAACTGAAAAATATCCTTTATGAAGTGCACTCTTCCACTAGTCTACTTCAAACCATCGAAACTAAAAAGGGTCAAAAAATGGCAAAAGGCTGTCTTCGAAGAACTGTAACTCGTGATCAAAGGAACGTGACGTGAAGATCAAATACTTAAATAAATACGTAAACTGGGTTATCCCTAAAAAGAACAATAATATAATTAGATTCCGACACACGTGAAATTATAGGTTATAATTTGCGTCCATATCAAATCAAATCAATCAAAAATATATAATACACAATATATTCATTCATTTTTCAGACGCAATGTAGATCACTGTGCAGTTTTATGCCACGTCAGACGGCGAGTGGATTTCGGACAATTAGCTTAATTTAAACGAGGTCGTATCTGTAGGTCTACAGTCTACAAGTAGCTAGAATTTCCAGGCAATTGTGGACTGCGCTGGGAAAAATGTTTCCGAAGTTTTTTTAACGAGTTCGCGGAATATTGTTATAATATTAAATAAACTGAACACAGCGTCATCGGTCGGTGTCTGTTAGTAATAACAAAACAGGTCATCACTGCAAAATATAAATTTCTTTAGTTATATGTTATATCGGTAAATATCACGTACGATCTTGATTTTCAATGAAAAATAAGCTTACCATGCAGTCCACGTAGTATTGTCGTGCTCTTTATTTTAAAATTCAGATATTCGCGGAAAAAGATTTATGCGCACATAATATTTTTTATCTGATCGTGATTATTGGTGACATACATATGTATCATTTTTGTGCCATTCTACAGAAAAGAGGTATTTTATGAAACTATTTGATTTTCTGGCAATTGTCAATGAATATCTTTGGTATAAACAAGTTAATGTGTGCTTTTGTATTTCCAGTAGAATCTACCCGTATAATAAAATAAAGCCTTGCAAACGTAGGTAATTCCAGGGTGGAATTACAAAGCGACGGACGATGACATCGACGACAGGCCGGCAGGCGGCAGAGCGGCTATTGTCAGTTTCGCAGTAGCAAGCACTGGTATCATGGCGGGCTGCTTATCGGATACATTCGCGTTTAGCATGGCCATGGCAATGCCCAGACCTCGTCGCTCTTTGCTATTTTAAAAAAATAGTTGCAACTAGTTTTATGAAATTACTACATACTTGATCTCTGAATTTTTGGTATCCCAATGGGGAATACTTGGATATGTTAAAGTGCAATACACAATTTCACTATTATAGATAGCTAAACACACATGTTTATAAAAGTAAGCCTTTATTTTTAATAATGATATACATATGAAATGAAAATGAAGTCTCTAATGCTCCCATAACAGACTTATCCGAAGACTGTAATCTCTGGGTCGTCTTGGGTGTTAGATATAAAATTGTAACATACTTCTCCCTAGCAGCTAAAATGACAACCAAATTAAAGTATTCAAGTAGAACAACTATTTTTCGGCTTTTGCATACAACTTTTAGATATTTTTTGAAGCAGTATAAACCTTTCTGCGGGTACCATTAATTATTGTATTAGTCTCATTAATACATTTTTCTCTTAAAAAATATATTACCAGCACACAAGGTATTACTATAACTATCTATAATAATGATAGCCAGTCAATGCTCTTAATTTTCTTGGCATATGTTAAGCTGTACTAGTTGTAGTTGTACCGTGATAAAGGTCAACTCCGTAATATATCTTTGTTATACCATTTTTCTGGTAATGATATTTTAGATACCTTACATCTTCTTTATCTCAATAAACAATATCCAGATAATAATTACTTTGGTATCTTCCAATAACTGGTAAAAATATTGCATTAGTTTCAAATATATTGCAGTCAACTCCGAAAAACACAGGGTTGTATTTTTAGATATTTTTAGAAAAATACTCTAAAATCCACTATTCAGTACAAAAAAATTTTAGATTTGCTACTAATTTTTAGCTGTATTTAAAATACAAAATAATATGAAAGTTGTGGTCATGAGTCACGATATTATACAGTTTCTGCAAATTGACCCATATGTCTACTCACGATAGTTATATAAAATATGTAGGTACTTACACATATAGTCGTAAAGTCACTAGAGATCTTGTAGATATACAAAAACGCTTTGTTTTATGAACTTGACGTAACAACCCAGATAGAATGTGTCAAGGTTATTAAAAATACCTCTTAGCATCTACGCCAGTGGCGGATTTAGGGGGGGGGGTCCTCCTTAGAGCCTTGTACAGAAAGGATTTCAATAGCAAATTTTGTAAATATTGTAACACAAACAATAGCCATTTCTACATATTCTACAAAATATTATATACAAAAGAAATCATTTTGCCGTCTATGTAAGGTCTTTGAAATAAATTATACCAAAAAATATGAATAATAGATCAATTCTAATATGTAATATAAAAAATGCAAGCATTTTTGATTTACATAGTACTCTTAGATTGTCTCTGAAAACATTCCTTACACATCTTACAGCGATCTTATCAAAATTTGCGCCTGATAATTTTGGCTTCTAAACGAAACAAATTACCCAATAATTTTTTTTTCAACCAACATCCCTTTGGAAAGTATTGTTTTTTTCGAAAAACAGCTTTTTCGAAAATGGATTAACGAAATTTTTCAAAAATGTTTTCTCGAAAACATATTTCGAACCTACATTCTTTTCAAAAATGTTCCGACCATTTTTTCGAAGATGCTTTTTAGAAAACGGATTTTTGAAATATTTTGAAAATATTTTCTCTAAAAAACCAGTATTTCGAAAGTACATTTTTCAAAAGTGTCTCTAAATAAATAATTCTTAAAACAGGTACATTTTTCGAAAATATATTTTTTTGAAAACAACATTTAGAAAATTAAATTGTGAACTCTAGTAGCTTGGAAAATGTTAATGAAAAAAAGACAAAAA
The DNA here is from genome assembly GCA_963971165.1 of Philopedon plagiatum. Taxonomy (NCBI): domain Eukaryota; kingdom Metazoa; phylum Arthropoda; class Insecta; order Coleoptera; family Curculionidae; genus Philopedon; species Philopedon plagiatum. Next base: position 94,020,328 of record OZ020193.1, read on the forward strand.
AAGATCCTGAACAAACCCAAACGAACCTTTTTTTGGTTTGATCAGGTTTCCTTAGGTTTGGTACGTTACTGTCTCGTAAATTACTTTTTCAAAAAGCCGTTGCTTGAAAAAATTTATACTATCCGAAAAAAGTTAATTTCGAAAATAAATGTATTTTTGAAAGGTGCTTTAAAAAAATTGAAATATTGGGTTTAGACAAATTGTACTTTCGTACATACTCGTATATCCCCCCAAATGAGCAGAAGGCATAAATAAAAAAAAATCTACAATATTTACACTTCCATTCGAACAATCTGTCCTGTCGCATGTAAGCTAAAATGACCTACTCTTTTAGCAGTTTCTTTTTTCAACCAATATATTTTTTGTCAGTCAAATACGGCTCTCACGAGTGTTGCTGTCTCTGTTTTCCTTTCAACAGCTGATCGGTTAACCTCAAATTACTTTGGATGATTCCTTATTTATCCAAGGTCTGAACACTCGGTTAAGCATATGTCTTTGTCTAATAAACTAGAAAAGAAAAAATGCGACTTATAAATGTATATGTAAATGACGCGGAGCGACTTTAAATAAGCCTTTAGAAATAATGTCTTTAAGAGCTTTCTAACCTAAATTTATTATTATTTAGTATCAAACCTAAGTTACCTAAGCAAACCCTTTTATGTTCCTTGTTATTTAGCGGAAAATAAAATATTTTACCGCTTCTATTAGTTTCATAAGTCTTGCGATGCTTCCAATGTATTGTTTATACAAAAATACAAGGTAAAATAAGATGTGGCCAATGTTTACAAATTGTGTTTACAGTGTCGCTTAGAATGGTTTGTTTTGGCATGAAAGAATGTTAACTCATTCCATGTCCATTCTTTATTTATCCAAGTTCTAAGATATTTGAATTCAGAACTCAATTTTCGCAACACTGTATTTTCGAAAAATTTGTAGGTACTCTGAAAATTATATTGTTGAAAAAAGGTACTTTTCGAAAAAAAATTATTTTTCGTCGATTACAAAAAAGCGTACTTATATCAAATTTTCATTGAATTGCTGCAGACGTATCTCAACAACTTTTCAACAGGCTTGAGATACGCCGTTTTGGCATATACGCTTCATGCGTAAAGATTGATGGACCGAAATATCTAAGGATTTAGAATCAAGGACGAGATACCATTATTATAGCTATCAGGGATTTTTTAAAACCAAAATTCACGCATACCTTATTACCAGACGACTAGATTTTCCTGCACTGATATTAGGATTTATGATGGATGCCCGAAGATTGGCTTTTAAAATTCTTTTCCAGACGAAGCCGTTCTTGCGACTAACGTTACAGTGAGTAGCCAAAATTCGCGCTACTGGGCTACCGATAATAATCCCCATCGGACCGTCCAGTGCAGGGACCAGTTCTCTCAGAAAATTAATGTTTGGATTGGTATACTAGGAGAAAAATTGTTGGGGCCGATATTTTTTTAGGACAACTTGAGAGGAGACAATTTTCTAAATTTTCTTAAAGGGGATTTCACAGAACTACTTGAAAATTTTACATTAGAAGAAAGGTGACATTTAATTTTCCAATCAGACGGAGCTTCTTTTCGAAAAAAGTATTTTGCACAAAAATTACGTACTGTAAGAAAAAAAGTTTTTCGAAAAAAATGTATATTCGAAAAAAGTGTCTACAGATTATTTTCCTAAAAAAAATCGCAGATTCACTTTCTTGTTTTGCCTTTTTGCATCTTAAAAACGATTTTTTAAAATTTTCTTCTAAATACTGTGGAGAAACGAATTCCAAAAATTTAAAATGCCCAAAATCTGTTTATTATTAGTTTTAAAAACATAACAAATTTTAAATATTTTTATGAGAGATTTAAAGCTTCCTAAACTGATCGGACTGTAACATATTCGTTAAAGGAAACAAAATCCTTATGATGCTGTAGATAATAGGTCTTACGTACCTAGGTTTGGTATTTTTGCAAATCACTCCTAAGCCTTGAGACCAGAAGCTGAACGACATCACATTTAAAATTCAGATGCCGTATAAATTTTATTGTATTTTGTACCAATTTTTCTTTCTAGGAACGTACGTACTAGTTTTAAATTTATACATAATAAATTACATGACAAAACAACATACACGATATTTAAATTCAAAGCCATTATTGAATAAATGGCTAAGTATATACATAACATCATAACTTTTCAGCAGCACAGACATTTTCTCCAGAATTGTTTTTAAATTTATTTTTACAGGTTTTTTCAACTGCAACTGATTCACGTCCAATTTCATTGTTACTTTTCTTAAGTTTATAAATAAAAAAATTACTTTATTAACAGGGTTGTAGATGTATTATTTTATCATCATTGCCCTCTCCCCTATTTTCCTATTTTTATTTCAGTCGGTCAGGTCATCTCGATCCTAATCGCAAATGAGTTTCCTAAACTAACATTTCATCTATGTGCTGCGTAAAATCACAGTTTTTATATAAAATTTGTCGATGCTGTGGCCTCACTGGGTTCAGTTTTCCAAGTCACTTCTGTCGGACATGAGGAATTCGGTGTATACTCACCATCCGTCAATATATCATCTATAATTCCACACACTTTGCTTCGAAAACGTCTCATTTGTCTGTCATTCATTTGCTCCAAATCCGGCAGTAAACTCAACAGAAACAGCCGTTTAGGATTTTCGTAATTAATAACAGATAAGTCAACATCGCCACTGTTTCCAAAAGATTGTTGCTTTTTTCGTTTTGCTGGTGGTTCCGCACTGGTGTGTTGTCCTGTAGCTTCTATTTCCAAAGATTCTTTTTTGACGCTCGACTCCAGAGGTATGCACTGCGTTTCCTCATCAATTTCTTCTAGACTTTCCGCTGAATTCTCGTCTGAAAATGGCAGTGGTATTAGGTTATTCTGCAATTCTTGATTTTTTGTCGTTACATAAGGTCTTATAAAATCCATCTCTGTCATCATATCTTTGGTTTTCTGTGATAATTTCATGACATTCTTAGGTGGTAATTTTATCGACCTTGTATAGGTTATACGTAATGTCCTCCATTTATCTTTGCATTCTTGAACTAAAATAAAAACAATACATGGTGGTCCATAAATAATATTAAAAAAATTGTGATTTAGCTAAATTTATATTAAAAGCACTTTTGGGTGTTAAGATGTTACCTGATTAGGACTCTTAAGATGAGGTTTGAATTTACGTTTTCCTTTTTGACGTATTATCTAGATAATTTGCATAATATAAGGAATTCATTAAGGTCGAGAAAGGAATAATCATTTTAACAGTAACTCTCCTATTTCGTTTTTCATAATATACACCCACGTGCACAAGAAACGGCTATCTTAAAGTTTTTATTAAGTTTGAAGCTTAATAACTTTTTATTTTTAGACCAGTTTTACTGATTTTTTAGAGAGCTGTAGATACAGGCAGCTGTAGATACAGGCTTATGAGCCGCTCAGATCGCAAGTCTATACGTGCCTTAATATGACAAAAAACTAGTTTCACTTGAAATTTATCAGACATGTTAAAACTAACTAAACTGTATCTACAGCTGTCTAAAAAAATCACTAAAATCGAACTAAAAATAAAAAACTTATCAAACTTTTAAGATGACCGTTTTTTTGCATGCGAGTATAGTTGCTGCCCAGTTGTTTGTAGTAAAAACCGATGCCTTTCTGACTTTCCGGCGTAAACACATTAACAAGACATATAATTCATCAAAGAAATTATAATTTTATAGTGTACTTTTTCTTCAAAACACGCCCGGAAAAGTTTTACATTCGTATCGATTTTTGTGGGACTTTTTTTAAATAAAAAAAAATTAAATGAAATATTTGATCAATTATATCTCCCATTTATGATTCTACATTGAAAAATGATTGATTTCTTATAGAAAAGAACTGAGCAACAACAATGTTAAAAAAAACTAAATTAATTTGTACAGATGGGAGCTGATAATAGGTATATGAAGTAAATTTTTATGATTAACACTGACCCTAGCATATCAAGTTTCGGACAAGGTCAATTGAGGTAAACGACAATATTTCAATGAACACTACGACGTACATTATCCTTCACATATTCCGGGGAAAAAATCATTATTTGTGGAGTGGTGTGTTTACTTTTTACATATCAACATTTTTAGATATTATTAATTTATTATGGATCACGATTACTGCATTCCTAGTACATCCAGGCCGATTAGTGAGGATTTGGTAACTGTAAATTCGTTTTTATTGAATATTTGATATTGTGACGACTGTTCGTCAGATAAAAATCACCTCTAAGATAATTCTGTGGAGCATGAACCAGAAGCAAAGATTATTCGTTTATATTTTTCTATCCTTTTCACTCCAAACGACATAACCATAAAGTTTACGAAGGTTCCGCAAATTGATCTAATGAAAATAAGTTTAACCTTCGATCGATTTTTCATTAATTGTGTTTTTCGCGATTTTATTGCTAAATTTTATTTTCTTAATTCGTTTAATTGAAACTAAAAATAAATTATCTTACCAAGAGCGGCGTGAGATTGATGGCAAATACCACGTGTTCATTTAAACTTAGTCCTAGTTCTAGCTAGGGTTCTAGTACAATTTATTTTTTCATATTTCTACACATACGTTTTCAGTAAATTAATTTGGTAAGATTCTGTTCCACTATTTAAACAGTCATAAATTTTGATAAAAAATATAAAGTCCGGCTCTGACCAAAGTTCAAGTTGCGTAAACAGAATGTTACTAGAAATGACATGTGTCAACGGCCGCCATTAAAATCCTACGTGATATTGGTATCTTTGTCCTTTCCTCTGAAAGAATTTCTGTAAGGACGTCCACGTTATTGCATAAATAATATTGATTACGAGAAATCGTAAATAAAAAAAGGAGATACTATACTAACCAGATTCATTCATTTCCTGAGACACCTTAAACCATGCTGCATTTACAGAATCGCGCCTTTTATATTCTGGCAACTGAAAGTTGTATAAACATGGATGCTGTTCAACTGTTTTCACAAGTTTTAATTCGAAACTGTAATTCTCTTTGGGCATTTTTACCTATAGAGAAATTTAAACATATTATAAATAGTTTATTACACTCCGAGGTGGAACGTGTGGTAATTATGTAGTATACCCATTTCTGCTATTTTTGGGTTTTTTGCTACTATTGTTTTAACTTTTAGGTTAGCTTTTTCAATGAAACCCGTGGTACACGTACTCGAAATTTCTGATGGAAAGACGCGCTGTTGCCAAATTTACAAATCGTTTTTCCCACAAATACTGCTAGCTTTACATAAAGTTAGCGGGAAAATGCGAAAATGAACCAAATTTAACCAAAAGGGCAAAAAGATGACCCCAACCAACACCCTGGCGCACCGATCCCTCTTCGCCTGCGAGGAAAGAGACTGGTCAGGGCCCCTAACCAGGTGCTAACCTTGTTCCGACCTTAGGGTGCCCTCCGATCCACCTTTCGCATAAAAAACTTTTCTAAGTCGGTTGGGAAAAGTGTTGTTAAGCCTTTTACGATGTTGTGTTTTTTGTTTTTACCCCGCCCAGCACCCCTATTCGCTCCCAGGTCCCGTAAGTTTTTCATTAAAAATTATTAAAAAACAACATAATGTTTTATGTGCGCACGTATATTGGCAATCAGGAAAGACAGTAGAATGTGACCATAAAAGAATTTTTTCAAAAAACGCAAAAATAGCAGAAATGGGTATACTACATAATTACCAAACTTATTACCAACCTTTGTATACTGTTCTATTTTCGACCATAATTTTTTAATTTTATCTTGTATTTTTTTTTATTTTTCTAATGAAAAAAATTGAGTCAACAATGACATTTATTTGCGAGTGACTGATGTCACAGAGATGCTTTGTCAAGAATATCAATAAAATTAGGCAAATCGACAAGTTGTCGAATTTTTGAAGCTATGCGATTAGGGGGTAAACAAAAGTTGTTAGAAATAAACACGCCACCGAAACGTCATTAGTTTTTACAACAAAAAATAATAAACAATTTCGAACGATCTAAACTGTACTTTGAGGAAAAAGCTGGGAAGGTAGAGCAAAATTTGCTGCCCGAAAAAACTAGGAAGCGTTACGAAAAAAACCTTTAAATGTACGAAAACTGGTGCACGAAGAAGAACGCAAGAAATATTGCCTCACACCGTTCTACTGGCTTATTTCGGCGATATGGGCAAAGATAAGAAACCGTCTACACTTTGGTCATTGTACTGCATAATAAAAACCATGTTAGGTCTCGGGATGAAAGTTGATATTTCGGAATTTGGAAAGCTCCTCGCCTTGCTGAAAAAACAAAATGTGGGCTACAAGCCAACGAAGTTTAACATTTTTCCAAGAAATAATAGAGAAGATTTTCTACAAAACGCACCAAAAGAATTTTTTTTCTCAAGGTAAGAAATTTTACAATTTATTCTGAAAAAAAAATCAACACATTAAAAACAAATATTTTTTTCCTAAATTATCGTTTTTAATTATCCCTTTTTCTATTGTTTCAGGCGCTTATAGTCGGCGTATCAGGAGCATGCCGAAGTGATAAAGTGATGAAAATGAGAAATGAGAATGCTAGACATCAACTTTTTAGAAGAAAACGTGTGAATTGATATTCCAGAGACGAAGACTTACGGGAGTAGATCCTTTCTAATTATTGATGTAGGTACATAAATTGGGTCAACATACTAAAGGAATATCCAAATTTTCGGGAAAACAATCAAACTGGTAGATTTTTTGTCCAATGTCGCTACGAAAAGGCAACCAATCAACCTTTTGGGCAAAATTCAATCTCACAATGTCCAAATAAAATCGCACATTTTTGAAGCTCCCCCAACCAGAAAGGCTTACGTGCCACTCATTTCGAAGAACGGCTGCTACATTATTTGCTAACAGTGGTGCAGATGTCCTACAACAGCAAGGGTGGAAGTCGAGTACAGTCGCTAGCAAAAATGCTGTATACTCATTCGACATCCCATACGAGTCCCAATAAGTTTTTTCCAGTAAACATGAATATTAATAATACAAGTGAAACAAATCAAGAAATTAACGTTTCGACTACTAAAATGCACCAACAGGGAGGTTTATCCATATCTATTAAAGTATATAATAGATCCAATTTGACTATTAATTTTAATAAATAAATTTGATATTTTTTTATGTTTAGTATTAGTTGTTGTAAAATTGCACTTTGTTTTAAAATTAAAAAAAAAATTAAAGAAAAAAAGACATTTCTAAAATTTCACGTTTTTGACCTAATTTCCATCCACGGGTGGAAACTTTCCACATGTGGGCCGAAAGTAAAAGTCAAAAAAGTGACAATTTCAAACTCTTAGAGTCAGAAATGTCAATATTACCTCCTATATAGCAGGGTCGTCGAGAGCCGGGACGAGCCCCGGGGCAGAAAAGTTTTTCTGGTCCGGGGCCCCCTGGCTGAAAAGTAAATTTTGAGTTGCGGGCCCCCCAAAGCAGTGCGCGCCTGGGGAATTTGCACCCCTGTCCCCTCTTGACGGTCCTGCTATTCTGCTATATGGTTAAAAATAAACTTGTTTATCCAAGTTCAAGAGCTTTGAAATAGCTTTAACAGGTCACGTGCTTCTTCACGGTCAGTGCCGTGGTCTGCTATTTATCTGCGGGCCTTTAGATGCCATTACTATTAATGATAGGTGTATGGTTTATGGACGAAGCAGTTTTATTTTCATTTTAACTCTGCGATTTATGATAGAACGGAAGCTATCATGGCTTGAGTCATTTAGAAAATCATAGTTTTCGGATTAGACCGTATCAAAGTGGAATAACTTTCCGACGTTTCACCTTTGATTGCACAAAGCTATTTGCTATGAAAAACATTGCAATTGACAAGTAAATACAATACACAGGTTGTCCGAAAAGTAGTGCGCGTAGTCCTATTAGTGTGCGCAAATATCTTTGCTATTAGTAAAGCTAGAGATACCAAATTTTAGGTGTATCTTATTGGTTAATAAATCTACTTTTTTTATGAAATTTAATTTTTTCAACCCCCTTGAGGGGTGACGCTAGGGAGTTGAGGTCAAAAATTTTAAATGTAACCCTATGCCGTGTGGTATTTCATTTTAAAAGTCTTAAACAAACATTTTACCTTAAATTAGAGGTCCGTATCTTAATTCATTTTTAAATGGTAAGTATATAAAAATATAAAAATCGTAAAACAATAAAAAAATTTAGTATCTACCTTTATCTCTCTTTAAAAGTTGTTCAAAATGACCACCATGCACTTCTTGGCAGTAATAAAGTCGATTTTGGAACTCTGCCAAGAAGTAACACCTGCTATTCTTGAAAATGTGAGAAGTGAATCCCACAATCGACTTTATTATTGCCAAGAAGTTCATGGTGGTTATTTCGAACAACTTTTAAAGTAATAAGTGAAATAAAGGGATTTAATTTTTTTACGATTTTTAATTTTTAAAGTCTTGCAATTTCAAAACAAATTAAGGGGGGCTCCCCCCAGCCCCCTCGATGGCACGCCACTGCGCCATCGTCGCCTCTGGTTATTTATTGACTTATTTGACACAATCAAGGCAACGCCCATGAATTAAATTATTTTTGTCAAATACCGTATACGTACGAATTTATTTTCGACATCGACGCCTCGGGTGATAGACCAAACTGGCCAGCCTTACTGATCAACTAGAAGATCGAAATTTAAGCTAATCCTAAACTTTTTAGTTATGTTAAAATTTTATTTGTACTAAACCTGAGCAAAAAGTATTCGATACGTCTGTCGAATTTTTTAAAACGGGAAAGAACGCTGAAATGTCACTCGTATAATTTTTAATTCTGCTCTCGTTACTCATCAAACCCATACTTATTATAATCGCCAATCAAACTGGGATAAAGTCACGTGGCCTATTTTAACAGTTTCAAAACACTCAAGCGCAAAACCATACCTTAATGTACAGATAATTCAAATAATACAGCATAATATAGTTACCATACCTTCCTTTTATGTCAGTGAACTTGAAAAACACGCACACGAAGTGCCTCGATCGGCATGCATAACCAAACTAGTTTGGGAAACGAGTATCAAGAAACAGAGCATGTGCTGTTTCACGATACGCTTGCACAAAACACCTTCTGGCCTCCCCCGCTCCGCTTCGGTATGTCGGTATCAGTACATCGTGTCTCCGTCTCTCTTTTATTGGGGTCAATACAGGGCACATTATATATTGCATATAATGAAACAAGTTTGCTGTTGAATGCACCAAGTTTAACGAAATTTATATCCTATGTATACCATCCGCAGGGGTTCGAAGGGCTGGCTGGATGCATATTATATACACTGTGGTCCAAATTAAAGTAGTCCCTTCTTTAAAGCTTAATAACTGTTTTATTTTAAACCAGATTTTAATAAATTTTTAATATAATAATATGCTGGTGACGACATTAGTTTTAACCTTCATGGGACGGACTATTAAATCTTATTAAAAGGACGCTTTTTTTAAACCTAAAATATAATAAAAAAATTCAAATGATTATGACTTTCTACTATCCCATTTTTTTCTCTTAAAATTTAACAATTATTGTCGACAAAATGATGTAAAATTTGTTTAGAAAAAATAATAAATAAAATACCTAACCGTGTTAATTTCCTTCTCAGGTGGGTCATTTAAAAAATTCAACTTTTTTTCGTAAATTACAAACTATTTTTTTTACCAAAACATTCCTAGTAGGCTCACTATTAAAAAATTGGAACCTGAACTGTTAGCAAGACCTAACTCCAGCGCACACATCAAAAGATGTGGTAAAATATCCGCAAAAGAACTTTCCAGATTTTATTGAGTCGGCTTATTGGCCTCCTAACAGAACAGCACCAGTAGATTACACAATTTGGGGGTGTATTACAACACTTTGGAGGTGTATTACCACACATGGTTTATTTAAACGCCACACTGGAGATAAGTGACTAACTTAAAACAAGAATATTAGAATGTTGGCTAGGATTTCTATATTATCAATATTATCAATAATTCCATTGGTCAGGGGCGTAGAAGGGTTAACGATGATGTAGACAGTGAAGGGAGCCATATTCATAGAAACGTTCTTTAAGCGTTATTGTTAATTTTTTTTGTTATTGTCATTGTTTTGTGCGAAATTCCTAAAACTGTCAAACTTTGAAATTATTGTTGGTGGCATGGTTACCAGTAGATTTTTTTTTCGAGTACATCATAGATGGATAATGACCCTTATTTACCCACCTCCTCTCCTGTAGCAGCTGATCAACATTATTTGTTTGTCAAATATTGATATTTGACAAGGAAATGACAAAAATACTGATATTCCGTATCATACGTTTAACCAAGTACTCATATACAGGGTGTTTCAAAAAACATGTGCCATCGCTTAAAAGGAGATTGTTTGAACGAAATTAAGGCAAAAAGTTATTATGAACATGGGTCCGCAGATGCTTTGTTTCAAAGATACAGGACGTTAAATTTTTAAATGGTCTTTACATGTTAAAACCGATGCCGATGGTTGGGAAAACTAAACCAGTAAGACGGTTAATAAAATTACATTTATCTCCTAAACGAAATGAAAATTGAAAAAATATGAAGAGATAAGTTTTGTTAAGAATTTAACATACTATTTGACCGATATACGAAAATGTGGAAAAATCAGTGGCGTACATGTTTTTATTGGAAAAATATTGTACCGTCTTCTCATATGTATCTATCAAAGTCTTTTCATGGTCAGAATTATGCTTAATTTAAGTACTTTACACAACGTAAATTTCATCAAAATAGATGAAGCCATTTTGAAAATATTTTGGAAAAACTGAGAAAAATTAAGAAATTGAACACCCTGTATCTTTGAAACGAAGCATCTGCGGACCCATGTTTATATAAACTGTTTGCCTTAGTTTCTTACAAGGAATCTCCTCTTAAGCGATGCCACATGTTTTTTGAAACACCCTGTATAATCTTAAAATGCGCACGAGATGAAATATTATTATAACACCTTGTTGCCAATTAATGAAAATATAATAAAAGTTTTTTTTATAAGAAGTTACATAATTTAATTTGCCTTTCATTAAAGATTTCTCCGGACTGTTTTTACAAAAATAGTTTCTGCAATTTTTCGTATAACACTTTTCAAGGCGATAATTACAGGTAAATTACAATTCCAGTGACGGAGGATTATATAATTTAAGGCAGTATGTAGAGTGTAGAGTTACATAATACAATTTGCTGTTCAGGTCATTTATATATTTTTTTATCTTTGGAAGCCAAGTACGTACTCATTTTATTTTTGCAGATTATATCTGTTATATTTATACCTGCAAGACAGATAGTAAAACTCTTCAAATTACAATGTCCTATAATAAACGTAAATCCGTATAGGTTGGCCTATTCATGCTCGTCTGAATTTGCTTTCTATTTTAAAAATTTACCTCAGAATTAATTGCTAAAGTTTAAGATTTAGTACTTGATTATTTAATCCTTTTACCCAGGTACCCTTACGGGTGTAGGGTATTTGATGGAGTTTAGGTTTTAGATATTCTTTTCGGCAACTCCCTCCATTATTGTGCTGCTAAAACTTATGTAACTTTTCGGAGTTTATGATGATTTGAAAATATTTATTAATGATAAAATAAGTAATTTTTAAATGACAGGTAGTTGGTTAAAACTTTCAATTTTCTGTTTATTGACTTGTAACTTAATCCACGCACAGAAAAAATTGTTAGTGAAATTACAGTAACAATGTAAAACTTATTGATAATGGGTTGCCAAAACTAACTGGATTTATTTTACAAAACTAAATTTACCAAGCAAGATAAACTTTGGCATTATTTTTACAATTATTTTGTATAACTTCATGTTGTGTGTCAATAACCATGTAATTCGCACATAATATGTAACTTTACAATAATTTAAAAAAACATACCAATTTCTACCTAGTGTTGATAAATTTATATTTGTGAAATATAGCCAATTAGGTCTAATCAATGATTTTGACTATAATCTTACAAAACAGTTTTTCAGTCCATATCATATAGCCATTTGAATAATGACAAATTGAACTTTTGGTTGCGCATTGTATTTTCATTTAGTTTCAATAAAATAATAAATGCCTTATTAAAGTCATAAAATTTCAATAAATACAGGTGAAGTCTAGCTAGTGGTTACTCTACTAACCTAATATACAGAGTCAGGTCAAAAAAGTTTGAAACAAAATAAATAAATCCTTTTATTTTTGATTTCCCAGAAAATTTTATTCTTAGTAAGAGTATGTGCATGATCTAAATCCTTCAAAAAGTAAATTACAAGTCATGATTTGTTCTTGATATTTAAACAAATTGAAAGAACTGAAAGATTTAATTTAAGGGCAACATCTAAAAAAAACGTTTTCTCTTTTAAATTTTACTTCATAATCTGCAGTATGCCATTGACTATATTTTGTTCCTATTCGTTAGGGCTATTTACCCTACAGCAATCTGCAGAAAAATTAGGACTCATTAGTAGGTATGTTACGTTACATCGGTGATTTTATTTTTTAGGGAAAAATTATTGTTCCAATAAGCTCTTACAAAAAAAAATGTAAGTCGTCACTAAGTGTTATGCCTTATCCACAGAACATAGAAATAAGATGTTCATAACAAGTTTATTTTTTGTTTAATTTGTAATTACCATAATTTTCTCGTAAAAGTTCATTGAAACAAGCCGGTGCCTGTGTCATAAAATTTTCCTAACAAATAATGTAATTATTCATGTAACGTAACATACATACTAGAAAGTTCTAATTTTTCCGCAGATTATTATAGGGCAAATAGTCCTAAGGCATAAAAATAAAAGAGGTTGTCAGTGGCGTACTACAAAGAGAAAAAAATCAAAAGAAAACCATTTTTTTAAATTTTGCTCTCAAATTAGAAACTTGAATTAATTTTTAGATCCTGTTATGTTTTATTTGAAGATTTCTATGGCCTCTTGTCTGTCCAGCATCCAGCCATTTTTTAATTTCGAAGGAATTTTTTCTGATAAATTGTAAACTGACAAGTGTAAGACAACTAAGTTTTAGACTATGAATTTGTATCTGCGATTTTTCACAAATTTACAAAGAAAATGGCAATGGTACGTTTTCCCATAATAATAGACTTAAATTCATCCTAGCAAGACGTTCCAAAATGAAAATCTTTTGGAAACAAACAAATCGCTGAAATATTAAAATAACCTATAAGTTTTTAATGACGACTTATTAACAATGACAGGACGAAAACCTGTCAAAACCTAACTGATCAAATCCTCAATTTTGTTAGTGAATCTGAACGTTAATGTTTTAAAAACAGAGGTAGTTTACTCTTTATTTACAGTTTATTTATTATGGGCTATTATTTACTAAAGTTGCGGGATGACAAAAATAGTAAACAGGAACAATAAAAGAACTTATTGGTGGACAGAGGAAGTTAAAAAGCAGTCGGCGAGAAGAAAAAGAAATGGAAGATATATCTAAAAACAAAGGACAAAAATGAATATGAAGCCTACAAAAACGCAAGGATAACGGTAAAGAAAATAATAAAAGAAATCGTGTAATAAATTCTGGAAAAAAATAACGAGTAACTTTAGAGAAAGCTAAAAAATTTTCTTTCTTTCTTTTGAAAAAAGTTATTTTGTGAAAAACTATATTTTCGAAGTAATTTGTATAAAATTTGTATAAGTAATTGTGTATAAGTATAAAGTATAAAAATAAAAAAAAACTTAAGCAATAAGCAATTTAATAAAAAAAAATGTACAATAAAACAGTGTTCTAGAGATTATAACATTTTAAGGAAGCAAAATTGTACTTTGAACAGCTTGGTCTAAATCGGTTTATCCTGACTCTAGGAAGCTATTAAAATATGTTCCAGTCGTTTCCAGGCACCCTGTATAGGTACCATAAAACACATGAAAATAACATAAATGTAATTCCTGTACATCCATTTAATATAAAATTTTGTAGCACAATCTCATGGTTGTCTTTTTTAATTTTTGAAGGGAATCTTACATAGAAATCGTTCCCAGCAAACGTGCTTAAAATATCAAAGCGCAGCATGACAAAATAATAAAGAATGCAACTTATCAAATACTTCTAGTATTTAAGTGAAAGTTCTTTAAAATATTCGTTCTGTATTGTCACAGGTAATTTTCTTATCGATTTGCGAACAATTATCTAAGCAGACATTAACGTTAGACAATTATTACATTAATTTTATTTCTGCGTCACATGAGAATTATTTTATGTGAATCGGACATACATTTTTGGGATATCTATTGCGTCCGGATACTCATGAAAATCTTACGAACATCCCATGGAAATAAAAATATACAGTATAAAAAAGAATTGATTGACTGGGCTCAAAACTGCCCACCTTAATTCATTTTATTGTTTTATAGCCTTGTTTATCAGTACAGTTATAGTAGGTACTTGTTATAACAACGTTGGTACAACAAGGAGAATATTGTAGGTATATTAAGTTTTGGAACCTAAAATCATCTTCTTGAGATGCGAAGATAAAAAACCATAAATACGAGGGGATGTGACAAATTAAGGCTTTTCAAGAAATAATACTTTTAAGTATTCTTCGGAACTTTTCTAGCATTTTTGGTAAATTAACATAATCTTAAGACTCCTAATTCAAAACTGTATCGATTGTATACGTAAGTACTTAATTATCACCGCGTATATTAATAAGGGATAATCAAAATTCAATAAAAATAAATCTTTGTTAATTAAATATCATTCCCACTGTTACTCGAAAGTTTTACACAAGAGAAGAAAATAATATGATCATTATTTGCACAATTTCGTATTCAATGTACCCTGAAGCAAAGAAATTAAGCAATTTTTTTATACCATCAGATTAGGTTGCTTTTATGTTTGAGTTAGAGTATTACAATGCGCTTAAGTGCTTTTACTACTGTAGTCTTGAAGTCATTGTACTTGACATATTTTTTCTGCAAGAATATTAAAATTAATTTGTATGTACAAGCGAATAATCGAAATTACTCGACAGTTAAATTTCACCTAGAAATTTGGTTTTTATGTTCTAAGGCAAAAAATAGAAATAATATTTAACTTCTATTTTAGTAAGCTCGTCATCTACCGTGTTTATCTCACAAGTAGTCTTTTTAATGTTGATTTGATTATTTGGTAAAAAAGTAAAAGTTCGATATTGGTTTAGTGGTCCACAAATAGGGTTGCCATCTGTAAACTTTAAAAACCAGGACAAGGCTACATAAAAATCCGGACAAAAGCCAGACGGCGAAGATACTTCAAAAATCACTGGGAATAAAACATGTATTTATTTTTATACATATCATATACACAGTGCGGCTCTTTAATGTCCCCCCCCCCCCCCCCCCCTTAATTTTTGAACTATTACATTTAGAAAATTTAAAGTTAGCATACGGTCAATAGTACAAAAATACTATGTTTTGGTGTACAAGTGACTCTTGGAAGAATCAAGATGGCTGCTGGACGCCATCTTGGAAAATTCTTTAAATGGAGAGAGGCGTCTTGCGATACATCATTTTCAAGGTCTCATTGAGTACTTACTTTATGAATCTAGAACACTACGTCATTATTCGCCCTGAGAACAAAATGGCGGCTTGTTGAAACAAATATTTTAAAAATAAAATGTAATGATCTGATGATAGCAAGAGGTTAAAAAAATATTATTATGCCCTCCCCTACCCTCACTAATTGAAATAAAATTTAAATTGTGTTAAAAATTAGATCTGAAATTATTGAAATGACATTGAGACAATATCAATTTTTGGTGGTACCTATTTTTATCGGCCTGACACAAGTATTTTGTAAACAAATACATGGTACTAAAGTTATTTTCGTCTAAGATTTAAAACCTATTAAAAACCAATGAAACCTTATATTGTAAGTAATCTTATGGTAACCTATTGGTTAACAATAATACACTAATCGTTGAAAGAAACCGAATGTGTATTGCGCAATACGGAATAGAGTGTGTCGTTGAGTGAATTGGTATCCAATTCCATATACGATTATGTTTTTTCTGTGCATATTTCATATTGACAAGTGCAAGAATAATACAACTAAATTTTGTACTGGACCTTCACTGTTGAATTTTTCGTAAATTAACATGAATAGCATATAATGTAGCATTTATAGTAATGTGTTTGCCAGCCTAGATCCTATGTTGAAATCAATGCCAGTAATACGAATAGCGCTTAATTCTGTAGTCCAAATTTGTAGTGCAAACAAGCCTTTTACAACATATTAAATACTAATGCAGTACCGTCGAAAACTAACCAAACCTGAAGTGAAATACGCGAATTTAATGCTTACGACATTCTTATGTATAACACAACATGTAAATTTCTTTAATTTTGTAATTAAGTATTCATTATTCAAGGCTTCCGACTGAAATTGCTGAACTTATTATTTTGTGAAAGTTTCAGATTTTTTGGCCGGATATTTACCAGATAATATTTTTAAAATTCACATAATTTTATTTAACGTGTCGTTTTCCGGGTTACCAATATTTTGGCTGTTTTAAAACCTGTTTTGAGAAATAAAATTTCAAGATTATATAGGTCATGGCTTATTTAAAACTAGTAATTATCCAGGGTTTCACTTACTTATGGTTATTATGTGTATGTATGTGTTCAACTCATATGTTTAAATCCCCTCATGTTTTTACTTACCTCTAAAAACATAATATTACTCTTACAGTCCGTAGCACAAAATTTTTAATCCAGTGTTAAATCCTCCTTCAGTGGTAAAAACCAAAGATATAATCAGTAGGGTGGAACAATTCGAAAAATATTTTTACCTTGAAACGCTTGAGGTCCTAAAATGTTCATTTTGGGTTAGAATTAACATACAAAAAAAATTACGTGAACAAATAGTTTCTTCATGCTGCGCACGTCGAATTACTTCATGATATAAAAAGTGTCCTGCGCAACATGTAAACGAGTATATTTTTGACTGATTTTTTTTTCTGTCTTCAGTATAGCTCCGGGAAAAACTATCAGGAACCCATAAATTTAAAAATTTCATAAAAAAAATATATATAATACATATATATATATATATATATATATATATATATATATATATATATATATATATATATATATATATATATAAAAAACTCTATGATCCATTTTAAAAAAATGCATTCTACATATTATTAATTTTCAGGCTTTTTCTCTGCAAATATCTAAAGCTAAATATTAAAACCAGAGAACCAAGGTTTATCACGTCAAGTGTTAATTAAAGACATCAACACTTAACAAGGAGTTTAATCCCATCCTATTGTGATCTCATGTGATCTCATGATCACAATGTGACTCTATTATGCAAACAGAGATGTTTTAGGACAAAAAATTAACATGAAGATTTACTAATGTTTAAACCTGATTTGTTTTAACAATCAGGAATAGCATTCATTTTTTATTGCCGAAAGTCATTACAAAATCAATTTATTTTATTTTCAAAAAAAATACTAGGATAATGGAACTAAATTTTTTTTCCTTCTCAGTATAATTTATTACGACTTATCGATGTTTATCAAGTTGGTGACAAAGTTTGGAAACGAAATGTTGCCTAATGCATCAAATGACTTTCAGCTAAATTATCAGACCGATATGTTTTGCTTGCAAGTTAGGAAAGTGCGTTCCAACATAGTATATGAACTATACGACTTGGATGAAAGCGGCGCAGGCGTGTCTCATGTATTCAAACTTATTCCATACTTAGGGTCAAACTCTAATTTGTCAGAGCCTTAATTTCACTAAGGGTTAAATTAAGGCTCTGACAAAAATTAGAGTTTGACCCTAAGTATGGAATAAGGTTGAATACATGAGACACGTCTGCGCCGCTTTCATCCAAGTCGTATAGTTCATATACTATGTTGAAACGCACTTTCCTAACTTTAAACAAAACATATCGGTCTGCTAATTTAGCTGAAAAGTCATGTGATGCATTAGACACCAACATTTCTTTTCCCAACTTTGTCACCAACTTGATAAACATCGATAAGTCGTAATAAATTATACTGAGAAGGAAAAAAAAATAGTTCAATTATCCTAGTAATCTTTTCAAAATAATATTTTTGATTTTGTAATGACTTCCTTAAACGATTTCTGCAATAAAAAATGAATGTATATTCCTGATTGTTAAAAGAAATCAGGTTTAAGCATCAGTAAATCGTCATATTAATTTTTTGTCCTAAAACATCTCTGTTTGCATAATAGGGTCACATTGTGACCATGAGATCACAATAGGATGGGTTTAAACTCCCTGTTAAGTGTTGATGTCTTTAATTAACACTTGACGTGATAAACCTTGGTCGTCTGGTTTTAATATTTAGCTTTAGATATTTGCAGAGAAAAAGCCTGAAAATTAATAATATTATTATGTAGAATGCATTTTTTTAAAACGGACCATAGAGTTTTACATGTTGAATTTTTAACCCCATTCCATTAGAAGTATAGAGATAAAACCTGACATAGGTAAATTACAGAATCTTAAGATTGTGTTAATTTTTCAATCATGCTAAAAGTAGATAAAATATATTAACGTTTTAAAAAACACTAGTTCTTCACACCCCTTGTATTATTGTTTTTTACCTTTTCGTACCAAGTGAAGGTGACACATATCTTCTGATATTTAAATCTTCATTGTCACAATTTTTAATGCATTTTTAGGTATTTTTTGAAGCATTTTTAGCGTAATTGGCAAATTAACATAATCTTAAGACTGAAATTTACCTATGTCAAGTTTTATCTCTATACTTCTAATAGAACAGGGCCTAATATGCGGTAAAAATTTAACGTGCAAAACACGATGTTCCGCTTTAAAAAAATGCACTGTATATAATATTGTTAATTAAATAAAATTAATTTTAGAATTTGTGTTTCATATTAAAGTAGGGCGTAGGGATGAGATTTAACACCGTTTTAAATTTCAATTTTTTAATCTTATTTTTTGGTCGGGTAGTCAGATTAGAGATATAAAAACCAGCTAGTTTTATCTTTTTATTTAGCAAGATCATTTTCACCTGTTGAAATCTTCGATCTCGTTTAGCAAATCACGAATTGAATCTCTAACCCAATCAAACCCAAAACATTAGCTCTTCAATGATTAAACAGACAATTGCCACTACAAAATCCTTGGTGATGTTTATTTTGTCATTTGTTTTTAGCAGAAAATAACACTAAATTAAACGAATTCCACAATATGCACTGTGTAAATTCATGTCTTTTGTGAAATCTTTGATAATTATAATATATCAGTTAACCTGGCAGAATTTTGTATTCCAATACCAAAAATTTAGAGAAAAATCTTTTTTTCAACATCTGATATTAAAATTAGGCACTTCTTTATTGCAGACGGGCATTTGGAGTTATGGACTATTTGAATAATATACCACATTGTTGTTCTTAAAAATTTTATAAATAAACCATTTTTTGCTACTCTTGTGTAAAATTATGCGGTCTAATATGGAAAAATTTTACAGGATATTTGTGTGAAACATCAGGACAATATTAGCTGAGAGTAAACAACTATGTGGAGATTTATATTTATTTAATTGAAATAAAATGTTTTTACTTTATTTTTTCCTTTTAGGTATAATTGCAGGATCTGTCTCCTTGTTTGTTTTACATAGGTATTACTCAGCCAAAAACACAAGACAGGCTAGGTACAACTTTTTACACTTGGCAGCTACACGGCCGATCCGTTTGCCTGAATGTAGACGCCTGTAACACCCACCACCGATTCCTACCTCTCTTTATCTTATCTAGTTGGCCTTTTAGCGGTAACCTAGGAATACAAATGGCGGTGACAAGGAAAGGAAAACCTTCGCGTAGGGACTCCTTGTGTCAACTGCTGTAACCCACCACTTAACCTAACACCTATGCCTTGCATTTAACTTCACCTGTCTATGAAATTTTGACTATTAAATAAATATTCTACTTATTTATTATGTTTCGCTGTTCCCCAACAGAAAAACCCAAAATTCTGGTTCAACTACACTTTATTTTCACAGGTTACGGTTGGGAGCCACCCAAAAATACACTTTTTCATAATTTCTTCAATTTCACAAACTTTTCAATAAACCAAGACAATCTCTTGGGTTTTTACGCACTCACTTTTCACTTTTTGTTTAATCGCTATTTTTATCAAGGAAATTCGGCGTACTCCAAAACCCCGCACTATTAAATCCACACTTTTGAACTTTCCCTTGGACAGAATCTCGGACCGCGATCGCACAGCGTGACAGCTTACATCGGTGAGTATCTTTCAACTATACTTACTCCTGGCCGGAGCTTCTCGCTTATATAGGGAAAATTCTCATAAATCTTCCCCCTTTTACAACTATTTCGTGGAATTAATGTGACAACGTGCTATTTACAACCCAATAAGTTGTGTTTCCACCTGCACTTTCCAAGAATTCCTACGTAGGCGATCCTGTTTTTAGCCGGCAAATGAAGCAACACACCGCTATTTATTGGTTATTTACGCCGTTTTTATTGCTTTCTGCTTTTTTCTAGATATATTTATTGGCGCGTGCTTACATAAAGAAGCTATAAATTCAGGTTTTACTATTTCGCTATATTGAGTCACATTTGTTTTCCAGAGATATATATGTCATTACAAGGCGGTTCCTTGTTGAGCCAATCAGATAAGACAACGCATAATTTTACTGTTATAATAGGGTAATTAGGGAGTTATCTTTTCGGACGGGGGTGATTCTTCCCCATTGACAGCATCAATACAAAAGGTCAGTTTGATCCTGCTTCTTGAAATGTTCGGCCGAAAGTTCCAAAGCGATAATCGGTTACGGGACGGGGAATTAAGAGAAATATTTTCTTTATACAAAAGTGAATCATTTCTTTACAATAAGAGATTAATTTTTCTAATTATTTGAGTTAACTTGTCTATTCATTTTACAGATTATTTAAATCATTTTTATAATCAATTATCTGGCTGTTTAAGTGTTCGAATATTTTTCAAATGAATTATTTTTGAATGGACTTTTAACCCTTGCCTATCATTGGAAGATCTTCAATAATTTTTTAACCCAACTATTTTTTTTCTAATATTTTCCTCTCAATAAATATTTTAAAAATAATTTATTTTTAATCATTTCCCTTTTGTGTTGCAAATTAATTTTCGAGAATTCCTTTTCGTATTTCTAAATATAATTCCTTTTTGAATATTTTTCAAAATTTACTTTCCTTCATTTGTTTTCACAGCTTTATACCCTTAAATAAATACTTATAGGCCTCATCATTAAACACCGTTGTTAAGCGATTTCTTTTTTACGCAGGCGTTGGCCAGTTTTGGATAAATCATAGATAACTTGACAAAAAATTTAACATTCTATTGAAATTTAATCCCGAATAATATTTTCGTTCTGCATCCCGCTGTAAACATCACTAATTTTTTGGTTTTGGGTATTCTTAATGTGGAAACATACTAGAAATATCGCTGAGCCCAAAAAAAAATTAAAAACAAGACGGAAAATATTTGTATTAACCTTGTGCCTAAGTGATAGTAAACAAATTTTGTTAATATTTACAGAGAAGTTAGAATAATATTTAATAATCTATATTTACCTGACATTGTCTCGAGAATTTTTTTAAATCGGTTCAACTAGTCAACGTTGAACAAATTTGCCGGAATTCGTTTTCTAGCCTTCGTTCGCTGTATGTAATGTGTTACGGGCCAACACCGAAATGGGGCAGGGCGCGATATGCCCGGACAATACGAGTTTTGCCCAACAGTATATTTTGAGCTATTTCAGGATTAGGCCGCGGTGTGACTGATATGTTTTGGGCAATGTACGATATAAATAAAAATATTAATAGTAATCATTATTAAACAAAATTAACATGGCAGTAGGATGATTTAATTCGGTCACACACAGAATTTTTGCTGTTTCAATCTGTCTGTTTCTTTGCTTTGATGTATTGTCGGTTATTGAGTTCAATTTAGTTTTGCTTCGGGCACTGTCATAGCAGGTTTGCTTATTTGTAATAATTGAGGTTATATTTTGTCTTATGCTTCTATCCATAAAATAATAACAAATTATTCCATATTTAATATTTCGATTAATCTCTGACCTTGAACTATAAACTGTAAACACTAACAACTTGTAAGATTTTTAGGTTATGTTTGTAGGACTTTAGAGTATGCAAACATAGAAATAGCATGCATAACAGGTGTAGTGTATACTAAGGTTTGCCAAAAGATAAGATGAAACATCGCGATGTGCCCGGACGGAAGCCGAAATATTATGATTTATAGATTTGCTCATTTTTAGAGGACATTTCGAGATTTGCCCGGATACATCCAGATATGCCCGTTCTTCGGTATCTGCCCGTAACATAGGCGTTGATAAAAAGAAGTAGCAGTATATCAAGTCTCTGCGCGTAGTAAGTTAATAGATTTATGAACTTCGAGTTTTTTGAAAATATCACTGCGACAATTATTAATATTAATATTTTAAATTTCCACCGAACGAAGGAAGAATAATTATAGTTCATGAAAATATATTCGTTGTACTAAAAAAGTGATCCAATGTTATTGATAATAGTGTTCAAAGTGAATTCTCTTCTGCTGACGACGTCGTGACCGCGGGTGTGGGTGGTCGACGCTTCACGCTCTTACGGCCGCCCGTGGTGGCGATGCCAGAACTTACAAGTTTTCGTGAGAACTTACGATTTCGGTTAACTTCTCACGATTTCACATTTCAAGTACAAAATTTCACGATTTTTACCTTTATAGAAATATCTATCAGCGAATTTCACTGCTATAGCAGATATCCTAAGACATATCCCCCTACAACTTAGAAGAGTCAAAATGCTCCAAAAATGTGTTTGTCACGTGTCTACAGCGGGACTGGGCTAGGTGTAAGACAAAGAAAGAGGAGAGAGAGAGAGAGAGAGAGAATGCTATAATCCCGGCTGCACGCGCCACCGCTATGGATTTATTACACCGAGCAAATCTGCGAAAAGACTGTTCCGGATGAAAATAATTCATTTTTCCACACACTTGCCATTGACGCACCATTTCTCAAATTTTATGGATAAAGTTCTTATAGGAAAAACCAAAAATTACTTAAAAACTCACTACAACACGTATATTCCGATCAGTCAGAAACGTTACACACAAAACACTACACCTTGACAAATCTTTGAGCAATGAATAAAAATGCCGACAGCAGGAGCTATGGTGGAAAAGCGACGTTGTCATTTTCACTCTAAATTTCGTCACTATGCAATGCAAATAAATTACTAAAATTTTATCAGTAAAAATAGTGGTGTGCTGGTATGTTTTGTTAATCCTTCGCCATATGCTTTAGCCTGTGGTATTTAGAACTGCAGATATTGCTACGGTAATTCCGTTATTTTAGTACCTATAGTTTATCAATCTGCATACCACAAACCGAAAGCCTGGCAGCAGCAGTTCTCAAAAAGTAGGCGGGGCCAGATGATAAGAAACTTTAACCTCATAGATTCAAAATGTAAATAATGGTATCTCATCCTTGTTTCTAAATCTATTGCATTACTATGGCTAGCCATAAACATGTATCTGGTTGAGATTGATACATTATTTCTAAGGGTTGCAATTTTTATGATAGGCAGTATAAAATCCGGGGGTCTGATTTACTTCTATTTTTGACTAATTAATATTAAGCATCATATCCAATTAGTGGTTTTTGAATAAATATTTGCAGTTAAAATTGCCCAAAGAAAATGTTGTTTCTAAGTTCACCTAATTAGTGTCATTATTACTAGTCTGTTTTTGCGCGGTTTGTTAAATATTTTTTCCAGACAAGTTAATGATACCTTGGCCACTGTTACAAATATCCCAAATGCACTTAATTATTGTGTATACAAAGTGTAAGTTAGGAGCTATTCAGCGCCAATTATTATTTTTTTAATGTTGCACTCTGCTATTTACTATAAAAAACCAGTAACTTTCCAGTGTAGACACATAAACATGTAATAATCCCCTTTTTAGCACCTTTTAGAAAACTGATATAAATTTGGCATTTACCAAATGACAGCTGTCAATTCTTTTTTGTAGATCTTCAGTGTTTAGGTAAGCGTAAGTTAGTTGCCATAGATACATTTCTCATAAATCATGTAATGAAAAAATTTCACATTTGGTCCCTACCTTTTGGTAATCACCGTATATTCAAAGTGTTTTTCAAAAAAAATATTTGCAAGGAAATGTACCCGTAAATGTTTCTGAAATAAGTGTTTATTCGAAATTTTTTTTTTATTAATATTCTTTAATACGGAATATGCATATAAACCTGAAATATATTTTTTTGTACTGTACCTAACTTACCAATATCCTACCATTTTTTTGATTACTTATACCTTCTGTCCATTTGGACTGATATATGAAAATTTTTCGAAAACACATTTTTTCGAAAATATATTTTCTCGAAAACACAACTTTTTGTCAATAATACAGATATTCGAAAACTAGGGATGTTCTCAATTTTTTTTTTCTGAAACCAATTTCGAATTTTTTTAACCACTTTTGGAAACTAAATTTATTCACGAAAACATGTTTTTAGAAAGAACATTTTTTGAACATTGTTTCGAAAAAGACTTTGAATATTCATATTAAAAAACAACACTTTCTCGAAACTAATTTACTACAGAGTAACATAGCAAATACAACGAAACGTAAACCTGACCAAACACAAAAAAGGTTCGTTTAGGTTAGTTTAGGATCTTTTTGTTATTCTTTGACAAGTGAAAAATGAGGTTTTCAGGGTACTTGTAATGGGTTTTTTTGCACGCTGGCACAATACAAGATTTACAAGGTAGGGTTTTAACAGATTTCATTGTTTAATAACAATAATTATACACAAATTACACTGTAATAAAAAAATAATTGTAACACAAAGAACAATGGTTACTGTATGGGCAAATAAGGCGGCTCTCCACATCATACTCGTCTAAACGTACACCTTTGTTTCCAAAGTTAAATTCCTCGTTTGATCGGTTGATGTGTTGTGACGAGGAAAACATAAATGGATAGAGTATGTGGCGCTAGGAAATGTGAATGTTTTCTGTGTTGCCTAACAAACAACTTTAGCTCAAGTTTTACGTTAACTTGTAGACTGACACTTTTTTGCGTTTCTTTGACGCCAATTGGCACTGAGGGCAAATGGCTGCTTTTTAAATTGTAATGTATTATACCGAGAAGTAAAAATTTCTTTTTAGTTAAATTATCCTAGTAATTTTCTTCAAAATAGTATTTTTGGGTTTGTAATAACTTCGTTAAACGATTTAGACAATAAAAAAATGCATATTCCTTATTCGTGTCGATATTTACGAGATTATATACTATGGTTTTACTTTTTGGCGTAGAAATAAAGGTAATTAAATATACTTTTTACGCCCTGTATATCAGAAACCAATATTAATTTCGACATAAATAATTTACACCCCGAATATCTAACAAAGTTAATTTAGCTGAATCATCCATACGATTATGAACCTTTGTTCTTGACATTAGTAATGCGGTTTTAAAACAAAAACTAAATTAACATAGAACACTTAAAAACCGAACAAAAAAACTGATTACAATAATTTCTGGTATCACTTATTTCGGACATGCACTGCACCATGTTATATTTTACCTCTAAATTGGAGACAACGAGTATAAAGTACAAAAAAGATGGTACGTACATAAGTGCGTCAAAGTTGGCCTCGTCTGCAAATACATGGTTTACAAGCCGCGGGGTATATCTTGTTGGTTTTAACTATTATTTTTAAAAACTCTTGAAGGACTGTTACAAAATAGGAAAAAACTACTGTTTTTAAGTTTGACTCATTTCGACTGCAATGGTGAATACGTTTAGCGAATTTTTGCTTAGACCAGTTTTAAAGAAAATTGCAAAATACAATGTTGAAAAACTGAAAAACACTTTGATCTTTCTCTCAACCGAAATTTTAATTCTTTTTTAGGTATCTTGGGTATTTCGCCACGGTTCTTAAAAATTTATAATGAAAATAAAACAAACGAAACAAAAACTTTTTTTTGCTTTTTTATTATTGTAAAGTCAACCCTTTAAGCCTTCGTGGTTAATATACTGACCACCAGTCCGAACCCCTAAATGGACACCTAGTTTTTTCTTTAATGCGCCTGGTTTTCTGTTCCGAAATCACAAAATACTTTAGGATAATAGCAGAAACACCTAGTGAGACATGTTTAACCCATGCAGGAGACTTTACACTCGTAGTTAGTTATTTAACCACTAACCGTTAACCCACTACAAAAAGTTAGGGTGAATGGTGGTTAATAAAGCGAACACTTTTTAAATTTTTTAAAATTTTTTAATTTGTTTACTTCTACACAAAAATCAAACAAAAAACGCCTGGTGATAGTCTTCCGCATCACTATCCTCTCCTATATCAGAATTTTACCAAAAATTTCATTTACCTCATTGTCGCCCAAATTTATCCATTTGTGGTACTTATAGTCCGGGAGCCGGTGACACTGAAAGTCCCGTCATCGCGGAATCAACATTTTTTTATGTACATTGATAGTTAATAGTCATACGAACAAAATGAGCTCGGTACGCGTTGATTTATTAAGCCGAAAGTATTTAAAAAAAAATTCATTATTATAAAGAAGCAAAAATGTTTTACCATTATCACGAATCTCAATGAATTATATTACATTTGATAGGAAATTTTGTAATTAAACAGAAAAAAATTGGCTTTCCGGCTTTATTTGGCCGAAAGAATCTGGCGTACCTATTTGAAAGGTGTGAGATGGGGTAAAATTTTACCATTACTATGCGAAAACTTTTTTTTAAAATTTTACTCGTTTCGATGTGATTTTCAAAAATATCTAGGTACTCCTGCCCAAAAACTGCCGGAAGTATGCAGCATACCAGTTGTATTGCATAGGCTCGATTCACATCAATTATTAAAAGCCGTGAGTTAAATAATTTTATTTCGGAGTAAATGTTTTTGCGAAATTTTTTTTACTTAATAATTATTATACTCTCCTATATTATATCAATATGAATTCCGTTTCAAGGGAAATTACTTTTGTTTTGAGATGTTTCTGTGCATCATACAATTTAGTATAAAGTACTGCATTCGAGGAATGTTTCAATAGTTCCAGCATTTTCCATGGTCCTTAAATAGAGTAAGTAGGAGAGATTTCTGGCACAGGTTTGAACACTGAATAATTTTTTCTCTCTTCATCCCCTATATTCTATATTATAGAAATATACTAACCTCTGCTCTATGACATTATGGTATACAATATACATTAAGGTAACGTTGTCACCTAGCATTTTTGGGAGTTTAAGACATTCTGTCCCTTCAGTTTGTTGATCATCCTAACTAAAGCTTTGCAAACGTGGGTTATTCCAGGGACGGCTCTAACCTAGTTAAAATAAAATTAGGATCCGATTAATTAATAAGGGAAAAAAAAGTACCTTTATTTCCCTTATTAGGTACTTTAAAAGGTGCTCAAAATGACCACCATGACGTTCTTGGCAATAATAAAGCCGAATTCGAAACTTTGCCAAGAAGCAACACCTGCCTTTCAAAAATGTGAAAAGTGAGTTACAAAATCGACTTTATTACAACCAAGAAGTTCATGGTGGTTGTTTTGAACAACTTTTAAAGTAATAAGAGAAATAAATTTAATTTTTAATTTTCTTTTCACGATTTCTAATTTTTAAAGGCTTGCCATTTAAAAACGAATTAATGTTTCTTTTTTAAATACTTCTAAAATGAGGTACCAGGGTACATAGGGTTGCATTTAAAATTTTTGACCACAGCTCCCTAGCGTCACCTCTCAAGGGGGTTGAAAAAGTTAAATCACATAAAAAAGTAGATTTATGAATTAATAAAATACCCCTAAAATGTGGTGTCTCTATCTTTATTAATTGCAAAGTTATTTGCCTATACTAAAACTTTTCGGACACCCTGTATTTCCGGGTTTCCCTATAGCCGTGCAACATTTTTATTAAAATATTCTAAACCGTTTTTAAGATAATAATATCGCATAACACTTAAAAATCTTCACCCTGTATGTGTTTTACGGTAATACAAAGAATCCTGTGATGTAATTTTTTATTCGAGAAATAAAAACCTATTAAAATTTAAATGAATTTATAAAATTTGCAGACAGACGTCGGACGCCAATAAGCGATCTTGTTCTTTCGCAAGATCGTTGCCAATTGGCTAGCGCGTTCGTGTGCGATCGGCATTTTACGGCCACGTACTGTTGGTTCTCTGTCAGTTTTTAATGATTTTGTTCAGGTTAATCCTCATAATTAAGTAATTTTAGGTAGGCAATAGTTCTATAATGAATTTCCAGTAGCAATGATTGTAGGAAGGATATTTTAACAAATAATGTTTAACCATATATGCTAAGCTGCGTCTAGTGTACAAAAATCGCAAGAATTCGTTATATAAAAATGTTAGCAATCTCTATCTACACAATGACAACAAAGTCAAAATTTAGTGAACAAGTCTATTGAACAGAAAATTCTTAAGACTCTTAACCACGACCCTGTGCTTGCAAATGTGTATTTGGTACCACACTATCAGCATTACGAGTACTTTTCCCATACCACAGGTACCCTTTAATCGGGCGCCAAAGAACTACGGACTGACACCCATTTACCAACCATCTCGGTGGGGGTACCGCCTCACTCTTCGGTCGTACCTGTCTAACTCGATCAGGTGTAACACTGCGGTAGCAACGATCGTAAGCGGCCGTGCTTTTGCACTTATTCGCGTTTGTTTTTTTTTTTAAATTGCATCAAAAGAGCCGTGTTGACAATCGCGAATCGAGACGTCAAAAGTCGATACGGTACGAGTTAAGTGACGCACTAAGTGCCGTGTGTCGTTGCTAACTTGGGATTTTGTTGGATTTATTGAGAAAAGAAAGTAAGTGTAGCAATTCGTGCTATTTTAAATATAAAATCTTGTATCTTGAATGAATTGTGGTCGTTTAAGCGAATTAGAGTAGTAAGATTTGAAAGTTTGTTTAACAAAGAATAATTCTTCGGACAAGAAGTTGAAAAATTTATATTCAACTCAAATTCTACGCTTTGTGCAACTGACAAATAGTACGTCAAATATTGTTATCATTTTAAAAAAGTTTGTTAACTTCTTGGATAAGAAATTCGTTCTTGTTGAGCCAACTTTACAGTGGTTAAAATATGGGTCAATTAGGAAACGATTAAGTAGGTTATGATGAAAAAATCGGCGTTTTAAATTAATAAAGCGCCAAAAAATTACAATAACGCAAAGTAGGATATACAACACAGTGCATTTTTTAAAAGCAGACCATAGGGTTTTTCCTGTTAAATTGTTAATCTCATGTTAGGCCCTGTTCCCCCAAAGGTATAGATATAAGACGTGACATAGGTAAAGTTCAGAGTCTTAAAATTATGTTAATTTGCCAATTATGCCGAAAAAGCTCCACAAAAATACATAAAAAATGCATTCATATTTTGAAAAACATTAATTTTTTACACCCATTGTATTGTTGTTTCTTACCTTTTCGTACCAAGTGAAGGTGATACATTTTCTAACATTTAATATCATAATTTTAAATGCATTTCTTAGGTATTTTTGGAATAACTGGCGAATTAACATAATTTTAAGACTGAAATTTACCTCTATCAGGTTTTATTTCTCTACTTCTAATATAACTGACCCTAACATGGGGTTAAAAATTTTTACATGTAAAACCGTATGATCCGCTTTTAAAAAAATGCACTGTATAAAGCACATATTATTATTACGATAGATGCTCCAACATGGTTTGAAACAAAAAACTGTCGTTATTGTTTTTTTTAAGAATTTACTAAAAGTTAATGCGCGAAGAAAAATTTGTTTTGACCTAAGCAAATTTAGTGTACTGTATGCATATACAGGGAGCCAAAAAACAGAAAAATGTTACAGTAAAATATAAAATTTAGAAACAAAAATTTCTGAGACGGCGGAATTAAAGAATTACAAGTAACAAAGTTTAATAAACTTTTAATATAAATACGCGAAGAAAATGTATTTTTAAACAGAGTAGGTACCTATTTACCAATTTTTTACTATAATTACAAAATTTTATTTGTCCAGTCAAACGATTTGAAATCGATCGCATGTTAGACTCTTTCTATAAGAAGTACAGAGATAAAACTTGACAGGTAAATGTCAAAGTCCTAAGATTATATAAATTTGCCAATTATACCAAAAAAAAAACTCCAAAAATACCTAAAAATACCTAAGTATTTTGACATAAAGTTTGAAATGTCAGAAAATGTGCTACGATTCAATAAATACAAGGGGTGTGAAAAATTAATGTTTTTTAAAAAATAAATGCAATTTTTAGGTATTTTATGCAGCTTTTTTTGGCATAATTGGCAGATTAACATGATCTTGAGACTCTGAAATTTACCCATGTGTCCAGTTTTATCTCTGTACTTGTAACAAAACAGGACCTAACATATTGTTAAAAATTTGCCATGCGCAACTCTATGGGCCATTTAAAAAAAGTGCACGGTATATTCCCGACATGAAATTTCCAAAAAAAAAATTACAAAAATATCGATTTATATTTTTTTAGGTACTAAGAAATGTTTTATAATAAATAAGACTCAGTAATTTCAAATGAGAGTTGTGTATCTGAACCAATTCCACCCTAATCCCTTCCGCTCTTCTAACCGCTACCTCTGTACCCCACAAAACCCCGACATAATACCAAAGATAATACTTAAGGTCAACCAAGTTCAAAAAATTCTTCTATCCCTTGACACCAAAAAGTCCTCCAGTCTGGATGGCATACCAGTAATTGTTCTAAAAAATGACGAGTGTAAAATAGTAGATATAATAATTATTATTTATCAGGTACGTGTTAGGTGCATAGTGTCTTGAAATAAGGTAAAATTATAAACAGTGAATAAGTGATGGGTTTAAGAAAGCCAAGGGCTGAGCAAAATAGGACGTATGAAGTTGTATCAAGAAACGTTGCGTATATTAATTTGTCACTTTTACTTTATTGTGAACTAAAATAAATACTTAAAATGGTTTTATTTTAAGTACAATGTTCCCTTATTAAGGGTCTCTTAATAGGGTCAAAGACATTGGGTTTCTCAATTTTAATTAATTTATATCAAATACAACATTTTTTTTGTTTTAAGATACAGTGCATTGAAATAAAAAATTAACCAAGAACTAAATTGTCGACATTGTTTGTTATCGTGCTATTTAAAAAGCGCCCTGGGGCTGGAGCTCCACGCTGTTAACATGACCCTTGTTGAAATGTAAATAAATTTGACAATTTGGGACATACATTTTAGTAAATTATTCTCATTTCCACATTTTTAAAGACAAAAAAAAAGGAAAATTATGTATCTAGTCAGGTTAATTATATGGAAAAATTTAAATTTCTGCCTAGTTAAAAAGCAGGCAATTTAAGGTCATTATTGTCGTGATTGTAATAATTTAAAATCACTATGTAATATTTAATTTAACGAAAATTACGATTGTAATTGCTTAGGTCTTTGTATACAACCAATGAATGATCAAAAGGTTTATTCGACTATAATATATTTTAAATTTGGCATTATGAAAGGTCAGGTGAAATAGATAATTTATAATTGACTCCCACAGATTTATAGATAGATTGATTTTCGTAGAAGTTTTAGTAATTTTGCTGCCAAGTTCACTATTTCCATTTTACAATTTTTGGAAAATACAGAAGAGAGAGATTTCAAGCAGAAAATTCATACATTCTTTTTTAATTATTTTTGTAATTAGGTCATTTCTTTAATGTACTTGGTTCGAACTTGGTTCGAAACTTAAAATAAACTTATTTCCTCACCATCATAAGGTAGAGTAAATGGTGCGTTTTTTTTATGGTATTCCCAGTTGGCCTACTTTACGATGTCAGTCTCGTGATCTTAAATGGCACTTGAGCCGCGCGGAGGGCCTTAGGCGGTGCGGGTCCTTTTCAATGGTCCGGGTTTGTTAATGTTGACGTCTTCATTGTAGCCTTCGCCATCAGTCATCTTCTAACTCACTCGTGCTCCTAAAAATCTGATCTTCCATTGATAAAATGTCCTCCTCTTCTTCGTCCTCGCTCTCGATTCGAACCTCTGGTGCATTTTTGCATAATTGGCTATAACAGACTGCACACACAATATAGCACCAACTCAGCTTTTCTGCAGCCACATGCTCCGCCGCATCCTTTCTTGCATTTGCATGAAATAAAAGTTACATAGGTCTTGGGTGCTGTTTTGTATATATATCATTGTTATTGCAGCTAGCCCATTGGTGCCAAGTTTCCAGCACCAGCCTTCTGGATTTTTTTAGATTCCAAACTATTTTTGGACTTGGTGGTACGTCCTAAATGCATGATGCTGCTACCCAAGCAAGATTGAATTAGCTTTTTATTGTCGATTTTGCGAAACGTTGGTAGCGGGCTTCTTCCAAAGTTTTCTCTTCCATGTTGCCACCATACAAAGCAACGAGAAAGCGTGCTTCAGCGTTTGCGATATCTTCTGGTTTGGCATCCTGATGTTTGAAGATGCCAATAATTGCATTAAGTCTTTTGTTTATTTGAACAAGCGAATAAAATTTTGTTTTTCCTTGGTTGAAGAGGGACGATGTCGTGTCACAGCCACTAAATGCATGGAGAATGTTCTCAGCTGCGTCTTTACGTCTCAAATTATTTGCGGAATATAGTCTTTCAGCAGTTTTGCGTCTCCCAGGTTTGCGAACGTAGATGTTGCTTTGGGGTGGTGATAGTGCTGTGAGCAGAACTAAAAGATCGACGTCTTCGTCTTCGTCAACGACAAAAACAGCATCAAATTTTGAGCTCAAAGAAATGGCTGTGCTAACAATCAACACATCAGCATCTTCAGCATTTACACCACCGGCGTTGTAACAACAAAAATTACTGTATTTTGGAATAAATTTTTCTATATAATATTAGTGATGTGGAAATAGTCAAAAATACAGTGTAATTTGTGCATACGCGATTTGCCAAGAAAAATGGCGGTTGCCGTTTTTGTTTTAAATGTTTAGATTTCCGCCGCTATAACTCAATACGTAGTAGACTAACAAAAAAATTATACAAAAAATGTAAGGAATTTTGTTTTCCTTAAGTTTGTATATAAACGTTTTCATTGAAGGATTAACCCTTAAGATTATATTTAAAAAAAACAACAATTTTTAGCACTTTAAATCCAAGATGGGGTCGAAAATTTGGATTTTTCGTTAGGGTTCCTACCTAAGCAACATTAATTCTAGGTTTCTCAGGTTTACTAAGAGTTTCTCAGGATTTACCTTATGTGAACATTATATCAAAATCGTTTCTACCCCACCTTTTGTAGGGCAAAAATCTCAAATGACTGGATTATTATTATGTCCACTACATTTAGACCATGTATTAGTGGTATATATGTATTATTGCTTGTATAACCTTTAGAATTAGCGAAAGTTTATATCAAAAGAAAAATTGTTCAATCCTAAAAGCGTTCTGTCTCTTTTCACAATACTAGGTCCTTAATCAACAATATTTTTATAAAGCAAATTTTGTTCAGGCGCGGCCCGTGAAATTTTATATGTGTCGTATCTCAGTTCCTATACGCATGGGACCCACACCAAATTATGGGATGTCACTATTGGGTTCTCTATATACATTTTCATAAAAAAATATTTAATTTTAAAATTTGCGAAAAAAGTTATTTTTTTGGACCGCTTCACCTGAGATCTGAGAAAGCTCTGAAGAAAATTTTGCTTCCAAGGTTTTTTTCATAAATTTTATCAGATTTTATCGATAAAATTAAAATTTCATTGAATTATCTCTAATGTCTTGAAATTAATTAGTTTTTAAAATTTTTACTCTAAAATATTTTTCTAAGAAATAATTTAAAATGTCATTTCTTTAAGGAAAATTAGAATATTTTCACGAAATTTGGAATTGTGAATTTGATATACTTTATGAAAAAATATGCTGAGTAAAATTTTCTTCATAACTTTCTCAGATCTCAGGTGAAGCAGCCCAACAAATTAACTTTTTTTCGCAAATTTCAAAATTAAATATTTTTTCACGAAAATGATTGTAGAGTACCCAACAGTAATATTTTATAATTTGGTGTGGGTCCCATGCGTTGGAACTGAGATACGACAATCTGAAATTCCAGGAACCGCCACTGATTTGGTTCAGACTCTCTACTAATCTCTACTCTAGTTACTTTGTGTACCCGGACTTCTAGACCATCCTGTAGTTGGTCTTATATGTTTCTTTCAGTTAAAAAAGTGTAATAATTATAAATTATTATATTAAGTTATGCAGTCATCGGTTGATTTAACGTGATTGAACTATCAAAATTTGGATTTTCATAAAAACCAAAAACTTGAACAGAAAAAATTTAATGATCCTCATCATCAAATCAGCCCGTTAACTCAGATCCTGCTTTGGTCTTTCCTCACATTAATTTTTATCATCATTTTAATTACTGGAACCTGTTTTTTGTTATTATTTGTTGGCTAAACATTCCCGTTAAAAAATAATATTTATTTTAAATAAACATGTTACTTAATAAATCTTAACTTTTTTTCTCGTAGTCAAGCCCCGGATAATCTTAAATATGTACAGAGTGATCACGTATAATGTCCCCCATCTTAACTGTTTTAATTAATTTTAATTTAATTTATTTAATTATAATTTAATTAATTTTAAATTAAAAATATGGGTATACGAGGTTTTCAAAGTAGTATTTGCAAGGGGGTCGAATATCATTTTAGGTCTGTTACAGGGTTTAGGTTTTTGGTAAGTTACAGCGTAACCGAGATACGGGAATGTCCCAAAATGCAAAATTTTCAAAAATTAAGAGGGCTAGTACAATTCTGTTTGTGGCATCTTTTGTTTCTTAAAAAAGTAACACAGTGCCGCGAAAACCGCACCCTTCTATCTTTACTAATAACGGAGATACCCCGTAAAATCATGGAAAAATACACGTTTCAAAATACCCTTTTACACTCGTCCGATTTGTGACCTTCGCCTTCGGTTCAGGTTTGTGTCTCACTCGTTTGAAAATCATTTTAAAAACTTGTACAATATACCATTTTGTTTTACAACCGATTTTAATAAATTTTTAGTATATGCTGACGACGACTATCCTGCCTTAAAGCATAAAATTAGCTTTTAAGTAGTTCAGTGGTTTGGCAGGTTTTAGAATATTTTATTATCACATTCTCACAAAATAATAACAATAACAAAAAAAAATTAACAATAACGCTTAAAGAACGTTTCTACGAATATGACACCTTTCATTGTCTACAACATCTTAAACACTCCTACGCCACTGACCAATGGAATTATTGATAAAATCTTGCGGAAATTCTTGTCAACAAATCTTGTTGTAAGCTGGTCAGTTATCTCAAATGTTGTTTCAATAAACCAAATTGCGTAATCCACTAACATAAATATTTTAATAAGTTACGAAATTACGCCCGACCCAATGGTGAGTTCCGCATTGTTGTCAAGTTTGCCGTTT
This sequence comes from Philopedon plagiatum, assembly GCA_963971165.1. Classification (NCBI taxonomy): domain Eukaryota; kingdom Metazoa; phylum Arthropoda; class Insecta; order Coleoptera; family Curculionidae; genus Philopedon; species Philopedon plagiatum. The sequence goes on from OZ020193.1 coordinate 94,055,904, forward strand.
TGCTGAAATCGACAGGAACTTTTTTTAAAATATAACGCTCTATATTTTATTGGATTTTCGAATTCAGCTTAAAATTCTGAATACTTCTTATTGGGAACATTTTATCCGAAAGTTAACAGTTTTCGAGAAAATGGTGGTTAAAAATCGTTATTTTATTTTATTTAACCTTAAAACACCTGTACACGAAAGTTTACCTGAAATGTCTAACATTGTCAGTTTCACATTTACAAAAAATTGATCATTTACCAGCAATCCAAAGAATTGAAATTTTAATAATACTGGGTTATGGGGACAGAATGCGAACGCAACAAGAAATTTGTAATATTTTTAATGACAAATATCGCTATACTATTAGGATATTTAGTACAAAAATAAACAATACAGGAGGAAATTATTTAAAAGTTGATAAAGAAAACTACCTACATCAAATGTTTAAAATGTTGTCGATTTATTTCTTTGCAGTATGTAAGCCAAATACTGCGGAAAAACATCTAAAACGTTTAGAAGAATGTCAGTTTCCTCGATTCTTCTACATTATGTTTCTATCCTTAACTTTAAATCATCGAGGTCAATTGACTTACTTTTGAATACAACATTTTTAAGATGATCCCACAAGAAGTAGTCGAGGGGCGTCAAGTCCGGAGACCGATCTGGCCACTGGATTGTACCCCTACGTTCAATCCATCTTCTACGAAAACACCATCGATATATTGCCAAACATTATGGGCATAGTGCGGTGGGACACCATCCTGCTGAAACCATATTTCAAAAAATCATATTCAAATAATCAATACAACAGGTAAATCAAAGTAACAACACTTACTTACGATTATTTGGAAATAGCTGCGCAAGAGCTGGGACAATTTAATTTCTTAGAAGATCCAAATATCTTTCTCCATTTAATGCCTCCTGCACGAAGGAGGGGCTAAGTATTCTCCGACCTATTATACCAGGCCAAACATTTACCTTTTGGGGTAACTGGGTATGATTTTCGCATAGCCAGTGAGGATTTTTCCTGGCCCAATATCGACAATTATGCCTATTAACTTTTGCATTCAAAAAAAAAATGGTGATTGGCCAGAGAAAATTATTCCGTGGACAAAATCTGTATTGACGTTGCAACGTTCCATAATGGTTTCACAAAATTCCGAGCGCCTGTCATAATCATCTTCTGAGAGCTCTTGCACAAGTCTTATTTTGTACGAATGAAACTTTTCGGTTTCAGAAGGCGGTCTAGGGACATGTGTGAAATGTTGATTTCTTTTCCCAGTGTTCTGGTCGAAAGATGGAGATTTTCCTCTAAACTAAGTAAAACATTCAAAGCCTTATCACCGTCTGTTGCACTTTTAGGTCGGCCAGAGCGTATAGCGTTTATTACGTTTTCAGTTTGGCGAAATTTTATTAAAACTTTATGTACTAACAGTACATTTAGTTAATGGATTTCTGTCAGGATATTTGTCATTGAAAATATTACAAACTTCTTGTTGCGTTCGCATTCTGTCCCCATAACCCAGTATTATTAAAATTTCAGTTCTGGGTTTGTATTAAATGATCCATCTTTTGTAAATGTACTAAACTGACAATGTCAGACATTTCATGTAAACTTTCGTGAGCAGGTTTTTTAAGATAAAAGAGCGATTTTTGACCACCATCTTCTCAAAAACTGTTAACTTTAGGATAAAATATTCCTAATAAGAAGTATTTAGAATTTTAAGCTGAATTCGAAAACCGAATAAAATATAGAGCGTTCCATTTAAAAACAAAAAGTTCCTGCCGATTTCAGGAAAACGGTAAACTAGACAACAATGCGGAACTTACCATTAAGGGAACAAAAAGTTCTAATAATAAGGGGATCTATATCTTATTGGTTTTGAGCTATTGTGGAATCAAAGGTTTCTAAAATTCAGAAAATATGGCAACATCGCAAGCTACTGTGGTCCAAAACCAGCAGCTCTTTTTCGGCTAACTTAATTTTAACCCCTCGTCGGAAGCCGCGTCGATTTTATATTCTTTACTGTGACGCCAAGCTTCATCGCGATCCGTTGCCCCGTTGAGACTTGATTGATCACTGAGCACCAAAGAAACATATTTTTGCATTTTTGATATAGGTAAGGATGGTTGTTTGATGTTGTTGAATGTTTATTTTAGGTTCTTTTGATACGTACCTACCTAAAATGATGACATTTTCTTCTGAATCGCCCAGTACATTTAATTGATTTTATTATTAAATCAGCCCGTTTTACTTTTATATGTTGTATTAATTACTGAAACCAGTCTTCTTTTTCTGTTATTTTTTCTGTTGAACATCTACGTTAAAAAATATGATTAATTGTAATTAAACACGTTTGACGAATTAATTTTAACGCTTAAAGTTCAATGTTGCTAATTTTAAGTAGTTCTTATTTGGCAAGATTAAACCTGTTAATTTTCAAAATTTATTTAATTGCCACCGACCAGTCTCCATAACCTTCTCTTTTTGTTGGTTCATTTTTTTCAACAAAAAAAATTAACGAAAAACTAGAATTACCTACCATTAAATGTACCTAAATTAAATAATCCTTGATAAAAATAATGTTATGTTAATCCATGAGGATTATTATTTATTTCTATTCGTTGAAGATTTTTAATGCACGGCTTTCTTGTTCATACATAAAGGCAAATATATTTTTACATACAAATATTTAAAAAGTCTTATTCTTACTTACTTTTTTATGTGAGACAGCGGCCCACCGGAAAGCGTCCCGTTGTCCTGTTGGAGCTTTTACGCCCTGGCCCCTGGAAAAAATAAAACAATTAGGTTTATTTCAAACAAATTCTTCATTACGAAACATTAAATATTACGGTGTTCAAACGCAATTTAAAAATCTCAAGAATATTACAAAATATGCACTTTTTATTTTATAAAAGATAATTTGTACTTCGTTTCTCATAGTATAGTCCTGAATAAACTTAGATTTATTCCCACGTATTAAGACAAATTTCACAACATGAACGCGATGTAATATATTGATATCTTTATTATTCTCTGTAATTTGCTTAATACCATATAGATACCGTAAGAATATTGACTTTTAAATTGTCAATTAATTTTTGCGTCTTTGTTAAATTATGTTAACACAATCAGATTCCTTTTTAGAGTTTTTGGTCAGTTCTATGATTTTCTTAATTTCGTAGTATTTTTAGCAATAGACTTTTTTCTTTTTCAGTGCAATTGAAGAATCTGTCCCTTTGTTTCGTTTCCATAATTATTATTTATCCAGAATATACAATTACCTTTAAAAGAAACACAAGATCGGTTCAATACAACTTTTTATGCTTGTCAGCTACACGACCGCTTTCGATTGCACGAATATAAAGGCCGATGTTCAGCGATTTATTTTTAACGCAGACTTTAGCTAGCTTTTGTTAAGTCATAGGACTGACTAACAAAAAACACAAAAATTTAACTCAGTAGTAAAACGTAACACGATTTTTGCTAGAGCTATTTTTTTTTTGAAAAACTTAACTGGTCAATAAAAGGACCGAATTTAAAAATAGGATAAACTTTGCGAACTCGTTGGTTAAAAATTTTATTATTATTAGGGGTAGAATAGGGACATAACAAAAATTTAAACACCTTTCATGTATGGTTTGGAAAGTATTTCATTCACTTAAAGGCCGTAATTACTAAGTAATAATACTATGTGTAAGCTTTAAATGAACAAAAAAGTTTTCTGTTCTGAGGATCATTTTCTTAGAGAATATCCCAAGCAAGCCTTTATATGTAGGCAGATATTTCTTGCAGTTATCTATACAAAGTGAAATCTTGAGGAAGTCTTAAAAGTAGGCTAAAGACTGTTGATTTAATATTGGTGTGTATTTGTATATGTCTAGCATAATGATGGTCGATTTATTCTGGCAATTTTTAAAGCAAATAAGTATATTGTACAATGAATTACTGTCAGTTAGTTGTTTATTATTGCAAAATTACTAAAATTAAAGGGGGTAATGGGTATAAAATAAATATCGTCTAATTTCTTGCCAAAGAAAAGCTAACAATTTCGACGAAGTCCAATCTTGTTTTCAGTTACTTGTGTTCAGTTCAATATTGTCAAAAGAAATTGTACAGTTCTCCTAATCAGGTAACTGTATATCGTTTATCAGAATTTTGGGAAAAAAATTCGGAAATATTTTTTCGACAAATCAATTTTAAAAACTGCATATTTTTTAAATACATATAATTTTTTGGAAAGCCATTTTTTAGAATACCGAATATCCAGCAGCCACATCGGCAGCTAAAACGCTTGGTTTTCTCTTTCGAGCCAGAAAATACTTCTACCCTTCCAACTTATACACTCTCTATGTTTCCCAAATAAGACCTAACCTAGAGTACTGCTCCCTCATCTGGGGAGCGGCATCACCTTCGACACTTAAGATCCTTGATTCTATCCAACAGAGAGCCATTCGACTTATCAATGATCCAGCTCTCACGAGAAAACTCCCTTCTCTCGCTCATCGCCGCGCTGTAGGGGATTTATCCCTTTTCTACCGCTACTTCCACGGATTCTGCTCTGAAGAACTAGCCGGTATTATTCCCCCCTTGAATGTCCCTAACAGAACAACAAGAGGCGCGTTACGTATGCATCCCTTTACTGTCCAGCTACAAAAGCCTAGAACAGACCACTTCTCACGCTCATTTATACCTAGGGTCTCCAGTTTATGGAACAAATTGCCTGCAAATGTTTTCCCTTCCCGTCCCAACCTCCAATCCATCAAATCCCGTGTCAATAGACTACATTTCCCTTCGCTTCAGACACCTACGGTACGTTAGTACTTAGGCTTGAAGTCTACGTGGGATATCTCAGATAACAAAAAATCTTTTTAAGTTTTTTCTATCAGAAAAAAAAATGTTAGCCAGCAGTTAGCGGTAATATCCGATGTATGTTTCTGTAGTGGCGTAAATTATAATACACATGCGCCAAATAAACAAAAAATAAAAATAAACTGTGCTGCCCAAATATGGAAAATGAAAATACTGTCTTTTTTGGCGTTGTTCGAAGAGTTTATGCTTGGGTTTGGCGTTCCTAATTTTTATTCAAACCAACCAAATTGCAGAGATAATAGAATAGCTCATAGGTTTTTAATGACGACTTATTAACAATGACAGGGCAAAAATTTGTCAAAACCTAACTGATCAACTAGATCTTAATTTAAACCAGTCATTTAAGTTATTCTAAAAATAATTTCTTCTATTTACGGCGCAAGTTATCAAAACAAAAATAAACGTTAAAGCAAGACTTAACTGCCTGCATTTTAATGTAATGGTAATGGAGGTCATGAAACTACAATGACAGATGGTAGGGGTTTATTTATAGAAGAATTATACAATAAGAACGGTTAATGAATTTTGTAATAAAGGTGTATTAACTAAATCATGCGTATAAGCTGACAGTTTCATGTTATTTTGTTGTGCGATGTTGGAAAGGTTAGGAAACATTTAATGGAGTCGTGGTCTGTGGGTAAAATTAATGGTCTAATAATTGCAGACTTGCGGTAATCTTCTACCAAGAAATTTGGTAGGCATTTAATACAGTGGCGAACCAGCATTTTGTTTTGTTTCACACAGTGTACGTGTGTAGAAGAAAGCAGGACAAGAGAGAGAATGCTAAACATTTTCCAAAGTTTATAGATAAAATCCTTTAAAAACAAGTTACTTGAAATTTCACTAAAACACGTAGTTTCCGACCTGTCAAAAACAACACAAAATACTACGCCTTGACAAATATTTAAGCCATGAATGAACGGAACTAAGGCACGTTTTATAGATAAAAAGCGACGTTGCCACTCTCGCTCTAAATTTCTTTACCATGCGATGGAAATAAATTACTAAAAAAATTTTAACACGAAATATTATGATATATTGGTATATTTAATTAACGTAAGTCATATGCTTTAGCCTGTGATATTTACGATTGCAGATATTAACCTACAGGATCGTTATTTTAGGATCGTTTATTAATCTGAAAATATGCCACATCAGTGAAAGCCTGGCAACAGCCGTCCTCAAAATGTAGGTGGGAGACCATATAGTTGCTCAGATTAAGGGTAACCCTGGAATATAATCTGATTGCTTTAAAATGTAAATAATGATATCTCCTCCTTGTTTCTAGATCTATGAGTTAACCTGAGATTAAAAAAATCGGGGATTAAGTTATTTATAAGTATTTTAGTGCTAATTTATTTATCCTCTAAAATTATTCCTCTTGTTTTCAAAAAGTTCTTGCCAAATAGCAAAAATACTGTTTGCACTTTCGGGACTAAAGAATGTGCTTTAGTCCTTCCAAACAGGGACTAAAGTGGTTCATTTAATCACTAGGCACTAAAGTGTATCCTAGCAACCCATGATTAAAAAACGTCATATTCGACAAAATTTTATTTACTTGTTTATATTTAAATGGATGTTTACAATAGTGCATTTACAATATTAAATAATTTATTTATTTCATCGACAGTATGCTGAACGCCACTACTTGATGTAGAAGTACATGTGCCAGCTTCAGAAAATAGCATAAAAGCTTGTCTGGAAGTGTTTCCAAAAGCTCCGGCAATTTGGTATGCGTCCATGTCACCATCCATGTCCAACTATTTTGTATTTTGGAATTTTCAACGTACCCCTCTGAGACGGCTGCCGATTTCCATCCTCTATTCCTTTTTAAACATCCACAGATGCACCAGTAGTCAGATTATAAAGCTGTGTCCAGTATATAATGATATATTGGGTAGATTTAACAATGATACTTTTTGGGGTAGTTTCCCAAATATATTTCTCCGACTGACTGCGTAGTACATTGATTGTTTTGATAACGAATGAAAAATCTTGAATGAAGGGGCTTTTCTTAGAGCCATGTACTTCCGGCACAGTTCAGTAAAATTGACTGTATTTCTATCTGAATTTTTAACAATAAAATTCCTTTATATCTTGCGTCTAGCGTTTTTAATATCAATTAAAATTGAGTGGCCCAAATCAGTAACATCATCCACCGTCAACTGAACCTCTACAGGCCTCTGCGACGCCAAAAATAAGCGATACCTGAAAATCACAAATACTAGCCTTTGTCATTAAAAACTGATTGTCTGGGACTTCCGATAAAAATTTGTCAACCTGGACTCCTGTTGGTGCTTTTGCTTTTTTCGGTTTATATCCTTTCTTTCTTCTTTTCAGCATGGCAGTTAATTTATGAAATTTGCTGATATCGATGTTATTTTTAATATTGAGCATGATCTTCAGCATGGAATAATGGGTCCAAAGTGTTGAAGCTGAGAGTCCTGGATTTTTCTGTGAAAAATACAAGCAAATCATCTTCGCTGAAATTTTCCACTTTTCGTTCACAGCACCATTTTGCAAATGTCTGATACTGTGCTTTGTATATTTTCTTGATTTTGTCGGCAAAATACCATTTAACGCCTCTTTAGCTGCTCCTTTAAAGTCAAAATCTTCCATTTTGAAAATTGTGATCACGAAATTGATGACAGACAACTTGATTATTTTTACCGTAGCTAAGTGACTCTTTTATTTCAAAATACACTAATAAAATAATCAACTGATTCTTGTCAAATTAAAATGTAACACTGACAGGTGTTTTTAAATTTATATTTACGGGTTACTTAATTTTAGTAATATTTTCCCGAAAGTGCAAAAAATAATATAAAATACCGCGGGACTAAAATGACTTAATCCTTAGTGTAGCTGTTGCCCTCGGGCAATAAACTCCACTCGCGGGATTAAATAGGGAATTTAAGTCCCACTATATAATACACTATTTTGTATTATCAATAGATTATTGATTCCTGCCATTCTTGCCAAAGAAAAAACATATTTTTAAAATTTCAGTACCGTTAAATACCGCTTGTCAAAATTTGTATAATTTATCCTCTCTGAGTAACTTACTAGAATTAAATATAATAATGATTATTGTTTTGTAATTATTAATGTTTTGTAATATTAAATTTAAAATATTGGATTAACTTAATAAACTTTTAAATCTGATTTTAATCACCAAATACTTCTTATTAATTATAAACAAGTGGTTTTCGTTAATTATAAATTTAAAATAATAACAAATTATTTCTGGTTAAAGCGTGGCTCCAATTTATTAAAAAAAGTTGTTTTTGATATACAAGGACGCTTAAAGTGACAACAAGGAAATTCTCACGTGTATAAGGATTTTAACTAAAAAAAACTGGTTAATATTAGACAATTTGCTCACGATGTTACTGTTAAATTGCTGTAGCTTTGACCTAGATTTCAACATGAAATCTATGCTAAAACTTCATAATAATTATTATTGGCAAATAGAATGCGAATAAAATATTTAGTGTTATTGTGTCATCTGCTGTAAAAGCTAATAAAAACGTATTATTTCTCACAAAAATCGCCAATTTTTGTTTTAAATGTTACGGCAAAGTATCGCTAGTTGCCACTAATACTTTTAGATTATAATAAGAGTTAGCATACGAGGGCTAATTGAAAAATATTAACAGGAATCTATTAACGGTCTGCTAAACACTATCGGCCAGATTCTCCAATGCTAGTCCGGTCTAATTTGATAACCAAAAGTTTAAAACTGACAAGTGTAAGAATAAGACAACTAAGTTTCATACTATGAATTTGTTTCTTAGTTGTTTTCTAATATTTATAAAGAAAACGACAATTTTTGTACGTACTTTACACAATAATACAATAGAATTTATGCTAGCAGTATATTGTAAGATGAAAATCATTTGGAAACCAAGCAAATCGCAGAAATATAAGATTTTTTGATCACTTATTAACAATGACAGAACAAAAATCTGTCAAAACATAACTGATCAATAAAAAGATCTTAATTTAAATCAGTACTAAATCTTAAATCTTCAAAGTGAATCTGAACGTATGTGTTTAAAAAGATGAAAGTGGAGTAATGTGTAGACTTAAGTTAATCCTTGAGGTATCTTCAGAATAATCCGGTAAATAAGAGAAAAGATCCATCTATCCGTTGCAGAACGAATCATTCACTAAATTCTTGATTGAAGAAGCGTTTCAACTGGTTGATACGTTGAGAAGATTCCAATCATAGCTTGAACATGTTCGCTCTAAGAGCTATGATGATAAGGCGTGTCATTTTGTTGTTGTGTTGGGAATAACCAATAAAAAAAATAAGAGATGTCAGTTCTTTTGAGTAAAAGCCGTGAAAATACCTGTAAAAGTTGGCCAGATTTTCCACTGCAGGTCGGTAAAAGAAAGAAGGAGGTTCTCTTATAAGATTAGGGTCACTGAGAAGTCGGACGACCCTCTGGTCCTCTATCGAGGACTCTAAGTGTCGAGAAAGGTGTCCAAACGATGCCAGCAAGAATAAATAATTCTTTATTATGCTAGCTTCATGTGGGTGGAATTTTTTGTGTGAAAGAGAACAAGATTGGGTTCTAAAAGCGTTGAACTGGAAGCTTCTTGGGATTCTATTCTAAACTTAATTGGTGTTTCTGAGAAAGGGGCATGTCGATGGTTCTGCTCTTACAGCTTGGTGAAATGGATATTGGAGTGGAGAGTACCATTATTGGCATAACTATAAATGGGATTGATAGTAGAAGAGGCTACTCCCTAGTTGTTGTTTTTGAGTTACTATTTATGATGTAAGTGCACTTTTATATGGAATGTGCAATTTTAAACACCATTTTTTATTATGGGTTTGGTTTGAGAATGTCAGCTTAACAAAAGTATTTATAAACCTAAAGCTTTTAGATACGATTTAGATTTTGCATACAAAACAGATGAAAAAATAAATTTGTTTAATTTTGTTATAACTCTAAAATATTAGCTTAAAAGAAATGATATTATTTTAAAGCGGGGTGCAAAACTACGAGGGGAGATTTTTATGTAATCTACCTAGACATGAAAGAAAAGACAGAGAGCAATGAAAAATCTTTTTTTAAAAAGTGTTCCTTCAACATCTATACGCTTATTTTAACGTTTCTGTAATAACGAGATCCCTTCTAACAAATGTTTCGGCAACTCAGAGGAAAATCTTCGCCCTCGTAATCGTTTTTTCAACGTAGGAAAAAGATAGTAATCGCGGGATAATAGATCCCGATTATAGAAACCCCCACATGCCTCGGTAACTTGTCGAACTTTTTGAGCCTTATGCACCCTGCAATTGTCGTGTAGCAGTATGGTTTCTTCATCAAAATTTTGAGGCCTTTTCGCTTGGATAGCAGCTTTAAGATTTTCAGTGGTCCCTTTGTAAACATCACCGGTAATTATACTGCCTTTCTTCATGTACTCAAACAATAAAATCCCCTCGCAGTCTCAGAAACCGTTGCCATCAATTTTCCCGCAAAACACTGCGTTTTCGCCTTTTCTAGTGGCGGAGACCCTTTATGATTCTTGTTTTTTTGGAGGGTCCAAGTGATAAACACAGGTTTCATTGCCAGTGACGGTTTTCGAAAAAAAGCCGCAGTATTCTTTTAACGTATCCAAATTGTCCTGGCAAATTTCTCGCCTGACAAGTTTCTGTTCTGTTCATCCCTAAATCTTCATGTAGAATTTTTAAAATTGTCCCTGGTATCTGAACTTCCCTTGCAATAACCGAAACTTTAATTCTTTGATCTGTGAACACCAAACTTCCAATTTTCTCTATTATTTCTTGTGTTCTTGCCTCGGGAGGTCTATCAGATTTTGGATCATCTCCAATAGATTCCCGACCCCAACGAAATTCTTTCGACCAGAATTTTACTTGATAATGCGATGGAGCATTCTTACTATATACAGCAATGAATGGCAATGAAAACATTTGTGAATAAGTTTTGGGCCATTACCCTCTTTAGTCAAAAACTTTATCACGCTTCTGTGTTCAAGATTTAGTTCACTCATTAATCACTCACTAATCACTACTCATCACTAACTCACTAATCAAACCGCTACCAAAACAACAAAAATCTTTTTAAGTTTAACACCACCTACTTAGAATACTTCCGAAAGTTGACAATACTTGACTTTTAAAACTCATTGACATTCGTCATTGTTTCCATGGCTAGGTACTAGGTAGATTACATAAAAATCTCCCCTCGTAAGAAAATAATTCTTCTTTTATACATTATGTTCTTGATTGACTGTAGTAACTGTTAGTAGTTAAGGATGTGATGGTCATATCCAAAGCTTTTGGCTTAATATTTTAGAATTAATTTTAAGTTAATGGCTTTCTCCTTAACACTGTGAAAAACGGATAGAAGTGAGATAGACCTTATGGTTTTTTATTACTATCGCCTAGCTGTCCCTTCTGGGAGAAATTTGGAATCCTTCTTGGGAACTCGTTGCATACGGGCAGTTAGTCAGTTTGGAGGAAATACTACCCGAAAAGAAATCCCTCGTCATAGGAAACTTGGATTACTAGACGAAATCACAGATCGATGGACCAACCATAGTCTTTATTTAATTGAAACAAATAAAAAAAAAGAAGAAAATCACACATTAACAATTTACTTTAATGCGAATATAAAATTGCTATAATCCTGACCGAGATTTTAACACGAAATCTATGCTAAAAGTCATAACAGTAGTTATTGGTAAATAAAATATAAATAAAATGTTTGGTGTTATTGTGTCACCTGCAACGAACGTTAAGTACAGCTTAAAAGATAACTGTACTGTAATCAAATGTAACTATTATAAAATAACCCGATAAAATACACTAGTTATCATTAATATTGCAACACCTATAAATAGTGCATCTAGCTTGAAATTTTGCAAATCAATATAGAAAACTATTACGCAATAATTTGTGATACTTTGGAACTCAACGATATATGAAAAGTCTTTGAAATCCTAATAATGGGTATAACCACTTTGGAAACTTCACAGTCAGCAATAAACATGCTTCTGAGCAAATGGTCGATGTCCTCTGTATCCCAGGCAGCTTGAATTTCATTCCTGAACTCTGCTAAAGTACTGGGAAAAGGGCAAGAGAGTGTGGAAGCCAAGGAAGCACATTAACATTAAATTGTTCTAGATAAGCATAGTTGTACGAGCGATATATGGCCGTGCAATATCCTGCTGGAAAAGGACGATTCCAGTACGTTCAATGTTGAGTAGATGCGTGCGATGGATCTTTAATAAAATATAATGAAGATCTACTAGCAATGGTTCCCTACATCATAACACCTACAGTGCAAGCGACATGTCGTTCAACTGAAAATGCAAAACGTTTTAGGAGTGCAGCTAATAAAGTCCAAATAGCCATGTTAATCCTCAACGTCCGTAACGGATAGGACACCATAGGAAGAAGAAGAATTAATATTTGCAAAAGAGAATATTTTTTAAACAATCATATTCGCATAATGTACATTCGGTATATTTAGTTCTAAAAAAGCTTTAATACTTTGATGCTACAATAATTTAGTGACAATTTTATCAGCGATTGTTTATAACAAAAAAGTGTTCTTCATAAAAGAAATTGACATTGTTCAGCCATAACTTTTTAGGAGTCACTGTATATGAGAAATTTATTTCAGAATGAAAAATTTGAATCCCATTTTAGTTTTTCCTTAAACTTTTCTCTTCAACAGGTACATTTTGTTGAATAATACGTTTATTTAATTTTATACAAACACCGCAATATCCATGGATTTATTAAGAAAGGATTCGATGTCCATATACTGTGAGCGTATCGAAAGTGAAGCCTTATATTTGTTATTTGTTATGAAAACATTTCCCCCAGGAGATTAGTTTACGAACTACGTAATTGAATCAAGAATGGTAGTAGAAAGAGATAAAATAGCATTGGAGTGTTGGTGCTCAGAAGTGTTGCTGTCTGTGCTGGTTGCTTAGAACAACGGCTGAACCTCGGTCTGAACACTCGGTTACACGTACGTCCTTGTCCAATGAACTAGGAAAGAAAAAGTGCGATTTATAGATTTATAAATGACTCGGAGCGACTGTAAATAAACACCTTTAGAAATAACATAACCTATAAATAATAAAACCTTTTTAACTTAAGTTTATTATTATTTAGCAGAAAAATAAAATATTTTAGGGCTTTTACTACTTTTAGTAAATCTTGTGATGCTTCTAACGTATTTTTTGTACAAAAATACAAGGTTAAATAAGATGTGGCCAATGTTTACAAATTGTGTTTACACTGTCGTTTAGAATGGTTTGTTTTGGCTTCAAAGAATGTTAAATCATCCCGTATCCATTCTTAATAAATTCATGGCAATATCCCTAGAACTGTTAGGTTTGGGTATAGAGAATGTTAAAAATATAAACAGTTTATAATTTTCAGCAGAATCAGAAACTAAAGCAAAGAATATATTTGACCCGCCAAAACATTTTTAGCAATTCTGTATGTTCAAACCAATTTTAGAAATATGGATTTTTGAAAGTTCTATAATTTTATGCATATGAAAATAATTAGACGACTTACCATTTAAATATTGGGTTAGCAAGAACAAACATGTATTAAATCATTTGCACAGCATATTATGTTTTGTCGGCAGTGAAAAAATATTGGGTTCAATACGAGTTTCCAAAATAAATAGTCATGAAGCCACATTATTACTTGGTCAGCAGGATTATAAAATTGATCAGAAACAAAATAATATCGATAAGCAATAATATTTATTTAATATTGAATTGATGTAGCCTTTACCTGATGAAAAATTTTGGGTGATTCATTGAGTAGTTGATACATGCAATAAGAACAGTATTCAGTTTATACCAACCAACCATCCGACGAGGATACTGTGTGTTGAAACAATTGTCATATTTAACAATAAAATTTGGTGAAGATTTATATACGTTTGGTGTATTAGTACAAAGTTTTAATATTTATTTGTTTGCTCAGGTTTGCTTAGTTTTAGGTTTTATCGATATAGATTAAAAGTATGAACGAGATTTGATTATTCAGTAACTGATTTGATTACCTATTCAGCTTGCCAACATTTAATTAAATCTGATTTGCAATTTGCCTCTTTATTACTTATATTGCTGCAAATATATTTAATTAACTTTAGAAATAACTTTAGAGCTGTATAATAAGATATTATTTGCTGATCAATCTTGTTCCTCTTGCTGACCACAAGTGGCAGCTCAACTGAATTTGCCATCAGAATAGTATATTAACGAGCATGGAATGACATGCATTTCCTACGAGTATGACGTTTGCAGCACGATGCCGCAGGCGAGTGCTGCAAATCATACGAGTAGGAAATGGTCATTCCATGCGAGTTTTACACTATACTTTTTCTACGAATGTTACTGTTAATAAAATGGGATTAGTAATATTTTTCTTTTTAAGATGTCAAAAAATGTCAATGAAATTATAAAGATTTTGACGCGGCACCGGTCAACGCCACCTTTGTAAAAAATACCCGTGCACAATGGGAACTTTGTAGTTCAATCACCATGGTGATTGAAGCACAATGAAAATGTGTAAAACACAATGCACCATGTTCCGAAATTACTATTGAACATACAATAAAGGTTTTTATTAACATTCGTAGAAAAAATATTTTAGAGCTGACCAAAACCCTAATATTATGCTTTCCGTATAAATGATAGCTATAAAATCATTATACCACTACGAGGGTTTCCTATTTTATCGACTGTTGATGTCATTTTATTTGCTGTTCGCTGCGCTTTCCCTGAATCTGCTCAGCGTGTTCTAGTGTTAATTTGTTAAAAAATATCTTCTTTTTAAAAACTTATACGGCCAGATTCTCCAACGCTAGAGCGGTCTAACATGACAACCAAAAGTTTTAAACTGACAAGTATAAGAATATGACAACTAAGTTGTATACTATGAATTTGTTTCCGAGTTTTTTCGCAAATTTATAAAGAAAATGGCAGTTTTAGTACGCAAAAATATTTTTTCCGAACAAGCATATTTTCTAGATAAACATTTTTCAGAAAATTATTTGTGAAAAATTATTTCACAAAAATATTTTCAAAATTTTTTGTTTATCCGTATATGATCTAATTAAAAAAGCTCCATTTTTAAATGCAACAAAATACTATTATGAAATAACTTTGAAATCGTACAGTATTAAATATGCATAGAAACAAAATATTGTAAATCATTTTGTTAAATTGTGAATCTAATTATCATTGTCAAACATTTAATTTGAACTTTCCCTCCAAAAACTAGTTTAAACTGACGACAAAAATCAGGAATAACTTGTTTTGGCCACGTTGTCCTTAATATTAATGTGAACTGTTTTTATTATGATTCCTCTTTAAATTATCATAATTAGCTGGAAAATTTTAATACCTAATTTGTTAATTATAATTAGTATTTTACCCATACACATAACAAAGCAATAACCATAATAATAGCCTTGAGAAGAGTTTAAATAAATACTTAGCAATAAAGCATTTTTAATATCCATACGATATTGAAAACACTGAACCTGAGCAAACGTCACGATGGGCGCGACGTCGAGCCCTGTATAAGGACATCGAATTATTTTTTGACCCGACCTATCATACTTTCTACAGCTTTTTACTATCTTTATTTGTTTCAAAGATAGTGTTTGGGGTTTTAGGTAAAACACCCTGGGTATCTTTCAAGCCGCGAGCATCAGGTTCTACAAGTACAGATTTGACCTATTAATACGTAGAGAGGTCCCGATCTGATGAAACCAAGCGATTGCAATTACATTTCAGTCAATCCTGTGTTCGTCGTCCAGCGAGAACCGATTTAGTAATCCGATTAAACCGAAAAGGAAAAACATGACAAATATATGAACACACACTACACTCTTACAAAAATATTGCACTTTTTACACCATTTTGAATGAGTTCTTACTTGAATAACAGTTTTGAGCAATTTTTTTATAGAAATTCTAGGTTTTGGAAAAAATAAACACAAAGAGACAAAAAAAAGTCAATAAAGGAGACATTTTTGATGTAACTTATTTTAAGAAATTGCAAGAATCGATAGAGCTAAGAAAGTTACGAAAGGCAACAACAAAGACAGAGACAGGCTATGGAAAGATATAGTAAGAAATCAACTCTGGTTCCATTTCCTGCAAAATTTACGTTGTTAATAAAGATAAACCAATGTGTTTACGAGAAGTGTGATGGGAATAATTTATGTCCTGCTTTTAAATTTATTGTTTTTTGTGTATGAGTCCCATAAACTTTCCATTTCCATGGTGACATTAAGTAAATGTTTACATAATAACATCTATAAACAATAAAGAGTAGATAAGCAATAAAGACAATTTCTTGTAAAAATTTGTTACATTCTGTTTATAATGTAATTTTTTCTTTTCATCTCGCCGTTGTAATTTTAATATCTCCTATGTGCATATAGTATACCTACTATCAAGAAGAAGCCCGTTCAACATTTCTTTTCTCCGTAATTTAAATGGATGGAAAAAATTTATTTTAACTAAATGTTGCATAGTAGAACGGTATTTTACTTTTTGTCGTAAGTCCAAACTAATGTCCAAACAATATGATTTTGGCTTTTACGCAAAAATCTAATTAACTTCAAATAGAAACAAAAAGGAAAATTCCAATGCAGTTTGCCACATTAAAATGATATAATAAAAAAATATTTTCCTAGAAGTCCCACCAAGGCAGATCTACCAGTATTTACTAAGTTTTAATATCTGAAGTGATTTCTATATCTAAAAAGTAAAAAATATCCTACAGAGGTAGCTAAAAGAGGCATAACATAATTTGCTAATTTAATTTTTCTGTTTCACGAATTACAGAAACTATCTATAGGATTCTTATATAATGCAAGAATTTCACAAGAATATAAAATAAAATTACCAGCTACAGGATTGTAGTAAACCTACTCTTTATAGCGAAGTTCTTGGTTTCTAGGTTTAAAAAGCACTGCACTGGCTGCACTGCAGTGGCTAGAGTTTCGGGTTAGATGCGCTCGAAGGCCAAGAGCCGGACTACAGTCAAGAGACGGCGGCGATCACGTTGTCGGAGATATCGTTCTGGTTAGTATATTAATTTTGTGTCACGTCACATATGAAACATTTTTCTATCCAGCTATAAAAACCTAGAACATCCCACTTCTCTCGCTCATTCATGCCTATGGTCGCCAGATTATGGGAAAAAATTGGACGCAGAGGTTTTCCCTTTTTCTCACAACCTTTAGTCTTTTAAATTCCGTATCAATAGATTACATTTTCCTTCTCTTCAGACGCCCACGGTACGTTAGTACTTAGGCTTGAAGTCTGCGTGGGCTACACTACACTACTTACATCTTATGATCATGTGTGTGCAATTATGTAGATACAGCATATTTCATCTTCTTATCTTTTATTCGCAAAAAAGAAACTCTTGAGTTAAAGAAAATTACTTTACAGAATTTTTTTCCCGCTTAAACATTCTTTCTTTATTCTTTAAAGTGTGAAATCCATGTATTTGATCATATTTCTTCTTATAGAACAAAGTATATATTAAAATAAAACTTTTTTAATTTTTTATTTTAATTCCCTATACCTCCATGTGAGCGAATTAATATTGATGCATCGATTTAAAGAGGAGCAGTAATAAAAAGGAGATATATTAATTTTCGAATTTATTAATTAAATGTGTAAAATAAAATAATCGTTTAAAAATTTTTATGACACTTCCAATTCCTTAAAAGTTCCTTTAGATCCATAATTCTACTGGAATTAAAAAGCACGGGGCTACTCTTTTGTTTTATTAGGGTGACATTAGGAGAGATGCTGGCAACGGGCATACAAATAATAAGAATAACAATAGGACCGAACATGCCGCCACCTAGAATTCGAGTATTTCATTCCTAAGTAATACCTATAATTAATTTCGAAAATGGACGATTTTTCTAATTCTGGAAATTTTGTAAAATTTATTTTTGGTACTTCTACAAAAACATCTTTTGAAACTATACAAGATTGTGTTGTGATTGCTTCCCATAACTTTATTACAAGAGCTTTATTGTAATGAAGTGTAAACTTAATTTAGTTATATTTCTTTAATTTAAACATTTTTGATAAAATATGTTTTTTATTTTAAATTTATTGGGCTTAGAGTGAAGTTAGACTCTTATTCGGATTTAATATTACTTCAAATCTTGTGCAAATTTTTGAGAGAATCCTTAGGTTTAATTTAATTCCCCTTTTTTTGTGGGGTATAAAAAACCACAGAGGACATTTTTCTAATTTTTTTAATTATTGTTAACCACAGGTACGACAAAATGGTTTGTCTGGTATTGGCAAATTCGGTAATTATGGTTGTTGTTTGTTTAAATACTCCACAATGTCATACACGTAATTAAATTATTTTATTGCTCATTAAATGTGTGTCATTGTTAATATTTTAACAAAACAATAACATCAGAACCCGACAGGACCAAAATATATGTATATGTATTATTCTATTAGACGTAATGTATACAATAAATTAGCTTGTACCTGCGGTTTCGCTCGCATATAATTTATATCCTTAACGTATTATTGGACACTGACACCTGAACAAACCTTGACAAAACAAAAGATTTTTGCTCCTCTGTCGCATACATACTGTACATGAAATAATGTTAAGAAAAAGTTGGCAGATTTTGTATTCCTCTTAACGAAACAATATTGTACTTCCATTTGTTCAGTTCATTCGTAACACATCTTGTATACTACTCATCGAGATAAAAAGTAGCCGAAGTCATTCTCATTAGTGTACATACACATACAAGCAAAAAATATCGAATAAAGAATATATATATATATATATATATATATATATATATATATATATATATATATATATATATATATATATATATATATATATATATCATCTAAAGTTGTAGGTGCAGTCGCAATTACTTTGTTTTTTATAAAACCCCAAAAGTAAAAGTCACGGGGACCAAACAGGCCAGAAACTGAGAAACAATCGTTGAAACGTAAAAATTCTCAAATGGCTTAAGTATAAATAACGCATTTCTATGGAAACGAAAAATAATTCTGAAATAAGTGGATTTGATTTATTGGTAAAATTAATTAATTTTTTTAAATTCAACCAAAATTTAGTTAACCATAATTCTGAAACCAAAAGAGCAAATTTAAAAAAAATTGTGCAAATACGTAGTTTTCTACGTAATTTAAATTTTATAAATAAAAGTACATCATCCCATTTAAAATTCGAAGTTTTTTTTTTTAAATTTAATTTTTAATTTTTTAAATTAAAGTTTTAATTTTTTAAAATTCACAGATTTGTCACCGTTGAACTTATGGATGTCAAACTTTAACAACTTATTTATAAAAGATCATAGTGGTTACCATAGCAACCATGTTCAATTTTGTCTACTAGAAACTTTCCAAGCAACTATATGTATATCAATATCCCCTCGTATGCTTTTCTCTTACCCAAATGAGTAAACAGAGTTTTTATACGATTTACCAAAAATTTTCTTATGCCATCGAAAATTCGAGACAAATATAAAGCAATTATTCCTTTACTAATTATACAGGGTGTCTGGAAAAGGTCTGTACAAAATGCTACCACGTATTCGTGAGACTAAAATAAGACGATTTAACCCAACTTACCTATATCCAAAAGTGTTTCGTTAGGGAGATACAGAGCCCCAAAGGGGTACTTAACGATTTACTTTTTTGGCTCTAACTTTTGAACCGACTTGTATAATTTAATGAAATTTTAATATTTTATGTTGGCCATAAAGACTCAAAAAACCATACTACAGTAGGTGTTTGAGATCGTCAGGGAAGTCAGGAACGGACTTGCCACCACACTCGTTGAGCCAAATTTTTGACAGGTATCATTTTACAGAGCTCAAAACTGATTTTTTAAATACTTTCGTCATTCCTCTTTAAAAAAGGTACTCTACATTTGTTTCGATAAAATTAGCCGTTTTCGAAAAAATTAAGTTTTTGTATAACACGTTATTGAAATAATTTTATCAGAATACTACAATTAAACGCCTGTCGTTTTTATTTCGTTAACAATGTGTTATTGACAACACTTGTCAAAATTGTCTGACTGATTATACAAGAATTAAGTAATGTAGCATTATTCCTATAGCGAATATGCTGACATGCATCTAATTTATGGACAAGCACTTGGCAATTGTGTGGAGGCAAAAATTTATTCTGGTACATTTCCAAATCGACGTTTACCGCACCGAAGAACTTTTGAAAGGCTGGATCGTAGCTTAAGAGAAACACGTAAAAAGCCAAGTGAAATAAAATAAAATGCTAAAAATAGCGAATCTTTTGCTAATCAATTTTAGGAAGTTTTTTGCCGCGCCGTGGTGGAGAAGGGTCTCCAAGAAGAGCAAGACACTCTCAGTTAGAGGAGGAAATTCTGGATGAGATTGCTGAAAATCCCTCTAATAGTGTAAGAAAGTTGTCGGTTCAAGTTCATGCGACAAAGTGGGTTGTTCATGAGACCCTTCGAGAACAACTGCTACATCCGTATCACGTCCAAAAGGTACATGCCATGTCTCCCGCTGATTATCCTGCAAGAGTCAATTACGCAAATTGGTTTTCTCAACGATTTAGGCAAAATCCAAATTTTACTAGTATTGTTTTGTTCACGGACGAAGCCGGTTGCACCCGAGACGGTGTAATAAATTGCCATAATTTGCATATCTGGCATGAAGAAAATCCCATTTTTAACGTTTTTCTGTTTAAGCGATTTTTAAAATATCAAAAAGATTCAGTTTTAAGTACTTTTTATGATTTAACTTTACCTGTCACTAACACATTGATAACGAAATAACAACGACTGGTGTTTTATTGTAGTATTGTAATATTATTTCAATAACGTGTTACACAAAACCTTAATTTTTTCGAAAACGGCTAATTTTATCGAAACAAATGTAGAGTACCTTTTTTAAAGAGGAATGACCAAAGTATTTAAAAAATCAGTTTTGAGCTCTGTAAAATGATACCTGTCAAAAATTTGGCCCAACGAGTGTGGTGGCAAGTCCGTTCCTGACTTCCCTGACGATCTCAAACATCTACTGTAGTATGGTTTTATGAGTCTTTATGGCCAACATAAAATATTAAAATTTCATTAAATTATACAAGTCGGTTCAAAAGTTAGAGCCAAAAAAGTAAATCGTTAAGTACCCCTTTGGGGCTCTGTATCTCCCTAACGAAACACTTTTGGATATAGGTAAGTTGGGTTAAATCGTCTTATTTTACTCTCACGAATACGTGGTAGCATTTTGTACAGACCTTTTCCAGACACCCTGTATATAAATTAAAACCTTTTATAATTAGGTAAATATAAAATAGTTAATGAACACAGACATCGTCGTTAAATGGAAAAATGTATTAATTATGGGCTGCTTTAAACTTTGCACATTGCATTTCCTAATTAAGCGACGTTAATTTTTTTTATCAATAATTATATCATTATATTAGACACGTGGCTATTTCTATTTTTTTGTCATTAAAGTAACAACCCGCATGTCGTCACGTGAGGGCTATTTTATGTCTTATTTAGTAATACGTAATAAATTTTACTTAGTAATAAAATAAGGGTCTAAAAGATAAATGGTAGATAAAGAAATGATTACAAAAGGTAAATATGTCTTTATGAAGGCTACTAAAATCATTACGTAAGGCAATAATTCACTTTATATTCCCTTTATACCGTTTTCTATTTTTAATACCTAATTTTGTAATTAAAATATACTTAAAACGCAAATATCACATTCTGTCTTCTCATTTTGTATGTTGTCAGTATTTCTTTTACTTTTTTGTGTGTGTTAAAGGTGTCATTATTTTTTAAAAATGTGTTCTATTTCTTGGCTATTGAAGTTGCTCCAAAAAGGATTTATGCCTATATAGACCTAAAGGCAGTACATACCGTGACAATGCGCAAGCGCCACAGTTGGTTTGGTAAATCTAGATCAGACGGCGGGAAGAAAGGGACTCCCTGCCCCCTGCCGTCTTATCAGGATTACTCACGGTAAGCGTATCGCTTGTGCATTGTTACCATAAGTTCTACCCTTAATGAGTGTTTAATCCTTTTTAGTATTTTTACGGTCGCCTCTCCGCCTAGACCAAGATAGAGGCTAGCACAAAAAGCACTACGCTCATTTCTAAAAGGGTAATAAGTTTGGCCAGGGTAATATTTATGATGAGTGATGACAATACACAAGCGCTACCGTTGCCTTAGAAAACCCTGTTTAGTGAGGCGGGTGGTGAGCTCCACTATCCCTGCCGTCTGAACATTATTTGCACAGGCAATTTTTTTCCTAAAAGTTTCATTCTTTTGCTTAGAGATTTCAGCCTGGTTTGGGGAAATTAATATCGACGTGAGCAGTACTCTTGTCAACTAGAGAAATGATTGGCAGTAGAAAAGAAAATGTCTTTAATATCAAGGAGAATAAGTTTGATGCAGTCTGAAACTTGTGATCTGAGTTGGTTGGATGAAGAAATTTCCAAATAATCCATCATCTATTTTTTATTTGGGGCAACAATCTTATTAAAATGCCGCTTTTAGTTGAAACATGTATTTAAATCAATTCAATAATTATTTAGTGTTATGTTTTCTTGTTATAAGTAAAACTATTAATTATTTTTGTTAAGTGTTAGATCCGGCATGGTTAAAAACTAATTAAAATAGGAAACTAGTAATTATATTTTTTAAAATGAAAGTATATAATAGCATGCTTATTTTAAGTTTACAACAAAACGTATATTTCCTAGTTATATATGGAAATAATTTATCGTATTATTTAATCTACGTATAGACATTTCCATTACCGTTTCTTGGGAATTCTTAATTACTTGCTGCTTTTAAATCCTATTACATTAAACTAAAAATAATTACTTGTATATATCTGTCAAAGTCGAATATTGAAACCTATAAGTGTACAGAGATCGAAAAACAATTTATCGAAAAACGAATTTGAGACTGGGAACGCCGTGTGCCACCGCTCTAAACAAGGAAGGTGGTAGAGGAATTATTCCTCGGCCAAGGTGGTACCACCCCACACAACCTCTTAAAGGGCTGGTAAAATCTCCGGATGTTTCTAGCTCTGGATGTGTAGGAGAGTCGGATTTCCCAAGAACACCCACGGCTGTGCTTAGGCTTACGGTCTTCGTGGGCTGTCAGAAGATGAAAAAAATATAAGTACTTATAAGTAACTTATACTGAAGGACCACCAAAAAATTTGGATACCCATATTTTAACTACTAAGTTAGTCTTGTATAAGTGTATGAACGAAAGGAAAATATTCTTTATATTTTATGTATTCTTATAACCTTTTACTATTTGTTTCAGTAGCCACTAAACCCAAGAGTCTACCAACAATACTAGACCCATATACAAACCAAGAGAAAAATGTTGTGATTGAATATCGGTGTAAACAGAAAAGTATATAAAAGTGATAGTGTTACCACAAACGCACAGTGCTGAAAATATTGAAATTCTTTTAACGTTTTTTCCGTTTTTAAATTTATTTTAAATATCCGATAACAAAATGAAAGGAAGAGAGAAATTGTGCGCCAAACTGTCTAGTGCTTTTTTGAGAAAGTGGTGTAAGTATGACTAAACTAACATACTGTGATTATGTTTTTATTTTTCGAAAAGATTTATTTAGTACAGTGACCGCGTTCCACAATGTAAATTTTTTTATTATTAATTAATTAAACTAAAAGGAGCAATCTTACCAGTGCATCACCCAAAGTCTCATCGCGCCATCTATCTATTCCACGGACCTTTTAGCCGGTCCTCGTATTATGTGACGAGAATGTATGCGGGTATATTCTTTTAGGCCAAGCAACAGAGCAAAATATTAGCGATTTTTTGACATTAATCCTATTAGAAAACCGCCTGTGCCATCATCTGAAAGACGATCCGTAGATGATTCCTGTTATATTTACAACTCTGAAATTGTTTCCATTAATATTATAATTATTAATATTATAATTAATCCATATAAACATTTTTAAGCAAAAAAGACGCGATTTTTGTAGTTTTTTGCTTATAAAATGGAAAGCAATGAAGCAATCTTAATAGTGTAAATGGACGAATTGTTTTCCGGTTTTTTCGGATTTTCTCCGTTGCTACTTATCCTATCGGGACATTCGACCTCTCATTTTGTTCGTATTTCTATTCTGTACAAATCGTCCATTTACGTCATTAAGATTGCTTTATTACTTTCCATTTTATAAGCAAAAAAGAACTAAAAAAATCGCGGTTTCTTGCTTAAAGATGTTTATAACAAATTAATGGAAAAAATTTCAAAGTTGGAGATATAACAAATCATCTATGGATCGTCTTTTAGATGATGGCACAGACGATTTTCTAATAGGATTAATGTCACGACAAATCACTCTATTGCTTGGCCTATTTTGCCCTAGAGCGGTTACTCGTGTTAAAAATCCAACATAGTAATATTGAGGGCTGAATATTATTTTTTGCTGTAAGAAGTTTAATATGCTTAGAATGTTTAAGAATATATAGGTAGGTACATATTAACTTTCTTTTTGCTAATTCGTAATAAATGGCAACAAATTCATCGACCGAAAATAAAAGAAAGTATTTATTGCAAAAAACCATTTATGTGATTGTACGTGAAGATTTTTTAGGGATATATTGGCTGATTGCTTTCTTTTTATTATTGTCTGTAATTTGTATTAAACATATGTATATACAGGGTGTCTCTAAAAGGTCTGTACAAAATGGTACCACATATTCTTGAGGCCACAACAGGACGATTTAACTTAACTTACCTCAGTCCCGAAGTGCTTCGCTAGGCGCTATAGAATGTTAAATATTTTTTAAAAATTTTGAATTAAAAGTTAACTTATTTGATTAAGAACTACTTCTAGAGATTAGTACGAAATTTGCTATGCGAGTTAAGAACTGCGAATAAGCTTTCCTTAGTCATTGTCTTGGTCCTATGTAGGTACGATAGATATTACGCCAACAATCAAACATTGATCGTTCACGTACAAAAAAGTTTTTAGGGTTGAGTTAATACTTTTTGGATAATTTATTTGAGGATAGATAATCTTAGTTAAAACATTTTTGTCTGTTATTAAGTTTTGCTAGCTGACATAGGCGGGAGAATTATTTTTGATTTGGTGAGCTTAAGAACTGTAGCAAAATGTAAAAAATGTAAAGCTCAAAAGCAATCCAGCTCTTGTAATAACTTTATTGAAAGAAAGCACTACGAGACCTTGTAATTTCAAAAAGAAAATGTTTGGGGGCGCATTCAGGATTATTACTAGAGACCGGATTTAAATATTATATCAATAGACTACATTTCCCTTCTCTTCAGATGCCCACGGCACGTTAGTACTTAGACTTGAAGTCTACGAAGGATATCTTAGATAAAAAAAATATATTACATGACGCAAAAATCGGAGTCGGACTTAGGTAACTGATAGAAAAGATAAATGAAATAAAATTAATAATAGATGTTGTCAGTTTGTATTTATGCATTTATTGCTCCTAAAAAATAGTACGAACATATTGCAAGTAATGTAATAAACATTACTTTTAAAATATTTTTAGTTAACCAATGTAATGGATAATCTAAGCTTGGTACGACTAATAAGTACTTATGATTCAAATACTATCTGTTAATGTAAATATTATTGTTTAAAAGTACATTAAAGAGGTCAAAATGAAACACATTTTTACCGTCCGGGCGGGGCATAAATTGATAACCGGCAGTCGACCTCTGCTGCCAGGCAGTACCAGCCCGCGCAATACGGACATTCTTGTTTTGTTTTTGTAGGGATTTTTTGTATCCACATATTTTCAGACTTCTTTATTTTTCGTTTTTTTGATATCTGCGCAGTAGACCAAAATGCGTACCACGCACAAACCGAGCGGGCTAGACATGCACACGGAATTTCAGGGGATATTCGTTGGGGTCTACCATGGATGAATTAGAAAGGATTCGATGTTACATATACTGTGAGCGTATCGAATGTGAAGCCTGTTTATTTGTTGTTTGTTATGAAAACATTTCCCCTAGAGGTCTAGTTTACGAACTTTAAGGAAATATGTAATCGAATCAAGAATGGTAGTAGAAAGAGATAAAATACCATTGGAGTGTTGGAGCTCAGAAGTGTTCCTGTCTCTGCTGGTTGCTTAGGAAATACGTCTGAAAACTCGGTTATACGTACGTCTTTGTCTAATGAACTACAAAAGAGAAAGTGCGATTTATAGATTTATAAATGACTCGGAGCGACTTTAAATAAACCTTTAGAAATAATATAACCTATATAATAAAACCTTTTTAACTTAAATTTATTATTATTTAGCAGAAAAATAAAATATTGTAGGCCTTTTATTACTTTTGGTAAATGTTGTGATGCTTCTAACGTATTTTTTGTACAAAAATACAAGGTAAAATAAGATGTGGCCAATGTTTACAAATTGTGTTTACAGTGTCGCTTAGAACGGTTTGTTTTGGCTTCAAAGAATGTTAAATCATCCCGTATCCATTTTTAATAAATCCATGGTGTCTACATTCGAATATACCTCCAATAGTAATTCTACAACTACAACTACAATATCTTAGTTTTCTTTGTCCGAAAATCTTTGACTTGCAGGTTTAAGAAAACGTAACAAATAATTTATTTAAAATTAGTTAATGTCGGTAATTTCAGTTATTCCTTTATCACATATGCTATTTATTATGTTGGGTTTTTTACATATTTTTTTTTGCAAAAAATCCTTGAATTTTGTAGTATATTACACGTGGAGGTCTATGTAGCTCTAATAATATCTGTCAATAAAAAAGTGAAAAATAATTTAACGATACAAAAGGAATGTTGTTTTTAAATATAAAAATAATAATTAAGAAAACTTGCTAATTAAAAATAAATTTGACTAACACATTTAACGTCCTTTTTTAAATTGTTTTATTATTTTATTGCTGTTTATTTGTAATAGCTATAATTAAAAAATACATGCGTACACACTTGTTTAGAAATTCCAGAACCATTGTACCTACATACATATTATGTACATTTGTCCAGCTTATTAAACTTGAATCAAGACTTTTTCCTTCCTATTTAATTTTAATTAAACTTTATCAATGGATGTTACCCAAAATACAACACTAACTTAACAAAATTATTTGTAAATTGCTTGATTATTTTATTGCCAGTTTTAATGAAAATATATCTTATTTAATAAAACTATACAACAAATCAAATTAAATTAATAACGATTTCTAAAAGGAAATATATACAAATATACATAGTTCCGGTTAAAATGATTCACAGTGGTCGTGCAAATTAATCATGCTGTATTAAAGATTATTTTTTATCGATTAGTAGTAATACTTATTTTATTACAAAGAGTAATCAAGTCAGTTCACATTATTTAAATAAAGAAAGTAACTACAACAAGTAGATAAGGAAAAGATGAAAATGGACCAATAATATCGCCGATGTCTCACTAGCGATGCCATATGCTAAGAAATTCAATTTATATTTTCCCAATACTGGTAAATTTCTTAACGAAATTTTTTTTATAAAAGGTTATTATTAAAAATCTCAATTAAGGTCTCACTTTTTTAAGTAAGCAAGACTAGGAAAGACAGTAATAAATAGAAAAGTACAATAATTCTTCCGAAGAAAACGAAAAATTTCTTTTTTTATGAAACTTTTTGTCTCTTGCCGCCCATCCGCCCTAAATAGAAATTAGATTTTTCGAACAACACTACTCTCTTTCTGCCTGTCTGAAGTTATGAAACAGGGCTGCCAGCTGGTTGTAACTAAATTCCCTCAAACGATTTTAGAAATACCCCAAAAATCTGTGTTTTGCAACTAAAATCCCCAAAATAATGGTAGATGATTGTAGATTGACTGTTACTTCTTGAAAAAATGTATTATTTTTAAATTTTCCTAAAATCTTATTTATTTCGAAGGAGGTTGAATATGTTTAAATAAAACTCCTACTTTTACTGATTTTTTCAAAAAATCATGACGATAGACAAATGAAATGACTTGACAGATCAGGAAAAAACGGTTATGGCAAAAACAAGAAAGAAACGCAATGAAATGAACGACGAAATCAGAAATAAATAAAAATAGAACGATAGGTCGACGTGAAGTCCCCGTTTTCCGTTCTCAGTACAAAACAAAACAGAACAGATCGTTTTGCCGCGTTTGTACCATTATGGTTTGCACCTTTGTTGCGTCAACCAGGCGCCAACCTGCGAGAAAAATAAACAAACTGTATTTTGTGTTACTAGTACTTGGCTGAGAAAAGTGATGGGGCGAAGTTGCAATATATTTTTTTGGTTTTTAAAATACTGTTTTATTCATAAAAAAATACTCGTTTTTCCACAAAAATAAGAATATTTCTCCAAAATATCCCCCAGAAAAAGGTGTCCCCCTGATTTTTCCCGTCCACATAAAAATCCCCCAACTTTGGGGGAAATTCCCCCAACCTGGCAACCTGCTATGAAAACATTTTACCTAAATGCAGTCAGCAGCTGTCTAGAACCATTAAATTTAGAAATTCAATGCTAGAACGAACGTCTATCTAGCTTCCCTTAACTCCACACGTGGTGACCCACCTTCTTGTGATATACTAGAAAATACAACACAGTAATGAAATATATCCTCTTTCCAGCCTATAGCATTGGATTAAAATTAAACTAGTAATAAATAAAACCAGCGAATAAAGCCCACAATCATTTATTTCGTTTGACTCCCAAGTGTCATCAAAGTGTTATACAGGACAGGGTCTTACAAATTCGATTCGTTAGCATTGGTACCTCACTAATCATCAATTTTGTACTTTGAATGGTGTCGGCCTTTACTTGATGGAAATCCGTTATACACATAATGATAGACAATTTTAGCCAAATTTCCACTTTTATTTAATACTTTATAACATGACGCCTTTCGCTACACTATAGATTCATTGGATGTTTGTTACAGACTAA
The DNA here is from genome assembly GCA_963971165.1 of Philopedon plagiatum. Taxonomy (NCBI): domain Eukaryota; kingdom Metazoa; phylum Arthropoda; class Insecta; order Coleoptera; family Curculionidae; genus Philopedon; species Philopedon plagiatum. Next base: position 94,084,802 of record OZ020193.1, read on the forward strand.
ATCTTAAACTAAAAGTTCATAAAGGTGTCATAAAATACAACAATCTAGGTAGATCTCGGTTTTAAATGCTACTTTTACGTTTTATCAATCAAAAAAACGTAAAAGTAGCATTTAAAACAAATAATTCACTAGGAAATTTTCTGAAAAGTTCAAAAAGTAAAGCCAATAAAAATAATATATCAGGTGTATATCAGTTAACATGTGGATCATGTCCGAAAGGATACATAGGCCAAGCAGGCAGATCATTTTTAACACGTATAACAGAACATAAAAGAAGTTTTATTAATAATAAAAATAATTCTACATATTCAAACCATCTTTTACAGAATCGACATACATTTGATAATAATTTTAAAATACTACATGTAGAAAATAAAGGTAAAAAATTGAATTTACTTGAAAGTCTTGAGATAAATCGGTTGAAAAATTCCGACATATTACTTAATGATGCATTAGAATTAAATAACTCACCCTTATTAAACTTATTGACCCAATAGAAATGAAGCTCAATGGGAATTCCCCATAGTAAATCAGTAAAATAATAAAACCTAAATTAAAATTTTATTTATCTATCTAGATTGTTGTATTTTATGACACCTTTGTAAACTTTTAGTTTAAGATTTAGTCTGTAACAAACATCCGATAAAGCTATAGTGTATAAATGCGTCATGGTATAAAGTATTAAATAAAAGTGGAAATTTGGCTAAAGTTGTCTATCATTATGTGCATCAATTTTGTATTGTCAAAGTTGACGCGTGTAAATTTAATTTTGTTTTCAAAAATTCGTTATTATATTATTTTTATCTAGTAGAAATGTAAGAAATAATAAGGGACGATAAATTCTCCACTTCTGAAATTCCTCTGCTGCCTACTGCCATACTATACTTACTTACAAGAAAATGAAGACAAAAATATGTATAAATATGTTAAGGACTATCTCGAAAAACGTATTGGATAATTTCTAGAGCTGCCTTCAAAGAAAAAAACCAAAAATTCTTTTTTAATAACTTTTGCAGTAGACTAATAATTGAAAGGAAATATTATATTTGCATTCAGTAGCTAAAAAAGGCTATTTTGGTTTCTATTTTTAGGGACAGTTATTTTTCGTTTCCTAGCAATGCCTGGCTATATTGTAATATTGACTTTTCCTACAGGAAATTTTTGAACGATCGGCAGAAAAAGAATTTTCCAAAATTCTCGTATTACTGAAAATACATTATTTGTGACTGTGTGAAACTTTTTGAGCATAACTCATTAAGAAATCAACCGAATTAAACTTTTTAAACGTGGTTGTATCAGAATTTCTACGGCCTTTGAAACGAAGAGTCACAAAGTAGGGGTGCCATTTGATATTTAAAAATAGGGGTGGCTGGGGGTGGAGAGCTGAAATGTAAAATTAAATGTGTATTGGTTCTAAACTTCCTCTTCGATATCTAAATTGACTTTTTTTTTGTTTAACGCGTATTTACTTTAAATTAAGTTTTATTGGGAGTGGGTAGTTTTGGAATATATTCACTCTATTAGTACCTATACACTTCTTCAATTTATTTGTATGATTTTCTAATATTTGGCGAAACAATCATATCGGATGTTCTGCTTGTTAATATTTATTTTAATTAGCATAACTTAATTAAATGTTGGTGGTCACACGAGTGCTTCCTAATTAATTCCATTTTTTGCATCATCGCATTGTTGTATGTTAATTAAGTATGTAACTACTTGCATGTTAAATAGTGCTGTTTAATAAATATTTTTTTAACAATGAAATAGACGAAGTTGTGAAAGCAACAATACCTATGAGTTAATGACGACGATTTCTATTGGCCAGCGTTAGAACTACAATAATCTGTCAACCTAACATCCAAATTTAAGAGCTTTTGCAGTGGAATGGATGCGTAATCTTGTCGTCCAAATTTTGATTCTATCTCGGTTAGTTTAAAATTGTACGGGAGTAAATTATTTAAACTAAATTGCTGTTGCGCGAATTTTGTTTTAGAATCAGTAGTATGCGTGCTTCAATATAAAATTAGACATTCTATAAGAAAAAATTGTAAATAAGCAGACATTTAGTCTGCAAGACTCAATCCTTGTTACATTTCTACTTCTGTTATTTGTGAAAAATGGTTGTGGTTATTTGATTTCTGGTAAGGCTGCTGCGTGTACTGTGCCAAAATAAGTGAATGTCCGTCTCATTTCGCAAGATCACAACTTTATAGAATCAGTTTTTCGCTATTCACTTTTAAAATTTATAGATACTACACCTGATAATGAGGGATATTGTTAAATAAAATGCTCAATTATTACCAATTTTACTATTATGTGGTGTTTCATAATTAATCATTATTAATAACCATTTGAAATTTCCGTTATTTTGTAATGGTGAATAACCGGCAATTAATTTTATTTTACTAGTAGTTCCTTTATTTATTTAAAATATATAGGAGGTACTATCTACATATTATTTTATGAAGTAATTTTCTACGATTTGCCTATTTGCCTTAATAAATAGTATTCAACTTTTGAAATGGGTGGTGGCTTGTTTCACATAATTTCGAATCGTATTTAATAGCAGAATTCCCGTCCGATTTCAAAAGAAATTTTTGTCGAATAAAAACCTATTTTCTGTTTGTTGTCATCGAGATTATTCAGTATTGAACTTAAGAGGATTTCAGGATAAAATGTGACATCATGCCGTTTTAAATTAATTTTTCTAGTAGCCTCTGAAGTGCCAGCGATATATCGCTCAACTGAAAAATAAAATTTCTTTGTGTTACACGAAGCCTTCTGACCCACTGGCGTCCATCATGCGTGCCTAAATGGAATCGGAATTCATTGGAGAATACTACTGAGTTTCATTCTTCGTTCTAGTGAAGTAGTTCGAGACCCTATTCAAGTCTTTGACTTCTATGCTCCGCTGTTAGAATGATACGAATACAGACCAAATAATCGAATTCTACGATAAACATCAGTTTATCAATGATAGAGGTTCTCCAACAGCTCTAAACCGCTCGTTTCTTCAAATTATTATCATCAATTATTATTGTACTACTGCTAGACATAAACATGTACTTATGCCAATTTTGGTTGAGATTTGTAGCATTTATAAGTAGTACATATTTGTGACATTTAAAGAAAAGTTAACCGAAGTCAAAATCAGTGTTAAGAAATTAACTTTTAAAACTGAATCGCAAAATGACATTTTTGACACCTACAGCAAGCAAAAGCCTACTTTTCATAGTATTAGTAGAAAAAATACGTTATGCTCATTGTCCGCCCAACCAAGCAAAAATACTTTGCAACAGTACCGATTAGAACGACCACCAACTTAAAAAGCATTTAAATTCCACTTGCATTCATTGACGTCCGTCAATTAATTCCGTTTAATTGCTTTTCCTTGAATTATGCTTTTGGGTGCTCTTTTAAAATGTACAAGCAATGTTTTTAAAGATATATTTATTTCATACGCGAGGTTAAGCTTCGGTTAAATTATGCCGTGAATTGATAATTTTTTAACATTGAGAAACAGTTTCAAGGTGACAGTTATAGCCTATATATCGGTGATTGTAATTAGGCGTACAATATTTTTAATTGTATGTACAGGGTGTTACAAAACTCTGTCGGCACAATTTTAGGTGGCAGGTGATTCTTTAAACAAAAACGAGGAAAAAAGTTCCTCTTAGTATAGGCCTTGAAGCGTTTCCCTTTCGAAATACGAGAGATATTGATAGATGTATTGATAAGTACTTAGTACCATATAAAACGTCGTCACAATATTTCAAGACAAAATTTTATTCATTCAACATCATCTCCTTTAAAACTTACACATTTAGCAGAACCATGGATTTATTATAATAAGGATTCGATATCCGTATACTGTGAGCGTATCGAACGTGAAGCCTTATATTTTGTTGTTTGTTTTTGTTATTCTCTTGGGGGAGCAGTTTACGAACTACGAACATAGACAAGACTGCGAATTACTACGTAATTGAATCAAGAATGGTAGTAGAAAGAGATAAAATAGCATTGGAGTGTTGGAGCTCAGAAGTGTTGCTGTCTGTTATGGTTGTTTAGGAAGACGGCTGAACCTCGGTCTGAACACTCGGTTACACGTACGTCTTTGTCTAATGAACTAGAAAAAGTGCGACGTGTAGATTTATACAGATTTATAAATGACTCGGAGCGACTTTAAATAAACATCTTTAGAAATAACATAACCTATAAATAATAAAACCATTTTAACTCAAATTTATTATTATTTAGCAGAAAAATAAAATATTTTAGGACTTTTATTCTTTTAGTAAATCTTGTGATGCTTCTAACGTATTTTTTGTACAAAAATACAAGGTAAAATAAGATGTGGCCAATGTTTACAAATTGTGTTTACAGTGTCGTTTAGAATGGTTTGTTTTGCCTTCAAAGAATGTGAACTCATTCCGTATCCAGTCCTAATAAATCCATGAGCAGAACGTTCATAAAGTAATTCTAAACCCTGGTCTGTGAACCACTCCTCAACAGCACATATTATGGCTTCGTCATTTGTCAAAAATCCTTTACATTCCAATTGTTTTTTAAGTTTCAGGAACAAATAATAACTAATTCAAAACTAATTGCATTAATGTTTTGCAGTTCAATCAACGAGTTGTGCGCAGGAGCGTTCACGAAAAAAAAAAACTGTAGCAAATATCTCTACAATTATACATATAAACTTTCTCTACAGTCTGGGACGTGTATAGGGACAAATACAAATTGTTTCAAGTGGTTATATCACATTAAAGCATTTATTTCTAATTTATTGCAAACCAAATTATTACAAACTCTTTAACGTTGCAATGCAGTAAGGAGGCGATTGCCCATCAAATTGTGTCTTTTTTTAAACGAAGTATAGATAAAATATTTTCCTACAAAGGCTATAAACGTACAAATAAGTTTGTAGTTACTTTTGTCACTATTTGTGATACTTTTTCCCACAACTGTTTTATTTTTTTCTAAGGGATAATTTTTCAAAAATCAGAATTTTCTAAAACTACATTTCCAAAAAAAAAAATTCTTTAGAATAAACAAATTTTCAAAAACTGAATATTTCGAAATGTTGTCAAAACAAACAAACCTAAGCAAATCTCATAGAGTCAACTCTTTTGGGTTTGGTCATGTTTGTTTAGGTTTACCCAGGATCTTCTTTTTTCTTTTTCACTATCATTTAAGTAAGTTGTTTATGGATTTCGGTTTAGGAAGAGTTTTATTTTGGAAAACTTGGTTTTTCGAAAATATTTTAAATCGGGAAATATGTTTTTGGGAACATATTTTTTAAAAATTGAACTACATCTTATGCCGGGTCCAGACCAAGCAGACAAAACAAAGACAAGATAGAAACATTCAAGTTTCAAAGTGGCGACATACATACATTTCTGCGTCATATTTGTTTTGTTCCCAAATTTGGAGACTTTTGCAAGTCTCGTCTCGCAGTGTGAACAGCGCATGTGACAAACGTAGACAACCACACGAATTTGATAGTTGTTTAGTTGTTGTGTATTGGAGTGTTTGCACCGTGTACCTAATCTGGAAGAAATGTCAGGAAAAAAAAGTGGAATACGGAAAATACTCGCAAATTAACAGATCTGTAACAGAGAGCATCCATTATTATGGGATCCCAGAAACAAGGACTACAGAAATCGTTTTAAGAGACGTGATACATTGAAAGAGATTTTTATAGTATTAAATATAAATTCAGTAAATGATGTTGAGAAAAAATAAGAAATATTAACTGCCAGTATATGAGAGAAAGAAGAAACTATAAGAAAAATCCTTTGCGTTTCCTTTTTATAAGATTGGATGACGAGAAGAGGAACATAAAGCTACTGGCTGCTATAAGCAATAACTCTTCATCTTCTTCTTGGTGGATCCGCCACATGGTCAAAAAAAACCGCTTCACAACCACTGAACTTTGTTGCAGTTTTGTCCTTGTGGTATGGCAGCTGGTCTCAATTTTGTGTAGTCTGAATACCGTATTTTTTGTGGCAGTTTTGTTGTGCTTTTGTCTCAAAATCGTGTTACACTTTTGTCTGCTTTGTCTGGACCCAGTTTTATAAACATATTTAAATTGTTTTAGGTCTACACCACTGTTTTGATAAAAAAAGATAGCATTAACAGTAAACAAAACTATATGGTAATTTCGTGAGAGGTAATTTAATGTCGTCAAAGTGCATGGATAATTTCGTGATAAAAATGTTTTTGTAAAAAGAAACAAAATATACGATAAATTTAACCAACGTTAATTTAATATAAGTAATATTAAATTGAACTGAAACATAAACATTTCCTTCCTTGTAACTAAAAACCTATTATATTTTCGTTGTTTTTCTTCGTTTTTTTGTTCTTCTTAAGGTATTTCATAGAATTTGAGTAATTCTCGACGGCTTGAGGGTTGCATATGTTCATTCTCAATCATTTTTGCAGGAAAAGTTTTTTCTCTCTGTGGGCATTCTTACTAAAAAGCTATAAGTAAGTTCATATAAGATATTTTCGTCATATTAGACATTTTCGTGATGCCCTAAATCTCCACTCTATTAAAAACGAAACATTTAAATTCAATTATACTAACGAACAATACTTCCGCATTTCCAGACAGGTAGTCTACACGTTAAGTTCGCTCAAAGATATTTACCTCTGTGCAGCGACTTCGGAAATCCATTAAAATTTCCTTCAACTTAATAATTAAAATAAAAACTATCGCGAAATTACCTGTATCACTAATATATCTCACTTTGCCCTATATGTTCGAAGATTTTCTTTCGAAAATTTAGTTTGCACAAATATTTCGTAAACCGAAAAATTCGATACCTATAGTGGTGGCCAAAATAATTCATTTTCCATAAGAACAAACGTTAAAGGTGATATTTTATTTTGGCCACAAATGCACTTAATATGTCCAATTCCGAGGAAAAACGAACAAGAAAATTTTGATTTCTTTAATTAATTTTATGTCTTTCTTTATGTGTCTACACCACCGAAAAATTATTGCTTTTTTATAGCAAACAAAACAACAATGTTAAAATAACATTTGTACGTCATTGAAAAACACATGATTATTACCTTTACATCAGTATTATTATTGTTATAACGTGAAAACTTATGATAAAGAGGTGCTAAATAATCTTGACTTGCAAAATGAGAGATAATAACACTTAATTTGGTTTTATAAGCATAAAATTAGATATTTTAGGTAGTTTTTAGTACAGAAATAAAACTGCTAAATTTTTTGCTATTTATCAACAATTATACACTTTGTGCTAATTAAGAAAAATGTATCTACTTTTCTTTTGCGTGGCAAATATAAATAATAGAGTATACTTTGGACTTATACCTATTAACATTGAAACGATTCAAGGCAAAATATAACCATAAAATTTAAGGTGGTTAGGATTATTAGTTTTAGATGGAAAAATATACTTTTATAGTCAAAATGGCGGCTTGGTGCTGTCTTAAATTATTTTTTTGAGTGAAAATGAGCCAGCAATAAGGAATATGCATGCATTTTTTTATTGCATAAATCGTTTAAGGAAGTCAATAAAAATCCAAAAATATTATTTTGAAGAAAGTTACTAGGATAAAGGAAAAAAATGGACTTTTCCATTTATATTTATTTGAATTGAAAAAGTAGCCATTCTCCTTGAGTACCAAGTGACGTCAGGAGATAATCAAAAATACTGTCAATCTACATGTTAAAGTAAAGCTTGACCCAAAGTTGAACAGGTTTGTTTTACAACACAAGAAACATCTACATTTCCTAGCTCTATCCGATTTATTTCTTCATCTCCGCGACACATCATCTGGTCAGGCGAGGAATTTAACTTCGAAAATAAAGGTGTGCGTTTAGACGAGAACCGTGTGCTTTATTTGCCCCGACAGTAAAAATAAAATGTTTGTTCTTTGTGTTACGGTTGTTTTTTTTATTTCAGTGTAATTTATGTATAATTACATTTATTAAACAATAGAATCTATTAAAAAACTACCCTATAAATACCATATTGTGCCAATGTGCAAAAATACCACTGCAAGTGCCCTGAAAACCTTATTTTGCACGTGCCTAGAACAGCCAGTGTTGGAAGAAAGTACATATTATGTAAAGTTAATCAAAAATTTTAGTTAGTATCGTCAAATTTAAGTAAGCACGTTTGGCTGTAGGGGAGGGTGGACCACCTTGAGATAAGTGTACAATGAAACAGTCGTCATAGTTATTAAAATACGCGCCAATTAAACCTATCTCTTCCGCGGCGAGTTGGGCAAACGGGCATCACTCATCAGTCTGTCGTGCTAGTGACGTAAGGATACGTATTCAAAAATCCGAGGGATACGAATATTAAAAGAATCCGTATTATCTGTAACCGGCCGAGAACTTGAATACGGATCCGGAATCAAAATAAATACGCATTCGGGTGGTTACTGATGCAAAGTGCAAAGCGAACAACACGGTCTGCGTTTTGGCATATTTGATCTTATACTTTCTCTTTCTAATGACATTCCCTAAAAAAAGATAGCACACTGATCGGGGTAACGGGTATCAGAATCATATGATACCGCATCCACCTATCTACCCGTATTCGAAATAATTCCGTATAGGGATACATGTTTCGGAACCACTTTCGCGCGGCTCAAGAAATGGATACGTATTCGGACGATGGATACGGATATTAGTTGATTCCGATTCCGTATTATCCGGATATATAAAGAATACGGAATTTACTGACAGACCTCGTATATCACTGGGAAATTTCGATATCTGATGGTTGAATTGTAGGTTTTGGACCATGCAAAACTTTTTGTGAAGAATAACTTTTTTTCGTAAAATTAATAATAAAAAGTTTCCCATATGCTGCGAACTTAAGCAGACACACTAATATATATATATATATATATATATATATATATATATATATATATATATATATATATATATATATATATATATATATATATTCCCTTTGAGCCAACTGTTGTTCCACAGGATGTAGAATACTATATAAGAGCCTAACTACACTAACTATAGAGAGAAACCTCAGTAAGTTATAAATAAAAGTCCTGTGCTCGATAATAACTTTGTGAAATGCCTCCACATTCCAATAGTACCTACTACTAGCGGCGTTCGGTAATTCAATCTTTTTCATCGCTCGGCTCATAATTTTCGACAGACACGTGATCAGTCGTACTGTTTAGAACAATAAGTCATGTGCCTGTCAAAAATTCCAAGCAAAACGAAGAAAAAAATTGAATTTCCGAACGCTGCTACTAGTGCCGGTTAAACAAATAAATTTTTAATTTTTAACTTTTATTCGTTATACGGCTTTTTTGTGTATGAGTGTATACTAGTGTCAGGGTTTTAAATTAAAGACAACTAACGGTAACTAACGATAGATTGGCAGCAACGGAACAAAGCAACAAGTCATAATATATTTGACAAGTTCATCATCCGCATGATTACTTCAACTTTCCTTTTCGGTGGAAGACCTAAATATGCATAAACTAAACTGCTCGTCAAAAAGTTGGGCACATTGTTTGTTTTGGGTCATTTTTAAATACTTATACGTAGTTCCAAAACTTTTTAAGCGATTTGAATACGGTTTCCGATCCTGAAAAACCTGTTTGGTCTAGATTCAGCGGCAGGGAGTTATTTTAATTATTCATACGTTCTTCAGTGTGATACAGGGTGGGAAGTAAACAATATAAACAATTTCAATTCACGTCATGTTTTATTGCCAGTTGTTTTTGTGTTACACTATGACGAAGTCTTAAAGCTATCTGGGTACGTCTTTAACGGATTTTTTACTGCTCTGTAACACAAATTAGCATTTTTTTTTTAAAAGTCAGCTGATTTTATACGAAAATAATGAAATCTAAACTTGCATAATACCGCATATGTATTTTTACCGATATTTACTGTCCATTTGAAGAAAAAATAAATCAGAAAGATTCTTCAAAGTCGAAAAACCGAATCAAATTGGTTAAGAAGTTTTGGTACCCTGGACATTTAAAAATGAGCATACAATTTTCTTGACGAGTAGTTTATTTCAATAAAACAGTACTGTTTGTTACTACAGACGTTTGTGTGGGATTTACAGTCTTTAATAAATTCCCAAAAGGTCAATATTTAATGTGCAGTTATTTATTTAAGGACAAGACGACTTTATGCTGTTTATTTAACATTAGATTTTAATATTTGCAGTTTGCAAATCATTGTTCCATTGACCTATTATTGAACTGCAAATAAAAGGAATTTTTAGTGTTCCGTGAAACGGATTACTTATTGAATTACTTCGGTGTCCGCCAGTGTGTCTGTTACAGGCGATTATCTCTGAAACTATTCGATATAAAAATTTGAAATTTATCATAGAGATAGAGTGTGGTAGCCCAATTATAGACGTGAAGTATGAAAAGTTGGATTTTCATTCTGGGGGTTACGGGGGGGGGGGGGGGGGGGGGGTAAATTGGAAAAACTTTAAGGGCATCGTGTATGGTGTCAAATGAAAGCTTATTGAAGCACGAATTCAACGATATATACATATGATGTATTTTTTATTGCATTTTTTAAACATTTTTCGGGAAAAACACTTAAAAATTGCTGTCCCCCATTGTTGTCACTAGAAGGATTGCCGAATTGATTGATTGATTGAATTAGGTGTAAAATGAGCGAAAATTAGGACTGCAAAATTCTAGCGCGGTCAACTGATATGTAATTTAATTGTTTATTTCCTTATAACTGCTGAACCATTGGTTTTAGAGAAAAAGTTTTTCGACAAAACATATTGTTATAAATAACTTAATTGTTAATTTGCTTATAACTGCTGAACCACTGGTTTTAGAGAACAAGTTTTTCGACAAAAAAATATTTCTCAAGATGTAAGGAACAACTTTTGTCCTTACACGTTTTTCAAAATTTTTAATTTGGTTCACTCAGCTCCGCGCATAGGCGATGTGATATGGCGTTAGTGCCATCAGCGGCGGGTAGGGCAGCAGATGGACGGAGATCGGGCGGCCGAGGTTTGTTCAGGTTATGTGGGAGGTTGATGGCATGGAACAATTTTTTGCATTTTTACTCAAAAACTTCCTAACGAATGTACATAGGGTTTTCCGATTCTGAAAACACATATCGTGTAGATTCACTGACAAGAAACAACTCATTAATTATCTTTTAATAATATAGAGTGGAAAAAAGTAATGTAAAAATTTAGAAGTTAAAGTAAAGTTTACAACTTACCTTAGTACAGATTGGGAGTTCTTGCTTAGAGTTCCTGTATACCAACAATAGTTGTATTTTAAATATAGGTCTTTAAGCACAAAACTATGAATTAGAGCATACGTATCATATCAGATTTTTAAAACTTTCTCATGATACCCAACAAAAGGCATTATACAATAATTATTAGTTAAACTTCTATAAGAAGATTCACTTGACAGACGATACCGGCCTCTTTGGTCAATAAAATTATGGTTCTAAGTTGAAAATCACTAAAATGGACAAGTGTAAAAATAAATTTGTGGCCTCATTTACTGTAACTAAATTTCCCAATTTTGATTCTCATATTAACGATACTTCTCGTAACTTGTTTGCAACACTGGTATTTGAGCAGTAATTAGCCATACTTTTTTGATTGTCACATTTACATTAGGTAAAGTTAGCAATAATACAAAAATGTTGATTAGGGAATATGCATATCATCCAAATAAACGTAATTTTTTTTCTATTCTCTACATAAATTAATCCATTTATTTTGGTTTTTATTCACAAAAAAAATGTACATTACAAAGTTTCGCTTAAATTTCGAAACTTTTAAAACGCGATGCTCTTGGTTGTGACATCACATTACATGTAAATAAAAGTGATATCTTTTAGTTGTTTCAATTCACGTCATGTTTTATTGCCAGTCATGTTTTGTTGCCAGGTATTCTGCAAAGTCAAGTGCTAATTCATTTTCTTGATTATTTCCCGACGATTAAGAGCTTTCGTGGATAAGAAACATTAAATTTGATTAAAAATACTGTTCAACAATAACCACAAGGACAAGCAGATAATTTGCAAGCTAACAAACCTATTTTACTTGCTTATTTTCTAGAAATTCTGCCAAGGAGTATAACTTTAAAGGCATTTCTAAAATAATGTTATTCTCTATATAAAAGAAGAAACTGACTGATTGACTAACATATCAACCCACTGCCCACACCGCTGGGTCTAGTCTGGCACAGAGGTTTCTTATATAATTAATTATTGCACATTTTAGTGCATTTTATCCAACCATCATTTTTGGTGGTATACGAGTACTTCTCCTTGAAGTAAAGCAAAGTGTGTCCTTGTCATTTTGTGATTCTCCATTTGAACTAAACTCTTTTTCAATCATCACAATATTTCTTTTTACCTGTTGGGTTCTCGAGGGCTTATTTTTCACTGCGATATTGTTCACAAGTCCGTTTTTATATGGCGAATCTTAGGATTGCTGTTTTTCCTCTTATGCGATTGTGGCTACTTTTCGAGCACCACATCACACCTCTAATAATATGTCTGTCGGAGGGACAACAACCGAAGAAATTATGACTTTTGTATAGAAGCTATTAGGTTTAACTATAAAAGTGGATAATTCTGTTACATTTTTTTCTGGGATAGGTTTTCCAGGTGTAAGATCTGTGTTGATTGAATTGTTAGTTATTTGCTCTTCACATTCCGTCGTTTCAACTAATTTGTTCACATTTATTCCAGAGGCTCCTGCTTTAGGAATAGGGCTACTAGAAATTGCTACTTGAGGTGCTGGTTACAGTGGAGTAGCGTTTATTGCTGGCAATTCACGTTCTGTGGTTTCAGCTGGAGCAAAGTCAACCTCATTAAAAGCATTTCTATCTAGTGGATTAATTCCTGTATTTTTGAAGCCTGAAACTGCAGTTTGGATGGTGGCTGCTTTGTTGTACGCTAGACCAAATATTGCCACTATTTGGTATTGTGTCCAGTACTCTCCCAGGATTATTTCGTAGCCAAGTTTTAATTGCCTGACTATAAATGGAGCCATGAAATTTACGTCCAGTGGCTAGAGCCTGTGAGTGCAATTGGGAGGAAAGCAGGTGAAAGAATGGGGGTACCCGATTATGTCCCCATACCCGGTTCTGTCCCTCATTCCCCCCACAAACTTCTTTGTCTTCAAACTTTTCTTAGGATTTATTATACCATAAAAATAAATAAATATCAAAATATGTTAACTTGAATTTGGGGATACGAGCATTTAATAATATTTATGTAAAATGTAAAACTCTGCACTACCTTCTTCTGAATTCGGCTGTTCTTCGCACATGAAAAAAAAATTGGTTGGGTCACCTGCATTGCTATTTTTGCATATTGGCACAACAGCATACTTATAGTTTTTAAGAAATTTCATTATTTAATAAAAAGTATTACAAATTACACTATAATTATAAAACGACCTCCACGCAAACAATAAATATTTCCTATTTATATCACATATGAACAATTGAGGTTAGGTGTGATAAGTATAGGCAACTGAATATACATATTCTAGGCTGTGTTCCTGATTCTTTTACGGGCACGTGACTAATTGTTGTAAACAATACGATTGATTGGGTATGTATGACTGTAAAAAATTCTGAGCAACAAAATAAAACACGAATTGATCTAAGAAACGGCGACGCGTGCTTTAGACAATATCTGACGTCATTTACCATTGCTTAAATGGTTGCTTTTTAACATGTAATAAATTACATCGAAAAAAAAAATAAAAATTCTTGTTAAATTATTCCAATAAGTTTGAATGCATACTCTATTGATCGGATGTTATAATGCAAGTAAAACTTTTGCTCCAAAAGAACTGAAACATATCGAAAAGGAAGAACACTTAAAATTCCATTTCTTCTTGCTCTATATGATATGACCAAAATTAAAATTTACTTAAAGAGTCTCATAGGGGGCACCAGTTTTAATTATTTAATCCTAATCACCATCAATCATCCAGTTGCCATTAACAACTGCAAATTACCTTTGAGGAATTACGTCATTACAGAACAAGAAATATGAAAATAATATGCAATTTAGAGTATCTACAGTATATGGCAATACATTTTGCTATTACTCGATAATATCTGTACGTATGTAACTCATCATTATTTCTTCGGGTAAAGTTCCCAGAGGCCAGACAAATTGCGTTATCTATCTATTATGAGTTATGTAACATGAAACGGTCTCACCGCTTTCACATTCTGTCTGTTTTGATTGCTCACTAACACCGATCGACTATAATATCATTTTACATTAGAAATCGTTCCTTGAATAGCTCGGTGGATTTTGCTAAAAATTTTGCCTTTTCATACGTTTAGATAAGGATCATATATATGTAATCAATTATGAAAAAAAGTTCTCCTATGAAAGTAAGAAAAATAGCAGGGTAAACTTGGCTAGAACGTGCCTCATATCACACGCTTGGTGAAAAGTACTTACCAACAGGATATTTAAACAGAAGGTGCCAATTTCATTGCAAAACTATTTATTTAAAAATCCGTAGAGCGAATTGGGTTGCTGGTTGGGATAACGATATAGATTATATATATATATATATATATATATATATATATATATATATATATATATATATATATATATATATATATATATATATAGATATATATGTATATATATATATATATATATATATATATATATATATATATATATATATATATAAAATTTAAATTTGCAGATAGGAGTATACATTATGGGTATTTCTGGAGCTTGCCGAAAACAAGAGCTTACACAGTTGAAGTAGTTGATATATAAGATCTAGGTTCAGCAGCTATGGTAAAAGTTGCCAACACAAAGAAGAAAATCCAGCGTAGTTTTACTATTACGGATCAATTTCATAATGTATTTAAAAATATACTAATTTAAGACCCGAAACCAAGACAAAAAGCTCATATAAACATAATGTCCTAAACGACTATGCTTTTAATACAGAGAGTGTTGAAATTTTTTTAAAAAGTTTTTCCTAAATATCTAGAAGACGCAAATTAGTATTAAGTTGAAACTTAGTGACAATTTTTAATGCATAAAACTGTTTTTTCATTTTAACAGTGGCGTGCACAGGGGTAACGACCGAGGTTTAATTTAATATATAAGTACGCCACTTTTTTTCAATCTGACAGGATTCACAATTAGCAAATACTACACAAAAATCATCTAATACCCTGAAGCGTTGCCACATACTTTTATTAACATCCTGTATATGTAATGTAAATGCAAAGATTGACTTCTTCGCTAGTGCATTACAAGATCGTAAATTGAAAAATGAACAGTCGATAAAGTGAGTAACCCCTTTTCACTGAGCAAATAAAACTACCTTTTTTTTATATCACCATAGACATGGTTAGAGATGTGCCATGAGAATGTTCCCAAGGGAATATTTTCGGAGAACGGTAAATTACCGAGTATATTTCCCAGCATAAATTGTCGGGAATTTATGATTTTTGAAAAAAATATAAATTACCGGAAAATTACCGAGAATATTTCCGAGAACGAGAATGTTCTCGGGAAAATTAATATTCTCGGAGAATTTATGAGAATTTACGGAAATTTAAGGTAATTTGTTTTAATGCCGCCATCGTATCATAGATGGAGCTTGGAGCATCTTTATCTTTATTTCTTTTCTGTGTTGTTTTAAACAATTTGTTTAGGCATTTTATTTATGAATGCGTTTCTAAGTTGTGTTTTATTTATAAATAAAGTTACTTGAAAATAATGGAAATACAAATTTAATGTGTCTTTATTTTGACTAAGATGAGTAATCACGTTAATTTACAATATTCTTGACTATAGAATTCTCTTTTCTTTGCACACTAATCGATAGTTTACATACCAACCAACCGAAATAAATTCAGCAAAAATTTAACGATTTTATTGTCAGTTGCAGTGCACTTGCTAGCAAAAGACACATAATTGTTATTTACGGAAGAAAAGTGTTTTGAAAAAATATAGTTTCAAAATTAGTATTTGTCGACATAAAAAAATATGTTGGTAGTCTTAATACCAGTTATTTCTTATCATTTGACATTAATGTCAGGTTAGGGTTAGGATGTCAGTATTTATTTTGACCATTTTCTTTACAAATTTTTTACTCTTATTATGCTTTTTACTTGGTTTTCGAATTTATATCGGTATACTTTAAATTTACTGAGTTTTACCCAAAAAGTTTCATGGCCAATGGTAAAATGGGGTATGTTTTTGATAGTTTTGTAAGTAACGCAATAATTCTGGTAAATAGTTTTGAAGTAAATGAGATTATTAAGAATATTAATGAATTTTCCCAAGATTAGGTATTTTATGGCGAATATCATCACTTTGAATAAATTATTTCATTCACACTCTCACTTGCTATTTCCCAAATTCATATATTATTTAAGTAGATGATAATATGTATAACAAACTGAAAGTAGATGAAGATTGTTTTATTGTATAAATTTATGATTTTATTTTGTGTTAAAAAGAACGATTATAGTTACATAATAGTACTTGTTCATCAGTATTTACATATACCATATATGTTTATAGTCATTGCTACTAAAAATTCTTGCTTCTCAAAAAAAAACAAAATCCGCGATAAAATCATTTTCTCTCTCGAATTGTCTAAGTCTTTTGAATTATGAATTAAAGCAGTGTTAAAGTGTTTTAGTTCATAACTCAATGCCTTACAGTTCTGAATTTTGATTAATTGCAAAATTGAAAATAACAAATAAGAACACATATGGACAAGACATTTTAGTAATAACTTCATTTCATTTTTATAACTTAACGCGTCGGCGCCGGCGTCGTGACGTAAGCTGGCAAGCTATATAGCACAGCATAGCAACTTGTTTAAATACTTAGGTATTTTCCTATATTTATTTTAGATATTTACAGACAGATAGATAGATATTTATAGAGAGATATATACAGTTTTTGTATATCTGTTTTGCATGACCGATTTGAACAAAAACATCGCTTGCTACGATATAAAAATATTTTATCTTTATATTAGCTTTTAATTATTTTTGTTATAAATATGTTTAATTTTTTAGTTTTAACTTTATATTTATTCAGTATTTCTCTTTTATTCCAGGGTTTGTCGTAGCTGTGGCGGTAGGAATAATTTTGTTCGGAGTGATAGTTTCAATATTCTTTATGAGCTGGGTCAACTTAGTTATAAATCACGTAAGTATTTACAAAGAACTCTTAACACTTTACTTATTTTTTAAGTAAGAGATAATCAGCTGATTACCACCATTCTGGTTTATTAACATTGTTGTTGCCACGTTATTTATTAAGATCAAACCAGTTTTGAGACTATATTCTTATTTTTTTAAGAATAAAGCAAAATGTCGAGGCTGAAGTAACTTGACTTTCTTACTAAATTTAATATTACTTTAAAATATTCACACATGTGTTCCAGGTGGGGCAAATTTTGTGGGCAACTAGTGATATCAACGTAACAAGCAAAATACACCTTCTTTAATTAAGGAAGGTTTTGTTAATAATGTGCCTATTTCTGCCAAGAAATTATTTGCCTACAAATAAACCCCGCAAAAATATAAGATTCTAAAATTGCATTTTTGCTTTGGCTTTTTTAAAGGACAGTTTCTTGCGCTGTTAGAGCCATTGTTAACACAAGTACTTAAGTCCTAGTATTACACCACTACACAAAGGACACAACACAAATATCAATAATATCCAAAAACTTAATACACAACAAACTTGGGAAAGCCGAAGCACCTCTTAAACTAATAATAAGTGCTGACGCGACGTAATGAAATATAAACAAAAGTTTATGCAAATACAATGCGTATATTAGGTAATTAGTTTGTCTAACCCAAATGTTTTGCGAAAGTATAGTTCACGGAGCGATATTATTGGTGGGTCGTCTATATTTGTCTCTTTTTAACTTCCTAAAGTGCGTATGTTTGTTTCTCGTTTAGTTTAAATGCATTCATTCAGTTTTCTATTTCCATATAAACCTATGAAGTCTGTGGTAAATTCTATATAGAAATATAATCCACAGAAATATGCAACTTTTTATTTATTTGCTCATAATTTCTGTTTTGGGAAATTTAATCCCTTATAACCCCAAAAATCTTTTCAGATGACCTTTAACAAAAGATTTTAGCAATATAACAAACCATTTTGGCACAAAAAAAGTTTAGGAATAAATAACAAAATGGTATTCCATATTCGGTCACTTTACTCTACAGCTTCATCCGATCCATTCCAACCACTCGAAAGTGATGATGTACACAAACTGTTACTTATTTATTTAATATCCAATTAATAGTATTGTTTGTTTCAACACATAATTGACTATAAATATAATTTTGATACGCATTATAAAATATAAAATGAAAGATTAATTTTAATTAAAATTGTTTTAATTCGGTTTAAAACTAGTACTGTACAAACAAGTAATTTTATACTGGTTTCGATTAATTTTACTTTCACTGAACCGATATTTCTTTATTGGTATTGATTAAAAAGTTGAAATCTATTACTTGAGAGGATAAGAAAATACACTCGACCAACTGTTATATTGAGTGGCATCAGATAATATAAATGTGATAAATGATATTGAATGATGTAATAAAATAGTTTTTAATTATTTTCTTTATGAACATATAAAATCTTGTTGTCTATTTTGTTTAGGTATCTGAAGTGTCCCACCTGTGCGTCTCAGTCATTGTCTTATATACATATATAGATATTTAATTCCAAATTTCCTCTAAACGTTTGCTTAGGTTTGGCTTTTTCTCGTCATTTTACAAGAAAATCTGTGCATTAAGTATATATTTTATAATATTTTATTTAATACGGTAAAAATATAATACCATAAACAATGCCGTAAGTAAGCGGACCGTTTTTTTGCTGGTCAATAATTTCTTGACCATTTATTGTGCCTGCTGTAAAAACATTGGACCCTCCCCCTCAAGCCCAACTCCGGCCCTCGCAGTGATTCAACGGTCATACTGGAGACTTTCTTCCAATTCTTTCAATCCGCCTGCTCATCCCAGTGTAATTTTTAAATCCAGCGAACGATTTTCTGCGATGTTGGAACCGGGATATTTAAAGTTGGTGTAGGCCCAACCATAACTGGAACTGCCTCGTCAATCCTGCACTACTTCCTACCAATATGTGGAAACATAATAACTCTTGCGTTTTTTTTTTCGGGAACATTGTTCCCCTTTATAGCCTCCATACCTCCTGCTGTGGAATTCTGTCGCGAACCTTTTTTGGATCCATAAAACCATCATCTTTTTGGTTCTCCTGATGCTTTTTCCGGGCCCGTTTCAATACAAATATTGCATCCATTGTACGCCAACCCGGGATGAATCAAAATCGATTTTCTCGTATTGACATTTTTTCTTGGTAAGCCTATGTTTTCTAATCTTTTCTCAAATCCTAATCGTGTATGATATCAGCTTGATTCGTCTATTGTGTTCACTTGAATGTCCCCCTTTTTCTTTAAAAAGGAATAATAATGCTGTCTGTTCACTGACTGGGTATTTCTTCCTGTGAGTAAATCTTTTGAATTAAATTTTCAGAATAAAGGCTGATTTCCACATAACCGCGGCCGTCCTGTACAATGTCACTACCGTACGTATAGTGTCAGTGATTTTTGAATTCGTTGAAGTATAATATAAATGTAAATATTTACATCTTACCGTGACCGTCCAGTACAGTGTCATGTACTGACACTGCAGTGAAAGGTAAGATGTAAATATTTACATTTAAATATACTTCGACGAATTAAAAATCACTGGGGTCACGGTTTTGTGGAAATCAGCTGATGCTTCTAAAATAACTAAATGTTTATCACATATCATAAAATCGTGATTCGTTGCATAACAATATACATACGTAAAATCTTAAATAAATAATATTTAATACAGATTCGATTCTATAAATTTCGATTTGTAACAAACACTTATTCGCAAGGTTTATAACATTCCTCAATGCTATTGACTCGGTTGGTTTGTGTCAAGGAACTCGAATTTAATACATACATGTAAGGTTTTATATTCAGGATTTTCAGTACCTACATATCTTGTCTGGAAAATTATTTCGAGAAATGTTATACCTACATATTATAAAAATTTCGTTCAACGATAAATATAATAAATAGAGTAGAAAAAATAAACCTTGCTTTCTAAAATTGCTAATCTCTCATAAAAAGGTAGGTACTATTCTACAGCCGAAAAAAAATTCCGATAACACTTCTGTCCTACTGGTTCCTCATGCACTTCTGTTTTGCCAGATTCGACTTTAGCGGATTTTTTAATCCTCTGACAGCCCACGAAAACCGAAGCATACCGAAGTACTATGTCCGTGGGTGTACTGGACAAATTCGAGTCACACAACCAGAGCTCCGTAGGGATTTTATCAGCCCTTTTAAGAGGATGTGTGGGGTGGTACCTCTTGAAAAAATTGGTGGCAAAAGGTTCGCGAAGAATTCAGATGTTTGCAGCCACAAATATCTATTTCTACGAGTTGGACAAATAAGCCCATTCACGGTATAAAGAAAGGCCCTTGAACATACCATCAACAGAAAGAATAAGGGCTATAAATATTTAGAGGTCAAAAATCTTTGCAAATAAATTTGTAAGGAAACATATACATATGTAGGTTTAATCCTAATACAACTTAAATAAATCATCAATCGCTAATTTATTTAACACTTTTTCTTTGATATTACTCTATGGGGGGTTTTGAGTCAACGCGGACTACTTAGTTCCTGAATATTTGGCTACCTTAGTGCTTTTAAAATTCCTTATTGGTCAGCGAAAAAATTTCTATAATCTAGCGTCAGAAACAGTAGGTATAATTCTGTTATCATAATATCTCAATAATTAGTAAGAGCGTTTATTCCAGTGGTGTGGATGTGTGATCCTTTCTGCCATATTTTGATTCCCCAAATTTGAGTTGGGACCATGATATAAAGAAATTATCAGGACTAACCTGAGCCCGCATAGCCAACAATAGACAATGGGCCGAAATGAAAAATGAATGTAAGGGAGGCTAAATCGGTTTTTAGGGCAGTTCTAGCGCTAAAAAAATTATACAATATGTCCGCGGATTTAGAAGAAGACAAATGAGTAAAATTTCTCAAACAGACATAAGAACTAAAACTCTGGCAGCATCTTTTTAGTCATATTTCTTCTTCTTCTTCTTGAGATTCAAAACCGAACTAGTTGTTCAGAACTTTTTTATTGTGTTGTAGAGTGTCATTTCAGTTATTGGGATTCCTACAAATTTCCCGCTAAATTGTTCCATGATATAGCGGTATGATACTTGGCCATCCCTATAACACTGGACCATAAAAATCCTTTGTTCAGGAGATATAATTTTGACTAGTATTTTAAATTAAATAATAATAAAAGCATTGGCACACATGTCCATAGGTGTCATTATTGTTTAATATGTAGAAACTAGTACTATGGTTAAAGGTGTGAGAGAGAATAGTTGGGACTTCAAAAAATAATGTGATAAAACTCGTTACTTTAATTATTTAAATCATTTAGTGAAATCTCGTAAGTCGGCTTAGGGTTTAATTTAAAACATATTTCATATTTGTTTTTTGGGTAAAAAATTTTAAACAAGGTACGTCAAAATAACGTTTTCGTATTTTTTATGCTCCCTGTATAAAAAATTTAATTTTTCATAACATGAATCTTTTTTATTTTATAAGCAAAAACTTTGTTTTGGAGTGACATTTTTACGTATCTTGCAAAATTTGGCCCATTTTTCTTCTTCTAAATCCCATTCGCGGACATACTGTATACAAATAAAAAAATTGTAAAACACCAATGGAGGCGCTACTGTGGCGTTGTCAAATCCTTAATTTCGTTTTTCAATATTTGTCTATGTTTACTTCGGTACATAAAAGCAGTATTGCCAATTGAGAGGAAAGTGAGTAAGAATCGATGGCACTAACGTTATTTAAAAAAACAACGATTTTACCACTGTATGTTGAATAGTACTCTGTTAATTAATGCACTAATGCAACATTTCCAAGTGTATAAAAGTATTTACCAAGGTCATTATTATTAATTTTGCTCACTGAAAATTAACAATCGCCTATTAGGCAATGTATTGTTTTCAGCGAGTTGTTAAATAAACAATTCTTAATAATATTATTTAAATTAAAATGGTAACAGTTCACACAGAGTCTAATCTATACTGGTCAACTTGTTGAGGTTGAAATATCTTGAAATAACTTAAATCAGTTTGGGCTATTATTTTACACCAACAACCTTTTTTTCTCTTCAGATCCATGTTTTACTTACATATGTTGAAGCATATTTGTCTAACTTTTTGATTCACATTCATCAGACGTACGAGACGTCAGCAAAGTTAACCGAATTTATTCGGTAAACTTCGACGTCAGGGACCTGCAACAAGCCGACAATTTTTCAGGTGATTCACATCATCAGACACAAACATTCAAGGCAAAAACCGGCTACGACCAGACTGTTTCAAAACATTTAGATCATTTTTCTAAATATATAGGTCATTTGTCGATAGTCTTGTATTAACCTAATTTGGACAATTTGACATAAGGAGCTTCAAGAAGATTACATATGCGAAAAAGTGGCCGTAATTTAGTAACGTTGTAATGTTCAGTAATAAATATTTATTTACACATTCGAATCATATGATACCGCATTCACCTATCTACTCGTATCCGAAATAATTCCGTATATATACATGTTTCGGAACCGCTTTCGCGAGGCTTAAGAAATGGATACTTTTGAGCGGTAGTAGTACTCTTCACTCCAACATTAATTTTTCCAGACAAGTCTCGAATCAAGAGCTGGATAATATACGCAGTTCTATGCACCAATCCCTATCCCCAAGATCTTCAATTATTCATCTTGGACTGGGGTGCCAAGAAACTTGTTCAGTTCCACGCCTCCAAAACCCAGTCTTGCTTAGGTTTAACACTTACCCCATCCACATGAAGGGCCAAGCCCTACAGAATAATGCAACGTTCGATCTTGTTGGCATCGCTTTCGAACCTGGTATCAGCTGGCACAAACACATTACTTCAATAGATACATCAGCAGCTAAAAAGCTTGGTTTCTCTTTTGAGCCAGAAAATACTTACTTCTCCCCTACCAACTTACATACTCTTTATGTTTCCCAAATAAGACCTAACCTAGAGTACTGTTCCCACGTCTGGGAAGCTGCATCACCTACGACATTGATTCTATTCAAAAGAGAGCCATTCGACTTATCAATGACCCAGTCCTCACAAGAAAACTCCTTTCGCTCATCGCCGCGATGTTGTGGATTTATTCCTTTTCCACCGATGCTTTCACGGATTTTGCTCTGAAGACTGTTGACTATTTCTAACAGAACAACAAGAGGTGCATCCCTTTACTTTACTGTTCAGCTGCAAAAGCCTAGAACATCCCACATCTCTCGCTCCTAGGGCTCCTAGGCTCGATACCTAGGGCATCCAGATTATGGAACAAATTGCCTGCAGGGATTTTCCCTTCCCCTCCCAACCTTCAGTCCTTCAAATCCCGTGTCAATCAATTACATTTCCCATCTCTTCAGACACCCAGATCATCCTACTCTCGTTCATTCATCCTGGAGTGGCACTCTGCATGAAAAATAGTGATAGCGATCGAGCTCTTTGCAAATTCATACTCTATATCACTGTTTGGTATGTTTCGAAGTGGGTCGATTTTACACGAACTTGCGTAGTGAAAGCGATGTGAAAGCGATAGATCGAGAGGTGTCGGCTCGAAAGCGACCTATTTTGTCTCTTTTTACCTATAGTTAAAAAGTCATTTTGTCTCTCTTGTGCAATTAATATAAACATAACCTAAAACTATTTGAAGTTTATTGTTACTATTATTAGTGATATAAAAATTATGTTTATTATGGGAAAACGTGCTAATATTTTTAGAACTAGGGGACGATAAACAAATACAGCTCAGTGGGCTGTTTTAGTTGATTTTTTAATTGTTCATCCCAAAATGGTAACGCACAATTTCACAGGAATTAGTGGAAAAAAAAATTAGATGAAATTGTGGGATGAAATATCTTCCCAATTAAACAACATGGGTATAGTTGACTTTATTTCTTCCTGTAAATGGTCCACTAGTAAAAAATTATCAAAAAGATATAAGTACCACCAGGTCCTTGTTAAGATGCAATAATTCTATAAATCTTCTGTGGTGTAGTGAAAAGGGATCACTTTCTTCTCTCATTACACGCTTTTGAACGTGATTTTCGTAAATTCTTCCATCGTTTTCAAAATTATTAAAAACCTTTATGCATTGAACATATTACAATACCTAATCGAAATGAAATATTAATAAAAATATTTTTTTGACACTAGAAACAATAAACAATTGAGGTTAAGACCTGAACCTCTTCTTTTTTGTTAAAAAATGTATGTTTTTAGAACGGACTGTACAGTATTCTTTATCATGTTTATCTCTATTTTACCTATAAAGAAATGCTTATCAAGTACTTAGTATCAAAGCGATCGCTTCCTCTTCGCTTCTTTATCTCTTTCGCTATAGCTATTTTAAAAAGTTACCGAGTCCCACTCCTGGGGTCTCCAGATTATGGAACAAATTGCCGATGTTTTTCCTTTCCCTCCTAACCTCTGATTCTTTAAATCTCGTATCAATATATTAAATTTTCCTTCTCTTCAAATGCTTCAATACGTTAGTACTTGGGATTGAAGTCTACGTGGGCTGTCCAAGATTAAAAAAAAGACTTTTTTATATTATGCTCATAATAATTTGTCATTTTCTGTAAACCCTATTATAAAGGCATGCTTCATCATAGCCATTATTGCTATTGCATTAGTACAATTTAAGGTGGGGTTCATAAACATAAATAATAATGTTAGTGCTACCTTGACTAATTCCGTAGTACCGCCAGTACTAATTATAATTTATATTAAAATAAAAACAAAGGAATTTCTACAATAGCAAAAGATTGCACCGAAAGATAAAAATAGAAAATGCATAATAAAATTGATGAGGGTCTGATGGACTCAATAAGTCATTTAGTAAAAGTGTAAAGAAGTAAGTGAAATAACCGATTCTGTAAGCCAATAAATATATTTCTACACATTATAAATTATGATGAAAATTTTGCAAATTTTTAAAGGAGTAACTTAGATATGTTTTTTTATCATAAAGTTAAATTAATTTTATGAATACATTCCCAGATAAAAGATATTGGAAAATAAGCAAATCGCTTAAACCATACAAAAGTGTCTTGGTAAAATTTTAATTTAAAACTTTAATTTCAATTTTGAGAATTATTTGTCAATTTAAAGGAAAAAGCATAAAAAAAATAGAATTCGAAGCGAAAATTTTGTAGCAAACTATTTTTAAAGATGATCCTCAAAATTTAAGAAGAAATCGTTAAAAAAGAGCTAAGGTTTATTTATTAACATTAGTGAAATAATTGTACACTCCACGTTCTGTCAAATAGGCCTTACGTTGAAGTATTTTCCTATTAATCTTTAAAAAACTGGATCACTTTCGAAGTTGTAATTTAAGGATTTCTTTAAAATGTTTTCAAAAATAATTTTTTGAAATTTTTCTATTTAGAATTTTTTTTTCGAAAACCGTCTTTTCAAAAGATCCTTTTTCCAAAGTATAATTTTTCGAAAATATGTTATACAGTGACCGCCAGAAAGTCCGCTGCAGCTGGGAAAAATTTTTTTCTTTCAATTTAACAAATTTATTTTATTACGAAAAAGTTCTGCATACCTTCAAACCAAAATAATACCCAACAAATCCGTTGAAAGTCCTATGGTGTACGAGGAAAAGTAAAAAGTTCGAAATTGCGTTAACCCATTTTTCATTTTAGAATTTTTTTTGCGTACCCCCATTTTTAATTTTAGAAATTTTTTTATTAAATGTTGTTTTAATTTTAAAGTTATACCCAAATATCAATTTTCGCTCACTTTGGACAAGAAATAGGATTCAATCTTTTTTTTTTTGTTAATTACCCTGTATAAAAAGTAGATCGTAATGATACAGTACGCAAATCATATTTTCTGTAGACTTTATTAGAGATAAACGTAAATTTTATGTCAGAGTAGTCAGTTTCAAAAATATTATGGTCATTAAAAATAAAAACATAAAAATTTTAAATATTTTTGCTGAACATCGTAGTTTATTTTTTGGGGAATCAAAAAAATTTCATCTAACTGAAATTTTGTGATACACTTTTTAAACTATCTTCCAAACGGTATATTATTTATTCCTAAAACTACAAAGTTTCTTCTTCATTTAGGTTTTAATCGTGGTCCTCAAGAAAAAACTGAAAAACCCTAAATATTTTGAAGGTCAAGGTGAACTGAATGGGCAAAAATACACGGGTGTCCGATTTGAAAATCAAAACTCAATAGAAAATTAAACAAGATTTGTCAACACTGTCGTCAAAAATTGATATCCCGTTTGGCTACCTAAAGTTATGTCTTGATATCTTGCTTCGAAAAATATTTATACTGGTGAGCAACTATTTTGTGGCAGGCCCGTCGAGAAGGGGGGCAGCCGGGGTTATAACCCCGAGGCCCGGACAAGTCAAGGGGCTCGGCGAAGCCCGACCTATTACTAATACTTCAAAAATCCAAATGCCGACCAGAAAGCCCGAAAGGCTTTTGTTTCATTTTTTTTTAAGTTTCATTATATTTATTGCGATATGTTCAAGTTTTTATTACTATATGTATGTAAGTCTATATTTGTGCTGTTTCTTATCCACTCTACTTTTGACATCTTATATTCACTTTACCGTTGTTTAATAGTTTTAATACATATATTATTTTTCTGGTGTCATGACGTTTTATTTACGCGTATTTTTTTGTTGACCTAAGGGGTCCGCAAGTCTGGGTGCCCCGGGGCCCTGTTTTGTGGACCCGGTATTTTATAAAAAGTCTACAACAGTTCTTTAATGTTATAAAAACAAATATTTACAACTTGTTTGTCCTATCTTTAATAAGCAGGAACGATAAGGTGATCAAGAAATTCTTCCTTAATGACGATGACGCACGCTTGATAAAATTCATATCATCTACTATTCTAGAATAATATTATTCGATCGTTTTGTTTTGTATTTGTCACTATATTCAGCTTTATCTACATTTTTGATTAATTCTTTTTGGTTGGCTTAGTTCTCGGAATTTATCACGAGCACATAATAAACATAATATCATGTCGATAAAAAATATATTACATCTCAAGTGAGTGAAGAAAGGCCTTGGCATTTATTAATAATACCGGCATTCATTACTAATAAAAGAATATTACTTAAGTGATAATTAAGTTGGTCGTCAATAAGTGAACATCTTATATTCTTTTGTAATGCTAAAAAATTGACTGTTTCTGCAGGTGGCCCTGAATTTTTGCACCTTTGAGTTAACAATTTAAACAAATAATGCATTCTTTAAAAAAAAATTACCGCGAAATCCCCATCTACTGTGCAATACCCTTTTCATATCACGTAATCTTATTCTTTACTAACCAACCAGCTTAGTTACTCAGTTCTTACAAAAAACGTTTTTCGCTCACTAATGTAGTTTTTCTTCTTTGGGGATGTATGCAAATTTTTTTTCTTAGGTTTATTAAGGCTTTATTTTGCCCTTTTATCAACATTTTCTAAACTATGAAAATCTGATACCTACATATATAAAAAAAATAATATAAGCATTATGACTCCCACACTATCTTCTGAATAACAGCCTTATTCTACAGGACTGTCTTTTCCGGACTAGCCGCCTTCAATAACATTGGATTTAAAGTAAATTTGATTTGAACAAAATACATCAGTTTATATATGGAAGGGGAAGTTTAAAAGCAACTCATATTAAATTTTACGTTTCTCTCCCCCACTCCCAGCTACACCTAGTTAAAAAATTTCAAATGGCACTCCCTATTTTGCGATACATCATTTAAAGGTCTTAAAAATTCTGCTATGCTCAAGTTTAAATAATTAAAATCGGTTAATTCCTTAATATGAATGAAACAAAGCTTTGTATTAAGTGCAAAAAAAATGCCCTCAATACAAAGCTTTGTTTCATTCATTCTTAAAAAGTGCACACAGTCTTCACACATTCCAAATTCCTTAATAGTCCGAGAGCCACTGAACCCTGTTAGTTCGAAATTTTTGTATGTCCGAGCACCACAATTACAAACACAAATTTATCAAAGTGAGCATACCTTTTGTAATTACGTTTTTCTTTGCAGGAAGTCACATTAAGAGCAGGTTCACAAACGACAAAATGGTGGTCCAAACCTCCGGTAGAGCCAATGATCAGAGTGTACATTTACAACGTTACCAACGCAGACGAATTCCTAAATAATGGTTCGAAACCCATCATCGACGAATTGGGCCCATATGTTTATGTGTAAGTACCACAACATTAACTTATTTTGTTATGCCCGGTACAACTTGTTGCAAAATTTCAGCATGTTTAACAATCACACTGAATAACTACACTGTCATGAAAAACGAACGTGCCTTTTTCGATAATTTCTTCTCCTTAGAAATATGCTGAATCAGAGACTTTGGGATATTACTTTTATTAAAATTTATTGGCACTTATGTAGTGTAGGATGTGCACGTCTGTTCAGTTGGTAGATCTGGTTCAGAACCAACAGGGCAACATAGATCTCTTGCAGCGCCCTATGTGTCAAGATTGTAGTTCGTCGCCGCCAATTTTAGACTTATTTTGCAAATTCTCCAGTGTTATTTTTGCGAACGCTCGATTTTTCTTTGGAAACGCTCACCGGAATTGATGGATCCACCTTTTTCACAAATTTTTCCAGAACTAACCTGTTCTTTTGATACAAAGTTCCTAGGTCTGTAGCGCCCTGGGGCATCGCCACACTAGCAGTTATTAAGCTAAGTTTGTAGATTTTTTTTTACCAAATTTTTCATCTTGGCTTGTTCAGGTTTCAGAATTCTTTGACTTTAATTTTTATTACTCATAATGGAACGCTGCGCTGGTGTCCACAGAATTCTCTCTAATAATACAATATTATTAAATAATAATATGGAAACAAACTCGTGTCCTGATTAATCCAACTTTCTCTCCGCGAGATCTACGTAAGATATTTATAAATAATTGTTGCCTTATTATTTTTTGTAATAGACAATATGCGTAAAGAACAGTCAAAGGAAGCAAAATCCTTTGCATGTTGCTACACCGCCAAACAAATAAATTATATTTACAGTCGACAGACGTAACTTATAAGTAAGGATGGATAAAATATGTTACTCTCATGTCATCACTGTCATGCGATTTACATAAAAACTTAATAAGAAACACATTTACCGCTGATTACCTACATATACATATGTTCAAAATAAAACAAGTTATGGATATATAAAAAACCAGATCGTTTAAAAAAATGAAAACGAGATACTAACTTAACCAAACATCATAGATATAGATACTCTAATGACGCTATTGGGAATATCCATGTATTTTTTCTTCCACAAGTTGTTCAGGCAAGTCCTTATAAACCGAAAAATACGCTACTCAGGAAATTCTCGCACTACCAAAAAGTAACCAATAATTTAAAGTTAATTTTTGTCAAAACCACTTCTCCAATTTGGACGATTTTTTTTTGAATAGCAGGTTGTTCCTTCCAGAAAGTTAATTTACTCTATATTCTCAAAGAAACTTACTTTTCATAAATTTACACCCGGTATTTCTCATCCATAAAGTTTTAACACCCTGTGGAGTTCAATAGTTACATCAATTTAGAATTCAAATCAAACTATAGCCTTATGTTTTTATAAAATTTTGTTTTTTGATTTGCTCTGTTATCTTTGCTACTAAAACAGAAACACAGTTTTTTAGCATAATATGTTTTTATGGAGAGCTAATGTCCAAATTTACCAAACAAGAAAAAAGAAACAAAATGCAAAGAAAAAAGGTAAACGAAAGTGTTCCTTTGACTGGTCGCACGGAACTTGTGGTTATAAATAATGGAATCCCTACAGCTGGAATGTACATATTGGAGATTTTACACCAACATGTAATGCCATTTGCGCCCTATATAGGGCAAGGATTTTTGTTGATGCAAGATAATGCCAGACCTCACGTTGCTCGAGTTGTGACAAATTATCTGGAAGAAGTCGGAATCGATACAATGGCATGGTCGGCTCGAAGCCCAGATATGAATCCCATAGAGAATCTCTGAAACACTCTTGGGGGTTTTGACAAAAATTAACTTTAAACTTTTGGTTACCTTTTGGTGGCGAGTTAATTTCTTGGAGTAGTGTATTATTTTGAAGAAAATTTCTAGGATAATTTAACTAAAAAAAAACTTTTCGGTATAATTTAAAACAATTTAAAAAGCCGCCATTGGCTTCTCCTTCAAGTGACGTTTTAGATATTATCTAAAGCACGCGATCCCGTTTCGTGCTAAGTAAATTCATTCCTTTTTATATTTTTTTTTTGGAAATTTTTGACAGCCCTATGATCAACTGTTTACGCCAATTCATCACGTGACTCTCAAAAAATCAGGAGCAAAAAGAACTTGGCCTCGAGTGAATTTTGAGTTGCCTATACTTACAATTCACAAAACCTTTGAAACTTTGGTCCATTTGTCCTCTTGTGTTCCCCATCCATGTGTATACAAATTAGAAAATAATTATCCAAACGCATTTGGTAAGGAATCCTTTTATTTATTTTGGTTTGTTTATTTATTCTATAACGCTGCTCCTAAATATAATGCTAGTGAGGTAAAAACCAACACACCCTGTATTTTATTGCAATAATAACCGTGCATTCCTTAAGGTCAGTTGTTCATTCAACAGCAATAGCAGAAACACTACTCTTGTTGTTGCAAATTGTTATTTTTGTGAACAACACCGCGAATATTTTCTTTCGTATATTATAATTGATAAATATCATTACGTAAAGGCGTGTAAAATTTTACAATTCACCAGCGGTTTTACTGCTGCGCTTAATCGCATATTCATTATGTAATTCATGGATATTATTTATCTTTAAGCCTAAGTATTTTGGCCTAGTTAGAATAAATAACTACTGTATGACGTGGAACTTTTGTCACACCAAATATTTTTTGCCCTTTTAACTAGTACTCTAGTCATTCTCAATTTTAATTTTTGCTCTGGGATTCGCTCAAAAAGATTAGGACATAGTATTGGCTTAAATTTGGATCTTGTAGTTGATCAGTTTGGTTTTGAGAAATTGTTTTCCTGTCGTTAATAAACCGTCATTAAGAGCTTATTATTTCTGCAATATATTTGCTTGGTTTACAAATGATTTTAAAAAAATGTTGCTAAAATGACTTTGCTTTATTATTGTGGAAAATATATGCTTAAATTCTCCTTTTTCTTAATTTTGCCAAAAAACTCATAGTAGTCAAAAGTTATTCGTCTTATTCCTTATTCCTACGTTTGAGGGATCGTGTTTCTCTCGTTCTTTAAACATTACACTTGTCACAAATCAGGACCTAGATGAAGAATATGGTAGCGTGAATTAATTAATCCTGTCTGTAACATAAAAGATGGTATTTCAAACTACCTATATTAATCGCCATTATGAAGGCAAGGTACTCTTGAAGATTCTTGTAGTCTCGAAGGCAAAGAATCAAGTTAATAAAGAGTGTTAGTAAATATAAAACTCTTACCAAACCAAACGGGACCAAATAATGAAGTGTAGACTCGTCAGCAAACTCTGGCAGAATTCGTCAGGAACTGGAATGCGCGACCAATGATTTGCGACCCGCGAGTTATTCCGAGCAGTGGCGGCTCGTGACAATTTCTTAGGGGAGGCAGGCAAAAAATTTTCTTACAACAAAAACAGATTACTGGGAAATCGGAAGGACTTCTACTTGGTCAATAAAATATTTTATATATGCTATAAAAATATGTTATTGTTCAGCAAAACCAACGGGAAGGTGTAGAGTTTCCATTAAATTATTTTATTAATTACCTATCTATCTAAACAGTAGGTACCTACACCTACTGTTTAGATAGGTTATACCTATTCAAAAGTAATAAAATAATAATATGGATTTTTGCCAGGACGGAAGGAAAATGGAAAAAGGAAATAAAAATGAAAGTTGAAAATAGAAAGGTCAGCTTGAAGATTAATCTAGGATATGTCCTATCCTAGAGGATAGAACTCGGGATAGGAAGAAGTGGAAAAGTGCATTCGCACATACCTTCACAAAAAAGATATAAACTCCTTAGTTATTTATAAAATAAAACGAAAAACAAACAAGAAAATATATTAACTTCTTACTTGCATACCTATATACCTAGGTGCAAAAAAAACTATTATCCCTTCATTTCATTATCCATTCATTAACCCTTCATTTACTTCCTTGTTTAAAACTCAGATTATTTAGGAAACCCCCTCTCGTCCTCTATTGACGCACTACACCTTCCCGAACCTAATTAATCTAATTCTTAAAATCAAAACTGCTTAACTGGATGTCAATCTTGAATCTATTCGTTTAAAACACGGTGGGCGTGTTTGCCTCCAGTCGCCGTTTTCATCATGCGAAAAACGTACTACGTTTCCTAAAATATATGACTCTTTGTCTTGTTACTTACACACTTTCCTAAAAACGTCAAGCGCAGAGGAAGCATGCCTCCGTCCAGCCATCAGGTGAAGAGCGAGACATCAAGATGCGATAATAATGAAACAGATAAGGACGCCGCGCTCACGGACCTGCATATTGGAGAGTACGCGCACTACGCGGTTAGGGGTGGCGTAGAATATTCTTACTATTAGAGCCGTTTCGCAAAATTTATACAGGAACTATTATAGAGTTTATATTAACAAATATGTTTCAAAGCTATATTAATGTATTAATTGTATTACATATTTATAAAATAAGGTAGGTATTATTATTTCATTTTATAGCTATGCTGCAGGGGAGGCACTGCCTCCCCTGCCTCCCCTGACGAGCCGCCACTGATCCCGAGATATCAGTTTCGCCTTTAATGAATCTTAGCTCTTAGATAATGCTTGCTATGAACTATAGCCTCTTTTGTTTAGCAAATAAAACGCTTGGGTCTCAAAACACTTAAACTCTATTAACAAAAATAAAAATAGAAATTTACTTGACAAAGGTAAACTTAAAACTAATGATAAATAAAATAATTAATTTGAATTAAATTAAAACAGGAGAAGAGATATAGACAGGCGTTTACTGAAATGAATATGAAACAATAAATTTTATCAATGCTAATTAGATAAAATAAGTCAAAATTATAAGTCAAAAGAAAAGTGAAACTTTAAAGAAAAAATCTAGGATTCTTGATAATCCCCACGAATTACAAAGATTGAAAATCCCCCACTCGGGTTGGTCGGGCCCAACACAACTTAATAAATTGTCTTACTCAAAAATATTCACTACACTTTAATAACATTATATGAAATTTGGAAGAAAATAACTAAGAGCACAATTTTTATAAGAGAAACTGATCAACAGTTAGAACACTAGAAGAATAATAGTTAGAACGAACGCAGACTATGAACTGCTTTTGAATATCCACATTATCTTAGAGGTAAACTACTGGTACCACCTATTTCTTAATTCATCCCCGTAGGAACCACCCTTTTTACCGTGTGGCCAATCATAGCTCTCGTTATCCCCTTCCTTTAGGGGTATATCCAAAAAGACTAAATGTTAAGTTTCAGCTATTTGGCACAAGATGTCACGATCAGTTTCTGATTGTAATGAAATTACCTAATTATATTATTTTTGCACTCTGCGGTAATAATGTATAAAGGTATGAAAGATCTATATTATTAGCTTAACTAAACTTTCAAAGTGATGAAAAAAACCCAATCACCGTTATTTAAAACTATATCTGCCTTCTTTATATATGCATTTTTATATGTGTGAAATAGGAAAAAATCACTTTGATCACATATTGTTATGATCATGTATATTGCAATGTTCAAGTATAATGGACATTTTCCTAATTTTTGTACCATTAGAGAAACGGGTCGATAATTACATTTGTAAATGTGGCGGCATAAAACACGGCGGTAGGTATTGCCCATAGACAAGATATATTTAGACCATCACAACGTATTCGCGACACCAGCTGAATCCGTCCAATGTATGGGAGAAAAAGTGCGTTTGTACGCATTGGGCGCCAGTCAGATTTTTAAACGACGGTCCACTCGAAGCATGCGCACTCGGGACGTCTCGTAAAAGTGGTTGTTGAACTCAATGACGCAACGCGGCGATCAGAACCGGGCCGAAAAAATCTCAGTCATTTGTATGTTATGGTATTTTTGGTTGGGGTGGCGAATATAGCGAACCTCTGAAGCTTGTTATTTCGATACAAAAATAGTCTTTACAAAGTGTTACAGACATTTCATATGTTTCGCCAATTATGTATCCACCTTTTAAATATAAGGAGTTATTTCGTAGTCTATTTCTTACAAGTAGTGCATAAATATAAATAGTTTAATTCCAAATTTAAATTATATCAATATGTGAAAGAATAGGAGGTAAAAAATATAATTTATCTTAAATGCACTCCGGTGTTGAAGTGAATACACACACGGAGAAGTAGAAATATTTGTCAGTGACGTATATTGAGTGTGGTCAAGGTGTCAGAAAGGCACTGATGGGGTGTGTGTGTATTAGGGGCATTGTATAAGGGGTAAGATGGTGTAAGAAGGTCATATATAGTGTCAATGCCTCCTTCCCCTATATTGCATAAGGGTGAGTGTGGCCAAAAGGCATATTTGCGCTTTCGCCAAAAGGGCACTAAAAATACTAGTGGATTAGGGTAGAGGGGAGTATTTTAAAAGGGATCGCTAAGATATCAGTGGATTAGAAGGGTGTGTCCAAAAGGCATATTTGCGCTTTCGTCAAAGGGGCACTAAAAATACTAGTGGATTAGGGTAGAAAAAGCGCTTTCGCCAAAGGATCGCTAAGATATCGGTGGATTAGATTGACATGGGGCCGTAAGTAGTAGCGGTTTCAGCAAAGTATCAAGTGCACACACTGTAAATAGGTGTAAAAATATTTACATCGTACCTTAGAACTTGCTTTGTTCAATAATTATACAGGATGGGATGCCAATCCAATAAAATATACACATGTAATTTTTTTGATTTACTATTTTACTTCTTAAAACAGTTGCATATTTTATTTCTATTGTTTAGAATACTATGTTTATATTTTATTTCAACTTTCAATTTTGTAAATGTAAGGTTTAAAAAATTAAGAGGGGGGACATTAAAGAGACGCACTGTATATATATATAAACTGAGCTATTTTCGAGGAATTATCGACAGTTTTGTATAGCAAGAAAACTCAGATTTAAGCCAACAAACTATACACTTTTTGTTAAAATCTCACTAATGGTTACATTTTTATCATTAATAAAAAGAATAATTACAAGTAATATATTTAGCATTTATTACTCGATAAAAGATTCACGTCATGTGAAATAAATTTTGAAGTACGGTCCTGTCTATCACAAGGCAAACGTTCGACAATGCGCAAGCCCGCAGAGGACCGTCTTTGTTTACGGATTCAGCTCGGTAAATTTGCCGCATTCGTAATTGACATTATTTCTCTACTATATATTTTCTCTATGGTATTGCCACATGTTTTCGGCATTTTAGGGTCTAGAAATATAATCCCAAAATTTGTATTATTTCCCCTAGTCGTACAAAAAAAAGGTTTCTAAATTCTTTAATGGTCTTAATCTCGCTTTTATGTGAGTTTCGAAAACAAATATTTATATCTGATATTTGGCCATTTTATTACCATTTTTCGGGTATTTTAACTCTCCCTTATCCCCAGATGTTGGACCACATGTTCGCTTTGTATGAGAAACCGAATATCGAATATTATGGCTTTTAGATTATTCTTTGTTCAGAATTTTAGACTTTCAGTAACAATTACTATCGAATAAATTGTTGTAGTCCATTTTATTACACACTCGTTAAACAAAGTAAAGCATTTCCTAGCTAGCTACATAAATAGCTATTACTTTAGCTAATTCTGAGATAAAAGGTAACGATGAATTTTATACCGATGATTTTAATGCAGCCCCGGACGCATATTTACAGATGCTAGCATGTGTTGACACCAGGGCGTTGAAATCAGCGAGGGTTTGGAAAAACAGTACATTTACAAATGCTAGCAGATTTGGACACCAGAGGCGATCAGAGTGTTGAAACCAGTGAGCGTTTGCAGTGGGCATACATTTACCGATGCTAACACCGGTATTAAATTGACACTATAATAATATGTAATTGCGCAATCAGAGATTCAACTTTTAAAACTATTGGGAGGATTTTGCCATTATTAAAAGCAATTCCAAATTAAGATTACTTCATGTCCCGCAGTTTTAATGTTTTTGATGCGAGTGTTTTGATGGAGACACCGTGTTGCCAAATTTACAACTAGTTTTTCCCACAAATTTTTATATCAGCTTTAAAGGGTGTATTGGCAACGGGTTAGGGCTCTGTTACTATTTAATTATTTTTTGTGAAATTTTGGCATTAAAGCTGTTCTTAGAAATAATATAATTTCTTCTTGTGGCCATAGAGTTGTAAAATACGTCCTCGGACAGGTTTGTTCAGTTTTAGGTTTCATCAGTATATTTTTTAAATTTTTTATCTTTGCCGAGTTTTTTTACTGCGACTGCGCGATTCGTATTGGTATAAAATTTTGGCAGCACCGCATACACCTGACTTTTTATTAAAAAAGATACTGATGAAACCTAAAACTGAGCAAACCTGTCCGAGAGCGTATTTCACGACTATTATGCAATTTTAATTTCTGCACCTTGTAGGGCCGATCTGGGTTAGCTTTTATTTCTTATTCATCTTAACATCTCACAAAACCAGCCTAATGCTGAAGGGCATGGATCTGCTCATTAACCTAATATTTTATTTTAATTTTGTTCGTTTGCTTTAATAAATATTTTTTTTTGCAATATTCCAACAACGTTTTATTGCTATTTTCCGTACAGGCACAATCATGGAAAAAGGTTATCTACTGTTCAGGTTATCTAAAACTGGTTTCAACACTATGATCGCCTCTGGTGTCCAAATCTGCTAGCATTTGTAAATGTACTGTTTTTCCAAACCCTCGCTGATTTCAACACCCTGGTGTCAACACATGCTAGCATCTGTAAATATGCGCCCAGGACAATGCGAAATAATAGGTAAAGAAGATAAAATTCTGGGGTGGTGATCTATTTCTTTGCAAGACGTGTCGCAGCCATATTATGTTGGATATGTCAGAGAATAAGCCGTCACTGCTGCTCTTTATACAGGGTGTCCGAAAATGACAATGACAAATTTTAAGGTATGATTCTACATACAAAAATATGAAAAAAAGTTCACAATAACATAGTTTCACAAGTGCTTCCATAGGAAGCTGTTGAAGATGGTGTCATAAAAATAATTTTTATTTAATTTATGGAGAATTTTGTTTTATTAGGTTGGTTACTAAGAAATTGTGTTGGCAGCAGCCAATGTACAACAACAAAAAATTCAGTTAAACAGTGAAACAGGTTTGTTTTGAAATTAGATTAACGTCATGTCTAAATAGGAAAATTAAAATAACTATGCAAGCACAGGCGCGGACGCCTTGATTACCTTGTTGGCGTAATGTAAATCCACTTTGATATAAATTGCACTGAAGCAACCGTGATATCCGGCTTGGCGACTATTGCGATAGAATTGCAGTCTTTTTTTTCTTACTCAACGACATCAGCAACCTAACAAGACAATAAAATTGTGTATTATTGAATACTGATTTAGGTTATGAGAAAAAATAGAGTTCTTTGCGAAAAGTATTGCAAAATAGGCCATTTAATAATTGCAACACGTGTGCTGGAAATTTATTCATAACTAAATTTTACAACCGATATTAGATTATTGCGTTTCCAGAAATTTGTTGTCCTATCCAAGTTGGGATTTCCTTGCTTTATTTTACCTGTACGGAAAAATAGAGATATGTTGTAACTAACTGACTTTATCCTTTAAAAATTAAAAACATGGAAAAATAATTTTAATTAAATTTTCTCTAAATACCAAATCTAAATAAATGGCGATCTGTATCTTGGAAACAAAGTAATTCCGCATGTGTGATAATAAGAATTTTCTCTTATTTTGGTCAAGAAATTGCAGGTAAAAGTTTGTCGAATTATTACTATCTGGCCGAAACAATGATGCCAAATTAATATTCCATTTTTAGCAAGAAAAAGTTAATCGATATCCCACATGACTGCATATTAATAAACAAAAATGTGTGACAGGAACTTTCAAATTATATAATAGCAATTAAAACCTGATTTTTAGGTATTCGTCGCCCGCGTGATTTTGTAAAAACGAAATTTTGCTTTCATCTTCGTTGTGTATCAGTACGTAAATGTTACATCATAAGAAACGGTACTTGTTATGTGTACATCCACTTATGTATTTATTATAAAAACGTAATGAATTTTTTATATGGTTCTTATGCAATAATTAGGTAACTTGATTTCATTGTAAATTACTTGACTTGATTTGACCATCAACGTCTGCAGGAATTTACTACTCGGTATCAAATATTCTCAAGCTACCTAGTCTTAGTACGTATACATTACATCACAAGAAATGGTACTTGTTATGTGTACATCCACTTATAAATTTATTATAAAAACGTAATAAACAATGTTTATTTGGTTCTTATGCAATAAGCCATTGAATATATGGGGTAGAGAAATTCATTAGGTAACTCGATTTGATTGTAAATTATTTAACTTGATTGAACCATCAACGTTTGCAGGAATTTACTACTTGACTTGATATCAGATATTCTCAAGCTACTTAATACTGGATAAAACAGGGAAAAAGTCCAACTAGACGTGGCTTTTAACCCACTTTCAATTAAAATGAAACACACTTGAAAATTATAACTATTTTTGATGATGAATA
Organism: Philopedon plagiatum; assembly: GCA_963971165.1. Classification (NCBI taxonomy): domain Eukaryota; kingdom Metazoa; phylum Arthropoda; class Insecta; order Coleoptera; family Curculionidae; genus Philopedon; species Philopedon plagiatum. Next base: position 94,123,795 of record OZ020193.1, read on the forward strand.
CTTTTTTTAACAGTAGTGCCCTTGTACTGTCGAAGAATTATGGTGCGCTAGCATATAATTTCGGAGCACACACATTGGGTGAAGTAGTTGATGCGAGCACTATACACCACTCATACAAAACTCATTGATGGATATAAAGGGTCTGATTTTGATTCTGCCAAAACGTAGTTTGTTCTTTAAATACCCTGAGTGTTGAAGGATAATGCCTGATATTTCCTGGTGAAGAATAAGGGCCCTAAAATCGCGATATCAGAAGTGCACCTAGACCAGAATCCAAAGTAAGACCCTTATGATTCAGCTAAATCTAAAGGGCCATAAGACTTTATTTGCAGATGATACAACGATTATATATTTTGTTAACTAAATTCATTATTCTTTTAGGTACGCCTTATTGTAACTGTATTTCTGTATCAATCGTTTTTATTTTTTAGGTTCCAATTACATAAATTAATACTCATTAATATATGAGTTTAAGCAAATAGTTTTACGTATTATGTTTAATAATTAATAGAAAGATATAAAATAGCGTCAAACTCAAAGTCGAAAATTGTTGTGTTTCTCTGCAGCATTCAGTTAAATGTATTAAATCTATTACTTGATGAAATATATTTTATTTACGTATTTCTTTGTTTAAAATGCATGTCTTTGCTATCTACCCAATTAAACAAGTCGACGCTTTTGAAGTTTTTTTTTGAAATTAATTATGTTTTTATTTTTAGAGAAAAGTGGGAAAAGAAGAATGTGACATTCCACGGAAATGGTACAGTGACGTTCCACCAAGAGAAATTATACTATTTTGATGAGTCGCAGTCTGCAGGATCAGAAGACGATGTAGTTGTAGTACCAAATATTCCTATGTTGGTAAGTAAATATTTACTTCAAGTATAATTCTAATCTTTAGTTAATTGTCCTTTTAAATTCTGTAATTAAAGCAGGGTCCAATACAAAAGTCACTCACTGACTTTTTTCCCGGGGAAAAAAGTAATTTCATAAAAAGTGACATTTTGTTACCTGTCAACAGAGATAAACTGTCAAACGTTTTTTCCGTCACGGAAAAAAGTAAATTTATTCGGATTACCTATCGATTATTTCTCAAAAAAATTCAAAAAGCGAGGATAATATTATGAGCTCGGAGTCTTCACATACCTATAAATTTGACTGGCAAAATCATTAAAATCTAATTATGAAAATCATTGGTAACCCTAAAAATAACAACCAAGCGTTAAACACAGTTTGTGGTAAACAATTATTTAAACTCAGCTTGCAGAATTGTTGACAATGGCGTACTCGGAGTCCCCAGGCTTTAAATTGAGATGTAAATAAGTTTAAACAATAATCTAATTGTAAAAGGCATTATGCTCCAATAATTGTGTACTGTAAAAGAATTGTTTAATGGTTAGGCGGCAAATAGAAACGCATCTATTTTTTTACTTCTTGTAGCATATTAAAAGCAAATTAGATATGCTGTATTTTTAAAGAGTTAAAAATATTTAATTTGGGTAAACAAAATTTTAACAGGTCTAATAATAATATGCGTTTTTCTATAGTCACTATAGAAGCTGCTATGTAAATTAATGTCAAGTTCCAATGTTATGCGATTTTTCCTGTTTATTTCACTAATTTGGAGTCTTGATGTAATATTTCTTTGGGATAATTTTTATAAGGAGGGAATAGTCGTTTAGGGTATCTGCTGATTTTGATACTTTATATTTCAGTGACTCGTGAGCCATTCGACTCACAAGAAAAGTCCCTCCTCTCGCTCATCGCCGCGCTTTGGGAATCTGTCTCTTTTCTACAGATATATCCACGGATTTTGCCCCTATATATTTTGTATAAATTCTGCTATATTTTTTGCTAAATTGTTAAATAATAATTTTTTTGTTCTTTCAGAGTGCCACCTCACAGTCTAAACACGCAGCCAGGTTCCTGAGGCTTGCGATGGCCAGTATAATGGACATCTTAAAAATTAAGCCTTTTGTAGAGGTTTCAGTAGGACAGCTGTTGTGGGGTTATGAGGACCCTTTGTTGAAGTTAGCCAAAGACGTAGTTCCTAAGGAACAGAAGTTGCCATACGAAGAGTTCGGACTAATGTACAATGTAAGTAAAACCTAAGTTCACCTCAGTTATTTAGGTACTGAAAGAAATCTAGGATGTCCCAGAAAAAGACATATTATAACACATTAACACATCTATACATTTTTGGCAAAATGTTTAAATACATCTAAAGTCTTAGCTGGATCAAATGGACCAAATTTTGCAAGATACGTAAAAATGTCACTCCTAATAAAGGGTTTGCTTGTAAAATAAATAAGTTTCACCTTGTGAAAAATTTAATTATGTATACAGGGAACATAAAAAATACGAAAAAGTTATTTTGCATAAGAGTAAGTGTTTATCATTTTCTACCAAAGGAACAAAAAATTAGATTAATGAATTTTTTTAAAGTCCCAACTATTCTCTTTCACACCTTTAACCAGAGTACTAGTTTATACATATTAAACAATAATAACACCAATGGACATGTTTGTCAATGTCTTTATTAAATGATGCAATTATTTAATTCAAAATGCTTCTTATTCAAGTGCAATTTTGAAATAATACGAACATTTAATTAAACATAAAAGAATATGATATAAACCTCCACCGCCATATTCAACACATTTTTCTAATTGCTTCCTTAGATATCTGAATGAATTTCTGATGTCTTCCTGGGATATTGAAGCCGGGGTAATTCTGCCTTTTAGCATGTCAATATTATTTGGTATTGGATTGGCATTTTTTGGCGAAAATTTAATGGCAAATTTTCAAGTTTATCACTAAAAAATGTATCCAGCATTTCTTAATAAGATATTCTATTGCAGGTGTAAAAAAATATGGGCCTATAATGCCATGGACAGATATCTCGCACCACATGTTCACTTTTGTAAAATATTGTCTTCGCTTCATTACTTTAAATTTGGGTTTTTTTCCACACCAGTGCCTGACATGATGGGATGCTACAGTTCTATTAGTAGAACATGTACATACATTTATCAGAAAACAATAAATGTGTATTTTCACTTAAAATTTGGTCTTCCAACAAAAATCTAGTCTTTTCGCTTCATCTCCCTCTTCCATTCCAATGTATGGTTAAACTGGGGTTCGAATGGAAATAATTTATTTTCTTTTTAGATCATCTGAACATTAATTTTTTTCACAACTTTTAGAACTCGTGTTTAGTACAATTTCTAAGGGACATAACAGGAGTTTCTCTAACAGACTAAAGAACTAAAATTGTGGCAGCACCGTTTTGGTCATATTTTTTCTTCTTCTTCTTGAGATTCAAAACCGAACCAGTTCTTTGGAACTTTTTTATTGTGTTGTAGATTGTCATTTCAGCTATTGGGCCTCCTACAAGTATTTTAAATTAAATAATTGCTTCATTTAATAAAGACATTGACAAATATGTCCATTTGTCCATAGGTGCTTAATATGTAGATATTCCTACTCTGGTTAAAGGTGCGACAGAGAATAGTCGCGACTTTAAAAAATAATGTGTGAAAGCTCGTGTACTTTGAAATCTCTTAGCGATTTCTAATGTATTTGATAAAATGTGTAACTATTTTTTACCCTTTTCCTTTTTATTTCAATGAGAAATAAAGAACGTAATAAATATTAACTTACAATTAAGTAAAAAGGCAATGAATTTCAACAAACTTAATAACAAAAAAAATAATAACAAACTGAGCAAAACGAGATAAATCCACATCCCGGTTTGCAAAATGTCATAAATCCATTAAAATTGTGGGGAATACTGCAAATTTATATTAAAAATGAAAATAAATTTCTAAGAAAGCGTTTTTAGATCATTTTCCAACAGATAAAAGTAGTAATTTTAATGGTTTTAACGTTTATCAATTTTTCGCCTTTTTCTCAAAGTCATATATTTTGGATTTATTGTGTTTTGCTTGGTTGCTCTTTAATAATTTTTTCTATTACAGAAAAATGGAACGTCAAAAGACACAGTAACAATGTTCACCGGTGCCAACGATATAACCAAATATGGCCTCATTGATAAATTTAACGGCGTGCGAGAATTACCGCACTACACAGAAGATAGATGCAATGACATCATGGCGTCCGACGGATCTATTTTCCCTCCTCATTTGACGAAAAACAGTACGATTTATATTTTCGACAAGGATTTATGCAGAAAATTGCCTTTAGTGTAAGTAGAAAGCTTATCGATGCAGAATTTAAAGTCTTGGGGGTTGGAAGAGGAATAAAAAATCTCTGCAGGCAGTTTATTCTAAATCTGGAAATCTAGATAGGAATAAGCGAAAGTACTGGGTGTTTATTTTTGTAATAAATGCTCATCAATGAGTCAGATAGCTGTGTCAAAGGTGATGTTACTCCCTATGTGTACACAATATTCAAAGTTATTTGGGAAACAGTGTACAAACTGTAAGAGGAAAATCATTTTCTAGTTCGGAAAAAACACAAGCTGATGTGGATATTGCAATTTTCTCTATTTTTGTCTTCGGCACATAAGCTTTACAACAGTTAGGTATATAGATCATTTTGGGTTTTAAGCCCCAAATTTTACCAAAAAGTCCACGGTACAACCATATTGCCATTGAGGCTTTCGAGAGAATCATTTCTAGTAGTATTTCAATTTAGTCTTTGGTCAAGGGCCATTCCCAAATACTTAACTTCTTTAGGGAATTCAATCACTGTTCCATTTAAGACGGGAGGTGTTAAGTTTAACTTGCTCCTTCTTGTCAAGGACTGGAGGACTGGGACTATCTTACTCGGATTGACGTTTAGCCCTTCGTAAACATTTTTACTAGGTTTAGGGTAGTTTTTATTCTGGCAGACAGCGTGCCATCATGTTGATCCCTAATTTTACAATTTCAATACAACAAGGTAGTGCTATAGGAACTACAGTCTTTCAAGAGAGAGCGTGTCAGCGTTAAATCAAACTGGAATTCAAAGAGACTAAAAACTTTTATTTTACTTATAAACTACATACTGTAAACTATTACGCTCTTTTATAATACACAGTCCAATCGCCGTCGTTAGAAATTATAGCCTGACATCTTGACATCTATATGGTATTCTGTTTACCAGATTTTCTGCATATTGCTTCGATAAGTTGCGCCATATCTCCCTTATTTTTTGTGCCAATGCCTTCCAGTTGGGGAACGTTTTTCCACGTAACGTGCTCTTCATAAGAGCCCAAACATTTTCTATTGGATTGGCATCAGGTGATTGTGACGGCCAATCAGGGGCGTAGCAAGCGGTTGGCAGGGATGGCCCCCGCCAGGGGCGCCGGAGCAGGGGGGCGCACTACGGCGCGACGGTTTCGCTTAATCGTCAAGGCATATGTATCACCTGATTTTGATACTAATAAGAATAACATCGAAAAAATTATATTCAAAAACATAAACTGAGATAAAATAACATTACATTTAAATTTATGCAATTAAATTTCATTGTCGTTAAGTCATCTTGATTAACTGTAAATGTGCAATGTGCTTATTTTGTGGAAATAAGTCTGATTTGATTTGGGTACACATTTCTTTTTTTTTAATAAACAAAATCTGCAAATTATTATCAAATAAAAATAAACTCTCCAAGAACCTAACTTAAGAATTTTATACTTACACTTGCAAAGTTTTTAACACAATAACAATTTTTTAAATTAATTCATTTGATAATAAAAATCCGTTTTGACTACGAATACATTTTGTAAGTTACTGAACACTCGCCCGCTCTTTTTAGCAAAGAGGGGGCGCTATTTTCAAGTCTTGCCAGGGGCGCCAGTCACCCTAGTTTCGCCTCTGCGGCCAATCCATTACGGAAATATCATTTTCTTCTTTCCATTGTCTGCACAATCGACTTCGGTGTTTCGGATCGTTCTCTTCTTGGAGTGTCCAGTCTCGATTATTTTGTCCAAACCACTTATTAGCAGAAGGTAACAAACCTGTAGTATATAGCTGTTGCAGTTTTACATCTTCCAGATTTTTTTGTAAAAAGGCATAACCTTCCGAAACCCCGTGCGCAGAAGCATCCCCATACATGCACTTTCTGAGGGTGCTTTACAGTGCGAAATACGAACTTTCTGCCTTTTCTTGTTTGGGCTCTTATGAAGAACACGTTACGTGGAAAAACGTTCCCCAACTGGAAGGCATTGGCACAAAAAATAAGGGAGATATGGCGCAACTTATCGAAGCAATATGCAGAAAATCTGGTAAACAGCATACCAAATAGATGTCAGGCTATAATTTCTAACGACGGCGATTGGACTGTGTATTAATACATATCGTAATAGTTTAAAGTATGTAGTTTATAAGTAAAATAAAAGTTTTTAGTCTCTTTGAATTCTAGTTTGATTTAACGCTGACACGCTCTTTCTTGAAAGACTGTATATTGTACAAGTCTTCCACTAAGCTAGAGTAAGTACTTAATTATTCTGTTTGTGCATTGGTGAAGCACAAACTGTAGTCTCCTCTCCATATGCCATGAATTAAGCACATTGTTTTTTTTTTGTATTTTTTGATTGTTGCCTTCGAATATCTTCACTTCTGAATTTTTCGGTATTAACAGAATAATATCCATTAACAGTTTTGTATGTTTCTATCATCAGGTCGGCTTGTAATCTTCATTTCTTTAATAGTGTGTGTGTGTGTGTGTGTGTAAGTAGTACTACCACATAATTAAACCATTATATAAGCTAAGTTTTCCCGCGCCATGGGATCTGACGTCATTTTCGGTTATGATTTTTAAGTTTTCTTAAGTCAAGACATACATGAATTAAATTTACGTTAAAATGTACCTAGATTCTACTGTATACAATGAGATTATAGTGGGGTGCCAGGCCTAATTAACTCGCAACCCCGAGGCACCCTCCATTAAAGTTTTTTTTTGTGTTTTCTTAGGTCATCGAATACATCGATGATTTTTTTTAAAGTAAAGTAGGTACCTCTTCTTAGTTGCCCGCATCCTCCTGACTGCTTCGGTTTTAATTACTATAAGGCTTATGAGCATTGGCTAAATCTATGAATTAGATCATTTATGTATAAAAAAAAATATCGACGTAATTCAGCATTTTTCTTTATTAATAATCTCAAAAGAAATTTCATTTTAAAGGGATCGTTATCAATATTTTGACACATAATGGCCCTAAAATTCTTAAACCTTACTTACTTATAGTCCAGGATACTAAATAGACGGTTTATGTTATCTTTTTATTTTAATACTAAGATACATTTTAATATTTTTTACCAGATTTTATTTTTATTTTTGTCTTATTAATTTTATGTGATAAACAAAGTGATGAAGAGAAAATATTTAGGAATAAACATATGGTTATAATATGATTTTATTGTATGCAAATTTTTTTTTATTACCAAAATACAAATTCAGAATCTTACTTTCATTTGTCCGCATTCCAATCTATAATATGGGCATTTTCATCTTCATCAATGTCATCATTATCAGTGCCATTGTTGCTGTCTGATAAGATAATTCCAAAATGACTGCAATTATTCTTAAATCATTATTTCACTGCTTTTATTTTGAAATGCGTTTGGACATGTTTTATAAGGTTATTTTTTTTTTAGATTCGAGAAAGAAATTGTGGGCACCAACGATATTCCTGGATATCGGTTCACTCCTCCAAAGAATGTATTTGCAAGCGTAGAAGATAATCCAGACAATATGTGCTTCTGCCCACAAGGTCCTCCTTGCGCACCTTCTGGATTCTTTAATGTATCATTGTGTCAATACGGTAAGTTATCTGTCGACAGATTTTCTAGCGAAAAAAAGCAAATAAATTATACATTCCATCTCTATTGTTTTGACTTTTTTCAACATTGTTCTAACCTGTTTACTTGCTAAAAACCATAGGCATGTATAAAAGATTTGACATAAAAAAAAATCAAAATTTTTTTTTGCACTTTACCTTTTAAACGCACAAAGCTATCAAATTTTTGCAAACGCGGGGTTTAATAAGTGCAAAATATTGATTGTTTAAATAAATTATAATATATCTTTTTTATGTGTACACCCCGAAAAGACACTGGTCTTTCATAGAAAATTACTAAGCAACAAAATGTTTAAAAAATTAATAGGAATTGAAGCAGGTTACTCCTCTTATACATGTTTTTTTGTGTGAAATATGTTAATTTCTGAAGTAATTTCTTATCTTAATGTATTATTATAGATTCTCCGATTTTACTTTCCTTCCCTCACTTCTATCTTGCCAACGACAGTTATAGAACAGCGGTAGAAGGTATTTCGCCACCAGATGCGGAAAAACATAAATTCTTTATTGACATACAACCCGTAAGTAATTTTATATTTTAAATTAGCCAATAAATTCACTAACACTTAAAATCAGTCTATTTTGACTATTATTTTAAGCCTTGGGCGATTTTTGAATTCTCGATGGAAAACATCAATTAATTTATTCACATTATGTCATTGACGTCATCGGTTAATAAATTTCAGATAAATTCTAAGAACGGATTATGTTGTAAAACTAGATTATTTACACTTATATTTATTTCTTAAACGGGCGACGACGCAGCCAGTGGCGTTTTTGTGTAAGATGTTCGAACCACATTTGAACTCACAAATCCATTTAGTACTTAGTAACAGTGGGAAATAAAGGAGCTGTAGTGACACGGCCTCTAAGCATTTATTTAAGGATATAAGGCAATGTAAACAAATGAAGGATAGTAAATAAAAAAAATATTTAACAATAATTATATTTATAAATAAAGGAGTCCCCAAAAATCATTTTGCAACACAAAAGGAAATGATTAAAAATAAGGTACGTTTGCGTTTAAAGAATTTTTAAAATATTTATTGAGAAAAAATATATTATAAATAGTTTGTATAAGTTTTATTGGAGAAATTGAAACAAAAATAAAATGTTGATTTGGTTGATGATTTAAATAATCTACAAAACTAATATAATATGACAAGTTAACTCACATAATTAGAAAAATTAATCCTTTATACCAAAAACAAGTTTTACTTGAGTCCCGTAACCAACAACAACTGACTACCGCTTCCGAATTTCGACCGAACATTTCAGGAATTAGGAGCAAACTAACCTTTTACATTGATGCTCTCAATGGGGAAAATCTCCACCGTTTGAAAAGAAACACCCTAATTACCTTACTATAACAGTAAAATTACGTTCGGTCTTATCTGATTGGCCCAACAGAAGAACCGGCACTTGATGACAAATCCCTGGAAAACAATTATTACCAAATAACCATCGTCCAACCTAAATTTATAGTTTCTTTTATGTGCCTTGTATAAGGTACACGCTAATAAATGCCCCTAGAAAATGCAGGAAGCAATAAAAAAGCTACCCACTTGACAGATAAAGTCGTAAATGTCCGATAATTTTCCTTCATTTGTCTGCTAAATAAAACCACCAGCTCGTAGAATTCGCGGAAAACCGAAGGGGAAAACATTGTTTAGTGGGGTTGTAAATGTCATGTTGACACATTAATTTCTTGGAGTGGCTGTTAACAAAGAAAATTAATGGGAATTTTCTCTATATAAGCTGGAAGACTCCTGCTAGAAAAGGATTAGTTGAAAGATACTAACCGATGTAAGGTGTTACGCTGCCCGATCACGAACCGAGATTCTGTCTCCGGGAAAGTTCAAAATTCTGGTTCAGTAAGTACGGTGTATAGTCGGAAGATTTGGAGATAGTCAAAATTTCTTGACAAATTGCTTAAAAATGAGTGAAAAGGTAAGTTCGTTAGAAACCCAAGAAATTGTCTAGGATTGTTGGAGAATTTGTGAAAAATTAGGAATTCCGAAAAAGTGTGTTTTGGGTGGCTTAATGTGTGGAAATAGAGTGTAGTTGATCCAGAAATTTGTGTTTTTCTGTTAGGGAACAGGGAAAAGAAAAATAATTATTAGTCTAAAATTCTTAGAAAATTGGAGTTCCTAACCTCGGCTGTAAGTGTCATACCGTTAGGAAGTTAATTGCAAGGCTGGAAAAGGTGTTAGGTAAAGTGGTAGTTTAACAGCAGTTGACGCAGGAATAATCCGAATCCCTACGAAAGTTTATCTTGTCATCGCCAGATGTATTTCTACTATTCCTAGGTTACCGTTACGGCCATATAGAAAAGGTAAAGAAAGAGAAAGGAATCAGTAGTGGGTGTTACAGAGCTGAGTGCTTTAGACCATCCCTTATCTTATTATGCCTGTCGATTACTGATAAGGCTTTCAAGAAGAAGTACTGAATGACAGCACGAATGTCAACATTATCCATCTCGTCAAGAACTCTGGCACGCTCTTAATTAAACTTTTCCCAAAACGCTCTTACTCTCAGAACGAAACTTATGCACGCAGCGATATGAAATTTGAGAGCTAACGGTCTGTAGGAGTCACTTTGCCATCGCGTCACACAAAAGTCAGAAAAAGCGTCTATCTGCCACTCCACGGACTTTTCAACCCATCCTCGAATGTATAGTGATTTTACTTTTTATAAAATTGGTAATAAAGATTAAAAAAAATTAGTCGATATGACTTCCAGGTTAACCGAAAGTAGCTTTTAAGGGCCGAGTTTACTAAAAAATACACTTTTTGTGTCACCACATATTTTGTGAATTAGAGAGTTGAACTTTAATTTCTTTCTAGTTGATGGGTACCTCCTTGCGTGCCAAAGCAAGGATACAGATTAACTTGGCTGTCTCACAGGTTGTAGACATCAAACAAGTTGCTACTTTCCCCGATATCGTCTTCCCCATTTTGTGGTTTGAAGAGGTAAGAAAAACCAACCCTTTAAAATTGTGTTTAATATTATTTCAATAAACTGAATATATTGATATTTTCACAGGATTTTATTTTTTGTATTGCGGCATTATTTTTCTTTTTTGCGGCAGGAACTGCATATCGTATATTTTGATGTTATGCATGTAGAATTTAACGTATGTCATACAATCATAAATTGTGAGAAAGTTAAAGTTTTGTCGTAAAGAAACAAAATTTGGTACAAATCTTTAAAAGAGTCTTTAACTAATGATTTTTGCTCCAGACAGCTGTACCAATTAAAAATTTGTGAGTTTTTATATGAGGCGTATAGATGCGAGAATTACTTTTTGCAAAAAAATTGAAAAAGAAACATAATACAAGATTATAACGCACTTCGTTTGAAGAAAAAGTGAGTCTTTTATATTATTTTTAAATCTGCAGTAGAATTACTGGTTTGCTGCTGGTTTTGTCACTAAGAAACAAAACTTACTAATTGCTATTTTTAAACAATTAAAGGTTTCAATTGAGTGACATGTGAATTAGAGAGTTGAAGTTTAATTTCTCTCACTTCGCTTAAACTACAGATAATAATTAATAATTCTAATTATGGTCCTTTTTTAACTACGTAAATATAATGGGTTTGCTTAACTTCAAAGCAATGTTAAAATCATGGATATATTTAAAAGGAAATTAAATTTTACGAATATTTTGTAATATTTCTCCGAAATAAATAATATTGCTATACTTTTAAATGACATCTATTATTCTTATCTCAGACGTTAAATGCAAAATTTAATAAAGTTAGCAGCAAAATTCACTCTTTACCCTTTTAAAACTATTTTGAAATTTTTTAAATATTTTTCTTGTAACCTGTGATGTAAAAAAATTAAATTACACAAGTATAGCAATTTATTCTGGCTCCTAACTAAAGTTTTACCTTTCAAGACGAATAAATCTATTAAAACAATATTTTAATATCTCAAATAAGAGAAGTACGATATTAAAAATAAATTTTGCATATTATATACGCCTCATATTATACATTTTCGTAAACAACTAATACGCACTATCGTCCGCAGTTGTAAATAAAATTAAAACATTTACGTTCAGATTCACTAAGAAAATTTACGTCCAGATTCACTAAGAAAGTTTAAGATTTAGTACTGGTTTAAATTAATATCTTATAGTTGATCAGTTATGTTTTGACAGGTTTTTGTCCTGTCCTTGTCATTAAAGTTCTGAATTATTGTGATATTTCAGCGATTTACTTGGTTTCCAAATGATTTTCATCTTGGAACGAGTTGCTGTAATGAATTTAGTTCTATTATTGTTGAAAGTACGTACTAAAATTGTCCGTTTCCTGATAAATTTGCGAAAAAGCTCAGAAATAAGTTCATAGAATAAAACTTAGTTGTCTTATTCTCACACTTGTCAGTTTAAAACTTTTGATTGTCAAATTAAACCGGACTAGCATTGGAGAATCTGGCTGTTAAGATTTAGTACTGGTTTAAATTTGGCCAGTTATGTTTTGACAGGTTTTTGTCCTGCCATTGTTAATAAGTCGTCATTAAAAACATGAATTATTCTGACACTTCAGCAATTTGCTTGGTTTCAAAATAATTTTTATCTTGGAGCAAAAGTTGCTATAATGAATTTAGTTCTATTATAGTCGAAAGTACGTATCTAAAACTTCCGTTTTCTTTATAAATTTGCGAAAAAGCTCAGAATAAAGTTATAGTATAAAACTTTCTTACAAGTGTCAGTTTAAAACTTTTGGTTGTCAAATTAGACCGGACTAGTGTTGGAGAATCTGGCTGTAAATTTCTTGCAACGCAAAATTATTTTTTATGTGTCAATAGTATTTTGACAAATTACAAAGTGCATACTTTACTAGTAGAATAGAAAGTAGAATAGAAGTACCAGTAGAATAGGAATTTGTTATATATACAGCGTGTTCCAGAACTTTCTTTAAAGCAATATCTCAGTAATTATAAAAGCCAAGAAACTAATCTAAGCGGGGTGGTTAGAATGTCGAATAGACTTCCACAAAATATCCTTGAAATCACTTTTCATTATGTAAACCCCAATAAACACACAACAATAAATACACAGAGGTTGTCAAGCAACTGCAAGTCTAATCACAGGTGATTTATTAAGTCATATTAAAACGTAATAAATTAACTAATTTTTAAAGTTTTTAATTTAAGCTTTTCCTACTAGATACACGATATACTATTGTAATAATAATTCTAAGGTTGTTTTGTTAGTTTGGCATTTGCCAGTTGGTACCTGATCTTGTAAAATAAGGACTATAAAAGTATCATTCTGATACCTAAGTGGTAAATTTATTATTTTTCTTTAAATAATTGAATATTCTACATTTCCAGGAGGTGGAACTGTAAACAATATACTGCTAAAGCAGTGCTATATAACTGGTATAATGATTTAATTTCCAAAGCTTTTCCAAAGACAGAGTTCAAAGCTAGTTTGCACTGTTTGCAGATAGAGGTAGCACCTTGGAAAGATTCATTTTAGTTTTATGCGGTCTAAATACGTACTTTGTCCTCAATGTTTTTAAAAAAGGATAAAAAATGTTTTAAAATTTAGCATCTGAGAGGGGGACATAAGTATTTTCTGCCGAAAAAAGTATTTTCAAGCAATTATATTTTCAAAAAAATGTACTCCAGAAAATTAGCTTTTTGAATAAAAATATCCAAAAAACTGATTTTCGATTCTCGAGATTTGTCTCCAGGTGAACCTAAAGAAGTGTCTCTTACATATTTTAATTGCAGATTATTTAAGATAAGGCATTAACACCTGACTTTCTTTTAGGGCCTGGACAACCTTCCCGAAGAGATGACAGGTCTCATGAAATTAGCTACCACAATCCCCCCAGTAGCTCATGCAGCCCTCTCAGGCATCCTCTTCGTGGTGGGCGCCATTTTGTTAGTCATCGCGATATGGCGACTTGTTAGAGGCGCCAATCGGTTAAATTCCCTCCAATTAGCACCTGGTCACATCGGCACACCGGCAAACAAAGGAAAAGACGTACAAATGGGCAACGTACCAAAATACTGATCATAGTATATTTTATGCTTTATTTATTTGATTTTTTACCAAAAGAAAAAGTATATTATATACACACTGAAAAATTGTTTTTTGATTTTTTACGTGCATGTGCAACCAATTTTATATTGTTATTCATTGCAAGAATGAAAAATTGACATTTAGAATAAACTTATCAATGGGTGGCAATCATCATGGTTGTGCATTCGTTAGAGTTGTGTTAGATTTGGTTTGGATAACAAACAGCGAATGTACGCAAACATGCCATGGGATTTTATATTGATATATTTGCATTTCTCTAAGATTTGCTCAGGTTTATTATCTGAGCAAACCTGACACAACCCTGATTGATGAACATATACTTGCTGAATGTCACCTAATGATTTATCATTGGCAATTTTTAATCTTACAATGAATATGTGCTTCTACTTAAAAGTAATTAGTCGTTTCATAAAATGCCTGAACATTTCGTAAAGTCCTTCTAAATAGTGCAACAAATTATTGTTTCATTAAATGGCTACCGATTTTAAACATTACCCACATGTAATGCCAAATTTTTGCTGGCCGTAAATGTAATTGTATAAAATTACGTTAACAAGCTGACTACTTCAGATATTTTATGAAATGCTAAAAGCAGTGAAATTTGATGTTGATGCAATAAAAATGCTGGCATTTTTGTTCTGACAACAATTATTTATCTGTACTATATTACACAGTATGACATTAGCAATAATATCAAAGCTAACTCAACAAACAGGCGCTGACCAGTATGAATTTACCTTTGAGGATTACAATTTAGTTTGAATATGGAACATTTGGTACAAAATTCTAAGCACATTACTCATGCACCAGTAGGCCTACAATATCTAAAATCTAATTCACTTTGGTTAGCGCCTGTTTGTTGAGTTAACTTTTATATACAGTGTAAGTTTTTGAAACATGACGTAGGTAACTTTTATATTTAAACAGATAGGCTAGTACTTCCAATAGCAAAGTTGTATAAGTTAACCTAACTAAGAAATATCAACGATTTTTTTTCAGCATTACCAGATTTCACGGTAGCCACCTAAACAATATTTTTGAAATGGCAACACCGCATGTTTATAATTATTTAAGAGATTTTAAAATTATGAATAAAAAATGCCCCGTAACTTTTTTTTATTCAAGTAGCCATTTTTGAGCAATCGATCAAAAAAAAAATTAAAATAATTCGCAGTCTATTGGTATAAACACATTTATTTGAGGGAAAACATAGCACCATTTTTTTTTATTAATAAATTGAAGAATGATAACAATAAACAAAATTTAAAAACCTAATAACTTTTCTTTATTAAATACTCAAATTAATGTCCTACTTGTAGTGTACATCAGAAAACCCGTTTTACAATATTATTCTTAACATTTTCCAATAATAATATATCGGGTGTAATGCTATTATTTGAAATTTAACGACCGACTGCTCAAAAACGACTACGCGAATAAAAAAACGTTACTGCACAATTTTTATTCATAATTTTGGGATCTCTTAAATAATAATGAAAAAATGCAGTGCTGCCATTTAAGAAAATATTATTTAAGTGGCTAATGTGAAATCTGACAACGCTGAAAAAATTGCTGATTTTTCTTAGTTAGGTTAATTCGAACAACTTTGCTTTTTGAAGTACTAGTCTATCTCTTCAAATAAAAAAGTCAGCAGATGTCAGGTTTTAAAAAACTTACACTGCTATTATTGCTAAACTCATGTGCAGTTTAGTACAGAGACATAAAAAGTGTTATCAAAACAAATATTATGTTTGTATTCTTATTTCACCACCCGCAAATTTCACTTTTAACATTACCTGAAAAGTCTAAAATAGTTAAACACTTGATGGTATTTTATATGATTTCACTAGTTTAGCATAACGTGTAAGGTTTACTTCATGAACTATGTAGATATTTCATGAAATTGCTAATTCCACCAAATGGAAACGACCACAAGCCAACTTCTTAGGTTAAAAACTATGTAAATTTATTAAGATGACATCAAATGAGTGCAGAATTATATAATATTCTGTAATTTTAGTTTTGTAAGTAAGAAAATTGGTGTGTTTAAAACGAGCTCGAAAAATTGTCTAAAATAATGAAATTTTTGCTCAATTTTTAATGTTAATTTCATTAAACGATTACAGTTAACTTTGGGAATATTTTGTGGTACATTACACAAGAGAAGCAAATTAAAATAATACTTCTGTGATAGAATAATATACAGCGTTCTTCAGAAAGTGCTTGCCAAAAGGGGAAAATTTATTTTTGGTTTTATCAAAATCAGTTGTTCATTATAAAAGGGTTGTATTGAACATTAATAAATACAAGGTTTTAAAATACATTATTTTTTATTTTTGAAATTGCACGTTATATACAGGGTGTTTAAAAACATGTTCCATCGTTCGTGGGAAGACTCCACACCAAGACATAAGACAATATACGTTTACCCTTGCTGCATGTTATTTTTTTCAACATGTCCCATTACGCCATGGTCGATATTACCATACTAGTGTGTTAATGAGATACTAAGACAACATACTTCACAAATAAACTTTTTTACACACGCGGCCTTACCAACCTGGTTGCACCATTCAGAATTATTTTCCATAGATAACTTGTATTTTGAATAACTGGTGTGATGGTACATGTTTTAAAACACCCTGTATATCATACTGGGTTTTTTGATGACAATTTTATTTCTATTATGCCAAGCTCAATTAGATATTCTTTTCTAATATAAACAAAAACTTTTTTTTCTCCTTTGGTCAGTATAATTCTACCAGGAAACGCTGTTCTATACAAAATACTTTTCTATTATTAAATAATTACTTATTAATATTCGAAAAGTATATGTTTTTATAATATATTGGATAATACTTATATAATTGAAGACAAACTCTTCAAATTTTGACAACACTTCCTAGACGAACTGATTAAATGTATGTACTTAAATAATTGACAAATTTAAATACGTATTGTGTAAACTTTGGTTTTTGACATGTTAGGTTTAGTGTTAGTACAGCTTCATTCTTTCTTTTTTGTATCAAAAGAAGAATGGATTAACTAACAATAGGAAATCAACTTGTGTACAATTTTCTTAAAATGATTCTATAAATTCTTTCTTTTTATATATTCTAATTTTTTTTTAATATACTCTAAAAACATTTCCTACGCATTTCTTTTACGTTCAAGAACTTCGATTTAAAAAGGGATGTTTTTGTGTGAAAAATCTTTTGATATAAGACTGTCTTAAGAGGAGTATTCGGCATCCATTCTTACTTTTTTGTTTTTTAATCTTGTTTTTGCTTAGTTATTTGTTATCAGAAACTAAAAACTTTGTGGCGTAGACACTCATACAAGAAAAAATTCACAGTTTATTTTGTCGCAAAAATTCCACCTGGTTTAAAAGGAAAAGTAAATGGTGCGGCAATGAGTACTGACGAATTTCAATGTATTATGGTAAAATTTCAAAAGAAAATAAACTTACGAAATATATAATTTATAACAAAATAACGCAGTTTTTAGGAACATTTCAAATTTTTAAAAATAATATTAGGTAAATGCCTGCCTTGCCTATGAATACATTATCTCAAACCGCCTAAAAATTTGCACTGACTCTGATTTCCAATTAATTGCCCCTATTTCTCGTCTAATTGCAATTTTGAATTCTTTAAGAGTCTCATGACGATCAATAAAAACTTTCAGTTTTAAAAAACTCCATAAACAAAATCCGGACTGGTGAGGTGTTTCTTAAAGGGATACTTCCTTGTGTGCGAACATTTAACTGAATATGGAATCTTCACTGAACACACAAGAGACGATGCTCTATAGCCCAACTATTCATTTTCTATTCTACTCAGATTAATAAACTTCGAATGATATCTAAAATAAACTGACGAGAACTATGGGGAAAGCTACTTGTAAGCAATGATTTTGAATAAGAACAAGAACAAGTCCGGTTATTTCTGTACGACAAAAAACTGCATCATTACGCAGTAATTGCATGTCTTCATCTTGTTCATATCTATAAAGATAAGGATATAGTGACACATTGAAATTAGTCAGAACTGATTGTTGTATCCTTTAAAATGGTTTTTGTAATGTGTTGTCTTTTTTTATGTCTCTACACTGAAAATTCATGAGCCTTCTAAGCAAAGAACTAAAAAACAGCAATGTTAAAAAACCAAATTAGTAGTAATAAGCTCTGAACGCTCCTCTTAAAAAGAGCGTGCAGTTTTCAGACAAACGAAGGTATAGCCTGTAATTCATTAGTCTATTATTATTCACCGACAACGAATAAGCTTAAAACAAATGAACAGGTTATTATTGGCAATTTTGTACATTTCTTATTTTAAGAGGTATACCTAAAATAGGTGTAGGTATTAAATTTTAAGTGATAGGTAGGAATTAAATAATATTGTAAATACAAATTTTTTCTTAATTTGTGTAGAACGTTTTATGATATCTTTATGGATTTATTTATTGCCAAATTAAAAATAATATATACAATGTGACAGAAGAAAGATTTCTACGTCTTTAAATTTTTTGAAATATTTAAATGTTACTCACTGTATACGTCAAGTGTTTGTTGGGAAAAAATATTGGTCGTAAAACTTACATATGTTTTCAAATCTTTTGCGTTAACTACATATCTTCAGAGTTATGCATTTTTAGACATCTTTATTTCTTAATTTTCTTAGCACGTTGCTAATACAAGGTGTTTAAAAAACATGGGCCATCACTTACGAGAATATTTCTTGAGAAAAGTAAATAAATGGTACAATTTATTCTCCAGATACAGGGTTTCAAAAAATAGTTTTTCTTTAATAATTCTAAATAATTACGCAAAATTTAACTTGTAATAAAACGCATAATATGTGGTCATCTTTAATTTACAAATTTAACCAGCGGCGAAGACTCGGACGGGCATCCATACAAATTATTTTGAAAACAATTTTAGGCAATATTGTTGTTAAAAAAAATACATTATTAGAATGAGTAGTTAAATTATAATAAAAAAAAACTACTACCGGTTTTTTTGCCAAAAAATACCATTTTAAAAAGGACTTCGGTACATTTTGTTAATTAAAGACATTTGGTTCTTAAGTTTTACTTATTAATAATTATTAATTTTGATTAGATTTAGTGTAGTTCATTACGATTTTTAAAAGATCTTGGTCTGGTACCGTTTAATTCCTGTGTATTTGGTTGACTCAGCAACGCAGCAAAGGTAAATTTAAAAACAAAATTTTTCGCTGACACTCTGTAGATTAGATATAAATTCAACTTCAACTTTCACGAACTTCGTTATTACAACATTTTTCTCGTATTTTTTGAGAACTACTTTGAACGATGGTCCATGATTTCAAAAACCCTGTACCTAGGTACTTACTGAATATTGTAAAATTTCGAAATTTATAAAGTTTTGGTGTTAAATGTATCTTTTAGTTCTACTGCCGTCTACATTTCATATTTTAGATATTTTTGTAGAAATTTCGTTTTTGATCCAAATAGGATATTTTTTTAAAAATAAAATTAGAAATAAAAATTTTCTGTTAGAGCCAAACAGTTTGGGAATATGGTATCTAATGCTCAAATAGGTTGTGCGTTATAAAATTATGCAAGTACAATGTAGGTATTTTAGAGCAAATTTTGTTTATACAGGGTGTTTTTATTCCAAAAGGGAACAGGGGTTAGTATTACAAAATGGAACATAAGCAGTTTTAAAATATGATAATTTTGATTAGTTCTTCAGAGAAGTGATCGCTGGTTTTTTATTGGAAATAAACGAGCAACGACGATGTTAAAAAACAAGAATAGATAAGAAAAAAATGAATTAACTATTTTATACAGTGTTTACAAAGAGATTTCCTCCAAAAGACAAGTAGAAAAATTTTTAAACTTTATTATTAGGTTTATATATTTTAAATTTAAATATATTTTTATCTATTATCGATTGTTGTCTACTATGTGTATATTTTTATATTGTAGGATTCGTTTTTACATTCTAGGTTTAATAATAGTAATTTGATGGTTACTTTGTAATATTTTTTGGCGAATAAAACTGTTTTCAATTTGTAATTTCTGTTTTATTTTGCTATATTTTTTGTTCCTGTTGAACCCTATTAATTAACCCTACTAATTTTTATATGCCTCGCCAAAAACATAAATCATATCAATTAATTCATTATTGGAAAAATTAAGTTTAAGTATAAATAACTCGACAATAAACTATACGGTAAAAAAAATTAAAACCGATCTGATTCTTAATGTCATTCACTTAAATTACTTTCATTTGTTTCCCATGGCTACTGAGCTCTATTGACCAAAAGATTCAATAAGGAGAACAGAAAATCCCGAAAAATCAAAATATTTCAAAAACTATTCCAGCTAGGGACAGGACATTCTTTACAAAATGTGAACGAGCTATACTAAAAATATACAGGGTGTTCCATTTGATAAAAGTGAAATTTTTTAATTAGAAGTTTTCTGACTTTGGACCTAGAAATAAAACACCCTTTGTGTCAAATATTTTGTACTATTTGTATTTTTTTACTTAATTTACTTAGGATGCAAGTTATGAATCGCTTGGAGTCAAAATTTAAGTAGTATTTTCGCAGTCAAAAGATGTTTACAAATTCTAAATTTTCAATACAAGTCGAATTACCTTGAAAACTGTGAGTTTTTCGTATATTAAACCAATAGTGAAAAATTTATCAAATTACACGTAAAATTGAAAAATCTATTCAAATACCATTAAAAAAATACTTTGCGTCACTCTACTTTTTGAACGCACCCTGGATAATTCAAAATATTTTTAAAATGTGCAGAATATCTAACCATACCTTTTTCTTTTTATCTAAGACATCCCACGTAGACTACAAGCCTAAGTACTAACGTACCGGGCGTCTGGAGAGAAGGGAAATATAGTCTATTAACACGGGATTTGAAGGATTGGAGGTTGGGATGGGAAGGGAAAGCATCTGCAGGCAATTTGTTCCATAATCTGGAGACCCTAGGTTTGAATTAGCGAGAGAAGTGGTCTGTTCTAGGCTTTTGTTGCTGGACAGTAAAGGGATGCATACGTAACGCGCCTCTTGTTGTTCTGTTAGGAACACTCAAGGGAGGAATAATACCGGATAGTTCTTCAGAGCAAAATCCGTGGAAGTAGCGGTAGAAAAGGGATAAATCTCCAACAGCGCGGCAATGAGCGAGAGAAGGGAGTTTTCTCGTGAGGGCTGGGTCATTGATAAGTCGAATGGCTCTCTTTTGGATAGAATCAAGGATGTTAAGAGTGTCGAAGGTGATGCCGCTCCCCAGATGTTAGAGCAGAACTCTAGATTAGGTCTTATTTGGGAAACATAGAAAGTATATAAGTTGAAAGGGGAGAAGTATTTTCTGCCTCGAAAGAGAAAACCAAGCTTTTTAGCTGCCGATGTGGCTACTTAACACAAAAGCTTGTTATCGACAAATCTTATCTTCAAAGCATTATATTACTCCGCGCAATCATTAACTCACCCGGTACACTTACTAGTTAATAATAAACACATTATAATTTGAAGAGATGTGCATGGAAAATTAAAACTATAAACAATATTTACTTTTCCAATTGTTTTTATTGAAATATACAAATTGACTGGCCGATTAAGCATATGCAAGTAAATATAAAAATTTAATCACAAGAACTGCACTTAGACAATCAGTGGGTCAACCAATCGAACGTGCAATGGCCAATGGATTCCTGCGACGGTCAGTAATACTGACCGCAGCAGAGAAGTAATAGTACTGCAGTTCTTCAGTACGCGGATAGTATCGATAATAAGTACTACCTCAAGATCGCGAAGCGCTTAAAGCTTTCTTGGAGCTTACAAGTTTAAGGTTACCGGCAGTACGCGGTGGTACTTTATATTGCATGTTTAACAGGTTGTGAATTAATATACATAAACTTTGGTGAATTATTTGTGACATTTAAAAATATTTGCTGGAATTAAGGTAAGCAATAATTAGTCCTTTACAATCATTTTTAAGTTAAAATTTACAATACAATGTTACCATAAATTTTTTTTGTATTTTACTTTATGCGATTTTTTATATTATCAATATTGCAGAAAA
The DNA here is from genome assembly GCA_963971165.1 of Philopedon plagiatum. Classification (NCBI taxonomy): domain Eukaryota; kingdom Metazoa; phylum Arthropoda; class Insecta; order Coleoptera; family Curculionidae; genus Philopedon; species Philopedon plagiatum. The sequence goes on from OZ020193.1 coordinate 94,145,764, forward strand.
GACATTCTCAGAAGGAAGATCTCAAAGAAACATAAGAAAAATTGTTGTAAGAAGCCGGTCAACAGTTGAATATATTATAAAAAAATATGAAACAATCCATACAACAAAAACCCCTTGCCAGGGAGAGGAAGAAAAAGTACTGACTTTTCGAGAAAAACAAGAAATACTAAGAAAAGATAGTGAAAATCCGCAAACTTTTGCGACAGATACAGTGAAAAGTTAAGCCAGTGATTACAAAAAGGTTATCCATGTAACAGTAATAAGGAAATTTTTAAGAAGCCAGGATATACAGGCACGAGTTGGTCGAAAGATACAATTAGTAAAAACGAAAAATAAGAAGAAGCATCTCGAGTTTGCTCAGAGGCATTTTGACAAAAATGCTGAGTACTGTAAAAACATCATATATACTGACGAAATAAAAATTGAGTTGTTTGGTAAAATAAAAAAAGGCTTTGGTGTACACAAAGCGCGGGGAAGCCTACAAACCTAAAAATTTAATTCCATCGGTAAAGCACAGATGGGGTTCCATTCTAATCTGGGGGTGTATTTCATGGCATGAAGTGGGCCAGCTCTATTTTATTGACGAAACTATGGATCGGTTCATCTACAATGTCTACATGGACATTTTAAAAAATAATTTAAGACAAAGCGCGGAGACAATGTGAATTGGAGACAATTTCTTATTTCTACAAGATAATATCCAAAGCATACAGCGCGGGTCGTTAAAGACACTACAACGTTAAAGTCGTTAAAGACACTACAACCCAACCCAATCAAACACATATGGACAAGAAATTTTAATAATAACTTCATTTCATTTTTATAACTTAACGCGTCGGCGCCGGCGTCGTGACGTAAGCTGGCAAACTGTATAGCACAGCATAGCAACTTGTTTAAATACTTAGGTATTTTCCTGTATTTATTTTAGATATTTACAGACACATAGATATATATTTATAGATAGATATATACAGTTTTTGTATATCTGTTTGTTTTGTTTTGCATGGCCGATTGGAACAAAAACATCGATTGCTATAATATAAAAATATTTTACCTTTACATTAGCTTTTAATTATTTTTGTTAGAAATGTGTTTAATTTTTTAATTTCAACCCTATATTTATTCAGTATTTCTTTTTTATTCTAGGGTTTGTCGTAGCTATGGCGGTAGGAATAATTTTGTTCCGAGTGATAGTTTCAATATTCTTTATGAGCTGGGTCAACTTAGTTATAAATCACGTAAGTATTTACAAAGAACTTTTAACACTTCACTTATTTTTTAAGTAAGAGATAATCAGATGATTACCACTATTCCGGTTTATTTACATTGTTGTTGCCAAGTTATTTATTAAGATCAAACCAGTTTTGAGACTATTTTCTGATTTTTCTAAGAATAAAGCAAAATGTCGAGGTTGAAGTAACTTGACTTTTTTACTAAATTTAATATTACTTTAGAATATTCATACATGTGTTCCAGGTGGGGCACATTTTGTGGGCAACTAGTGATATCAACGTAACAAGCAAAATACACTTTTATAATTAAGCAAGGTTTTTTTTAATAAGGTGCCTATTTCTCCCAAGAAATTATTTACCTACAAATAAACACCACAAAAAAATCAAATTCTAAAATTGGATTTTTGCTGTGACTTTTTGTAAATTACATGCAAACAGTTTCTTGCACTGTTAAAGCCATTGTTAACCCAAGTAGTTAAGTACTAGTATTACACTACTACACAGAGGACACAACATAAATATCAAATAATATCAAAAAACATATAACACAACAAACCGAAACACCTCTTAAACTAATAATAAGTGCTGACGTGTCGTAATTAAATGTAAACAAAAGTTTATAACCCAAATGTTTTACAAAAGTATATTTCACGGTCGAGCGGTTCGAGTGTATTTCCATAGTGGCTAGGGACAACCCGTGAAGAGGCGCACGGCGGCGTCGAGGGCCATGCGCGCGTCAAAAGCGATATTATTGGTGGGCCGTCTATCTTTGTCTCTTTTTAACTTAAAGTGCGTATGTTTGTTTCTCTTTTAGTTTGAATGCATTTATATAGTTTTCTATTTCCATATAAACCTATGAAGTCTGTGGTAAATTCTACACTATCATAGGCATTCCTGGCAAAAAATATCGGAATCGAATATTCTGCAAAGATCCAGACCTTTCAAAGGCGTCATATGTGAAAATTAATCAGGGTTTTAAACTAGAAACTAAAAAAAAAAAAAATTCAGATCTCAGGATACACGAATATAAACTAAGCTAAAAAGTACTTCTACGTCCGTAACATTGCGCCCCCTGCAAGGCTTGATCGTCTCGAATTAAGTTTCTTGATGTTGGTAACGGGTTAACCTGGCAAGATTCACGACTTTGATCTTCAAATACGGGCTTTTCTGAATTCGGTACACCATTTCGTTAAGCCGGGTGATTACATAGTACGGTCCTGGTGATTACATAGCCTATAAAACTGCTGCGTCCGTAATATAATTATATATACACTCACCGACATTTGGGACAACCATGAATGTAATCAAATTTAATATAATATGATTACTTTTTGTTCCATACATAGTACGATTTCAATGTTTTTTTCAAAATGCACCCACCGCTCTTCGAACAAATACACATCTTCCTGAACCGAACACTCAAATTTCGACTCATCCGTTTACAACACTTTGTTCCAGTTTTCATGTTACTGAAGTTTGCCTCGATGCAGTCTCAAACGGAGCGGGAGCCGTCGACGTACTAACTTCTAGATAACGACAATAATGAATTATATTTGTATACTTTAATTTACGTTTTATAACTTAACGCTAAGGCCTTTAACGTATTAAGAAGTTATAAAACAAACTGTAAACAATATTTCCTAAACCTTAAATATGTTATAACGTTTCGAAGCAGGTCCGGGAAGGTGCGAGTGCAGTATTATAGAAATCCCGAAGATAATATTTTCCCACTTTTCTCAAAAACACGAAAAAAGTACCTCTTTTTTATTTTTGAAAATCAAAGGTAATCCCAAAAGACACAAGGAAAAAAATTTTGAGCGATTTAAAAGTTATGGAACACTTCGATGCAGGACCGGGAAGGCGTGAAAACAATATTATAGAAAACACGTAACATATTTTCCCACTTTTCTGAAAAATACGAAAAAAGTACCTCTTTCTTATTTTTTAAAATCAAAGGTAATCCCAAAAGACATAAGAGAAAAAATTTTGAGCCATTTAAAAGTTATGGAACACTTCGATGCAGGACCGGGAAGGCGCGAAAGCAATATTATGGAAAACACGTAACAGATCATATTTTCCCACTTCTCTCAAAAATACGAAAAAAGTACCTCTTTTATGTTTTTTAAAATCAAAGGTAATCCCAAAAGACATAAGGGAAAAAATTTTGAGCCATTTAAAAGTTATGGAACACTTCGATGCAGGACCGGGAAGGCGCGAAGTCAATATTATAGAAAACACGTAACAGACCATATTTTCCCACTTTTCTCAAAAATACGAAAAAAGTACCTCGTTTTTATTTTTGAAAATCAATGGTAATCCCAAAAGACACAAGAGAAAAAATTTGGAGCCATTTAAAAGTTATGGAACACTTCGATGCAGGACCGGGAAGGCGTGAATTCAATATTAGAGAAAACACGTAACAGACCATATTTTCACACTTTTCTCAAAAATACGAAAAAGTACCTCTTTTTTATTTTTGAAAATCAAAGGTAATCCCAGAAGACACAAGAGAAAAAATTTTGAGCGATTTAAAAGTTATGGAACACTTCGATGCAGAACCGGGAAGGCGCGAACTCAATATTATAGAAAACACGTAACAGACCATATTTTCCCACTTTTCTCAAAAATACGAAAAAAGTACCTCTTTTTTATTTTTGAAAATCAAAGGTAATCCCAAAAGACAAGAGAAAATATTTTGAGCGATTTAAAAGTTATGGAACACTTCGATGCAGGACCGGGAATGCGCGAGTGCTGTATTATAAAAAACTCCTAGGAGAGCATATTTTCCCACTTTTCTGAAAAACACGAAATAAGTACCTCTTTTTTATTCTTGTAAATCAAAGGTAATCCTAAAAGACAGAACAGGAAAAATTTTGAGTCATTTAAAAGTTATGGAACACTTCGATGCAGGACCGGGAAGGCGCGAATGCAATATTATAGAAAACACGTAACTGATCATATTTTTCCACTTTTCTCAAAAATACGAAAAAAGTAATTCTTTTTTATTTTTGAAAATCAAAGCTGATCCTAAGAGACACAAGAGAAAAAATTTTGAGCCATTTAAAAGTTATGGAACACTTCGATGCAGGACCGGGAAGGCGTGAATTCAATATTATAGAAAACACGTAACAGACCATATTTTCACACTTTTCTCAAAAATACGAAAAAAGTACCTCTTTTTTACTTTTGAAAATCAAAGGTAATCCTAAAAGACACAAGAGAAAATATTTTGAGCGATTTAAAAGTTATGAAACACTTCGATGCAGGACCGGGAAAGCCGTATTATAGAAAACACATAACATATCATATTTACCTACTTTTCTCAAAAATACGAAAAAAGTACCTCTTTTTTATTTTTTAAAATCAAAGGTAATCCCAAAAGACATAAGAGAAAAAATTTTGAGCCATTTAAAAGTTATGGAACACTTCGATGCAGGACCGGGAAGGCGCGAAAGCAATATTATAGGAAACATGTTACAGATCATATTTTCCCACTTTTCTCAAAAATACGAAAAAAGTACCTCTCTTTTATTTTTTAAAATCAAATGTAATCCCAAAAGACATAAGGGAAAAAATTTTGAGCCATTTAAAAGTTATGGAACACTTCGATGCAGGACCGGGAAGACGCGAAAGCAATATTATTGAAAACACGTAACAGATGATATTTTCCCACTTTTCTCACAAATACGAAAAAAGTACCTCTTTTTTATTTTTGAAAATCAAAGGTAATCCTAAAAGACACAAGAAAAAAAATTTTGAACCATTTAAAAGTTATGGAACACTTCGATGCATGACCGGGAATGCGCGAGTGCTGTATTATAAAAAAAACTCGTAAGAGAGCATATTTTCCCACTTTTCTGAAAAACACGAAAAAAGTACCTCTTTTTTATTCTTGTAAATCTAAGGTAATCCTAAAACACAACATAAAAAATTTTGATTCATTTAAAAGTTATGGAACACTTCGATGCAGGACCGGGAAGGCGCGAATGCAATATTATAGAAAACACGTAACAGATCATATTTTTCCACTTTTCTCAAAAATACGAAAAAAGTACCTCCTTTTTATTTTTGAAAATCGAAGGTGATCCTGAAAGACACAAGAGAAAAAATTTTGAGCCATTTAAAAGTTATGGAACACTTCGATGCAGGACCGGGATGGCGTGAATTCAATATTATAGAAAACACGCAACAGACCATATTTTCCCTTTTTTCTCAAAAATACGAAAAAAGTACCTCTTTTTTATTTTTGAAAATCAAAGGTAATCCTAAAAGACACAGGAGAAAAAATTTTGAGCGATTTAAAAGTTATGGAACACTTCGATGCACTACCGGGAAGGCGTGAAAGCAATATTATAGAAAACACGGAACAGATCATATTTTCCCACTTTTCTCAAAAAATACGGAAAAAGTACCTCTTTTATTTTTGAAAATCAAAGGTAATCCCAAAAGACACAAGAGAAAAAGATTTGAGTCATTTGAAAGTTATGTAACACTTCGATGCAGGACCGGGAAGGCGCGAGTGCTGTATTATTATTCTATAATATTGCATTCGCGCCTTCCCGGTCCTGCATCGAAGTGTTCCATAACTTTTAAATGGCTCAAATTTTTTTCTCTTATGTCTTTTAGGATTACCTTTGATTTTCAAAATTAAAAAAGAGGTACTTTTTTCGTATTTTTGAGAAAAGTGGTAAAATATGGTCTGTTACGTGTTTTCCATAATATTGAATTCGCGCCTTCCCGGTCTTGCATCGAAGTGTTCCATAACTTCTAAATGGCTCAAAATTTTTTTCTTGTGTCTTTTAGGATTACCTTTGAATTTCAAAATTAAAAAAAGGTACTTTTTTCGAATTTTTGAGAAAAGTGGTAAAATATGGTCTGTTAAGTGTTTTCTATAATATTGCTTTCATGCCTTCCCGGTCCTGCATGGAACTGTTCCATAACTTTTAAATGGCTCAACATTTTTTCTCTTATGTCTTTTAGGATTACCTTTGATTTTCAAAAATAAAAAAGAGGTATTTTTTTCGTATTTTTGAGAAAAGTGTGAAAATATGGTCTGTTACGTGTTTTCTATAATATTGAATTCACGCCTTCCCGGTCCTGCATCGAAGTGTTCCTTAACTTTTAAATGGCTCAAAATTTTTCTCTTGTGTCTTTTAGGATCACCTTTGATTTTAAAAAATAAAAAAGGGGTACTTTTTTCGTATTTTTGAGAAAAGTGGAAAAATGTGATCAGTTACGTGTTTTCTATAATATTGCATTCGCGCCTTCCCGGTCCTGCATCGAAGTGTTCCATAACTTCTAAATGGTTCAAAATTTTTTCCCTTGTGTCTTTTAGGATTACCTTTGAATTTCAAAATTAAAAAAGAGGTACTTTTTTCGTATTTTTGAGAAAAGTGGTAAAATATGGTCTGTTAAGTGTTTTCTATAATATTGCTTTCACTCCTTCCCGGTCCTGCATGGAAGGGTTCCATAACTTTTAAATGGCTCAAAATTTTTTCCCTTATGTCTTTTAGGATTACCTTTGATTTTCAAAAATAAAAATAAAGTACTTTTTTCGTATTTTTGAGAAAAGTGTGAAAATATGGTCTGTTACGTGTTTTCTATAATATTGAATTCACGCCTTCCCGGTCCTGCATCGAAGTGTTCCTTAACTTTTAAATGGCTCAAAATTTTTTCTCTTGTGTCTTTTAGGATCACCTTTGATTTTAAAAAATAAAAAAGAGGTACTTTTTTCGTATTTTTGAGAAAAGTGGAAAAATGTGATCAGTTATCTATAATATTGCATTCGCGCATTCCCGGTCCTGCATCGAAGTGTTCCATAACTTTTAAATGACTCAAAATTTTTCTTGTTGTGTCTTTTAGGATTACCTTTGATTTACAAGAATAAAAAAAGGGGTACTTTTTTCGTGTTTTTCAGAAAAGTGGGAAAATATGCTCCTTACGAGTTTTTTATAATACAGCACTGGCGCATTCCCGGTCCTGCATCGAAGTGTTCCATAACTTTTAAATCGCTCAAAATTTTTCCTCTTATGTCTTTTGGGATTACCTTTGATTTTCAAAAATGAGAAAGAGGTACCTTTTTCGCATTTTTGAGAAAAGTGGGAAAATATGATCTGTTCCGTGTTTTCTATAATATTGCTCTCACGCCTTCTCGGTCCTGCATCGAAGTGTTCCATAACTTTTAAATCGCTCAAAATTTTTTCTCCTGTGTCTTTTAGGATTACCTTCGATTTTCAAAAATAAAAAAGAGGTACTTTTTTCGTATTTTTGAGAAAAGTGGGAAAATATGGTCTGTTACGTGTTTTCTATAATATTGAATTCACGCCTTCCCGGTCCTGCATCGAAGTGTGCCATAACTTTTAAATGGCTCAAAATTTTTTCCCTTGTGTCTTTTAGGATCACCTTTGAGTAGTGTAGGTACCTTGATACGGCTGCACTCGCTCTCGATGGCATGTGTCCATCCGGAGCGACCACGGATTGAAGGTCGTTGGCGAAGAAGTGTTAAGAATTTGGAAGACGTCGTCGACAATGACGTCATTGACCAGAGGCTGTTGGACGGAAGGGCGTTATTGGGGGGGTTGTTGGGGTGTTGTCTGTTTGTTTACCTGTATTTTGTCGGGCTCACCTGAGTTTCTTGTGCTGAAGAAGTGGTCGACAATGACGTAATTGGCCAGAGGTTGTTGGACAGAAGGGCCTTAATGTGGTTTTGGTGTGTTTTGATTGGTGGTATTATAGATGTGCCGTAATTGGGTGGTTGATGTCAATGACGTAATTGACCAGGGGTTGCTGTCTGTTTGTTTACCTGTATTTTGTCTGGGGCTCACCTGAGTTTCTTGTGCGGAAGAAGTGGTCGACAATGACGTAATTGACCAGAGGTTGTTGGGCAGAAGGGCCTTAGTGTGTTTTCGGTGTGTTTTGATTGGTTCTAAGAGAAGTAGTTCTTGTAAATTGTCACTGACGTAATTGGCCCCAGAGGTTGCTGTCGGCTTGTTTACCTGTATTATTGTCTTGGATTTACCTGAGTTGGTGGTGGTGTTTGGTACCGAAGAAGCATGAGAGCGAGAGAGAGAGAGAGAGAGAAAGAGAGCGCGGGAGAGAGAGAGAGCGCGGGAGAGAGAGCGCGCGGGGGAGAGCGGGAGAGAGAGAGAGAGCGCGCGAACGGGAGAGAGAGAGCGGGAGAGACAGAGCGGAAGCGGGAGAGAGAGAGAGAGATATGGTTTTGCGAATCGAATGGGGTTTGCTGAGGAGTTGGGATTAGCAAAAAACAAGAATAACAAAAACAATCGATTGCTCGCTGTCTTTTTCTCTGGCATTATGTTGGGTAGGAGATAGGATTGAGGCGGGGGGCGGGGTGGGTAAAAACACGCTTAGAGTGAGGTAGATAAATTTCGTGTGCATGACAGTGGTTGTATTCAATTGACAGATCGTTTGTTTGATTTTTTGGATGCAGCCACGCCTAGCCTAGCCTAGCCTGGATGTTACCTGGGGGTAGGTGTGTGTGAGTGTGTGTCATTACCTGTTACCTGTTACCTATGATTTTTGTTTGGATATTTCATTTACACATATGTGGATAAAATAAAATATATTGAAAACATATAAGTCGTTAGAACAAAATAAAAAATAACTATTTGTCATGTTATCGTTGTTCGGAGGTCATGGCTGGGTTAAATCCTGTCTATTTTTAGACCTAACTCCAAACAAAACGAACCCATGTTGCATTGTCTAGTGAAATATTTTATATAATAATAATAATAAGCTGCAGTAAGGAATTTTAATAAATATGATTTAAAACATAATTTGAAAATCGAAATATTTTATCTTTCGGCAAACGTCAAAAATAGGCCAAAATTGCCTCTATAAATAGAATTTACTAAAAACAATACGAGTCTAAAACGATATTTTTCATGTTTATTTAATGCATTTATTTAATAAGCTACAATTTTAGAACTACAACGAAAAGTAACATTTTAGAGTCATTTTCTGTTGGAATCAATTGTCAGGTATAATAAAGAAATAATATTTTCTCAATGGTACCCCTTGTTAATGTAGCCTTTTCGGTTGGAATTTATATTTTACACATACTGATTTTTTTAAATTTCTTCCAAGCATTTTTCTCGTAATTTTTGATTATTTTTTTTTTGCAAGTAGTCAATCTAAAAACAATTCTCATTTTAATATTGTTTTCCGACTGGGAGAAGTTTTTCGGGTGGTTAGGTACGTATAAAAGGGTTACAAAGAAAAAATTTTTTTAGTTTGACTTATAACTATAAGAAAAAAGCATGCCTGTTCCAGCACGATATAAGTGTCCTAAATGTAAGGGGGAATCAGATGTACCACGTGGTGAACCATGTCTAGCCTGTGTAACGCATCAACATTTTATATGGCTTGATGGTTCGAAGCATGTACCTTCACATTATTTTGATGGTCAAGAGAAGAAGGGAAATAGGAGAAATAACCCAAGAAATTAATAATATCAATGATTCTAGTACATTTATGTTTAAAAATGAAGAAGTCAGTGAAATTTAGCGAAGAAAAAAACATGGTGCATTTATTGGTAGTATGGAATTTTGCGTATAAAGAAGCTCGAAAAAGTGACTTTTTACAACACCTAGCAGACAGACTTCGATTTGAAAGAAGAATCAAACAAAGTGAAGATTTACTTTGTAAAATATTAGATAGACGTCATCGAAATTTAATTTATAAGGAAAGATTTATGTCTATTTAATTTTTTTAGCTTTTTGCATGTTATAGTAGATTGTAGTATTATTTAAATGTAGGTCATTTTTGGGGAAAATAAAAAAGAAAAATACATTTTCAAATAGTTTTATTTATATACCAATCTCTTAATAAAAATACATTTTCTCTAGCACAACCAAAATCATTTCCCAATCGTCAGGTATAATAAAGAAATAACTTCTCAATGGTACCCCTTCTTAATGTAGTCTTTTAGGCTGGAATTTCTTTTTTCGTTACATTTAGTGTGAGAAATTACACAGTTTTTGGAGAGCCAACAACCACTTGTATTTATTTTCTGGTAACACATATAACATTTGTTGCCTTTTACATTTTCATATTGGGTTTTTTTTGTGGGGTAAGTTACAGTAACACGTTCTACCGACATGATGGTTCAACTATTATTTATAAAATAAGCAGTTTGTTTGATTATTATTTATTTTATACAATTTTTTTACACAAACATGTCATTTTAGATATTTTTTACTGATAAGTTGTTGTTTAAAAAACTCGTCATAATATTGTTCCAAAGAATTTTTCCTAACTAACTGAGATTGTAAATTGGTTTCCAATATACTAATATATTTTTTACATTTTTCACACTGACTTCAAAAGTAAAATCTTTATCAATATTAATGATTGTATAGCAAGAGAAGAGACCCTTCAAGAACAAAAATAAATGTTAGTAGGTTACGCACATGTAGAAAAATAATAGTTAGTTAAAAAATAAGCGCTTAGAAAAAAGTGTGTTTTAGACATTTATTTTTTATCCACAGTGTATTAAAATTGATAGATCAAAAATAGTGCAACTGTAGATTAACAACTATCTCTGAAATAATTAAAATAAAATTAATTAATTAATTATGGATACATAAATTATTCGAGTCCAATCTCTGTAAAGATTCTCTCTCTCTCTAAACAAAAATATCAAAAACAAGTTCAGAAATATAAAGTATTAACGTTTAATTGGAAAAAATAATTTTTTTAATTTTTTTCTTTGTGATACCACCATAAGGTAGCAAAGGATTAAAAAAATGATAATAGAAAATATTTTTTTGTTATTTTTATTGAAAATTATTTATAATACTACAACGAACAAGTTATAAAAATATTAAGAACAACAGTATTAATGGTATAGATTTTTTCTTCGTGGCACTTTATTTTCTTGCTGGAGTTGCAACACCCACTTGTTTTTCATTTTCTTTTCCAAAGCGATAGATTCCGGATGACAGGTCATGGGCCGATTAGTCACTCGGATAACATTCTTGTATTCGGAATTCTTGAAAACCAGAACAGGTTGGCGGTTTTTTTTATTACAGGAGTTACATGTTTTGTAAACTGTAAATGAATCCATGGTGCATGGATGGCTGATTAAAGAAAGCAAAAAATGCAACATAAAAAAATTTTAGAAATATTTTTTTTTATTTTTACAGAAACCTGCTATTTACCAGTGGAACCAAAGCCACGTTCTCCTCTTGTGGTAGGACTTAATTCCTGTACTTCTTGCAATTCAGGATAGAAAATTTTTTCACAAATAAGTTGAGCTATACGATCTCCAACTTTTATATGAACATCTTCTTCAGAATGGTTAAATATAACAACTGTTACTAGACCCATGTAGTCGTTATCAATTACACCAGCTAAAACAATAAGAAATAAAAAATTGTAAAATAAAAGTCATATTTGACAGTTATACCTCCAATATCAAGGAATTTTCTCATAGCGAAACCTGATCGTGGAGCAATTCTCCCATAACAACCATCAGAAAGCCCAATTTTTAAAAAAACAATAAAAAAATTGTAAAATAAAAATTCATATTTGACAGTTATACCTCCAATATCAAGGAATTTTCTCATAGCTAAACCTGATCGTGGAGCAATTCTCCCATAACAACCATCAGGAAGTTCAATTTTTAAACCAGTGTTTATTACAGCTTTTCCCCTTGCAGGAACAATAGTATTACTGATGCTCTTTAAATCATATCCTGCTGCTTGTAACGACCCTTTGGTAGGTGTAAACGCTCCAGACATTGCTTTAATATACTTTAATACTGGTGATTTCTAAGAAATTTTAAATGTTAGGTATACGTTTTTTACTGAGGTAAACCAATTTAATGTCTACCAAGGAGGAAAATTCTAGTCTTAAAAATATTAAACATTCCAACCCCAAGGTTGAGTATCTGTGTATAAATAATTTACGACCCTTTTATCATCAAAAGGTGAAAGTGCTAGTTTTTTTTGAATGACTGTATATACATTATGTTTATCAGAACGAATTAAATATTGATTAGCTTCTAATGTAGAGTTATTAAATAGACATTGATAATAATCCTCAAAAACAATTTCACGTAATGATGCGGACTTTATCCCTTTAGCTTTCTTGATAACACCGAAATTTTTTAAATCGTTCTCACTGCAAGTATTTTTTTTAATATTTGCATCGTCTACTTGAACTTTAAAAGTGTATAATTTTGATCTTAAACCGACAAATTCTAACATAATTTTCCCATTATTCTCATCCTTCATTAACCCTAAAACTTTTTTATTTTTTTGTGGAATATTATAGCTGTTATCTACGGGATAGTCTGAAGTATCAAATTTATCAATGTCCTGCTTAATATGTTGATAAATATCATTAACAGAAAAATGATAAATAAGGGAGTCAGTGTCCGTGTATAATAATTTTGCATCTTTGTCAAATTTATTTATGATATAGTTATAATGAAAATCATACAAAAATGTTTTGGATAAATCTAAAATTGATAAACCTAGATAAATAGGTTTATTAAAGTTTACTTTTAAACGTGACATTTCGATTATTACCATGTCTTTATCGAAAATTGTGCAACTGTGAAAATTTGGTTGTGAAATGTAGTATTTTGCACCAAATCGACCTGACCACCTAGTTACCAGTTTGATGTCTTTATATTTACGAACATTTTCTATTGTTTTACCGAAAACTGCGTTGTTCATTAATTTATAGAAATTTTTTTCAAACTCATTTTTACTGTTCTTTCGTAATTCTGTATTTAGGTCAATGTACGTCTTTAACCAATTAGATTGTTTGAATTTTAAAATTTTATGAATTTTTTCAAGTTTTATACCTAAAGAGATGGCTTGCTGCAAATTACGATAGTGAATAATATAATTTTTCTTATTGTAAAGTGTTGTTAATAATTTAGGTATTTTTCCTTTTGACAGCGGTGGAACTCTATGTTCAGGACATAGAGGTAAATCGCTATGCTTTTCGAAAAGATCTTGGGGATAAAATAAATCAACTTCAAAAATATACCCAACATCGCTGTTTTCAGGAATATTCATGACATTAGGTATTTCATTGACATTTTCAACCCAAACAAAATCACGAAAAGGTAACGGTAAAGACATAGCAGTTCCATACAAATTGTTGACATCAAAATACATGAGATATGAAGACGGCCGATTTGGATCGTATTCAGTTCCCATGTATTTGTTATTAGCTTTTCCATAACGGTTAGAGCATTGTGATATACCCCCACGAATACCTCTTTCAATAAACAGAATTTTATCAACGTCTGTTAATAATTCTAGCTCAATATTACAGATTTTGAGCATACTCAAAAGGGCCAAACCGGGACAGGTATAGAAGTGTAATGCGTCTAGCTTGTAGGTTGTCATACAGGTGGTTCTAAAATTTTCAAAAATATCTGCGAGTAATAAAACGTCGGTTTTTAAATACAGTTCTGCATATTCTTGCAAATTCTTAATCTTAAAAGTGTGCCAGACTGTTTGAGCATGTTGATAGTCAGAGTCAGATATATGTTTGTTATTAATTTTACTAAAAAAGTCCTCCCTAACTGGTAAACTTGTCTCCATCAATTTTTCCCAACTATTTAGGTATTCATAAGGAAATACACCCTTGCGATTAAGCAATTTAAATTCTTTATCATCATTATAAAAGTTTCTAACAGATTTCTTTTGATCATTTGATAAATAGGAGGCTAATTTATCAAGACTACTAGCCATAAACCGGTACGAGTCTAAAAATCTAAAATTAATTTTAGTTTTATCAATATATTTTGAAAAAGAGATATATTTTTCTTTGTTAAGTGGTAAGAGGACAATTCTACCCTTTATTTCACTAGCTAAAGCCCTGATGATGAAATGGCTATCATATCCTGACAGATTATGAAAAACGATCGGTATTGCATGACTATCTGTGTAATTAATATTGCACGATTCGTGTGCCAAACCGCGTAGATCACCGGTCAGGTGCGAATGTTCTTTTATTTTCTTATCATTAGGTCCGAAAGGTTTGGTACAAATGTGGCAAACGTTTGATGTTTGAAGAATATGCATTTGTTGCATAGTAAGCGGTTTCATTGGTACAATAGTATCGAAGATTGTGTTTAATTTAAATGCAATTTTTTCAAGCTCCTTTACAAACCAGTTAATACAGTCTTTACCTGTATATAATTTAAACTTAGAAAGTTTACTGTCATACGAACATTTTAGAAAATATGCGATACTATATGGTTCATGTTTTTGACATTTTCTTGTTTTTGTTAAATCATTAGGTTCTTCCACATTCACCAGAATACTTTCTAAATCGGCATAAATGGCAAAAGGAACATTTTCTTTGAACTTAAATTGTGTAAATTTTAAGATTTTGTTTTTCTCAGTCGGACAAACGATTTGGGTTTTATTTAAAATACTACAGTTAATAGAATGTTTTTCTAGATTTTTCTTGGTAATGAAAGCATTTAAACAGCGATTACACAACCACGATTTATTTCCGAAATTAGGTAGTTGTTTATGTAATAATCTGGAGAGATTCTTGATTAAGGCAAAATGATTCACTCTTTGCTTGGAAAAATCTGCTAAGTCCCCATCATTCTCACTAGTGTCACTATCATAAGAATCGTTAGCTGTTATTAAAAGCAAATTTATTTTTATGAAAAAATCAAATTTACTCAACATTAGAGGCAAAATTTCTGTCCTTTGATAAGTAAAAATATTTATTGAGATTTCATTATGCTTTTCAAATTTGGGAATGTCTTTCAGATTGATAGGGAAATTAATTTTTTTATAATGTAACTTTCTATTATGTTCCCCAAACCTGATTTGACTAAAGTGAGGATAAGATGTAACACGATTTGATGTTTTATTTAAAGGTGCAGGATGCAAATGTGCAACAACTGACCAAAGAAAGCAAAAGGGATCATTATTCCTAATGTTCACAACGGAATTTGTTTTTTTTACAAAATTTGGAGTTTTTAGAAATGTTGAGAAACCGTTATTAATGGGAGAAAAGACGTTTATATTAACTTTTAGCTGTAAAATTTCCTGTAATCCCCAACCAGAATCACGTTCTGCAAATTCGGAAAGCTTATTTAAAATGCTTTCTTGAACGTTTTCTTTATACCATTTTTTTAAGTTGGTTGTTCTATCAATAATTTTGTTTTTAGTACCAAAATGTTTTAAATCAACTTCAAGGTTTGTAGGTTTAACAAAATTTGCTAAAAAAATTACATTGACTTTTATTAGAGATGTTTTTAAAGCCTGTTTAATTTTAATAGAAAAACTTCTAAAAGCTTTTGCAAAAAATTGAATTGGATCCTTTATACCTAAATTAATAATAGCTCCGGTTTTTATTCGTTGGTTAAAGCAGGAATCAACATCTTGCCAAATAACGTACTTGTTTTCAGGTTGGTTTTTATCAATTTTCTGAAGTTTTCTTTTCAAATTTGCTCTGTAGTTAAGAAATATTGACAATTGACTTTCAACTTTAGAAAAGTTTTTAACACAATTCAATTTTTTCCTTATACACTTTTTTATTAAAGTAATAAAGTTTTTTAAAATTTTATTCCACTTTAAAAATTCCTCCTTGGTTTTAATTAAATGGCTTACCCGTTCAAATTTTCTTAGAACTTCCGTGGAAACCCTGTCAACAGTTTTAGATGTAGAACTCATTGCTAGCTCATTGCGTGTGTAGAATGAAAATAACAAAATAATAAAATAATTTTTTTAATTTAAAAACTAAAAAAAAAATACACTAGAGATCTTTTGCATGAGAACGTTATCCACAGTATTATTATATCATATCAACAACTTTATTTAACGTAATTATTGACTGCAGTGCTCTAAAACTGTTATCAGATAGATATTTAACAACATCATTAATTACGTCATTTTTGGGACTCCCGACATTTTTAAAATTATATCTCATTTTCTGTTTACTTCACCTCTAACCTTTACATTTTTTCTAGACTCTAAGTCTCCATCAAGATTCCTTCTGCAACATTTTTATAGACTACATGGCAGCACCTGTTTTTTTGTAGGGGAATGTTTGGTATAGAATACATAATTTATTTTACATTGACTTTTATGTATTTAGTGTGAATGAAATGGGTTTCCATTATGCATATATTTCACTAGTTGTCCCTATACATTTTAATCCTGTTTTTTTCTTTCATTTCAGTATAAATCATTTACGAGTCTTTACAATATTCATTTTTGAAAACTTTAATAGTTCAACAACAACCAAAAAAACTTTCCAATTTTCTTTGTAAAAATGGCAACCGTACCGTCCACTATTATTGTTTATTCCAACGACAAAACAAATTTATCAACAAATATGTTGTATGTAGTGATGAAACAAGTGTTTCAGTAAGTATGTTTTTTTATTTGTTTTTTTTTGATCAGAAATGATTTTTAGTAAGTTTTTATTCATGTTTGATTTATTTTTTTTCAGATATGGAGTAAAAATAATTGATGTTCGGAATGAAAGAATTTACATCTCTTTGGCTTATAGCCCACGAAAGACCACTTTAGAAAAGAAATTCGGGAACCTGCCAGTGACTTATACGAGGGTGAAACTGGGGTCTGAAGAGGAATATCAGCTATGGGAAGAAGCAACACAGAGATTTGGTTTCAACCTCCCCATCGAGGATGAAATTCCCGAAATGGTTGCCAGAGAGGATCAACCCCAACCCTCCACATCAACGGCAGTAACAACGAAGAAATCAAAGAAAATTAAGTTGTGCATTCCCCATGATGATGTGTTGGATCTTCATTGCCCATCAGATGAGGAATTCATTGAGAGCCAGATGGAAACGTTACGGTAAGACCTTTGTTTTTTTGTTTGGTAGTTAGTTTATTAGAGATTTCTGGAACAAGAACAAGAAGCATAATATAGTTTTTTCTCTTATAGAACAGAAAAGTATGCACTGAAACCGAATGAAGCATATGCCTATCTAACAACGATAGTATCTTTCGGTTCAAAAAAGCTGTTACTGGAGCATTTTACAAAAAATGATTTATTTATTCTAAATATTATATATACATTATTTCTAGAAATTGGGTACCGATATAGGTGTTTTGTTGCAGGAAATTCTGTTAGTTATTTATTGGGTTATTCAAGTGTTTGTGAAAGTAAAACTATTAATTTTTATATTGAATTAAAAACTGAAAAAAATTCTATGGATTTATGGTCATTCTCAAATAATTTATCATCCAAAATTATGTCTCTGTTAAATTGTCCCCTGCTTGTTCATGAAAGTAACTATGAAAGTACATATTGTCGAGCGAATTTTCCCTCATCTTTTAGTAATAACATTTCCTTTAATTTTATTTGCTTGCAAAATAATAAGAGGTTAACGCTTGAAGAGCTTATAATTTCCACACTAGATAGTTTGCATTTAACAAGCGATAAAACATCTATATTTCTATTTAATAACAGTCTACGCTATATAAACATTAAAAATGTACCGTCATTAACCATAAATTGTGAGCGAGCTATTATTCATATAAAATATTATAATGATTTTCTAAAGTCCTATTTTCCAAAAAAAACTTACAACAACCTTTTATAAAATACATACCATTTTTTTCTTTTCAGGCAGGAGATGAAGATTCAAAGAAACTAAAATACATTTTTAATGGATATATGGTATTTATATGTATATGTAAATATTTTTCATGGATATATGGTATCTTCTACATAACTTGTTCCGAAACACTCTTTTCCTTGTACTTAATATAAAGAATAAGAAAAAATTAAAATATCAGGTAGGAGATGAAGAGTCCATGAATCTGAAATACACTTTCTTACAATAGCAGGCAGGAGATGAAGATTCCAAGAAACTGAAATACACTTTAATGGTATATTATATACATATATAACTCTTTTCCTTGTAAATGAGAAGAATTAGAAACAAAATAAAAAAATAACATTTTTTCTGATAAATTATGTGTTTTATTTAAAAAATTAGAACAAAACAGTTAACATAATAGGTCATAGTACATATATCCCAGAATTAGAAACAAAATAAAAAAATAACATTTTTTCTGATAAATTATGTGTTTTATTTAAAAAATTAGAACAAAACAGTTAACATAATAGGTCATAGTACATATATCCACGGTGTCGAGAATATTTGGGTGTTTGGTAGAGCTCAAAAACATCTTTCGAATGGTGAAAAAAATTTTCGAAAATTTCCACTATTAACGTTGCTTTACTGTTAAAATATACCAATCATGTTAGTGCCATAACGGTAAGAATGGAGTGGATGAAATGTGGTTGTTTGGTAAAGGTTGAACAGATTTTTCGACTAGTGGACAAATAAAAAACGTTATAAATATTGTTATATTATTTTATTTTAATTAATAACAACAAAATATGTATAAGTACACGTTACGATTCGTCTATCAGTTTAAACCGATAAAGTTATCATTTGTTTTTGTTATGCAACATTAATTATGACTCGTTAAACATAGGAAGAAAGTTTATTGTTCTCCAGCACTTTGCAACGTCACACAAGTTAAAGTACAGCTTTATGTTGTAATCATCATCAGTAAAATTTTGCTGTTACGAGGTGCGTCTCCAATAATGTTTTTTATTTTTTGAACTTTTTCGTAAATATTTTTTTATTACAACGTGGTATCTTTTAAGCGTGTACAAATGGAAAAAATAAGCTTGTCTTTCTCTACTGAATCTTTTCTTGTTCCATTTTGATATTCACTATTCACATACGTAGCAAATTTTTGTTCTAATCAGTCTTTTCCTCCCGTGCCTTTTCTGTTTTCCTAACTTAAGTGGTACTGTAAGTGATGGTGATGAACTCTCTTTCTGTTCAGTGCTTTTTTCCTTTTTCTTGTCCTCTTTCCATTGATTTCGAACCCAAACTAACCAATGTAGACAGGACATGTTAAAACAATCTCCAACATGGTCTAAACACTTTTCACACAAAAATCTTTGATCTTTTAATGGTTTGGAACATCGACTACATACCATTTTATCACTACTTTATAATAAGGGTTCCAGTTAAACGGGTTAATCGTAAGTCTACTAGTAACTGATTCTAGACAAAAGTTTAGAAAGCAACATTATAATTTATATAGGAAAATCTAACGCATGAGTACGGGTTCGAGATTAATCTTTAATGAAATCAGACTTAGATTGAGCGTTTCATGTATGCATAATTAATTATTAATTACTTAAATGATTTATTTTTATAACATTGCTAATAAAAATAAATAAAAACACTTTTCTATAAGCGCTTTTTAACAGAGTTCTTTCCCAAAATTATCAAATCAAGTAAAATTTAAAATTTACTATGTTACCGATAGAAAACGATATTTATCCAATAAAGGGTGCAGACTTTTTAACATCATTCATCGCTCCACCCTCTAGCCTCACGCCTTACTCACTGATAAAGATTAGGGCAGAATAATTAGAAATTATATTGGGAAAGCAAAGCTTTTTCCAGCCTTTTAAAGAACTATTATTAGTTTTAACCATGAAAAAACCATGAATTTTGTATGTTTTAAATCAAAGTGCCATATCCCCTGGTATAGCAACGATAATTTTACACAAATTTGTAAAAACTGCGCTTGTTGGTGTAAAAACTGGAAACCAAAAGAACATATTGCTTGGCATGTTTTAGAACTAAATGTTGTCCTAGAACTTCATGGAAAAAGATGTTTTTTTTGTGGTATAAGTTTATTTTCTTTGAAACCTGCAAGTCAGTGTGAAAAATGTAAAGAATATATTAGTATATTGGAAACCAATTTACAATCTCAGTTAGTTAGGAAAAATTCTTTGGAACAATATTATGACGAGTTTTTTAAACAACAACTTATCAGTAAAAAATGTCTAAAATGACATGTTACTCCCGTTATGTTTGTGTAAAAAAATTGTATAAAATAAATAATAAAAAATATAAATTCCAACCGAAAAGGCTACATTAACAAGGGGTACCATTGAGAAAATGTTATTTCTTTATTATACCTGACGATTGGGAAATGATTTTGGTTCCAACAGAAAATGACTCTAAAATGTTACTTTTCGTTGTAGTTCTAAAATTGTAGCTTATTAAATAAATGCATTAAATAAACATGAAAAATATCGTTTTATTTTGATTTCTTTCTAATCGTTATTTAAAAATTGCAGCTTGTTATTTCTCAACTAAAATATATTGGCTAGACATATAAAATTGACTTGTATTGTTTTTAGTAAATTCTATTTATAGAGGCAATTTTGGCCTATTTTTGACCTTTGCCGAAAGATAAAATATTTCGATTTTCAAATTATGTTTTAAATCATATTTATTAAAATTCCTTACTGCAGCTTATTATTATTATATAAAATATTTCACTAGACAATGCAACATGGGTTCGTTTTGTTTGGAGTTAGGTCTAAAAATAGACAGGATTTAACCCAGCCATGACCTCCGAACAACGATAACATGACAAATAGTTATTTTTTTATTTTGTTCTGACGACTTATATGTTTTCAATATATTTTATTTTATCCACATATGTGTAAATGAAATATCCAAACAAAAATCATAGGTAACAGGTAACAGGTAATGACACACACACACACACACACACACACACACACACACACACACACACCTACCCCCCAGGTAACATCCAGGCTAGGCTAAGCTAGGCGTGGCTGCATCCAAAAAATCAAACAAACGATCTGTCAATTGAATACAACCACTGTCATGCACACGAAATTTATCTACCTCACTCTAAGCGTGTTTTTACCCACCCCGCCCCCCGCCTCAATCCTATCTCCTACCCAACATAATGCCAGAGAAAAAGACAGCGAGCAATCGATTGTTTTTGTTATTCTTGTTTTTTGCTAATCCCAACTCCTCAGCAAACCCCATTCGATTCGCAAAACCATATCTCTCTCTCTCTCTCCCGCTTCCGCTCTGTCTCTCCCGCTCTCTCTCTCCCGTTCGCGCGCTCTCTCTCTCTCCCGCTCTCCCCCGCGCGCTCTCTCTCCCGCGCTCTCTTTCTCTCTCTCTCTCTCGCTCTCATGCTTCTTCGGTACCAAACACCATCACCAACTCAGGTAAATCCAAGACAATAATACAGGTAAACAAGCCGACAGCAACCTCTGGGGCCAATTACGTCAGTAACAATTTACAAGAACTACTTCTCTTGGAACCAATCAAAACACACCGAAAACACACTAAGGCCCTTCTGCCCAACAACCTCTGGTCAATTACGTCATTGTCGACCACTTCTTCCGCACAAGAAACTCAGGTGAGCCCCAGACAAAATACAGGTAAACAAACAGACAGCAACCCCTGGTCAATTACGTCATTGACATCAACCACCCAATTACGGCACATCTATAATACCACCAATCAAAACACACCAAAACCACATTAAGGCCCTTCTGTCCAACAACCTCTGGCCAATTACGTCATTGTCGACCACTTCTTCAGCACAAGAAACTCAGGTGAGCCCGACAAAATACAGGTAAACAAACAGACAACACCCCAACAACCCCCCCAATAACGCCCTTCCGTCCAACAGCCTCTGGTCAATGACGTCATTGTCGACGACGTCTTCCAAATTCTTAACACTTCTTCGCCAACGACCTTCAATCCGTGGTCGCTCCGGATGGACACATGCCATCGAGAGCGAGTGCAGCCGTATCAAGGTACCTACACTACTCCTTTGATTTTCAAAAATAAAAAAACAGGTACTTTTTTCGTATTTTTGAGAAAAGTGGGAAAATATAGTCTGTTACGTGTTTTCTATAATATTGAATTCGCGCCTTCCCGGTCCTGCATCGAAGTGTTCCATAACTTTTAAATGGCTCAAAATTTTTTCTCTTGTGTCTTTTGGGATTACCTTTGATTTTCAAAAATAAAAAAGAGTTGCTTTGTTCGTATTTTTGAGAAAAGTGGGAAAATATGATCTGTTACGTATTTTCTATAATATTGCTTTCGCGCCTTCCCGGTCCTGCATCGAAGTGTTCCATAACTTTTAAATGGCTCAACATTTTTTCTCTTATGTCTTTCGGGATTAGCTTTGATTTTAAAAAATAAAAAAGAGGTACTTTTTTCGTATTTTTGAGAAAAGTGGGAAAATATGATCTGTTACGTGTTTTCTATAATATTTCTTTCACGCCTTCCCGGTCCTGCATCGAAATGTTCCATAACTTTTAGATTGCTCAAAATTTTTTCCCTTGTGTCTTTTGGGATTACCTTTGATTTTCAAAAATAAAAAAGAGGTACTTTTTTCGTGTTTTTGAGAAAAGTGGGAAAATATTATCTTCGAGATTTCTATAATATATCACTCGCACCTTCCCGGACCTGCTTCGAAACGTTATAACATATTTAAGGTTTAGGAAATATTGTTTACAGTTTGTTTTATAACTTCTTAATACATTAAAGGCCTTAACGTTAAGTTATAAAACGTAAATTAAAGTATACAAATATAATTCATTATTGTCGTTATCTAGAAGCTAGTACGTCGACGGCTCCCGCTCCGTTTGAGGCTGCATCGGGGCAAACTTCAGTAACATCAGTTTTCCACCGTCCAATGTTGGTGTTCCTGGGCCCAGTGGAGTAGCTTTTGTCGTAACAATATCTTCTTCATTGCTGTTCGTCCATGAAGCCCAGCTTTCTGCAGATGACGTTTTACCGGAGAAACCCCAATAGGCTTTTGCCGGCCAACATTTATTTCTGCGGCGATTTCTGCAGCCGTTTTACGCCTGTTTTTCTTGCTAATTATCTCTATTGCACGATCGTCTGCAGATGTGGTCGCTTTTGGTCTCCCACTTCGTCTTTTATTTAAGAAACTGCCACTTTCTTGGAATTTTTTTCAGTATAGTCTACGGTAGAGTGGATTTAATGCAATTCTCGGGCCATTGTTTCGTTGCCTTTGTCACTTTTATGGCAAACCACTATAAGCGCATGTGTTTCGTTGTTTAACTCTCCTGTTTTAGGCATTTTAAAGAACTCGTTAACCGCACACCACCATATCACTGTAAAAACGAAAATATAACTGACCTTAACTTGAATGTGCTATCCCAAATCGTTAACACGACAATGTAATCATTACTACGTACAATAACACAACGGGATACACCATTCCTAGAAGTCTAACAAGTGGATTTTATACCTGAATTTTCGTGAATGTTCGATAAATCTATTAGAGGAATTTTAATTTTACAGGTAATAAGATCCTCAGGCCAGCTCTATTTACTGAATTTCTGTGTGATAGTGATGGCTGATCCAAAATTTGCGGGGCCCTGACTAGTCTCTTTCCTCGTAAGCGAAGAGGGATCGGTGCGAAAAAATCCACTATTGTTCCTTCCTCTGCGCCATGCGGAAGCCCGGGATAAAAAGTTGCACCCATCCCCTAGACTCTTGTATAGTGCAAATCTTTGCAAATTCCTACTCTGTATCACTGTTCGGTATGTTTCGAAATGGGTCGATTTTGCACGAACTTACGTAGCGAAAGCGATAGCTCGAAAGGTGTCGCCTTGAAAGCGACGTATTTTGTCTCTTTTTACCTATAGCTAAAAAGTCATTTTGTCTCTCATGTGCAATTAATACAAACATAACCTTAAACTATTTGAAGTTTATTGTTATTGTTATTAGTGATTTAAAAATTATATTTACTATGGGAAAACGTGCTAATATTTTTAGGACTAGGGGACGAAAAACAAATACAGCTCAGTGGGCTGTTTTAGTTGATTTTTTAATTGCTCATCCCCAAATGGTAACGCACAATTTCATAGTGGAAGAAAAAATTAGATGAGATTGTGGGATGAAATATCTTCCCAATTAAACAACATGGGTATTCTAGTTGACTTTATTTCTGCCTGTAAATGGTCCACTAATAAATAATTATCAAAAAGATATAAGTACCACCGGAATAATTCTATAAATCTTCTGTCGTAGTAAAAAGAGATTACTTTCGTCTCTCATTACACGCTCTTGAACCCGATTTTCGTAAATTCTTCCATTGTTTTCAAAATTATTAAAAACCTTTATGCATTCAACATATTACAATAATCGAAATCAAACATTCATAAAAAGATTTTTTTGACACTGGA
Source organism: Philopedon plagiatum (assembly GCA_963971165.1). Classification (NCBI taxonomy): domain Eukaryota; kingdom Metazoa; phylum Arthropoda; class Insecta; order Coleoptera; family Curculionidae; genus Philopedon; species Philopedon plagiatum. The sequence goes on from OZ020193.1 coordinate 94,170,084, forward strand.
AACAATAAACAATTGAGGTTAAGACCTGAAATTGCTTCTTTTTTGTTAAAAAATGTATGTTTTTAGAATGGACTATACAGTATTCTTTATCATGTTTACCTCTATTTTACCGTTGGTATACTCCTCAAACAACGATTTTACCTAGTATAAAGAAATGCTTATAGAGTACTTAGTATCATAGTGATTGCTTCCCCTTCGCTTCTTTATCTCTTTCGCTATGGCTACTTTAAAAAGTTACCGAGTCCCACTCCTGGGGACTCCACATTATGGAACAAATTGCTGATGTTTTTCCTTTTCCTCCTAACCTTTAATTCTTTAAATCTCGTACCAATATATTAAATTTCCTTTCTCTTCAGATGCTTCAGTACGTTAGTACTTGGGATTGAAGTCTACGTGGGCTGTCCAAGATTAAAAAAAATACTTTTTTATATTATGCTCATAATTTGTCATTTCTTGTAAACCCTATTATAAAGGCATGCTTCATCATTGAAATTATTGCTATTGCATTAGTACAATTTAAGGTGGGGTTCATAAACATAAATAATAATGTTAGTGCTACCTTGACTAATTCTAAGTACCGCCAATAGTAATTATAATTTATATTAAAATAAAAACAAAGGAATTTCTACAATAGCAAACGATTTCGCCGAAAGATAAAAATAGAAAATGCATAATAAAATTGATGAGGGTCTGATGGGCTCAATAAGTCACTTAGTAAAAGTGTAAAGAAGTAAGTAGAATAACCGATTCTGTCAGCCAATAAAGACGTTTCTACACATTATAAATTATAATGAAAATTTTGCAAATTTTTAAAGGAGTAATTTAGATAGGTTTGTGATATTTTTTTATAATAAAGTTAAATTAATTTTATGAATACATTCTAAGATAAAAGTTATTTGAAAATAAGCAAATTGCTTAAACAATACAAAAACTCGTAACTTACTAACAATAATACGACTAAAATTACAATCAAAACTAGAACATTTAAATTCAAACCAGTCCTAAACTTTTTTAGTGAATTTCGTAATAATGATCAGTTTTTTGAAGCAAATAATTAAATAATAGCTTTAATTGAAGTTTAGGGCTACCTTTATCAATGTTGTCACATAACAAGTGTCCAGTTTTCCCAGAATCAATTAATTTCTTTTTTTTTTTTGAGAAACCCACCATAACGTTCAAAATTCACTAATAATTTTTAATATTTAGTATTGATTGGAGTCGATCGAGATCATCCTCGTTAGTTTGTGGACAAGACAAATTTTGTAAGGATCATATTTCTCCTGATAGGGAATATTTTGTACAGATTTATAACCAATATTTTGAATCAGACCCACTCGACGAGTCCTGTTATGGGGATTGTCTTGATAAGACAGTAAAACATTTAATTTAGATTCATCACAAATTTTGGGATGGCCACTTTTTGGTTTATTACGCACAGATCCAATTTCTGTAAATTTAGAAATCGTACTTACTGTGGACCTTGAAATAGGTGTTCGATCCTGATGATTAAACAATTCACCGTGTCCAGTTTTCTCATGATTGATTAATTCTTTTTTGGGAAACCGACAATAACGTTCAGATTCACTAAGAATTTTTCAGATTTAGTACTGATTTAAAGTAAGATCTTGTAGTTGATCAGTTATGTTTTGAGAGGTTTGTGTCCTCATTGTTAACAAGCCGTCATAAAAAACTTATGAATTATTCTGATATTTCAGCGATTTGCTTGGTTTCCAAATAATTTTCATCTTGGAACGGGTTGCTAGAATGAATTTAGTTCTATTATTGTACATACTAAAATTGCCATTTGGTTGTCAAATTAGACCGGACTAGCGTTGGAGAATCTGGCCGATTAGTTTTAAAATTTAAACAGAACCATTATACCCATGCCCGCGCCCGCAGCCAGGCCGGATGGCAACGGATTTACTGTAATTTGATGGCAATTTGAGCTGGATGCTGGAAAAGCAAAAGGCTATGCAATTATTGAACAGAAAAGAATATCAAAATTTAACAGAAAGGGTAGCTTTACTTAAAGATTGTAAATATGGCATTCTGTGGTTTAACAGTAGATTTAGAGATATCTCTCACGGCATTCGTAGGGAAACACGACGCGACTACTCGAATTGAAAAGAGATGCATATAGCAATTTAATTGTCATAGCTTTAATATGTTTGAAAAAGGGGAAAACCGTTATTTGGAATTATAAATATCAACAAAAGTGCTGTGGTAAAATTTTTAATTTAAAACTTTGATTTTCACTTTTGAGAATAATTTGTCAATTTAAGGGAAAAACATAAAAAAAATAGAATTCAAAGCGAAAATTTTGTAGAAAACTATTTTTAAAGATGCTCCTCAAAACTTAAGAAGAAAAAGAGCTAAGGTTTATTATTTATTAACATTAGTGAAATTGTACACTCCAGCGTTCTGTTAAATAAGTCTTACGTTGAAGTATTTTCCTAATAATCTTTAAAAAACTGGATCACTTTCGAATTTGTAATTTAAGGATTTCTTTAAAAAGTTTTCGAAAACAATTTGTTTAAAAAAAAATTTTTGAAATTTTTCTATTGAGATTTTTTTTTCGAAAACCGTTTTTTCGAAAGGTCCTTTTTACAAAGTATAATTTTTCGAAAATATGTTATACAAAGTGCGCAGCATCTGGGAAAAATTTTTATCTTTGAATTTAACAAATTTATTTTATTTCGAAAAAGTTCTGCATACCTTCAAACCAAAATAATACCCAACAAATCCGTTGAAAGTCTTATGGTATACGAGGAAAAGTAAAACATTCGAAATTGCGTTAAGAGTAATGTCCTCCATTTTTCACTTTAGAAATTTTTTTATTAAGAAATGTTGTTTTAATTTCAAAGTTATACCCACATATCAATGTTCGCTCACTTTGGACAAGAAATAGAATTCAATCGTTTTTTGTGAATTACCCTGTATAAAAAGTAGATCGAAATGATACAGTACGCAAATAATATTTTCTGTAGGCTTTATTAGAGATAACCGTAAATTTTATGTCAGAGTAGTCAGTTTCAAAATGGCCAAATCTCAGCATTCGTTAACCGAGGGAAATTCCCTAGAATGCCAAGCAACAGAGCAAAATATTAGCGATTTTTTGACATCAATACTATTAGAAAACCGCCTGTGCCATCACCTGAAAGACGATCCTTAGATGATTCCTGTTATATTTCCAACTCTGAATTGTTTTCCTTTAATTTGTTATAAACATTTTTAAGCAAAAAAACGTGATTTTTTAGTTTTTTTGCTTATAAAACGAAAAGTAATGAAGCAATCTTAATCTCGTCGATGGACGATTTGTAGAGAATAAAAATACGAACAAAATGAGTGGCCGAACATCCCGATAGAATAAGTAGCAACGGAGAAAATCCGGAAAAACCGGAAAATTAAGAGTTTTCTTAAAAAAATCATAAATCGGCCATTTTTAAACGTATAGGGCTCAAACTTTGGGAAAAAGTAGCAATTTATAGCTACTCCATGTGTGCAAAACCCCGACGCCGTCCGACGATTAGTTTTGCCACAATCGTCATTTAAATTTTTCAACACACTATTTTGCAACAGGTCTGGATGCTCTATGGATCGTCTGATTTTAATTATTGAAACGGATTTGAAAAGTAGAAGTTTAATTGAACAATATGTATATTTTAATTTTTCCGGTTGAAAATGCACGTAAAGATGCGTGAAAATGGCCGAGCGAGGAGAGCCAATATTCGCGCGCTCGGCCATTTTCACGCATCTTTACGTGCATTTTCAACCGGTTTCGTAGCATTTTATGGAAAAATTAAAATATACATATTGTTCAATTAAACTTGTACTTTTCAAATCTGTTTCAATAATTAAAATCGGACGATCCATACAGTGCCGGCTTAAGGCTGCTTACTGCCCGGGGCTATTCAAAGCTGACCGCCCCCCCCCCCCTCCGCCAATAAAATTTGCCAATTTTTATTTCCACTAGGTATTATCCATGTAAATAAAACGAACGTGAAAACATAAAGATGTAGAGGAAAGTCGTATACTATTGGGTAGTTGACTAATTTTGTATACTACATCATCTCAAAACGTGTTAATAGTCTTCTGTAATTGAATCCACAAAACGAAAGGTCTTTCACATAGAATGAGCCTGTGTAGAGTACACAGTTTGGCTGTTCACTTCTAGGTGGCGCTAGTGGCGTATTCGGGATTTTGTTTTGGGGGGAGGGGGTCAGCCACTAAATAGAAAGTGGGAAGGCGGAAGAACGCCGCAGGCGAAAATTTATATCCAAAATTAGGAACCCATCTAAATGTACCTACGGCTCTAAAACTTTTTTATCTATAGGAAAAAATTTTCAGTATAATGCCTAAAAGAGGACTCACACATAACAAAATGGAATCCAGAGAATATGAAGACGGAGCCATTGACGCAGTTAAAAGTAAGGAAATGGGGTATTTAAAGGCGTCAAAGAGCTTCAACGTTCCAAAAATAACCCTTGGTCAAACGTGACCAACCCTTAAAAGAACAATGTAAACTACAAATGGGTCAAAAACCAGTTTTATCGCCTAAAATAGAAGAAGAGTTGGTACAAAACTGTTTGGAAATGGACAAAAGATATGGTCTAGGACTCGCAGATATTCGCAGACTGACGTATCAGCTTTCTATAAGGAATAACCTTCCTCATCCGTTTTGAAAAAAGACGCAAATGCTGGCAAAAAATGGCGTAGAAATTTCTTCAAACGTCACCCCAATTTATCTTTGAGAAAAGCTCAAGGAATTTCAAAAAATAGAATAAAAGATTTCATGCCAGAAAATGTCAACTGTTTTGTGTGTCAGTTGTGTCAATTTTTTTTGTACAACTGTTATTGTTGTTCAGCTTGACAGTTTTTACTCCACTCACCGCCCCCTTTAGCCCACCGCCCGGGGCTGATAGCCCCTCTTAGACCCCCCTTGAGCCGACACTGAATCCATAGAGCATCCAGACCTGTTGCAAAATAGTATGTTGAAAAATTAAAATGACGATTATGGCAAAACTAATCGTCGGACAGCGTCGGGGTTCTGCACACATAAAGTAGCTATAAATTACCACTTTTTCCCAAAGTTTGAGCCCTCTACGTCTAAAAATGGCCGATTTATGAATTAAAAAAAAAACTCTTAATTTTCCGGTTTTTCCAGATTTTCTCCGTTGCTACTTATCCTATCGGGACGTTCGACCTCTCGTTATATTCGCATTTTTATTCTCTACAAATCGTCTATTTCGTCGACACACTCTATTCTGTATTGCACAATACAAATTCGGTTTATTTCAATGATTAGAGTTTATCATTGTTAACCAATAGGTTATAAAATTGCTTTAAATATAAGGTTTCATTGGTTTTTAATGGATCGTTCAAATATAACAATTATTTGATGCCGGTAATACTCAGTTCTAACTTCAATGCAAACTATCATTGGTTTTACTAGAAGTTTATTTGTAAGAATATGCACCTCAGCAGATGCAAAATAGCTATTATTGTTTCAATTACAACATAGAAAGAAAACATTTTTGTTTAAATTTAATCATATTCGGGTTTCGGAGAACAATAATTACTCTTATTTAGTATAATGAAGAATTTCTATTACATCAATAATTGATGTAATAGAAAATAAATTAATAAATAATAAATTATACTTATATTTCAAACAAATGAAACACGCTTTATTATTTTAAAATAATTTTTATTTAGTATTATTAAACATACAGTTTAGACATTCTGTAAACATTTAAATATAAAAAACACATTTTATTACACCACACTGACGCGAACACCGTAAACTTTTTATATTTATTTCACTCCAAATATAGGATCTGCTTCTTTGTAAAACTGTCTCCTTTGGCTTGTATGGGTACAAGTGACATCATGGGAAAAAATACGTGTGACCGATTTGAAAATCAAAACTTAATAGGAAATTAAACAAAATTTGGCAACACTGTCATAGTCAAAACTTGAAATCCCATTTGACTACCTAAAGTTATGTTTTGATATCTTGGTTGAAAAAAGAGTTATACGGGTGAGTCAATATTTTGTGGCAGGCCCGTCGAGAAGGGGGGGGGGGGAGCCCGGGTTATTACTAATACTTCAAAAATCCAAATGCCGACCAGAAAGCTCGAAAGGCTTTTTTAAGTGTTTAATTTTTTTTAAGTTTTATTATATTTTATTGCAATCTGTTCAAGTTTTTATTACGATATGTACATAGTATATTTGTGCTGTTTCTTATCCACTCTACTTTTGACATTCACTTTATCGTTGTTTAATAGTTTTAATACATATACTATTTTTCGGGTGTCATGACGTTTTATTTCCGCGTATTTTTTTGTTGAACCTAAAGAGGCCCGCAAGCCTGGGTGCCCCGGGGCCCTGTTTTGTGGACCCGGTCTACAACATCTCTTTAGTATAATAAAAACAAATATTTGCAACCTGTTTGTCCTACCTTTAATAAGCAGGAACGATAAGGTGATCAAGAAATTCTTTCTTAATGACGATAACGCACGCTAGATAAAATTTATATCATCTACTATTTATTCAAGGATATAATATTATTCGTTCGTTTTGTTTTGTATTTGTCACTATATTCACAGAATTAATAAAAAAATATTTTTTATTAATTCTGTTTGGTTGGCTTAGTTCTCGGAATTTGTCACGAGCACATAATAAACATAGTATCATGTCGATAAAAAATATATTACATCTCAAGTGAGTGAAGAATGGCCTTGGCATTTCTTAATAATACCTACCGGCATTCATTACTAATAAAAGAATATTACATAGTTGGTCGTCAATAACTGAATATCTTATATTATTTTGTAATGTTAAAAATCGACCGGTTCTGCAGGTGGCCTTGAATTTTTGCACCTTTGAGTTAACGATTTAAACAAATAATGCATTGTGTAAAAAAGAATTACCGCGAAATCCCCTTTTCTACTGTGCAATACCCTTTTCATATCACGTAATCTTATTCTTTACTAACCAACCAGCTTAGTTACCCAGTTCTTACAAAAAACTTTTTTCGCGCACTAATGGAGTTTTTCTTCTTGGGGGATATATCCAAATTTTTTTCTTAGGTTTATTACGGCTTTATTTTGCCCTTTTATCCACTGGCGGCTGGTGAAATTTCAAAGTTGTATATCTCTGTTCCTACTCACAGGACCCGTACCAAATTTAGGGGTTTTAATAGTGAGCCCACTGGGAATGTATTGGTAAAGAGAAAAACATTTTGTAATTTGCGAAAAAAAATTAAATTTTTGGTGTGCCCCTCCTAAGAAAAAAATTAGCACGTCTAGGTATTGTATTTATTATTTTTTCTGAACAAATTTTACATCATTTTGTCGACAGTTTTTAAATTTTGGGAGAAAAAAATGTTTTAGTAGAAAGTTATAGTCATTTGAATTTTTTTAAGTCTAAAATATAATTTAAAAAAAAAATTCAAATGACTATAACTTTGTACGAATACACTTTTTTCTCTCAAAATTTAAAAACTGTCGACAAAATAAAGTAAAATTTGCGTAGAAAAAATAATATCTAAAATACCTAGAAGTGTTCATTTTTTTCTTAGGAGGGGCACACCAAAAATTAAACTTTTTTTCGCAAATTATAAAATGTTTTTTTTCTTTACCAAAACATTCCCAGTGGGCTCACTATTAAAACTCCTAAATTTGGTACGGGTCCTGTAAGTAGGAACAGAGATATACAACTTTGAAATTTCACCAGCCGAGAACATTTTCTAAACTATGAAAATCAGAAAATCTGATACCTACATATATATAAAAGAAATAATATAAGAATTATTACTCCAACACTATCTTCTGAACAGCCTTATTCTACAGGAATTTCTTTTCCAGACAAGCCGCCTTCACTAACATTTGATTTAAAATAAATATGATTTGAACAAAAGACATCAGTTTATACAGTGTGACCAGTATAGTCCGCATCATATGGGAGTTTTTTTTTATTAATAGCTTTATTCGAAATTAGACTTTGGCATCAATTTCTGCTTCGATCGAGATGAAAATCGGCCAAAAAAATAGTAGTCACGTGATTCGTATTATCTGCCAAATTTTAATTTTTTCAAAAAAGAATTCAAAAGTGGGGTAATTTCTCAAAATATCGAAAAAAGTTATTAGAAAAAGTTTTTCTAAATGTAATTTTTAGCCCACGTGCAAGACTTCAGATGCATAACATAATTTTGATTTTTTGCCCATTTTTTTAAAGTTGCACAACTGTTGCATAATGAGACTCAACGCAACCTACATAAAACTTCTTAGTTTTGACAATGCTTTATTCGAGACACATTCTATTTAAAGTAGCGCCATATCAAATGTGTGTTATTCTACAAAATCCAAATAGGGCTATTAAAATTTGGTCACATGTGATGCAAAGTTTATTTGTTTTTGACCCTGATAAGGTAACTTCATAAAATAACTATTTTTGAAAACGTAGTTTGTGTCTAAAAGTAATACACCTTAATATTAGGAAAATAGTTTAATTGAAAAGAGTCAAATTTTCTAATAAAAAGATCATAATATGAAAATTAAACGCATTTAAAATTCAACCTTTTTAATTAATAACAAACTATTTTTGGTATTTGAATATTAAATTAAAAACAATTCAAAACCTTAAAATTTAAAATTATATTTCTGTGTGCCTTCCATTGCGTTCAATATAAACAATTGTTCTTCTTGACACATCTTTAATGGAGTTTCTGATACTAAGGGGCCTTATTTTTAAAATACAGTTTCGAATCGCCGTTTCCAAATGATCAACATTACCGAAAGGTCTTTGTTTGTAAACTTTTTTTATGACCTGCACCGAGCACACTTGGAATCGCCTGGCAGGTGCGTGTGGCCTTCAGAATCGCCTGGCAATTTTTGTTGTATTTTGTTATGTTTAAATTCAAACATGTTCAAATTTGAAGTTTGTGACTTAACTTTTAATTTTTTTCTTTTTATATTTTCAAAATATAGAGGGAGACTTGCCAGGTCATGACTTTTACTTATGGTTTCATGACTTTTACTTATGGTTGCTCTTCAATCGTCAATATTCAAATTTCCAGCTTTGTGAAAATACCGTTACTAAGAGGGTTCAGTAGCTCTCCGGTTATAATGAATTATGGTCAAAAATTATAAGACACAGTCACGAATACTCTATTTTCACCAATATTTATTAATCAGTGTTCAATATGCGTTTTACTTTGACAAGACAATAATACGGCTTATTCTCGAACCCTTCACGGATATTCTGTCATTCGGGTATTCATCCCTAAATTATTAAATAAACGTAAGCTCTTAAATATCCTTGGGCGGAGCTCGGTAAACTACAGTTTTAAGCGATCCCAGAGAAATAAATCAAGCGATGTCATATCTGGAGATCTCACCGGCCAATCCATTCTCCGGAAAATATTTGATCCAAGCATCCTCGTACATGTAGTGCATAGTGTGGGGAGGGGAGTGCTTCATCATATTGGAAAGTCCCCGTAGTGTTCGAAAATATTCTTAATTATAGTTTAGGCAATAATGAGCACATTTTAAACTAAAGGGAATTTTCTATAACTGAAAATAATTTATTCGTGATTGTCATAATTTTTTGGCCATAACTCATTATCAACTCAATCAACTAAATTGAATTTTTAAACGTGGTTAGATCAGGATTTTCACTGCCTTTAAAGCGAAGTAGGGGGTGCTATGTGAAATTTCAAAATGGGGGTAGTTGGGGGTAAGGGGGTGAAATTTAAAATTAAATAAATACGTGCTGATCTTAAACTTCCCATTCGATATGTAAACTGACGTGTTTTTTGTTTAAAGCGAATTTACTTACTTACTTGAAGTCTTGTTCTTCATTCTGAGCCGTGTAGATACTATACCATTGGGAAGTTATAAGGGATGAAAGAGTGCCAAAGCCAAAAGCGCTGTTTCTTGCTTATTCTTCTTCATTTTTCTCAATAACTTGACATGATACGAATATCTTACGGCCAGGTTCGTAATCAGCGACCAATAATCTACTAGAAACAACATCCCCATCTTTTGAGAGAGCAAACCAATCGAGAATAAGTTAATTTAGGAAAATGAATAGAAGGTGAATGTATGAATTCAATGAATAGTAGGTGAAAATACAGCTTAGGGTTTCGGGCCGAATGAAAATGGGCAGCGGATTACCTGCGACATGCAGGCTGTTCTTTTGGACAGCCCTGCCTTAGAGTATCGACAACAAAAAATTCAATTCAAATTCAAGTTCAAAAACCAAAAAAAAATCGAAAATTTTTGAATGTCCGAGCACCACAATTACAAACACAAATTTATTAAAATGAGTATACCTTTTGTAATTACATTTTTCCTTGCAGGAATTTACATTAAGAGCAGGTTCACAAACGACGAAATGGTGGTCTAAACCTCCTGTAGAGCCAATGATCAGATTGTACATTGACAACGTTACCAACGCAGACGAATTCCTAAATAATGGTTCGAAACCCATCATCGACGAATTGGGCCCATTAAGAGCAGGTTCACAAACGACGAAATGGTGGTCCAAACCTCCGGTAGAGCCAATGATCAGAGTGTACATTTACAACGTTACCAACTCAGACGAATTCCTAAATAATGGTTCGAAACCCATCATCGACGAATTGGGCCCATATGTTTATGTGTAAGCACTACAACATTAACTTATTTTATTATGCTCGGTACAACTTGTTGCAAAATTTCAGCATGTTTAACATTCACACTGAATAACTACACTAACTGTCATGAAAAACGAAAACTTTAACGTTCAGATTCACTAAGAAAGTTTAAGATTTAGTACTGGTTTAAATTAAGATCTTATAGTTGATCAGTTATGTTTTGACAGGTTTTTGTCTTGTTATTGTTAATAAGTCGTCATTAAAACTTATGAATTATTGTGATATTTCAGCGATTTACTTGGTTTCCAAATGATTTTCATCTTGGAACGAGTTGCAGTAATGAATTTAGTTCTATTATTGTTGAAAGTACATATTAAAATTGTCCTTTTCTTGATAAATTTGCGAAAAGCTCAGAAATAAGTTCGTAGTATAAAACTTAGTTGTCTTATTCTTACACTTGTCAGTTTAAATCTTTTGGTTGTGAAATTAGACCGGACTAGCGTTGGAGAACCTGGCTGTAAAATTTTAAAAAACAACGGTTTTCGATGAATTTTTAAGCAATATGAAGATTCATTCTTTCACTTTATAGCTTGTTTTTAAGTCGAAAAGAAAAATCGCATATGTCATATTATACGAGAGAAAACCAACATTTATTTAGTTTAAGTTTAAAACACCTTGTGGAGTTATTTGACAGAGTGAGAAATTTAAAAAGTAGTTTATTCTCAAGGTAAGTCTTTTTTCAATAATTTATAAGAAACACCGAAGGCCATTCTCCAACGCTAGACCGGTCTAATTTGTCAACCAGAAAGTTTAAACTAACAAGTGTAACAATAAGTCATACTATAAATTTTTTTCTGAGATTATTCTCAAATTTTTAAAGAAAAAGATAATTTTAGTACGTATTGCCATCTTTAAAAATAAAAAAGTTATAAGGCCTGTTCATTTTTATTTGGAAATCCCTGTACAGTAGTGCCCTTGTACTGTCGAAGAATTATGGTACGCTAGCATATAATTTCGGAGCACACACACTGGGTGAAGTAGTTGACGCGAGCCACTATAACATCACACATACAAAACTCATTGATGGATATAAAGGGTCTGATTTTAATTCTGCAATCAAACCCAATCAAACCCAACCCAACCAGCCTGATATTTCCTGGTGAAGAATAAGGGCCCAAAAATCGCGATAGCAGAAGGGCACCTAGACCAGAATTCAAAGTAGTAACTTATGATTCAGCTAAAACTAAATACCCATACGACGTTATTTGCAGATGATACAACGATTATAATATATGTTTTGTTAACTAAATTCATTATTCTTTTAGGTACTCCTTATTGTAACTGTATTTCTGTATCAATCATTTTTATTTTGTAGGTTCCAATTACATAAATTAATACTCATTAATACATGAGTTTAAACCAATAGTTTTACGTCTTATGTTTAATAATTAATAGAAACATATAAAATAGCGTCAAACTCAAAGTCGAAAATTGTTGTGTTTCTCTGCAGCATTCAGTTAAATGTATTAAATCTATTACTTGATGAAATATATTTTATGTACGTATTTGTTTGTTTAAAATGCATATCTTTGTTATCTACCCAATTAAACAAGTCGACGCATTTGAAGTTTTTTTTTGACACTAATTATGTTTTTATTTTTAGAGTAAAGTGGGAAAAGAAGATTGTGGCATTCCTCGAAAATGGTACAGTGACGTTCCACCAAGAGAAATTATACTATTTTGATGAGTCGCAGTCTGCAGGATCAGAAGACGACGTAGTTGTAGTACCAAATATTCCTATGTTGGTAAGTAAATATTTAAGTAAGTATAATTCTAATCTTTAGTTAATTGTCCTTTTAAATTTTCTGATTAAAGGGTCCAATACAAAAGTCACGTTTTATAGTTACTAAGAAAAACGAGTTCAAAAATTTTATTTGTGTTTGGAAATAAATAATATATCTGTGGCTTGGTGCACGAAGGGCCAATGTCAGTTTTCGTTAAGTTGAGAAAATTAAGGGGAAAGAAATTGTTAAAAATATTCGATTGATTGAAATCTACCACAATAGTTTTGGTTGATCCAAATGTGGTATATAATGCAACCATTATGAGTTAAACGTCGGAGCAATAGCCCAGTGGTCCAACGCGCTGGGTTTGTGACGCGTCTCCGGCAAGGGACCAGGTTCGAATCCTGGCCCGGCCGCAGGCTTAATAAAAAAAGTGTGGCCAGACATTTAGTAGGATTGTCACAAAAAGTAGAAGGTGGTAAAGGAATTCTTCCTCGACCGAGGTGGTACCACCACACACATCCTCTTAAAGGGCTGGTGAAATCCCAATGGATGTTTCCAGCTCTGGATGTGTGAGTCGATTCCCCAGTACTCCCACGGTACATAGCACTTAGACCTCGGTCTTCGTGGGCTGTCAGAAGATAAAAAAAATAATATAAGTACGTTTAGTGCAATAATCCATCACCAGTGTTGACCCTAGTAGTTCTTACACGCAATTTACATTATATACATTAATGACATATATATATATATATATATATATATATATATATATATATATATATATATATATATATATATATATATATATATATATATATATACAGGGTGAAGCGGATCTAAATGTACATACGATACCATAAGATAGAGACCACCGTGGGGGTTCTAAATCGCCCACATTTAGTAGTCCGATCTCTAACGTTTACCGAGATACAGGGTGTTTTATAAGTTTTGCCTAAAATTTATTTTTGTAATATTTCTGTAAACACTTGAAATAAAAAATTCATAATGGGTAAGAATATTTTGTACAATTTGTGGGTTTAAAATGCCATATCCAAAAGTTCTAAAATCCAGGTCCGTACTTAAAATAAAATTAGTTTTTAATTTTTTTTAAATTCAACACCCTGTATATCGGATTTTTGAAACTTGTAATTTCTACTCCAAACAAGCATAAACATATGATTCTATTGACATGGTTTTCAAAGTTGCCGCACTTACCACGAAGTCATAAAAAATAGGCGTTTTTAAGAAATCAATGAGAAAGTACATTTCAAATAAAAAAAATCTGCTAAAAAATAGTTGGTAACCTGATAAAAGTGTCCATATTGACTAGAAATATTATGCACTACTTGTCGGATTAAAATGACATACGAAAGTGATAGAATCCAGGTCCTCACTTAAATAATAGGCCCATTTATAATTTTCGAAATTTGACACCCTGTACATCAAATGTTGAAAAAAAAAAATGAATTCGGAACGAGCATAAAAACTGAAATTATTGACATGATATTCAAAGTTGCCACACTTATTACTTTATCGCAGAAAATAGGACTTTTGCAAATCTACATTTAGGTAAATTGTTTTATTAACAGTATTAATGGTTAAAAACAATAACGATTGAATTCAAAAAATTGGGAATAAATATTAATACCTAGAAGTGTGAAGAAGTCAATGGCGGTCATTTTGAAAATCTTCTAAAATAATTTATTTTATTGTTAAATTATGTGTTTTTGAGGAACAGTATGCCTTGTACTATGTATGATTATCTTTGTGTTATTTTGATTAATTGTTGTTGATTTAGGTTTATTTTAAGTTGTTCTAGGTATTAATATTTATTCCCAATTTTTCGAATTCAATCCTTATTGTTTTTAACCATTAATACTGTTAATAAAACAATTTACCTAAATGTAGATTTGCAAAAGTCCTATTTTCTACGATAAAGTAATAAGTGTGGCAACTTCGAATATCATGTCAATAATTTCAGTTTTTATGCTCGCTCCGAATGCTTTTTTTTCAAAATTTGATGTACAGGGTGTCAAATTTCGAAAATTACAAATGGGCCTATTATTTAAGTGAGGACCTGGATTCTATCACTTTCGTATGTCATTTTAATCCGACAAGTAGTGCATAATATTTCTAGTCAATATGGGCACTTTTATCAGGCTACCAACTATTTTTTAGGAGATTTTGTTTATTTGAAATGTACTTTCTCATTGATTTCTTAAAAACGCCTATTTTTTATGACTTCGTGGTAAGTGCGGCAACTTTGAAAACCATGTCAATAGAATCATATGTTTATGCTTGTCTGGAGTAGAAATTACAAGTTTCAAAAATCCGATATACAGGGTTTTGAATTTAAAAAAAATTAAAAACTAATTTCATTTTAAGTACGGACCTGGATTTTAGAACTTTTGCATATGGCATTTAAACCCACAAATTGTACAAAATATTCTTACCCATTATGAATTTTTTATTTCAAGTGCTTACAGAAATATTACAAAAATAAATTTTAGGCAAAACTTATAAAACACCCTGTATCTCGGTAAAGGTTAGAGATTGGACTACTAAATGCGGGTGATTTAGAACCCCAAACGTGGTCTCTATCTTATGGTATCGTATGTACATTTAGATCCGCGTCACCCTGTATATATATATATACAGGGTGTTTCATAATTGAATGCTGATCCTTAAGGGTGATAATCCTTGGATGATTCTAAGAAAAATTCTTTATATGAACATAGGTCCGCAACAGCTTTATTTCTGAGATACAGGGTGTTGAAATTTAAGAAAAAAATCTGTTTTTCTTCAATATCTCTAAAACCGCTTTGTATTTTTGTTTTAAATTTTGGTAGGTGCATAGTACGCTTAAAAATACATTTTCGTCAGGATAAAGGTTTTTTTAATTTTCATCAGTGGCGTCCCTGTTAACATGCCCTGCAATATTTTTAATCAAAAAAATGATACGCCACTGTTTTTTTTAAATAAATGTTATTTTTATAATTGCCTTCTATCTTCTCATAAAAATGGTCTCTTGACTTTTTTTTATCCGGCGTACGGTTTTCGAAATAAAGTTCATTCATTTGCTTGTCCCTATGTGATTTTTTTCTTGTAGTCTCAATTTCGCAATTTGTGGTAACCAAAGCATCTAGGCTAGATTTTTATATTTTATAGTAACTAACTATTATTTAGTTCTAATAATAAGCACGCATAAAAATACATTTTTTATTTGTAAAAACTTAACCATTTTGGACAAAATATACCAAAATTAAATTAACTGTTTGCGTTTATAAAACAACGAAATGTGTTGTTAGCATACTAGATGTTTCTAGCCTACAAAATAATCCCACTCTTTAACGGCTTTAATTACTAGAACTAAATAATAGTTACTATAAAATATAAAAATCTAGCCTAGATGCTTAGGTTACCACAAATTGTGAAATTGAGACTACTAGATAAAATCACATAGGGGCAAGCAAATGAACTTTATTTCGAAACTTTATTTCGAAAACCGTACGCCGGATAAAAAAAAGTCAAGAGACCATTTTTATGAGAAGATAGAAGGCAATTATTAAAATAACATTTATTTAAAAAAAAAACAGTGGCGTATCATTTTTTTGATTAAAAATATTGCAGGGCATGTTAACAGGGACGCCACTGATGAAAATTAAAAAAACCTTTATCCTGAAGAAAATGTATTTTTAAGCGTACTTTGCACCTACCAAAATTTAAAACAAAAATACAAAGCGGTTTTAGAGATATTGAAGAAAAACAGATTTTTTTCTTAAATTCCAACACCCTGTATCTCAGAAATAAAGCTGTTGCGGACCTATGTTCATATAAAGAATTTTTCTTAAAATCATCCAAGGATTATCACCCTTAAGGATCAGCATTCAATTATGAAACACCCTGTATATATATATATATATATATATATATATATATATATATATATATATATATATATATATATATATATATATTCAAAATAGAATCAAATATATATCTTTAGTATAAATATCTTAGAATTATTAAGATAAGAAAAGATAAACAAACTTTTTTACATATATCGAACAAACAATATATTAAAAATGACAGAGTACGACCCCTAGTCGTGATGTGTCCCATTTTAGGAACTCGTCCACTGTGTAGAAGGCTTTCCCCACTAGGAACCTTCTCACTCGATCTTTAAAATTTTTAATTGAAAGCAATCTTATTGCAATCGGTATTTTGTTGTAAAACTTAACACCCAGCAAATCAGGTCCATCCTGACATCTCCTCAGCCTCCGATATGCCACCTCCAAGTTTTCCATAATTTCTGGTGTTATACACTCCCCGTCATACCAAAATTATGGCTAGTGTTTGAGGTTTTATAGCTATTTAACTAATTTTTATTCCGATTTTTATAATTCTTTTAGCAGTTTGTGAATTCATTAATTAAAATTATAGTGTTTTGTTTAATAATAAACTTTTTTGTTTAGGTCATGTTATACAGGTCTAAACAAAAATGTTGTTTTATGTTGTAAGTTCACAACACCCTGTGGAAAAATTGAATCAATTTTTTTTGTTGGGTTGTTGATTATAAAGTTACACGTATTCCTAACATTTTGTTTTTTTATTCATCTCAATACCTCTTTTCTTGTAGGAGTTTTAGATGTTTAAATAAAACTCTGATAATTTTACAGTATTCCTTAAAACGGATATTAACCAGTCGATATAAAATAATCAAGGCGATTCTGTTATGGTTTTGGAAGGCATTTCTAGTGACGCACGTATCGACCTTGTATTTGTTAAAAATAAAGCTCTGAACGCTCATCGTTACATTGAAGACATCCTGCAAGACGCTGTTATTCCACTAGCTCCTTTCAATTGGGGACCAATTTATAATAATCCATGATAACGCTAGATCCCATATTGCAGAGATTGTAAGCGATTTTTTGGATGAAGTGGGAATTCAAAGACTGAAATGGCCCGCATGTAACCCAGATTTAAATCCAATAGAACATTTCTGGGATGAACTAAAAAGAGCTGTCGCCGTCCTGTGTAAGCAACATCTTTGGCCGAGTTAAGGCTAGCACTTAGCGAGGAACATCAGGCAATTCCTCAAGAGATAATAACCAATCGTATTCAATGCCATAAAGACTGCGTGCTGTTATTGCAGCTAGAGGTGGACATAATTACACGGTTTTAAAACTCAAAATAATGTACATTACTTTATTATATTTTTGTTAAGGTTTTAATAAAAAACGCTTTGAGAACAGAGTTTTATTTAAACAAACAGCTCCTTCAAGAAAATAGGTATTGAGATGAACAAAAAAAAATGTTAGAAATGCAGACACTTTATAACGAAGAACTCAACAAAAAAAAGTTTATTATTAAACAAATACGCTATAATTTCAATTAATTGATTCACAAGCTGCTAAACAAATTTACAAATCGGATTAATAATAAAAAAGTTATAAAACATCAAACATTAACCAAAATTTTGTGATGGCGGTTTTCTTTGCCGGGGAGTTTAGTTATCTATGACTAGGTAACATGTATTTATCCGCATAGGTCTTCATATAGGGCAGATTTTCAAGAATATAGACAGACGGGAGGCTGATACTCCGAGGAGGGCGGAAGGCATCCCAGCAGTTCTCTCTATATGAACAACCTGATGGCCCTTCTCTGAAGTGTAAAGGATCTGCGATTATTTCCCCATGCTAAAATTGCATAATATGAAAGTATGGAGTGCACGAGAGCAAAATATGCAGGCTTAAACACCCCAGGGAAAATAGAGTTTCTTAGTCCCTTCAGAACAAAGATACTCTGTCGAAGTTTTTGACATATTATGGATATCAAAGTTAAGATTTTCATCGACTTGAATTCCCAAAAAAATTTTACATTTGCAAGGTTCTCAGGCTCGCTAGATAGATCATTCAGTGCGAAAAATGTTGCTTTATTATTACATATTTAAGTGTTCTAGCGTATTATTAAAAAAATTGAATAATTCCGATTTTCATATCATCAAGTATGATTTGTTCCCTATGCGGTACAGTTTAATCTAGTGAAACTATCTTTCTTTAATAGAACGTAAACCAATTCTAAACTAAATCGGGTTTATCGATTATAATCGGAATTATGATTTTCATAATCGCATGACACCGATTATTTAAAAATTCGGATTACCCTTGAGTTATCCTTATTTGTATCGGTCAATTGGTTTAGAATTAAAAAACTATTCTGTGGACGTTTTCCATCTTCAGAACTGTAATTATTTTTGTACGTCTAGTTAGGTCAATTTAATAGGAAAATAGTAAAAATATATCTTATTAATAAGTAGGCAGTACACTAATGTTCTCTCTTATGTGCTAATTCAAGGATCTTACTCTATTGGTGCTTATTTCTAAACTAAACTTTTGAATTATTGAATTTGTTTACATTTAAGGTCTTGGTTACCTACTTGGGGAAAAACCAGGTAATAATATTATGGGTTTTGGAGGCTGGGATGTAAAAATATCTGTAGTTATTGCGTCATTAGGGTGTTATACGTAGTGCCCTGATTATCTGTACCAGTTCTGAAATTAAGGGTGTTTTCAGTTTTTTTAATGGGAATCATTTCCTTGATATTTCGTTTTTTATAGTTTGTCTCATAGTCTAAGATTTGAACGTTGCTGAAATTAAAATTGTGTAGGTTATCTATAGCATCTTTTGATAGAGAGGTGTGCGTTTGATTTGTGTTTCTAATACTATTTCTGCGTTAATAAATTCTGCTTTTTAGGTATTGTTTGGTTTGTCCTAAATATGTTTTTGAACACTTTGTACAGTCTATTTTTTAAATTACATGTGTTTGATTTAATTGTTTTATTTTGGGTTTTATTTTAGTAAATAGTGCTTTTGTGTTGTTTGTTGGTTTTCTGCGATATTTGGTTGGAGACCTTTTTTAAGTTTGTTGTTAATTTCGGGAACATACGGTAGCGAAATGTATTTATTGTTTATAGTATAGTATTATTTGATTTTGTATTGTTGGAGTTATATATTTCATTGATTCTATTTTTAATAATTGGGTTGTAGAAATTTTCGGGAGAGTTATTTTCTTGGAGAACTTTTTTTCTTTTGTTTATGTTTTGTGATCTATTGTCGGCATTAGATAGTATTACTGCTCTGTCAACAAGTGGATGAACAACACTCTTTTATATTTATTCGCAGTATGTGCATTAAAATTTAAATACCTGCCGGACGATACGGGTTTTGTGTACAAGTTTGTTTTAATGTTGCCTGTGTTGTTATAGTTAATGTTGATTTCTAGGAAATTTATTGATTTATTCTTTTCCATTTCATATGTAAATTGTAATTTTTGATGGAAAGCGTTAAATTTATTTATTGTATAATTGAGTTTATCTTAGTATGCATAAAATGCAATAGTCAACAAATCTTGTGAAAAAGCATTGTTTGTAATAAAGTGTCGGTATGACGCTTGTTTCCAAACATTCCATTACCAATTAGCGATTGTGGCCGAGATGGGTGAACCCAGTGCGTCTCCATAAATTTGAGAGTAAAGATTATTGAATTGAAAAAATGTTAAAGATAGACAAAGTTTGGTGGCTTCGATAAATTCGTTTTCAGGAATATTGGTATATTTTTTAATAAGGTTCCATTCTTCTTTAATGTTTTTAATTGCAAGATCAATTGGGATATTAGTATATAGGGAGATGACATCAAATGAAACTAGAATATAGTTATTGGGATTTTTTTATCTTTAATAAAACTATGAAAATAAGTAAATTTATTCGGATTACCTATCGATTACTGTTCAAAAAAATTCAGAAAACGAGGATAATATTAGCTCGGAGTTCACATACCTATTTGACTCGCAAAATCATTAAAATCTAATTTTGAAAATCATAGGCAACCCTAAAAACAAGAAATAAGCGTTAAACACAGTTTGTGGTAAACAATTATTTAAACGCAGCGTGCAGAATAGGGAATATGCATGTAATCCAAAAAATCCTGAAATATTTTTTTTTGTATTCTCTACATAAATTAAATGTTTATGGCAGTTGCTGTTATCTCTTTATTTTGGGTTTTATTAACAAAAAACAAGGTTTTATTTTGCAAATTTTCCTGCAAAATCCAACATCTCGTAAAACGGACTTCTTTTGTTTGTGACGTCACTTTTTTTATTACGTCAACGTTTTATAATGGCTAGTCACGGCTAGTGTAATGTAAATTTCAGTGTAAATCCATTTTCTTGAGTTTTTCCCAAAGACTAGAATATTTAGTCGATAGAAAACCTTTTGTTTTATTAAACAGACTGGTTATAAATGACCAAAACGGAATTTGTGCAAAGAAAATCGGAAAATTGGCTGGAAGTTAGTGCTGGTGGATTTGCCTTTACAATTTAGTTAAAAACACTTATTGTTTATTATACTATAAAAATAAATGTACAGCAACATATGGTTACTTGAATTTAGCGATACTAACCTTTACAGATACCTCTTAATGTAAAATTTTTGATTAAATTTGCAGTAGGTACTTTCTTCGACATCGGTTTTTTGGGCACATGAAAAAGGAGGTTTGCAGTGCACACACAGTGATACTTTTGCACATTGGCATACTACAATATTTGTAGTTTATATTTTTAATACATTTTAACGTTTAATAAAAAGAATTATACACAAATAGCACTGTAATAAAAACACAACCGCTACCAGCATAAACAACTAAATCAGCTGGGAAACTAATGCCGGTCTCCATATAACTCTGTACTGTAGCTGTCAGCTGTCTTCTTGTCTTAGTCCGAGAGTCGGTAATCATCTTGTGTTTCCTCTCCCAGAAAAATGTTCTATAATTATTTTAAAAAAATCACCTTTTTGACTTTAGGTCTTGTCGACTGACATTTTTCTATTCCTAAGCATATAACTTTACAATATTAACAATCAGTTTGGTAAATCAATTGATAGAGGATAGAGGTACAATCATTCGAGAAAATACTGACTTGCTTTCGGACTATCACAGAAATTCTTGATTTTCTAGACGTTTGTAGGTAGGCAGCCCTCAGTTTAGCTTTACGTTAACATGTAGATTGCCACTTATCCTTGTGACGTAACTTTTTTGAGCCGGCAAATGGCTCCTTTTGAAATTGTAATAAATTATACCGAAAAGTAAAATTTTTTTTTAGCTAAATTAACGCAGTAATTTTCCTCAAAATAGCAGTTTTGGGGTTGTAATGACCTCCTTAAACGATTTATGCAATAAAAAAAATGTGCATATTCCTTATTGTTGACAATGGCGTACTCGGAGTCCCCAGGTTTTAAATTGAGATGTAAATATATTTAAACAATAATCCAATTGTAAAAGGCTCCAATAATTGTGTACTGTAAAAGAATTGTTTAATCGTTAGGCGGCAAATAGAAACGCATCTATTTTTTTAATTCTTGTAGCATATTAAAAGCAAATTAAATATTTATTTTTAATGAGTTAAAAATATTTAATTTAGGTAAGCAAAATTTTAATAGGTCTAATAATAATATGCGTTTTTTCTATAGACACTATAGATGCTATTAGAGTTGATATGTAAATTAATGTCAAGTTCCAATGTTATGGGATCACTAATTTCCCCTCGTTTTACTCGAGTAGTATTTGTTGTTGGGGCAATTTTTACAAGCAGAGAATAGACGTGTAGAGTATCTGCTGACTTTGATACTTTATATTTCAGTGACTCGTGAGCCATTCGACTCACAAGAAAAGTCCCTTCTCTCGCTTATCGCCGCGCTTTGGGAATATGTCTCTTTTCTACAGCTATATCCACGGATTTTGCGCATATGTATTTTGTATAAATTCTGCCATATTTTTTTGCTAAATTGTATAATAATAATTTTTTTGTTCTTTTAGAGTGCCACCTCACAGTCTAAACACGCACCCAGGTTCCTGAGGGTTGCGATGGCCATGATAATGGACATCTTAAAAATTAAGCCTTTTGTAGAGGTTTCAGTACGACAACTGTTGTGGGGTTATGAGGACCCTTTGTTGAAGTTAGCCAAAGACGTAGTTCCTAAGGAACAGAAGTTGCCATACGAACAGTTCGGACTAATGTACAATGTAAGTAAAACCTAAGTTCACCTCAGTTATTTAGCTACTGCTAAAAATCTAGGATGTCCCAGTGTAGACATGTGAAAAAGACATATTATAACACATTAACACATCTATACATTTTTGGCAAAATGTTTAAATGCATTTAAAGTCTTAGCTGGAACAAATGGACCAAATTTTGCAAGATTCGTAAATGCCACTCCTAATAAAGGTTTTTGCTTGTAAAATAAATAAGTTTCACCTTGTGAAAAATTTAATTATTTATACAGGGAACATAAAAAATACTAAAAAGTTATTTTGCTTAAGAGTAAATATACCTTATTTATCATTTTCTTCCAAAAGCACAAAAAATTAAATTAATGAATTTTTTTTAGTCTCAACTATTCTCTTTCACACCTTTAACCAGAGTACTAGTTTCTACATATTAAACAGTAATAACACATATTCAATACATTTTTCCAATTTCTTCCTTAGATATCTAAAGGAATTTCTGATTGGGATATTAAACGAATAGCCTGGGTTGCCCTTTAGCAAGTCAATATTATTTGGTATTGGTTTGGCATAAACAAGTTGTTTGAAACGGCCCCATAGAAACAAATCAGCCAACGTTAAGTAGGGGCTCCTTGGGGGGCCACAAAATTGGTCAATTTTTACCAATCCACCTTGGACCAGATCTGCGGTGAAGCCATTAGCGCAATGTGCTTGTTGCAAATACATTTTTTGGCGAAAATTTAATGGCAAATTTTCAAGTTTATCGCTAAAAATGTATCCAGCATTTCTCAATAAGATATTTTATTTCAGGTGAAAACAAATATGGGCTTATAATGCCATGGACAGATATCGCGCACCATGCTCGCTTTTGTAAAATATTGTCTTCGCCTTATTATTTTAAATTCGGGGGTTTCTTCACCCATGCCTGACATGCTGGGATGTCATGTAAAGTACAGTCATCAGAAAGCAATAAATGTATATTTTCACTTAAAATCTGGTCTTCCACCCATAAACAAAAATCTAGTCTTTTCGCTTCATCTCCCTCTTCCAATGTATGGTTAAACCGGGGTTTGAATGGAAATATGTAATTTATTTGCTTTTTAGATCATCTGAACAATAATTTTTTTTCACAACTTCTTTTAGAACTCGTGTTTAGCATAACTTCTAAGGGACATAACAGGAGTTTCTCTAACAGACCAAAGAACTAAAATTGTGTCAGAATCGTTTTGGTGATATTTTTTCTTCTCAAAACGGAACCAGGTCTTTTGAACGTTTTTATTGTGTTATAGATTGTCATTTTAGTTATTGGAACTCCTACAAATTTCTCGCTAAATTGTTCCATGATGTAGCGGTATGATACTTGGCCATCCCTATAACACTGGACTATAAAAAAAACTTTGTTCAGTAGATAGCATTTTGATAAGAAGTATTTTAAATTAAATAATTGCTTCATTAATTTAATAAAGACATTGACAATTATGTCCATTTGTCCATAGGTGTAATTATTGCTTAATATGTAGAAACTAGTACTCTGGTTAAAAAAATAATGTGATAAACTCGTTACTATTACTCGTTAATATATAAATTTTTTAATAAAATTTTTAAATAAAAACTTCGGTTTAGGGTTTCATTTAAAACATATTTCATATTTGTTCTTTTGGTAGAAAGTAATAAACAAGGTAACTCTTACGCAAAATAACGTTTTCATACTTTTTCCTGTACAAAAAATTTAATTTTTCATAACGTGAATGTTATTAATTTTACAAGCAAAAACTTTTATTGGGAGTGACATTTTTACGTATCTTGCAAAATTTGATCCATTTGTCGTCCTCTAAACACAATCCGCGGACATAGTGTATACACTTTGTTTTGAAAACGTAAAAATGTATTGACTTTATTTAAAACATACTGAAATAAACAGGATATACAAATATTTTTTGAAAAACAATTTTCCGAAAATACTTTGTAGAAACGATTTTTTTTTCAAAAATTGAATTATAAACTTGTACTTTAAAAACTCTTAGCGATTTCTAATGTATTTGATAAAATGTGTAACTAAATATTTTTTACCCTTTTCCTTTTTATTTCAACGAGAAATAAAAAACGCAATAAATATCGACTTACAATTAAGTAAAAAGGCAATGAATTTCAAAAAACCTAATAAGAAATAAAATAATAAGAAACTGAGCAAAACGAAATAAATCCACATCCCGGTTTGCAAAATGTCATAAATTCATTAAAATTGTGGTGAATACTGCAAATTTATATTAAAAATAAAAACAAATTTCTAAAAAGTGTTTTTAGATCATTTTCCAACAGATAAAGATAGTAATTTTAATAGCTTTTACGTTTATCAATTTTTCGCCTTTTTCTCAGTCATATATTTTGGATTTATTGCGTTTTTCTTGGTTGCTCTTTAATTATTTTTTTGTATTACAGAAAAATGGAACGTCAAAAGATACAGTGACGATGTTCACCGGTGCCCACGATATAACCAAATATGGCCTTATTGATAAATTTAACGGCGTGCAAAAATTACGGCACTACAGAGAGGATAGATGCAATGACATCATGGCGTCTGACGGATCTATTTTCCCTCCTCATTTGACGAAAAATAGTACGACTTATATTTTCGACAAGGATTTCTGCAGAAAATTGCCTTTAGTGTAAGTAGAAAGCTTGTCGATGCAGCATTTAAGGTTTTGGGGGTTGGGAGAGGAATAAAAAACCTCTGCAGGCAGTTTGTTCTAAATTTGGAAAATCTCGATAGGAATAAGCGAAAGTATTGGATACTTATTTTTGTAATAACTGCTCGTTGATGGGTCGGATAGCTGTGTCAGAGTTATTTGGGAAACAGTATACAAACTGTAAGAGGAAAAACATTTTCTAGTTCGGAAAAAAACAAGCTGATGTGGATATTACAATTTTCTCTATTTTTGTCCTCGGCACATAAGCTTTACAACAGTTAGGTATATAGATCATTTTGGGTTTTAAGCCCCAAATTTTTCCAAAAAGTCCACGGTACAACCATATTGCCATTGAGGCTTTCGAGAGAATCATTTCTAGTAGTATTTCAATTTAGTCTTTGGTCAAGGGCCATTCCCAAATACTTAACTTCTTTAGGGAATTCAATCACTGTTCCATTTAAGACGGGAGGTGTTAAGTTTAACATGCTCCTTCTTGTGAAGGACTGGAGGACTGGGACTATCTTACTCGGATTGACGTTTAGCCCTTCGTAAACACTTTTACTAGGTTTAGGGTGGTTTTTATTCTGGCAGACAGCGTGCCATCATGTTGATCCCTAATTTTACAATTTCAATACAACAAGGTAGTGCTATAGGAACTATATTGTACAAGTCTTCCACTAAGCTAGAGTAAGTACTTAATTATTCTGTTTGTGCATTGATGAAGCACAAACTGTAGTCTCCTCTCCATATGCCATGAATTAAGAACATTTTTTGTATGTTTCCTCCGAAAATCTTCACTTCTGCATTTTTCGGTATTAACAGAGTAATATCCATTAACAGTTTTGTATGTTTCTATCATCAGGTCGGCTTGTAATCTTCATTTCTTTAATAGTCCCAGAGCCGGTTGCAGAAATATCCTATGAATAAGATACATAAACAACCTTGTGTGACTAAGTAGTACTACCACAGACCTAAAGGGAACTGACGTGACTTCCAGTTATGATATTTAATGTTTTCTTAAGTCATCTAATCATACATGAATTAAATTTACGGTAAAGTGTAGGTTTTACTGTATAAAATAAGATTATAGTAGGGTGCCTCGCAGCCCCGAGGCACCCTCTATTAAAGTTTTTTTTTGTTTTTTCTTAAGTCATCGAATACATCGATGATTTTTTTTTAAAGTAAAGTAGGTACCTCTAAGCTTTATAGTTTAAAAAAAAATAGGGTGCCTCATCTTAGTTACCCGCATCCCCCTGGCTGCTTTGGTTTTAATTACTATACGACTTATGAGCATAGGCTAAATCTATGAATTAGATCATTTATTTATAAAAGAAAATAAAAAATCATTCTTAAATCATCATTTCACTGCTTTTATTTTGAAATGCTTTAGGAATAACATATTTTATAAGTTTATTTTTTTTTATAGATTCGAGAAAGAAATTGTGGGCACCAACGACATCCCTGGATATCGATTCACTCCTCCACAGAACGTATTTGCAAGCGTAGAAGATAATCCAGACAATATGTGCTTCTGCCCAAAAGGTGCTCCTTGCACACCTTCTGGATTCTTTAATGTATCATTGTGTCAATACGGTAAGATATCTGTCGACAGATTTTCTAGCGAAATAAAGCATATTTTATTAAAAATTATAAATTCCATCCCTATTATTTTGATTTGTTTCAACATTGTTCTAACCTGTTTACTTGCTAAAAACCAATGAATCCGGTTAGACATGTAAAAAAGATTTGACATCAAAAAAATTAAAATTTTATTTCGCACTTTTCCTTTTAAACGCACAAAGCTATCAAATTTTGGCAATCGCGCGGTTTAAGGAAAAAAGTGCAAAATATTGATTTTTTAAATAATTTATAATATATCTTTTTTATGTGTACACTCCGGAAAGAAACTGGTCTTTTATAGAAAGATACCAAGCAATAAAATGTTTACAAAATTAATAGGAACTGAAGGTTACTTCTCGTATACATGTTTTTTTGTGACATAGATTAATTTGCGAAGTAATTTCTTATCTTAATGTATTATTTTAGATACTCCGATGTTACTTTCCTTCCCTCACTTCTATCTTGCCAACGACAGTTACAGAACAGCGGTAGAAGGTATTTCGCCACCAGATCCAGAAAAACATAAATTCTTTATTGACATAGAACCCGTAAGTAATTTTACATTTTAAATTAGCCAATAAATTCACTAACATTTAAAATCAGTCTATTTTGACGATTATGGATTTAAGCCTAGGGCGAATTTTTAAATTCTACATGGAAAATATCAATTAATTTATTCGCCTTATGTCATTGACGTTATCGGTTAAGTTAATAAATTTCAGATGAATTCTAGGAACTGACTGATGGATCGTCCGATGTTGGATAAAATATTATTTTGTACAACTAGTTTATTTATACTTTTATTTATTTGTTAAACCGGCGACGACGCAACTGCGCTTTAGACATCTATAAATTTAAAACCTGTCCCTACAATAACGGATTGAAACTGAAGAGGATGAGAGTAAGATTTTACTGTCAAAAAATTTCTGGGTTTTATTAATTTGTTCTATATTTATGACGATAAAATGTTTTAGTTTTTTCTCTTGTGTTTATTTTCAACCGACTTACAAAATTCATCGCAAGGAATAGGCCTAAAAAACTATAGACTTTAAAAGGTTGTCGTAAATTATTTAACAAAATATCCGTTCATGCTTACCTTTTTTAAAAATAAGTCTTTTATCTTTAAAATAGGGAACACCCGCACAGATATTTTTTAAAATAATTTATAAATGAAAGACCTAAAAATTAACAGTTTTAGAATTAAATAAAAGTACAAATTATTTAATTAAAAGCTGCATAGGAAGAGGAAGTTCGGTTCAGGTCAGGGGTTTAGGAACATCCAGTATAAGTATAAGCAAGTTTAGTATTCAAGCTATATTACAAAAATTAATGAAATTTGTTAAAATAAGAAGCAGTCAAGAATCTTGTTTAGTGTAAGAAAACTGCTTTTATGCGAATGCAGTATTCTTTCTTCGTTTCGTTGTAAATTTACGTGTTACTTAAGTTATTACTTACTAAGATAAGCTGAAAAGTCCGCGGAATAAAAATGAAAAACAGAACTTTGCGGTTATTTTTATTTTTTAACATAATTCCTTGCCACCTTGATACATTTAGGCCAGCGATGATCCAAAGCCTCTATGCATTGATAAAATGCAGCTCTGCGAAATAGGCATTCACAGCAGCTTCACATCGTTGACTGTTGGAATTTTCTGGCCTGCTAGAACATTTTTTCAGACGTGGAAAAAACAAACAAATAAATATAACAAATGTCTGACGAATAAAGTGGATATGACAGCAATTCAAAGCCGAATTCACGGGCCCACAACAACACTTGTGTGGGCCCGTTTATTATCTTGATGGAAAGTGATTTTCTTGTGGGCTAAACCAGAATGCCTTCAGTAACTGCTTGCTTTAATGTGTTTAAAAGACTTGCATATTTGCTGTTGCTTGCCTCTAATGATTTCAACTTTTAGAACGTAATCAATTAGAAGAATACCTTTTGCATATCAAAAAATGAAAGCTATTATCTTTCCCACTGATGGAACAGCCATTGCCTTCTTATTTTGTGGAGGAAAACTCCTGCTACTCCTTAGATTGTTGTTTCGTTTCTGGTATGTAATGGTGGACCGAAGATCCATCTGTGGTGATAAATCGATGTATAAAATTTGTTCTTTCGAAAATTCTCCAAACCCTCACGAGAAATTTGCTTCCGCACCAATTTTTACTTCACATTGAGCAGGCATGCTCAACTTTTGATTCAAAATACGCGTCTTTAGAGATGGTTTGCTATCTCAGACGTTTTTAACCGACGCGACGGTCTTTTAACACCATAGCAAGCACTTTGTCAACAATTTCTGGTGGTGTCAGATTTTGGGCGTCCAATACGTGATACATCTTTAACACTTCTACGACCACTTTTGAACTGACGAATCTATTTAGTAACAGTGAAAAATGAAGGAAATGCAGTGACACGGCCCCTCAGCATCTATTTAAGGCAGTGTAAACAAATGAAGGATAGTAAATTAAAAAAAATTAACAATAATTATATTTATTAATACAGAAAGGAATCATCAAAAATAATTTTGCAACACGAAACAAAATGATTAAAAATATGGTACGTTGGCATTTAAAGAATTTTTAAAATATTTATTGAGAAAAATATATTATAATAAATAGTTTGTATACGTTTTATTGGAGAAATTGAAACAAAAAAAATGTTGATTTGATTGATGATTTAAATAATCTACAAAACTAATATATGTACCAGTTAACTCACATAATTAGAAAAATTAATCCTTTATACCAAAAACAAGGTTTACTTGAGTATGAAAAAGTATTTCACTTAAGTCCCGTAACCGACCAAATAACAACTGACTAGTGACTACCGCGTCCGAATTTCGACCAGGCATTTCAAGAATCAGGAGTAAACTAATCTTTTGCTTTGATGTAATGGGGAAAATCCACCGTTTGAAAAGAAACGGCCTAATTGCCTCATTATAACAGTAAAATTCTAACGTTCTGTCTTATCTGATTGGCCCAACAGAAGAACCGGCCCTTGATGGCATATCCCTGGAAAACAATTATTACCAAATATAGCGCCATCGTAAAACCTAAATTTATAGTTTCTTTTATGTGCCTTGTATAAGGTGTATGCTAATAAATGCCCCTAGAAAATGCAGGAAGCAAAAAAAAGCTACCCTCTTGGCAGATAAAGTCGTAAATGTTCGATAGTTTTCCTTCATTAGCCTGCTAAACAAAATCACCAACTCGTAGAATTCGCGGAAAACCGAAAGGGAAAACAAAATTTAGTGGGGTTGTAAATGCCATATTGCCACATTAATTTCTTGGAGTGGTTGTTAACAAAAAAAATTAATGAGAATTGTCTCTATATAAGCGGGAAGACTCCTGCTAGAAAATTTTTAGTTGAAAGATATTCACCGATGTAAGGTGTTACGCTGCCCGATCGCAAACCAAGATTCTGTCTTCGGGAAAGTTCAAAATTCTGGTTCAGTAAGTACGGTGTATAGTCAGAAGTTTTGGAGCTCATCAAAATTTCTTGACAAATTGCGTAAAAATGAGTGAAAAATAATTTCGTTAGAAACTTAAGAAATTGTCTAGGATTGATGGAAAATTTGTGAAAAATTAAGAAAAAGTGTGTTTTGGGTGGCTTAATCTGTGGAAATAAAGTGTAGTTGGTCCTGAAATTTGTGTTTTTCTGTTAGGGAACAGGGAAAAGAAAACATAAATATTAATCAAAAATTCATTGAAAATTTGAGTTCCCAACCTTTGCTCTAAGTATCATACTGTAAGGAAGTTAATTGCAAGGCTGGAAAAGGTGTTAGGTAAAGTGGCAGTTTAACAGCAGTTGACGCAGGAATCATCCAAATCCCTGCGAAAGTTTATCTTATCATCGCTAGCTGTATTCCTACTATTCCTAGGTTACTGTTACGGTCATATAGAAAAGGTAAAGAGAGCGAAAGGAATAAGTGGTGGGTGTTACAGAGCTGAGTCCTTTAGATCATCCCTTATCTTATTGTGACTGTCGATTACTGACTGATAAAGCTTTCAAGAAGAAGTACTGAATGACAGCACGAATGTCAACATTATCCATCTCGTCAAGAACTCTGGCACGCTCTTAATTAAACTTTTTCCAAAACGCTCTCACTCTCAAAACGAAACGTACGCTCGCAGCGATATGAAATTTAACAGCGAACGGAGTTACTTTGTCATCGCGTCACACAAAAGTCAGGAAAAGCGCCATCTATCCGCCACTCCACGAACTTTTCAACCCATTCTCGAATGTATAGTGATTTTCCTTTTTATAAAATAGGTAATAAGGATTAAAAAATTAGTTGATATCACTTTCAGGTTAACCAAATGTAGCTTTTAAGGTCCGAGTTTACTAAAAATATACTTTTTTTTGTCACCACATATTTTGTGAATTAGGGAGTTAAAGTTTAATTTCTTTCTAGTTGACGGGTACCTCCTTGCGTGCCAAAGCTAGGATACAGTTTAACTTGGCTGTCTCACAGGTTGTAGACATCAAACAAGTTGCTACTTTCCCCGATATCGTCTTCCCCATTTGGTGGTTTGAAGAGGTAAGAAAAACCAACCCTTTAAAATTGTATTTAATATTATTTCAATAAACTTAATATTTTGATATTTTCACAGCATTTCATTTTTTGTTTTTGTATTGCTGCATTATTTTTCCTTTTTGCCGCAGAAACTGCTTATCATATATCTTGATGTTATGCACGTAAAAATTTAACGTATGTTATACAATCATAAATTGTGAGAAAGAGAAAGTTTGTCGTTTTGTCGTCAAGAAACAAAATTGGGGTTAAATCTTTAAAAATCTTTAACTAATGATTTTTGCTCCCGACAGCTGTATCAATTAAAAATTTGTGAGATTTTATATGAGCTGTATAGATGCGAGAATTACTCTTGCAAAAAATTGAAAGAGCAACACAGTACAAGATTATAAGGCAAAATTTACATACCCACAACGCACTTCGTTTGAAGGAAAAGTGAGTCTCAGGATATCGAATGGACTTCCACAAAATATCCTTATCACATTTCATTATTTCATTATTTATTATATATATATATATATATATATATATATATATATATATATATATATATATATATATAACAACAATAATAAATACACAGCGGTGGTCAGGCAACTGCAAGTCTAATCACAGATGATTTATTAGGTCATGTTAAAACGTAATAAATTCACTTAAAGTTTTTAATTTAAGCTTTTTCTACTAGATACACAATATACAATTGTAATAATAATTCTAAGGTTGTTTTGTTAGTTTGGTTGGGTTTGATTGATCTTATAAAATAAGGACTATAAAATTATCATTCGGATGCCTAAGTGGTAAATTTATTATTTGTCTTTAAGTAATTGAATATTCTACTTAGATTACGTGAAATTTCCAGGAGGTGAAACTGCAAACAATATGCTGCTAGAGCACTGCTATATAACTATTATAATGATTTAGTTTCCAAAGCTTTTCCAAAGAAAGAGTTCAAAACTAGTTTGTAGATAGAGGTAGCACCTATGGAAAGATTCATTTTAGTTTTATGCGGTCTAAATACGTGCTTTGTCCTCAATGTTTTTAAAAGGAGGATAAAAAAAATTTCACATTTAGCATCTGAGAGAGGGACATAAGTATTTTCTTCCGAAAAAAGTATTTTCAAAAAAATGTACTCCAGAAAATGTAATTTTGAATAAAAATATCCCAAAAATAGATTTTCGATTGTGGTGAACCTAAAGAAGCGTCTCTTACATATTTTAATTGCAGATTATTTAAGATAAGGCATTAACACCTCACTCTCTTTTAGGGCCTGGACAACCTCCCCGAAGAGATGACAGATCTCATGTGGCGCTTTGTTAGAGGCGCCAATCGGAATGGTCACATCGGCACACCGGCAAACAAAGGAAAAGACGTACAAATGGGCGACGTACCAAAATACTGATCATAGTATATTTTATGCTTTATGTATTTGATTTTTACCAAAAGTACATATACACACTGAAAAATTGTTTTCTTTTTATTTTTTACGTGCATATGCAACCAATTTTATATTGTTATTCATTGAAGAATGAAAAATTGACATTTAGAATAAACTTATCAATGGGTGGCAATCATCATGGTTGTGCATTCGTTAGAGTTGTGTTAGATTAGGTTTGGATTACAAACAGCGAATGTACGCAAACAGGCCATGGGATTTTATATGGATATATTTGCATTTCTCTGAGATTCGCTCTGAGCAAACGTGACACAATCCTGATTGATGAACATATACTTGCTGAGTGTCATCTAATGATTTATCAGTTGCAATTTTTAATCTTGCAATGAATATGTGGACAACTTAAATGTAATTAGTCGTTTCATAAAATACCTGAACATTTCATAAAGTCCTTCTAAATGGTGGAACAAATTATTGTTTCATTAAATGGCTACCGATTTTAAACATTACCCACATGTAATGCCAGATTTTTTCTGGCCGTAAATGTAATTGTATAAAATTACATTAACGAGGCAACTATTTCAGATATTTTATGTAATGCTAACAGCAGTGAAATTTGATGTTGATGCAATAAAAATGCAGACATTTTTGTTTTGACAACAATTATTTATCTGTACTATATTACACAATATGAGATTAGCGATAATATAAAAACTAACTCAACAAACAGGCGCTGACCAGTATGAATTTACCTTTGAGGATTATAATTTAATTTGAATATGGAACATTTGGTACAAAATTCTAAGCACATTACTCATGCAGGCAGTAAGCCTACAATATCTAAAATCTAATTCACTTTGGTTAGCGTCTGTTTGTTGAGTTAACTTTTATATACAGTGTAAGTTTTTTGAAACCTGACATAGGCTAACTTTTTTATTTAAAGAGATAGACTAGTACTTCCAATAGCAAAGTTGTATAAGTTAACCTAACTAAGAAATATCAACAATTTTTTTCCAACGTTACCAGATTTCACGGTAGCCCCTTAAACAATATTTTTGAAATGGCAACACCGCATGTGTATCATTATTTAAGAGATCTTAAAATTATGAATAAAAAATAATAAACACCAAATGTGTTTCATATCACATTATAGATTATTCAGAGAATTTAATGGAGAAGCCAGAAAATAATGTAATTTAAAAAGTTCCGTCATTTTCCGGATTTCCCATTAATTTTCTTGAATTATCTATACTGTGATACACGATACACTTACAACGGTATGCTACGTTATGACGTCACTTCGAGGGAAAATCTTATATTGACTAGGCGCTTAGCTGAGTAAATAAAATATGACAATAATATTTCAATAAACGTCAACCCAACAATAAACTGGCCTGTACTTATGTACAAGGGGTGCAAGCGTCTAGTCAATTTAGGATTTTCCCTCGAAGTGATGTCATAGCGTAGCATACCGTTGTAAGTGTATCGTGGTGTGATATGAAACATAAATCTTGTGTACAAATAATTATCCTTTTTTTGTTTTTGAAAATATTCATAATAACAATACAACAGGTATAATTCTGATGGGTACATATAGAAAACTTTGACCGACCCCGTTCAGTGAGTTAACATGTATATTTATTACTTAAAATTTTCAGATCTACAAGATTTTGGGCAAGTGCTGGTAAGTAAAAAATGGCCTGTATGTTTCTCTATACTTTATTTACAATAAAATGCATATTTACATTTTTGCATAATAAACAATACCCGTCGTAATTGTTATTATCTGTCAAAATAAAATGATTCACATTTTTATTACTAATGTCTTACATAGAACTCGGACTTAAATAATCTCTTTGTTTGTGAAAGTCTTTTGGAATATAATTTAAATAACAAAAGCAATACAACAAAACACATTAAAAAACATCACGACATGTCCTTATTAATGGCTTATAAAGAAATGTATAAAACATATTTAAAAACACTTTGATAATATAACGCCACCCTAACTTGACACAACAAAACATGGTACGAGGAAA
Source organism: Philopedon plagiatum (assembly GCA_963971165.1). NCBI lineage: Eukaryota > Metazoa > Arthropoda > Insecta > Coleoptera > Curculionidae > Philopedon > Philopedon plagiatum. The sequence goes on from OZ020193.1 coordinate 94,204,840, forward strand.
GTCATCAGTACAATATGTACAATACAACCAATATTTTTAAAAAAGTTTTAAAGGTATGTAAAAAAGATAGGACTTTTTTACATTATCATACAAAGGCAATATAATTAATTACCTATTACACAAAATTTGGAGACTTTTAACTGCGGTAGATTTTGGCTTCATTTCCAGGAGAACAAGACAAACCTTTAAAAACTAAAATAATTCAAACATAGTGGAGCCCAACAAACAATCGTTATGATTATCGGTATACATTAAATTTAGCTGTTTTTTTAAAGCAATGTCTAGTTCTAATGACTGCATTCGAAGTGGATGTTCCTTTTTATAGCACTCGGCTATCTCTAGCTTTTTCTGAATTAAAACTTCATAAACTTTTCCCAGTTGTAAGGAAGTCAGAATTTTAGGAATTGGTCTCCTCCTTCTTCGTGTATTGAACGCATAAAAATATATTTCTCCATGCTAGTTATTTTTCTTTCACGGACACAACGTCTGTTTTTTATTTTCAATTTCTTTATACTGTTGAAAAACACTGAGTAAAACTTTTTTCTGAGGATGTGTAATCAGGAGCGCGCTTAATTTTCTTTTCCTCTTCCACTTTTTGAAAATAATAGTCAAATTAATTTGCTGAACACAATCACAGCCAAAAAACCGTAGATAAAAACTTCAAATCAGAAAAATTGTTAGGTAGGTTATGAATCTTATGATTATGAAAAAAAGTTGAAGAAATGAAAATTCCTAAACTTTGACAAAGAATTCCGCGGTTACCAGTGTCATTCCCTTCTTAACTATGGGTTTCTCAAATGCAAGTGGTGGAAACCAATTAGGATTTAGGGAATCCTCACACTTAGGATCTCCCTAACTAAGCCATCCCTAGAGAAAAGTTGGTGGAAATGGGCATTAATCTGGCTAACTAGGATCCCTCACCTACCTTTTAAGAACGGCTGTGGCCAGACTTTCAGTTATGTTGCATATTTTCAGATTGATTAACTATACTAAAATAACGCAACTAAAGTTCGTTTCAAGCTCTTTCGTTGACCTATTTCCTGCAATAAACTATTATCGACACCAGCTGTAATAAAACCAGGTCAATTTGCAAGAACTGTAAACCGGGCCGGCCCTAATAAAGTAACAGGTATAGTATAGTTTATATTATACCGTTGACCTTTTCTGCAATAAATCAACTACCTGCTTAAACCCCATTGTGTAGGCCCCAACAACTTCAAACCGCAATAAATGAGTGCAGGGTGGGTTTGAACATATGAATCTATTATACATAATTATTTATTTTTATTTAGAATTAAGAAGACATTTTAAACCAAACGAAAATAAAGATCAATTAATAATATAAAAATAATACTAATAGTAAAAATAAATGTATATATTAAGATTAAAATACAGCACAGTGTGTGTACAAAGTTTTACAATAATCGACTTAATTCTGCTTTACTCTAAATTTAGTTCTGTGTCACTATCACTATCTTCATCTACACTTATTATTAAGGGTTGAACATTAGTACTGATACACATATAAGAATTTTCCACCTTAATTACATGTTGTATACAGTTTTTCCAGCTGTCTGCAGGAATGTTACTTACTATGTTTTTTATTAATTCTATTACAGATGTATTTAATGTTGGGGAAGTATTATTCCTTCTAATATTTGATTTTACTTGGTGGTACTTCTAACAGATCCCAAGTTTCTTCAAAATATATATTATTGTCTATCATGAAATCTTGAATTTCTGCTTTTGTACTGTTAGAACTAGGAAAATTTTTTACTTGAAAATAAATTATACTCCGGCCCTGCCCGAAAATATGTAAATAGGGATAATTAGGGTTTTATGGCAGTCAAAAGATCAACGGTATAATGTAAACCATACTATAAAGATAATTTTAATATAACAGTAAAGGGAACGATTTACCTGGTTTAATAATTTCGAACTATTTTAGTTTAGTTCCTATACGTTTGGTAAACCGTCAGGTTTCTATATGATTTCGATTAAATTTTTTGTTATTCCCAAAGATAAAAAATGTGGCGCCCTTGCAAAGACGTTGAATTTAAAAAGAAAATATTTATCGCTCGATGCCATGCATACTGTTAAAAATGTGTATATTCCTTTATTGAACATTAATGTAAATGCAGCTGCAGCAGAAACGTCTTTATTAACGAAAATGACGTTGTCTACAGTTAAAGATATTGTGACAAAGCAAATTAAAGACAAAAAAGCACATAGTAATGCTGGTAAAAGCAAGTGTTTTGATCAAAGCAACAACGACTTAATTCGTAGAAAAATGTATGCTATGTACGAAGAGCAAATTGTGCATATGTTGGTTTCATTAAAGCAGCGACTAGTGAAAGCTGAAACCAACATTTCTTGCAGCAGGAGAAGCCTCTGGGGAGTATTATCTTAAATGAGTTTTACATATCGAACCATTAATTAACGACAAATATTAATGGAATCACAGCGAGAATGACAGAGGCGCTTTGATTATTTAAAACCTATAAGAAAGTACAGATTAGATCGTTTCATTATCTACGTCTATAAAATATCGTTTGATACACATCACACCCAATCAAACGGTTGGGTAGATCCATTAGAAAAATGCCAAGCCAAAGCCCCATCGAACAAGGGAAAAAGAATTACCATTTTACATGCTAGTTCCAGAGATGACTGGGTTCCAAATTGTTTGTGGTGGTCCTCTAAAAATATTAAAGATTCATCTTTGGACTACCATGACAATACCGCTGCAGAACTTTTTGGAGATTGGTTTAGAAATCATCTTTTGCCTAATGTACCTAAGAACAGTGAAATTGCAATGTACAATGCTAGTTATCATAGCCATCAAGTAAATAAAGTTCTTAATTCAAATAACACTAAATTAGAAATTCAGAAATATTTAATATATATATATATATATATATATATATATATATATATATATATATATATATATATATATATATATATATATATATATCTATATATATATATATATATATATATATATATATATATATATATATATATATATATATATATATATATATATATATATGATATATATATATATATATATATATATATATATATATATATATATATATATATATATATATATATATATATATATAGGTGTATATGTATAATATTGGAAATACATTAGGGTGTGTAATATTTTTGAATGCTCAAAGTATATTTTGCTGATAGACTTGCTGATTAAGCCTAGTATATAACTAGACTTTAAAATAAGAAAAAACGAAAAAACTGTATATTTTAGAACAAACTATACGTACAACTTAAAATAAAAATACCTGGAACAATATTTGTTTACTAAACTAGGTAACAGGACACCATGTTTCAAGACATGTATTGATAAAAGGCTACATTTTTCTTTAATACAAAAGAACACTTACCTGGAAAAGTAATAAAGTCCTAATTTGCAACATATAAAATAATTATCATCTTTTCACGAAATTATCAAATCAACATTAGGTGTGCAGATACAATAAGTCATTGGCGAAGCAAAGAAAACGAAAAAATATTAAAATGTGGGATAAGATTTGTTCTGCCGTCCTAAGCAAAAACATCGCATCTGCGATTATGATAATTTGGATAAATCGAGTTTTAATGTTCAAACCCGAGAAGAACGTTGATGGTTCTTCTCGGGTTCAAACTCTTGCTTAATTGTTGTGATTTTACCTAGCAATTATATTTCGTTTTTATAATTATAATTATAAATAATGGTTATAAAGTGTAAAAAAAATAATTGTTTTTTTAATTTTTTACATTTAAATTGCAGACGCGAGGAATTGGGGCAACCTTTTTTTTTACAAAAATACGTAGTTAAATCATTCATTACTAATCATTAATTTTAATTAAAATAAAATATATTTAGTGTTAAATGCGGTATTTTTGTTACGTATATACCTAATATAGACCCTTCTGAATCCATTACAGCCCCTATCAATTTTTGATATTTTGGCACTTGCGGTGTTTTTGCTTAGGACGGCAGTGTTGATGTACAGGGTATCCGAAAAGTCTTAGTATAGGCAAATATCTTTGCTATTAGTAAATATAGACACCAAATTTTAGGTGTATCTGATTCGTTAATAAATCTACTTTTTATGTAATTTAATTTTTTAACCCACATGATGGGTGACGCTAGAGAGTTAAGGTCAAAAATTTTAAATGCAACTCTATGCCATGTGGTACCTCATTTTATCTTCAAAAAAACATTTTACCGCAAACCCGAGGTCCGTATTCTAATTCGTTCTTAAATGGCAAGCCTTTAAAAATTAACAATCGTGAGCAAAAAGTTAAAAATTTAAATACCTTTATGTCTCTTATTACTTTAAAAGTTGTTCAAAATGACCACCATGAACTCCTTGGCAGGAATAAAGTCGATTTTGAAACTCAGTTCTCACATTTTCGAGAATTTCAGGTGATACTTTTTGCCAGAATTCCAAAATCGGCTTTATTACTGCCAAAAAGTTCAAGGTGGTCATTTTGAACAACTTTTAAAATAATAAGAGAAATAAGGTAGGTACCTAAATTTTTTTCACAATTTTTTATTTTTGTAGCGATTTAAAAACGAATTAAGAGTTTGACCTCAGGTCTGCGGTAAAACGTTTATTTTTAAAGACCTTGAAAATGGGGTACCACACGGCATAGGCGGGTTGTATTTAAAGTTTTTGACCTCAACTTCCTAGCGTCACCTCTCGAGGGCGTTGAAAAAGTTAAATTACATAAAAAAGTAGAATTATTAACCAGTAAGATACACCTAATATTTGGTGTCTCTATCTTTATTAATAGCAAAGATATTTGCCCATATTAAGACTTTTTGGACACCCAGTACAAATAAAAAATTCGTGACAAAACCAATTCACGAACTAAAAAGTTTAGTTGCCGAAATGACAAATACCGATCTAACTTTCGTGAATATATTTTAATACAAACATTTAAATGTTTTTTTCTACTCATGTCAATAAAAACCTTTTTTGTATGTTCAATAGTAATTGCGGAAGATAGTCCATTGTTTTATACACATTTTCATTGTGCTTCAATCACCATGGTGATTGAACTACAAAGTTCACTTTGTGCGCGAGTATATTTTACAAAGGTGGCGTTGACCGGTGCCGCGTCAAAATCTTTATAATTTCATTGACATTTTTTGACATCTTAAAAAGAAAAATATTACTAATCCCATTTTATTAACAGTAACATTCGTAGAAAAAGTATAGTGTAAAACTCGCATGGAATGACCATTTCCTACTCCTCGTATGATTTGCAGCACTCGCCTGCGGCATCGTGCTGCAAACGTCATACTCGTAGGAAATGCATGTCATTCCATGCTCGTTGTACAATATACTATTGTAATCCAAGCAAACCCTCAAACAGGGTCAACAATCATATAACGATATCTGGCATACGACAAAGTCTAAAACTACCGGGTGGGTCGTTTAAAAAAACTGATTTCTTAAAAATGAATTACATAATAACGTTTAAAAGGAAAAGTCATTAAATTTGAAAACCGTAAAGGCTTAATATGAACACGACACAGTCAAAATCGCTTTTATTTAAAAAACTTAGTTTGGTATAGAGTTTGCGAGATAAAAACATACTTAAATTTTTTGTATAATTGGAAAATCTTATTCGTCGAAAAAGACTAATTTTGAAACGCCCTGGATAGAGTGTGTGGTTATTTATATTTTTTTACATAATTTACTTCTTTGTCGAGTTTGATTGGGTTTGATTGGGTTTGATTGGGTGCAATTTAACATATTTACGGAGTAAGACTAGGGTGAAGTCAATGAAATTTCTGAATAAACCCAATTATTTCAAAAACAGAAAGAGCTAGGCATAGGGTATGCTAAATAAAAAATGTTTAGTTTTTAAAAAGATATCTAAAAATTGACAAATATGAAGGGTATGTCTTTTAAATTTGTCAAGTTAATATTGATTCATCCGTGGCAACCAAAAATGTTAGAACTATTATAACTATATTTTATTTAAATTTAGCCCATCAAGGAACAGCCTTTCCAAATGTTAAAATTTAATATAGTCTTTCCCTTTAAACTTTTAATGCAAGCTCGTTGTGACACACAGTACATTCTATGGCTTAACAGTCTATGCCATATTATATTGCTTCAAAGATGGAGAATTTGTTTAGGACTTTAAAATTCTACATCTTAGTTCTCCAAATCACTCTAGTGAATTTTGTTAAAGTGAATCATCCAAAACATATTGTACAAAGTGTAACATTTACAGTAAACATTTATTGATACGTCCTAAAATTTAAATTTTATAGTGTTTATTGGACTACGCAATCCTATTTATAGTCTTAAGAATATTGCGCTTTTAAGAACCTAAACATTAAAATCTTCATAAATATTCAGTGATGATATGATAAATTTTCCTGTTTCTCTAATGAAACATGAACCTGCGAACGCATGTAATAAATTTAATGAAAAAAGCAAATACCCAAAATTAAATAATTAATATACAGACATTATGGGACAACTAAAATTAAAAACAAGTGACGTTGTTATATGACCACATTTTTTAGACGTACAAAAAAACGACAAAAAACTATTATATCTATCATCAGACATCAGAATTTTGACAAATTATTTATTGCTAAAAATGTGGTATGTTTAATATAATAGTAAAAATATTTAAAAGCATGACTATTTTTCAAGTGGCTTTTGGGGAAGACCCGCGATCAAAGGACATTATAAGGGTATGGGTACATAATGAGGTAATAAGCAAGAGGTAATAAAATTAATAGTGTTGTTTACGAATAATATTATTATTTATTATTTAAGGAGTAGTAACTCCACCTAAAACAAATCTAATTACCGGATCTACAAAAAGATTTCGAATAATATTTTTCTCGAAAAATAAGTTTTTTAACGCTTTCAAAAACATACCAAAAATGAACCGTGAACTTAAAATCTTAATAAAAAAAAGTAGGGCGAAATCGTGCAGTTAGCAATCCTAGACAGATCTGAACCAATCTGAACATACTCCTATTCGCTTTTTTTTTGGGTTTGGTTAGGTTTGTTTAGGTTTGCTAAGGCTTTTTTCTTATCGACATTTCTAGTCAAATCGATACCTACGTAAAGAAAACAGCCAGAATTAGCAGCATAGTCAGAAGATCACTACTACGTTATTTTATATAGCATTTTCGAAAAATTTTATTTTTGAAAAAAGCGTTTTTTGAAAACTTTTTGATTTAAAACTGTTTTCAAAAATCCAATTTTAAAAAGAAATGAATTTTCGTTGATATTATCATAAATAAGGTACGCCATGTTGGTTACATTCCACAGGCGTCGGCTTGATAAGCATTTTATAATTTACATGATAGCATGAAATATGTACCCAGTGAATGTTAGAAATCCGGATGATCTCGGCTAAACATCATTTTTATTTATTGTTGATTTAAGCATTAATTAATTAAATAAATTTATTTTCGAGAAGTTCAAAAACACATATGTACAGCGTGTCCCATAAAGTACTTCCCATATGTGATTTTTTTTATTATTAAACCTGGCAAAAATTTTTTTTCTGAGAAATCTTCTGCATGTTCCAAACGAAAACATCACCAAAAAGATTTTTTAAAATCCTTACCACATACGAGAGAAAGTCTAAAATTTAAGTACGACTTAAGAATAAACTACTTACCTTTGTTATCAATTTTTTGGAAAATTTAATCAAAGCTTTCTTTTATATGAAAGTTGGCAAAGCAAATTTTGAAACAATTTCATGTACAGGGTATCTCAAAAAATTTTTATTTAGGTCAACATAAAAAAGTATGTGCTAAAATTACTAAAGGATTTCTAAAATTAACATAATTTGTTTGAAAAGGAAGTTACTGAAAACTGATTTAAAAATTATCTAGTTTATTGAAATTTCTGTAACAAAGGTAAGCATTTTTAGAAATAAAAACACCGAAATAAAAGAGGAAGTGAACAAATACGAGTATATTAAGTTTCAACGATCCCACCTTCTTTTTCGATACAAATTATGGACCTTTTAGTTTGAAGTTAAGTCCATTTCATTTGATCAGTTACACATTAACTTTTTAATTGATTTTTCTATAACCATGCATCATAGAAAATACCTGTAATTGAGGAAAATGTATGTGTGATTTAAGCAATAAGGGCGTTTTTAATTCTTTCGTGCACACGGTTCTTAAGTTTCAAATGAATATATAAAGAGAACAAACAGCATTACTAAACTAAAAAAATGTATTCTAATTCCTTTATATTTTAGTTATATTATGGTATAACAAATCACAAGTGAACTGAAAAAAAAATGGAAGAGACAAATGAAAATTTACTACAAAGTCAATTGCGCACTCTTACGCATACCAGTCTCTAAGGGTACGTACTTGGTATCTGTAAGAGTGCGCATGAAGGTTTATATGCATACGTCCTAGATATATTGTCCAATGCCATATTCTCCGTCACCAGTGAGCGCACGATGTGGCCTTGATCCAATACTCGCCTACTTCTTTTTGGCAGCTGGTTTTGTTTTGTGTGGATTCATCTTTAGATTTTTATTGGCTCTGCTTGGAATGAGTTCAAGTTTTCTTTTCGGCTTTCTTTTCTCTTCTTTTTAAGCTAGTTGTGCTTTGAATGGGGAGCTTGTTATAATTTCAGACTTCTGGCTTTTATGTCTGGATGATCGCTTTAAGTACAGCTGATGTTATAGTAACGGACAAATCGTAAGTAATGGGACGTAAGTGGAACTTGGAGTTTCGTTTTTACCAGCAGATATTCTTGAAGTAATTAAAATAGTTTTATGAGGCTCACTGCACAGTGGTTCCGATTATACGGAGAGTGAGGTCATAATTAGTGCAATTAATATTTTTGGAAAATTAATAACTGAAATTAAGGAGGGAAAATAGGAGTCGTTTCAAAACTGACAGCAGTGGTTTCAGGCAGAGCAGGAACTGTAGAAGAAAATTCTGAACTAGCAATAGGGAGTTTCGGATCAACAATGGACAGTTTAGAATCCGTAGCAGTAAAAAGAGTCGGAGCTTCAGTTGGGATTACAGGGTTTTCTTTTTCAGTGACCTGACTAGCTATAAAATCGGCCTCAGTAAAAATATCAGGATTAAGGGGACAAATTCCTGTTAGTTTAAAGCCTTCAACCGCGTTTCCCATGGTAGCTTTAAAGAATGCTGGTGAAACCATCACAGCAATTTGGTAAACGGTTATTACTCGACCTGGGTGGTTAGTCAGTCATTTTAAAACTTCTTTTTGAGGGACTAAAAAAGCACCTCAAAGGGTGCATACGGTGGCTGGTATTAGGTGGAAGTGTCAAGGCTTTCATGTTGTTTTTTCTAAAAAAGTCAACGACTGCAATAGAGCAATGTGATGCTCTTCTTTGGTGGGTCTCGGGTGATCCCTAAAGTGGGTGGCATAATCAACGAAGAGTTCGCTATAAATAAAGCTGATATCGGATACCATTCCTATCGAAGATGGTGAGTCTCCATCTAAAAGTTCTGCTTTTGCACGAAGTATCCTGTAGCACAAACAACCGTCACATTTGTTCCTCTCTCAGCACTAGATATTTTGTTGACGCACCTTTTACCTTTTGTTGATAAAACTTTAGGAGGTTTCTTAGGAACCGTGGAAAATCCGGATTCATCTAAGTTATATATGCCATTAATTTCAGGAGATTAACAACTCCCCCCAAGTGCTCACCATTGTTTTTACTGCTGTAAAAAGAAGAATGAGAACATATTTGAAAGTAAAAGGTGGACACGTCTGTCATTTAGTTTAAATTATTTTTAAGTTCTTTGTTGTATACGTTTTTTTCTTAATCCCGTATTATGCAGTGACAATGACAATATCGTAACTTTCTTAAAAATAAAAACTTTAGAACTTGACGTTTTATTTTTCATTCACCTCCTATACCTTTTACCTATATTTGAAAATAATTCAAAATATGCGTGATTGATTCCACGGCATATTTTGAGGAAGTTTTTGTTTTGATCTTACGTCACTATTCCCGCAATTTTTGTTGATATTTGCTTGGCAGCCTTGCCGCCGGTAAATAAATCGAATGAATTGCTGACAGAAGCTCTCAGATAATTTTTCCACTTTCAGATCTTTATTGGCGACTCAAATTAAGGAAGCCAGTTGCAATCAGCTGATTTTTAACGGAGAAAAAAGGATAACTAGACGATGAAATTGACAAAGGTGTCAAAAACACGATAACGAGGACAAAGACGAAACGAAAACATTTGCCGCTATAGTAGTTAGCAAGGACGCCATGGTCTTAATTCGAGTCGTCAAAAATGTTAACAAAAATTGTTCTTGTGACTGGTCAAAAGTAAAACGAAGGCAGTAGTCGACCAAAATGTTTTTAAAAATAATTCTCGAAACATTTTCTTAAGCCTTAATTACCGGCATCACCTGAATTTATAACAAAAAATGCAAATGCCTTTGCGTGGAACTTCCCTCGCAAGGTGAAGTTCAGTACCGAGAATAGAAAACCGGCTTTTTTATTTTTAAAGTTGTTTACCTTGGCATTTTACAAAAAATGCACCTTCGACTCTCCATCAGTTTTCATAGTAGCAGTAATTTGCAAAGAAGTTATATTTAGCTTAAACTAGTTCCCTATAAGCATCAGACCAACACGTGTAAAATTTTCCGCTGCAAATTGAAACGTCCGTGGTTACATTTGAAATCCGCTCCTATCCCTGCTACTTTGATGCTCCTAACATTGTTGTTTATTCATATGTCATAAAAGAAAACAATACATTTTTGATGCTTACATATCAAAATTTTATTTCGTACTTTTGCTTGGGTTTACACCCGCGCGCCGCAAAAATTCGACACCTTTATCGATTTTTGAGTACACATTTGTAAACAAAACATATAAAATAGACGTTTGATTTCTTTATTGAATAATTAAAAGCATATGTCTTTTTTTGTGATATTCTATTTTTACAGTAAAATTAAGAAGAATTATTTTAAAGTTTCTCACCCGGTATTGTATGGAAACTAAGATATGCGCCTAAAAACCTAATATACAGGGTATTGCAAAGACCCACCGAAAATCGTACCTACAGATGGTTCTTTCGCCAAAAAGTTCTTATTAACATACGACAACAACAAAACGAAATATATGGTGCTGAAATTTAATTTTTATTGGTTTTTAAGTTTGTGTCGGCCCTAAAATCTCGTGTATTGGCCAAGAATACTTAATCTTTATATATAAGGTGTCTAAAATAGGTGATACCACTATTGCTATCCCCGAAACGCTAAAAGATACGAGATCGGTTAAATTAGAGAAAATGTGCCATTTTTAGTCTCTACTTATAGTCCGTTTACGGAGTTGCCAAATTCTCTATAGTTTCTTATCTACAAGGGATTTTTTTAAAATTGTCAAAAATTTAATTCATAAATATTTAGAAAAAAATTGTTTTAACAAAAATCACACGATTTTTGACCTTCTTCAAAGTAACGTTATTGCTTTGTTTATACCATTTGTTTTTATTGAGTTACTGATACTAACTTGGTTTTTTTCAAATAGGGACCTGGGCTTTTTGCTGCATTTTTTGAAAGAATACTTCATACCCTTTACATCTGTGTATCACTTGATTATGTTTTTCGACGTTTTGGCGAAGAATAGCATCATCATCAGGATATTTTACCAATACGGACCAGGCATTTTTCAAGTTAATGCGCCATTTCACAACCAGAAAACCACAAACGATAGCGATAACTTGTGAATTGTGCCTTAACATGGAAGATCCCAGGTCCACATTGAGAGAAAATCCTGATGATGTTGCTATACATGATGCTGAAGTTATACACAGTTGTAAAGGGTATGAAATATTCTTTCAAAAAATGCAGCAAAAAGTCCAGGTCTGTATTTGAAAAAAACAAGTTAGTAACAGTAACTCAATGAAAACAAACGGTTTAAACAAAACAATAACGTTACTTTAGAGAAGGTCAAAAATCGTGTGATTTTTGTTAAAACAATTTTTTTTAACTATAATAGTTTTCGAGATATTTAAGAATTAAATTTTTGACTATTTCTAAAAAATCCCCTGTAGATAAGAAACTATAGTGAATTTGGCAACTCCGTAAATGGAATATGAATAGGGACTAAAAATGGCGCATATATTTTACTGTTTCGGAGATAGCAATAGTGGTATCACCTATTTTAGATACCCTGTATATAAAAGAAGAAACTGACTGACTGACGTATCAACGCACAGCCCACACCGCTGGGTCTAAAACTTGAAGTTCTGCTCAGAGGTTTAATATAACGGAGGCACACACTAAGGAAGGGCTTTGTTCAAACGGGGTTAAAACTTTGTATGGAGAAAAAATATGAGATGGTCCTATTAACTCAAAACTTCATAGAAATACTCTAAAAAATAAATGTTTAAACACGTGTTTAACAGTTTTTAATATATCAACCCCTAGGGGGTGAAATGGGGGTACAAAGTTGGTAAAGGAGTAAAAGTGTTAACGATCCTATTCCCTTAAAACTTCGTAAAAGTACTGTAAAAAATAAACACATGTTTTATAACTTTTTAGACATCAACCCCTAAGGGGGTGAAATGGGGGTTCGAAGTCTGTAATCTTGAGACCGGATTCGAACATTACATTCAGGAACGCAGTTCGTTGGATAGACAATGTACTCAGAAAATATTAAAAACATTTTTGAGATTACTGAGGTCAGAAAATATAATTTTGTCTAAGAAGTGGTAAAAAAACAGGGGTGGAGGGGATAAAAAGGGAGCGATTGCCAATTTCTTCCAACGACTATGCCAGTTTCGGGGTTATTAAGGTCAGAAAATCTAATTTTGTATAATAAATGTTAAAAATTAACGTGAGGGTGGGAGGGGAGTAAAAAGAAGCGGCTGGAAAATTTTCCAAGATGTTAAATAGTATGTCATTTTCGGGGTTGCTGGGCTTGGAAAATCTAATTTTGGCTAACAATTGTTAAAAAATTAAACGGGCGGGGGGGGGGGGGTATAAAAAAGAGTGGCTGGTAATTTCTCCAAAAATGTTAGATGCATCATTTGTTGAGGTTATTGAGGTACGAAAATATAATTTTGTCTAATAAATGGCAAACAAATTATTAACAGCGATTAACAGTTTCTTCCAAAAATGTGAATTATTATGCCATTTTAGGGGTTATTAAGGTAATAAAATCTAACTTTGTGTAATAGATGTTAAGAAAATTAACATGAGGGGGACAGGGTTAAAAATAAGCTACTGACAATTTCATCAAAAACATTAACTAATGTGTCCTTTTCGGGGTTACAGAGGTCAGAAAATCCATTTTTGATGTTAAAAAAGTTATCGGGGAGGGGGGATAAACCGAAATGGATGGAAATTTCTCCAAAAATATCGAAAAGTGATTTGTCACGATCACACCTCCTCTGGCATTATGTTTGCTGACGATTTTTAAATACTTAAGTGTATCATAAAATAAAATATGAAAACAGTTTTAGATTCCCTGATAAATGCAATAAAGATATATTTTAATGAATTTCCAAAAATAATAATGAGTTAAAATCTATTAAAAACAAAACTAACTTTTATAAACTTATACAATAAATGTTAATTTTGCTTTCAGCTTTATTTTTAAAGGCTAGAATGTGTTTACCTTTGTTTAATTAAATCAGGTGGAAGTGTTGGCGTCACTGTTGATCGACATTTGACTTTTGAAGACCACCTCTTAAAAAGTAATCTATATTAGAAATTTTATGCAATTTAAAATTGATTTTAGGAAACAGAAAATTAATTAAAATTTATTAATTTAAAAAAATTATTATTAAATTAATTAAATAAATAATTAATTAATTATCAAATAAATTTGACAATGGAATTTATAAAGTACATAATATGTACTCAAGAAACTAATTTGATTATTTATAAAGCGCATTTGTTTAAAGCAGTCCATAGGATTTTTTTACATGTTAAATTTCCAACCACATGTTTTTTTTTAGATTTATAGAGAGGTAAATCTCATGTCTTAAGATTACGTTAATTTGCCAATAGTGCCAAAAAAGCTCCAAAATATGCATTTATTTTTTGAAAAACAATTTTTCACGAAATTGTATTGTCTTACCTTTTCGTACCAAGCAAAGATGAGTCAAGATGACACACATTATTTGGCATTAGAAACTTTATTGTCACAATTTTAAATGCATTCAAATCATCTCGCTGATATCGGGACACAAGGCCCGGGGGGGGGGGGGGGGGTGCGAGTAAATTTTTTTTTGAATTTGTACCTAGCTCCAAATATTAAAACACAAAAACAACCATATTAGGAACAAAAATCTTTATTATAACTAATAGCCTCTAAAACTAAATCAAACACTTATTTAGGATTTGCAAGTTTTATTCTCCGATGAGGTAATTTTCTTTACATCTTTCTGATCTTGGATGTACCATTGTGCCGATAAAAAACTAGGACAGCAAAATTTCCTTTTTTCTCCTGGACTATTAAGAATTATTTGCTGTCGAGCATCGTACCAGTAAAATTTCAAATGAAAATTTTACGTCAATATAGATTGTCACTTTATCATTAACCTGTCAAGCACATTTTTATCTAAAAATATGCCACAATTAACCCCCCCCCCCCCACCCCACCCAGCAAAAGGCTATTATTTACAGACGGTTGCGAGATGGTGCTTTTATTAGGGATATTGCAGACGAACTGGGAGTAAACAAGAATACCTGTGCTGTTGGCAAAACAAAAAATAGCAAGGCATGGGACTATTATTAGAAAAGCAGGTCAGGTCTCAGGTCCCCTAAAATTTATACTGAAGGTCAAGATAGAAGACTGCTTAATAATCTAGGAGACCATCCATTCGAAACTGCAATAAAGGCGAAAGAAGAGACGAACTTTCCAGGTTCTGCAAATACTGCCAGAGGCAGGGTTCGAAATTCCAATATACGAAGTCGTTGTGCTGCTAATAAAATAATTTTAACGGAAAGAAATAAACAGGGCAGATTAGACTTTGCACATGAATATTTAAATCAGAATAATTTCTGGGAAACAGTTATATTTTCCAATCAAACCCAATCAAACCCAATCAACCCTAGTTATGTTGGAACAACTACACGTGATATCAAATAATTGAAAGAAAGTCTTCGGTTTGCTGTGTAACCATGTATAGGATCAGTGCGAGGAACAGGAATGTGGTCTGTAAAATAGTGGTCAAATATGGTAAATAAGTATGCTCAATAAAGAAAATGCACGAAAGAAGGCCTGATGTGACAGAAACTAGAACATTAACATGGATGCGTGGGATAACAAAGACAGACTGGTTTAGTACTTAAGGTAGAAGGACTGCATCAAGGTTGTAGAAATATCTAAATAGACACAGGTTGGGTTAAAGGAATGTTGATAACGGCTGGACGTGTTGTTTAGTTTCTTTGAATGTTTGCAAAGCTTTGATACAGTGAATCACACACCGTATTTTATGACAATATTTGTATATCTTATATAGAAATAAGGGAAATATTTAGACTTGGTTTCAAAATTATTTACGTCATCGTAAACAGTTTGTACAAATTGAAAATACAAAAGTTTTTTTTTCTTAAATATAACATGCGGTGACCACAGGGCCTCCATTTTGAGGCCTCTTCTTTTTAAAATTTAGGTAAATTCTATTTTACATCTAAATCTAAAATGTACTCATAAATTACCTTATTAGAGCCCCCAATAAATTTATATAAACCTGAAGGTTATCTAGATATACATAATTTATATGAATTAAAAGTAAGTACACTCTATAAAAATAAAAGATCCCAGTATAAAATTTATAGATGATTTTAGAATATCCATAGTACAAGAACTTGTAAAAATTTACATTTTTTTGCACAGGTAAAAACAATTTTGGAAAGAAATCAATTCATCATGATGGAGTAACAATATATAACAGAATTTTAGAACCATCAAAAATACAAGTAACATTAAAATATCTAAATTCCAATTGAAAAAACACTTTTTGAGTTATTCATTCTTGTTTTTTTATTTGTAATTATTTAAATGTTTGTATAATATCGGTTTTTTCTACTATTATGTTTGTATTTACTTTATATAGGTATTCCATTTAATAAACTGTATAGTTGGTTGGGAATAAAGGAATGAATAAAGTTAGACGACGAAGTCAATGAAGAAGAAGAAACAAAAAACCCTAAAGATGTCCCAATCAACTCGAGGTTCGAAACATCTTTAATGTAACATGAAAAAAAATTGTATATTTGTATAAATTTTACATTTATGTCAAAAATATTTTTCACTATCCAATTTGTAAGATATATAATTCAAGAGGATTCTTAGGGATAGACTTTTAATATGACCCTGAAAGAAACATTTACTGTGAGGAGCAGTGTTTTAGCTGCTGCTGAATAATAGGACTTGATTAGTAAAAATATTAAGACACGGGCAGTATTTTCCCGGTGAATTTTTAATCCCAATTTTTTTCATGTTTAAATACGACAAATCGACTTTTAATTGTAATTGAGTAAAAATACGTAGCGTGTCGTTACCTCGTCTACACGTGTGGGCCAGTAAAAAATGTTGTTTATAGTTTTAATATCGCTGATTAACTACTGCGGTATACAAATGTGAATAAAGATGTCTGCATGAAAATAGAAATATCACTGGAGTAAAAATTAAAGACAATACAGAGTGTTCAAGATTCTATGTAGCTCCCTGTTGTTTTGGTGCTATCAGTAGACTTAATATTTGATATGTGCATCTAATGCAAAAGCTCATTATTTTGCATGGATGACGCACTTCCGGTTTAACCGGAAGTGCACCCAACTGTTTAATTTTAAATGGAAACCTGCTCTTTTTGAATTTTTTTATCCGAGACAGCCCACGTGGACTTCAGCTTTAAGAACTAAAGTACCGAGGGCATCTAAGAAGAAACGACATGATTGGAATCTATTGACATGGGATTTAAAGGAGTGAAGGCTGGGAGGGGAAGGGAGAACATCTGCACACAATTTTTTCTATAATCTAGTCTAGCCTCAGCACGGCAACAATCACAATTTTAATTCGATTGAGAGTGGAATGAGTGTGCGGCGATGCCATATTTAGGATTTTTTTTATCTTTTTAGAAAATTGATATTTTAAGTTGTACAAAAATACTAATGCTACATAAATATACAAAACACAATATTCCTTTTCTCAAAAAATCCAAATCAGTTGGCTATTGCAAATAAGATACAAAATGATAAAATATAAGTGAGTAATTTAATAAAGTTAAAATTCTAGGGATTTATACGTCCGCCTATCTGGTAACACTGACGTTTCATCGCCTACTAAAAAAGAAAATTTAGGTTTAATGTCAGTTTTGAGTTTTGATCCTTTCGCTTGTATTTTCTGTGATTTTGTTTTTGATTCAATTATTAAGTGATTCAATTTTATTTTAAATTTATAATGGAGGACAGAGCTTGTAAAAAATAATTTGTAAGGTATAGTGATCTTTGACGACATTCAAAAAGATTTAGTAGAACCTAATGCGGCTTCAAAAAGAAAACAGTGTGGAATATTTTTGAATTACGGTTATGTAATATTTTTAAATCATATAAAAAGTACTACAAATATTTTGTTCAAGGAATGTTCAATCTTAAAATTGGCCAAGCAACAGAGCAAAATATTAGCGATTTTTTGACATTAATCCTATTAGAAAACCGCCTGTGCCATTATCTGAAAGGAGATCCATAGGTGATTCCTGTTATATTTCCAACTCTGAAAGTTTTTCCATTAATTTGTTATAAACATTTTTATGCAAAAAAACGCGATTTTTTTAGTTTTTTGCTTATAAAATGGAAAGTAATGAAGCAATCTTAACGGTTTAAATGGACGACTTATAGAGAATAAAAATGCGAATAAAATGAGAGGTCAAACGTCCCGATTGGATAAGTAGCAACGGATAAAATCTGGAAAAACCGGAAAATTAAGAATTTTTTTCAAAAATTCATAAAACAGCCATTTTTAAATGTAGAGGGCTCAAACTGTGGGAAAAGGTAGTAATTTATATCTACTTTATGTGTGCAACCCCGACGCTCTCCGACGATTAGTTTTGCCACAAGCGTCATTTTAATTTTTCAATACACTATTTTGCAACAGGTTTGGATGCTCTATGGATCGTCCGATTTTAATTATTGAAACGGATTTGAAAAGTACAAGTTAATTTTTCCATAAAAGGCTCCGGAACCGGTTGGAAATGCACGTAAAGATGCGTGAAAATGGCCGAGCGCGTGAAAGCGGTCTACTAGTGAGTAGAGGAGCGAAGGAGAGCCACTTTCGCGCGCTCGGCCATTTTCACGCATTTTTACGTGTATATTATCAACCGGTTTCGTAGCATTTTATGGAAAAATCAAAATAGTTCAATCAAACTTGTACTTTTCAAATCCGTTTCAATAATTAAAATCGGACGATCCATAGACCATCCAGACCTGTTGCAAAATAGTGTATTGAAAAATTAAAATGACGATTGTGGCTAAACTAATCGTCGGACAGCGTTCCTTTTGCTCGACAGCCTTTAACATCTAAACGGTGGATCTTAGAGCAAAACGGCTTACATGTCCCTATCTTAGTTTTTCATTGTCTACATAAAAATGGTAACTTCCGGTTTAACTGGAAATAATAAATTGGCCGATTTTTGGCCACTTCCGGTTAAAACGGAAGTTGACATTTTTCTGCAGACAATAAAAAACTAAGACAGAGACATGTAAGCCGTTTTGCTCTAAAATGCACCGTTTGAATGTTAAAGCCTGTCAAAGTGAATAAATGATAATTTTTAGCTGTCAATATCTCAGAAACTAATTAATTTAGGTACAGGGTATGTTTTATAGAATATGTCTAGAATCGACCATAGGATCCGAAAATGTAAAAATATGCAGGGCGTTCTATTTAAAAAAAAGTAAAGTTGACATACGTCCTGCTTTTTTGAGCCATCAACGTTTAGTTTAAAAAATATGCAATTAAAAATAACAATTGAGGTGTGCGAGCCCTTACCAAAAAAATAATTACTTGACTTTTTAATCAATTTATTCCAACCTTTTTGAGCTCACTTTATACGAAAAATATGTATTTAATTTTAACATTTCCTTATCCGCTGAAATGATTCCTTTAAATTTTAAAAACGTCAAAATTTGTGATTTTACTGACATGACATTTAATGCCAGTCAAGGACATGATGATATTGACCTATATTTAAATGACAAAAAAGTAAATACCTTTTTTTTTACTATTTGGAATGTACTAATTTTGTACAAGTATTTTCGGATACTCCACAACATAAAATCAAACCGATTATTTGGACAATTAGGTAGATATTTGTGCCCGGCAAAATATTTTGCAAATTTTTAAAAATATGTAAATAGGTATTTTAGAGATATTTTTTATCGGAGAACTACAAGACAAGCGTCAAAATAACGCTAATATTATAGGAAATGAAAGTCATTCGACATGACGAGTAGTTTTGCACCCCACAGGGGGGCCATTTATGAAGAGCGATTTTAGATCAATTAAAAAATAGCTTGTGATGCTTTCACATTACGTTTTTCTGTTGTTATGTGGATGTACCGACTCTGTGTACCGTTCTCAGTTTAATACACGCTTTCTTTCTTTTAAGTTTATTTTTAACTTCTTTAATATTCCGTATATAAATATCCTCTATATTTGTTAACAAACTGGCATAAGCCTAGCAAAAGATCTATTTTTCAATAAACAAAAAATACCAAATAAACTGTCTAGCGGGAAGATTGAAACTTGTCACAACACAAAATAAGGTTAGATTAACTATTATTAGTCGGGCTCAATAGTTGCCGTGCTAGGGCTAGACACAAGTGGTATGAATGAATGAGAGAAGTGAGATGTTTTTTAGGCTTTTGCAGCTGGACAGTAAAGGGATGCATACGTCGTAACGCGTTTCTTGTAGTTCTGCTAGGAACAGTCGAGTGGGAATATTCGGATTAGGCTAAAAATTCTCTTTTTATTAATATGCATACATCCAGAAACTATTGCACTACTGTAATTTGTTAGAAAATAAATACTACTTTGACTGCCGGGGGGGGGGGGGGGGGGGGGGATGAGGCGTGCATAAAACAATTTCTGAAAATGGCTATTGGAAAGTGAAGCAATAGCCTATCTTTAATAATAAGTACAAGTATTCGTTTAAATACATATCAATTCTTGTAAGAAAATCATATTTTAGATTTTTTAAATTTTTTATTACTAAATAACACATTGTTTTAAGTACTTAGTACCCAATATTTTTTCATGTGCATTATAAAGTTGTGATAACAAAACTATTGGAAAATCAGTACTGTATTTAAATTAACCTACAATAATGATAAAAACTACTTGTATAATGTGATTTTAATCTTCTCTAAACCATGGTTTAGGTTTGTTTAGTTTTTATTTAATCCCTCGGGAAGTTAAAGTGACACTTTAGTTTTCGAAAATGAGAACTCTATCAAGGAACAGCTAAATTCACGTATTTTGATTTTCGAAAATTGTATATTTTCTAAAACTGTCAAAAAAAGTTGACTTTTTGCCATTGATTTTGATGTGTGAAGTAGGCCATTTTATCATCGTGCCTGAAATAGCTATTTCACGCACGGAAAATGATTCCACGCACTGAATACTAAAATACCTTTTTCAGCCGAGGTTTCTGTCAAAACTTGACAAGAAAAGGCTTGAAAATAATTCAATCTTTCTCTTTAAGATAAATATGCAAGACAATTTTCAATAAATTTCATTTAATTTGTGCGCGTCTCTTCAAGAACTTTGACAATACTTTGCTAAATGGACAGAAACAAAAAATAATGATAAATGCACAGGAGTGGTTTTCATAGTAACAATAGAAGCAACGACTACTAAGTTTCAAGAAACACATTTCTAAGAAGCGGTTTTATGAAATTTTATATATTTCCTTTTTGTATTGTTAACACTTTTTTTAAGAGTTGTAGAAAAATTCGCGCGATATCGTTCTTTAAAGATGCGTTTCACGGACTAGTTGTATAAATAACTATTATAAACAAATGTACATATTGAATAAACAGTGTCACCTGGTTTAGTAATTTCCTTATATGTCCAAGTTATTTTCATTCACCAACCACTTAACAATTCTTTGTATCATTTTCTTGTTACCCATTCGAGTTAATATTGGTGGCACCACGTTTTACTAATAGGTGAACAACGTCTTTGCGTTCCTCTTGGGTCGCCAGATGTAGAAGCGGATGATCATTTTGGTCTTGTATTATTGCTCCACAATTTAACAAACTGTCAACTGCGTCCGTGTAGTCATATTGTGCTGAGAATTGCAAAGGCGACATTCCACTCTCATCCCGTATGTCAAAATCCGCGCCGCGATTCAACAGTAACTCAATTATGTCCTTGTACCCGTGCCTTGCTGCGATGTCTAGTGATGAAAGACCGTCTTCGTTTTGTGCGTTAATATTCGAGCCGTGATTTATTAGAATGTCAACAATGTCTTTGTGACCATTTCGTGCGGCAAAGTGCAAAGGCAAAGAACACGTATCAACTTTTTCTTTAACATACGCACCAAGGCTGATTAAAATTTCCACTATATCTTGGTGACCATTTGCTGCTGCCACGTGCAAGGACGAGCAACCCGCATAATTTCTGTGATTCACATCTGCACCAGATTTCGCCAAAGTCTCAACTATGTCTTTGTACCCATTAAGCACTGCGTAATGCAAAGGCGTAGCGTAATAATTATTATCTTTGATGTTAACGTCGGCGTTGTGAGTTATCAAAATATCAACAATATCCTTGCGCCCGTTATTAGCTGCCAAGTGTAAAGGGGAAGTCTTTTCGTTATCTATAACATTGACTTCAGCACCGTGAACTATCAAATATTCAACTACGTCCTTGAACCCCTTATCTGCAGCCCGATGTAGAGGTGAAAAATTAAAATTGTTTTTGGCATTAACATCTAAACCGTGACGCACTAAAATGTCACATACCTCTCTAGTTGCTGCCCAGTGTAAGACCGAAGAATTATCATCAGCAAGAACGTTGACATCTGCACCATAAAATATCAATCTTTCAACAATTTCTTTGTGTCCCCCTAATGCTGCTCTATGCAACGGAGTAATACCACCCACCTGTTGAGCATTAAAGTGGGCGACTTGAATTATCATACTTTTAATCGTGGAAATCGACTTTGTCAGACCTGAAACCAAGGACTCTCCATTACTTGCAGAGTTAAGCTCTGCACTGAAGGATACTAACTTTTCAATTTTGTTTTGGTCATCTGTATTATTGTTGACGTTAGTGCTACCATTCGCCAAATATTCAGTTAAGTCCGCGTAGTCAGTAACTGCACCCCAATCTAAAACCGAATTAAGATTATCACCTTTAACGTAAACGTCTGCACAGTAATATATAAAACTTTCAACTATGTCTCTGGGTCTCTTTTCAGTTTTACAGTGCAAATGTGTCTCAGGGTAAATACGTTTTGCTACTTCGTGCAGAAGCGTAGAACGAACAGATGCTTTAGCGTTAACATCTGCGCCATTGCATATTAATTTCTCAACTATGTCTTTGTGGCCTATTTTTGCAGCATAATGTAACGGTGAACAACCATTGTGATCTTGGGCTCTAATATCTGCACCCTGATTCACTAAAATGTCAACTATGTCTTTGTGACCCTTTTCTGCAGCATTATGTAACGGTGAACAACCATCGTGATCTTGGGTTATGATATCTGCACCCTGATTCACTAAAATGTCAACTATGTCTTTGTGCCCCTTGCTTGTAGCCCAATGCAGCGGTGAGCAGCTATTAATATCTTTTGAATTAACTTCAGCATCGTGCTTTAGCGAACACTCAACTATTTCTTTGTACCCTTGACCGACTGCACAATGCAAAAGCGAACAACCTTTGGAATTTTTGATGTTCACTTCGCCGCCGTGACTTATCAAACTTTCTACAAACTCTGTGTTCCCATCTGAGAGAGCCCTATGCAGAGGTGAGGAATCGTTTTCATCTTTTATATTAACATCTGCATTGTGCTCCAACAAAATATCGACTACACTTTTGTATTTACATTCTACTGCAAAATATAAAGGTGATAAACCATCATTATTTTTGGCGTTGATACTTGCACCATGGCAGATTAGGATTTGTACTGCGTCTGTGTGTCCACGTCGTGCTGCATAATGCAGAGGTGCACAACCATTTTCATTTTTGATGTTAACATCGGCTTTAGGAGTAACTAAACTTCGGATTATATTTGTATGCCCATTTAGTAACGCCAAGTGCAAGGCCAAGAAACCACTTTCATCAATTGCGTTAACATCTGCACCGTGGCTTACCAAAATTTCAACAACGTCTTTGTGTCCAAATTGTGCCGCATGGTGCAAAGGTGAATAACCATTCTTATCTCTTGTGTTAACGTTTGTGGTGTAATTTGTTAAAACTTCAACTGGGTCACCTTCTGTCGCCAGATGCAACGCCGGATAACTATCTCCACCTTGTGTGTTAGCATCTTTGGAAATTTTGACGTTCACGTCATCGCCGTGACTTTCCAAACTTTCTACAAAACTGTTCCCATCTGAGACAGTCCGATGATCCCGATGCAGAGGCAAGAAATCGTTTTTATCTTTTATATTAATATCTGCATTGTGTTCCAACACAATATCGAGTACACCATAATTATTTTTGGCGTTAAAAGCACCATGAGAGATTAGGATTTTAACTGCGTCTGTGTATCCGTAGCCCGCTGCATAATGCAGAGGTGAACAACCATGTTCATTTTTGATGTTAATATCTGCTTCAGGAGTAACTAAGCTTCTGATTATATTTGTATGTCCATTTAGTAACGCCAAGTGCAAAGCCAAGAAACCACTTTTATCAACTGCGTTAACATCTGCACCGAGGCTCACCAAAACTTCAACCGCGTCTTTGTCTCCAGATCCTGCTGCAAGGTGCAAAGGTGAATAACCATTCTTATCTCTTGTGTTAACATTTGTGGTGCATATGTCTCTTACGTCCTGGTACCCATCTTGACCATCGTTTGGATTAACATCTGAGTCATTTGTAATTAAAATTTTAAAGATGCGTTCGTCCCTATCTTGAAAACTATTTTTATCTCTCATATTAGCTTTTACATCACCTACAACAGAAAAATCATTTTCATCGTCTGTGTCAACAACTACTTCATGATTCAGAAAATTTTTAGCTAATTCTCGATACTCCTTATTACACATCTTATTAACATCTGCACTGTAATTCATAAAAATTTTACCTTGGTCTTGTGCTGCCGAAGATGGAGAAGTAAGTTCACCTTCTGTATTAACACCTGCGTTGTGATATAACAAAATTCCAGCTAAGATCTTGTCCCCATCTTGTGACGGTTGCTGTAAAGGCGTGAAACTATTTTTATCAGCCACCAATGAAACTTCTGATATTTCACATTGTGAAAATTCACATAAAGTATTTTCAAGAGAGTTTTTATCACTTTCCATGATTTTCTGTGACAGCGTCACAATAATACACCAGTAAAATCTTAATTTTACTAAATATTTCCATCTACAGGAAGTTTAGTTGCTTGCCGAGAGAATTATTTGATAACGCCTTATCTTTATCTCTAAAAAAATATTTCTGTTAATCATGAGCATGATTCACGACCGCATATATGGGATAACGAATAAATATTAAATGTATAGGGTGTCTTAAAAGTTTCTGATCTAAAGATTATCTCATATACATACATATATATTTAATAGCGTAAATGGACATTTTTTTAAACAAAATTATAACAATAACGTCAGGAAATGTCATTTTTACCAGGCATGCAAAGGTCATAGATTTAGAAACGAGGACAGAATATCATTATTTAAATCTTAGAGCGATCAGAGATTCCAAACTTACCTACTTATAATCTGGCCAACTACACGGTCCCCCACTTACTTCTTGAGAATGACTGTTGTCAGTTATGGGGCATATATATGTAGATTGATGAACTATAATAGAATAACGCAATTACTGTAAGTTAATATCTGCAAACAGCACAGGCTAAACCATATGACCAATCATTAATAAGATATACCATTATTTTTGTGATAATAATTTTTTAGTAATTTATTTCCATTGCATGGCGAGGAAATTTAGAGTGAGAGTGGCAACGCCGCTTCCTTACCAGGAAACATGCCGTCACGTCGCCTTGTTCATTGATGGTTTACAGATTTGCCAAGGCGTAATGGTTTGCAGAACCTGACTTTTTGACCAATTTTTTTTTTAATTTAAAGCGTTACATTAAAAAACAAGATGGCGTAAGTATTTTCATAGTGACAAAATGACAAATTGCAATAAAATTAGAGCTATTAAGTAAAATTTTTGTATTTAAAACATGCAGGCTGTCCTGATAAAAGTTAATCACCGGCGAGATTGAAGCAAAGATAATTCCCAGAGCTACCAGAAATTCTTTTTATTAATAAAGTGGTAATAAAAGGGTCTAGAAATTATTTGTAAGCTTTAAATATGACCGTTAGAGGGCATAACTGACAGTGGCAATAATAAAAGTCTGAATTTCTCACTAAAATCTCAGGGCAGTCTTTTTCTTTTGCTTGTTTAAAGCTAATAGACAATTAGACAATGATATTACCTGAGTGATAATTGTGTTTTGGATTATGACTGGAGTTGTGCATTGTCTTTATTTGTTCAGGTACATACATATCTTTAGCTTGAAATCATCACTAATGATTAAAACACGTGTGTAGTCATAAATTCTAACCATTATTATCTACCCCATGAGGTAAGACACCTAGCGCAGCGGTAAAATTTCAAACGGAAAAATAATCTCCAGAAATCTCCAGAAATGTCCCATCCACACTTTTTCGGCAGCACTGGGCATTATACTTTCCCGTTTGTCGCCAGTTGCCAATCTTATCAGGACATCTTGTAAAAAATATATACATTTATTGCTAATACACATATGTATATTACATACTAAATTATATTGTATTCTTTAACTCTAATGCATTGAAATATTCAGGCGTTATTTTCTCTAGCCTAAGTTCTTCTTTATCACTTTCCTCTTTACTTTCTTCAGATCCTGAAGCTTCTGACTTTGCTTGCAATATCATGTTTCTGACTTCACCAGGAAGGTTCATCTTGTGTTGTTCTTTTGAAAATGTTATTCTACGCGATTGATGCGATCTTTCATGAAAATTACGACATAAACGGTAAATGTTTTCCTTAATTTTAAGCTCGTTGCTTGTATTTATATATGTGACCGTCTCTGATAAAAGAGACCTAGGGTGTGAAAATATGTTTTTGAGAAAAAGCGCTTAAAGCAAGTATGTGTATTGCACAAGTTTATTGCAGTCAAGAGTACCTAGCCCCTTCTTCCCACCCCCTCATCCATCCTCTTCGATCAAATAAATTGGCCACCGTTGGAAAGTAGTATAGTAATTGTCCAAATATTATTTGATTTTAAAGTCGCGATTCGACGCATACAAAATTTAACTGAGTAAATATAGCTGATGATGATCAACTAATATAAGAAATTCGTAGATTCCGAAAAGGAAACTTTTCATCTACAGTTACACACGCCGCCTTCTATCTGCCAGTGAGTTGCCTTCTATAATTCTACCAAAAGGATTACCAATTGAAAGAAAATGGTATCTTTACGACATATTTCTAATTTATACTACGATCCAGATAAAGAGGACCTTGTAGCGCCAAAACCAGTGGGAAAACCACCCAAAAAGGAAAGGACAAAATAAAAAAATGGCATGGACAAATAAAAAATTTGTATATACACAGCAGTCATGTATGTTGTTTGGTCATAAAAAGAAGGTTTTAAATATTTTAAGGGATTCCACGTCATTTTATATATTTTGAGGTACCCGAATCCATTCTTAACTCAAAAACCATTTTTTGCACACTAGGTCCCTTTTATCAGAGACGGTCAGTAGTAAGAAATTTTTGATCTTTATCTCTTTCGTGCAGCCTCAGTGCAAAAAGGTCTTCATTCGTCAAGCGATGCATCACTAGGAAAAAATTGAAATATTTTAAAATCTAGCAAGTAGTAGCAGCTAAGCTCTTTAAGAATGTAATTCTACAGAAGAAGACTAAACATTTTTAAGTAAGACTTATCGCCGCCAAGTACCGCCTTTTTTATAAGTCTACTAAACTTTAAAAATTATATATTTCATAAGCCAAATATACATAGACGTAAGACTCATGTTATAAGTGGTTATGAGCAAAATTTAATATTTCTGTTACAACACAAGAAAGTGCATACTTTAAAAATATTAATCCAATTCAGTCCGTAAAGAAATACTGAAACACAAACTCCCAGCACAATCATAAAGTTTCGCTATGGTCGCCGACGTAATCAGTGTAATCACACTAGGTGCAATTCCAATGCGACAACTGAAACGACTATAGTCGCACAGTTATAATAATTATAATTATAGTCGTAAGCAAAAAGCCGCACTGGTCCCGGGGCGATTAATATGAGGGCAATAATATTTCCTTGGGTTTTTTCAAGAATATTGAAGTGGCCAAAAATTTGCGAAGCACTTTGTTCAAAAAAAAAGTGTTTGATTAAAAACTGTCAAAGATACTATGATGAGTATCATTGACCAAGTACTTACCGCTTAACTTGAAAACATTAAAATAACTCTTAAAGGTACTCTAGAGAAAAACACAGGAACAACAGGGTGTCCTGAGGGAAGCAGGTGTAGTAGAGCGCGTTGCAAATTAGCCCTCAGCTCAGTTAGGCTGGGTAGGTTCTATTGGACGCCACCAGTTTTTTACACCGACGCAAACTGGAAGTCGCCTAGTTGGTCTAGGGACCTGCTTCTCACACAACAAACCTGCTATTCATAATAGAAAATAAAAACATATGGCGCAGTGAGCTGGATAAAAAAAAAAAACTTAATAAGCTTACCCTATATACATATATTTGTACAAAAAAAAGAACTCAGGCATTTACAAATATAGTTGTCCGCAAAGAGACAAGAGAATTGGGCGATTTTGCCCCGCAAAATAATTAAATCAAATTTACTGTAGTAAAACTATTGTAAAGTAAAACTTCGTGAGGAAGTCTGTCCTCGCATACGCAAAAAAATCCACAGCAAAAGTATGACGGCTGCTTAGGGACGTTTTGTAGCCCCTACCGAACACAATAGGGATGCTTGGTAGCCCCTACGGAAGAGAAGTAGGGAAGTTCGTGTCCCCTACCAAGGACCCCCTTAAGCAAGGAGGGTTAGAATCCCAACTTCCACAGGCAGCAAAAGGGCACCACACAGCAAGGGTTACCACAGGGTTTGGACCGCCAAACTGTTGCCGATGTTCGTGGCTATCCTCGAACGAAGTCGCCCAAAAATATCCTGCGTCTTGCAGAAACAAATTCAGTAAGAATTTACACACAGTCCCTGACTTTTTAATCCAAAAAAAAAACTAGAATTTCAAAACTGAAACTTTAAGATAGGGACCATGGAACAATTGCTTCGAAGGGTAGAGTGGAAATGGAGGAAATTTAAAATAGAATGTCAATGGCTTAAATAACCAATGTATTTTATCCAGAATATAGACCAACAATTAAGAATTTTTACTTTTAATAGCTAATATATTTTAATTTTTATGTTGTACATAGTTTTTTATTTCAAAACTCATTCCTTAAAATATACCTAATGCAATAAAAGTTCACTGTCATGTGGTACTAACATTTATCCAACACATTGTTATAAAGCAAATTTCAGAAATACATCCTCAATATTTATTATTTAGTATATTAATTTTAAAACATTATGAATAACTTCAAAAATAATACGTAATAATATTACCAAATTAGGCATTATGTTAATTAACTTATTGCATATCTAAAGTCAGCTGAAAAATATACCTATTTTTTAACTGACTACATATTATTATGAAACTTAAAACAAAGAAGCGCTAGGGGCGCCATGAACTTGGGGCGGGGAGACTGCCCCTAGGCCCCACCTAGGTACGCCACTGTTAAATAGGTATCCGTACCAGGTCATAAGGGCGCATCAACAAAGATATATATTACGATAATTATTATATGGGGTATTTACTTACAAAATAAATGAACAATAGGGCATTTTCTAACTATTGGAAAATTTAATTTTGGTCAAATAATCGCTTTCTAGAAACCATAGTGCTGATGTTTTGTGTGCGTAACGTTTCAGGCAAGTCGAAATATACATATTATGTATGTACGTGTAGAGTCAAATGTTAGGTGATTTTTGATTTTTCCGTTAAGGATTGTATTCATAAACTTTGAGAAATGGTGGTATTTAAATACAATTAAGCACATCGAAAAAACTTTCAATCTAAAATGAAGTTCAAAGATTCAAAAATGCTATAAGTTATGCAAAATATAAACATTCTCTGTTCGTACTAAAACGACCGAAAGGGCGCGTGGCAGTGTTGCCGCATTCTTAATTTGATTCGTCCCATTGCCCACTACGTTCAGTTGTTTTTCGTAGGATGACGGAAAACTGAATTTTTTGAATTCAGTCGAATTTTAAACCTTAATATTTTTATTATCCGTCCAACGACGTAATTTCTTATGTACGTGTTACAATTGACTTATTGTGCAATATTATTAACTCATTACTCATTATAAAAAATATTATTTATGGCTAGTCAGTATCTGATATTCTTAGGTTAAGATAAACTTAAAAACTTGCTCTTTTAAAGAAATTTATTCTCGCCAGTACATATTTATCACTTACTCAAAAATTAACATCACTGTAGAAAGCTTTGCAAAATATCTTAGTTTGAGAAAAATACTTTGGTTCAAGATTATATTCTTAACCCAAATACCTGTCACGCAAAACCTTTAAGAAGGCAACTCAAAAAATTGAAAATGTGGCATAGAGTTTTATCTTAAATTAAACGATTTTTGTTTTTTATAGTAAAAATTACACACACTTTAAAGTAAACAGAAGTTTATTCATAACGGAACATTATTTGCAGTTACTGACAATTAGCTTTTATGGTGCGTGTAATTAGTCTTGGCTAAATTATTTTCCTTGTGTAACTATATAACCTATTATTTAATATTTTTCTGGAATTGTCGATTAATAAAGCAATCGTTATAGATTGTACATTGCAATAATCAATTGGTGAGTGCCGTATGAACCTTGAAATAACTAGGAGTTCATTATTACAGGGAAATGACAAGGCATTTTATGGCGAATTTAGAAAAAAGTATTTAGTTGGCAAATCCAGAAATTAGTACCAGAAAGAAAGAATAATTCTCACACTCTTTCAAAGGCAACCAAAGGAGCAGATCAAGCTGGTCGATACGAACACGTTTGGAAGTAGAAGGTGTTTGTTTAAATTTATAATTTTTAGGTTCCTGGTTCTATATGTTTTTTAATTCTAAAACGAATTTTATAACATTTATTAGTTTTGGTTCGTCGGGGTTCAGGACAGTATAAGAGTTCATAATTATTTATTTTACTACACTAAATTTGGTCTCACCTGTTGCCGCAACCCAGACTTCCAAACAGTCACCATAAGTAAGATGTCGATCTGAGCATAAAAAAATTGTTTTTAAAATTTTGCAAAGATTTGCGAAAGCTAATGTATTTGCCGAAATAGCAAAAAATTGCAGATATACTTTTAAATACTTTTTAAAAGTGAAAAAAAGTCACTAAGAATAAAATTCTACACGCTTCCAATATACAATAGATTAAAGTTGAGAGGTATCAAATAATTATGCACATAAGTATACTATTTTTTAAAGTTAACATACCTGTATTAACGTCCTCCATTGCTAAAATACCACAAATACAACACTTTCAAAATACAACAGTTCAAGCAAAATTGCAACTGATAAAATAGGCAACTGTAAGTTACCCTTACTTTACAGCCATAAAAACTGAGACGACACCCAGTAACTCTAATTAGGATTTCTTGAAAACCCTTAACTGGAATGTTTACTACCCTATTAACTGGTAATAGCATCTACAAGGTGATTCAGGAGGAAATGTTAATATTTTAGGTACGTATTCGACCACCCAAAATAAACATAAAAGTTCCTATAAACATGGGTCCTATTCCCGACCGTTACCAAAATCCAGGGGTAAACAATATTCAAATAAATTTTTTTATTAAATTATTAAGTTGGCTAGGTTTTATAGTTGTTTTAGTTTTCAAAAAGTATGTTCTGTTGCCTTTGCACTGTTGCTTAGCAATAGTAACCCCCATTAGGTATTAATAAGAATAAGATTTGTCACTAACAAATCGTGTTCAGTATTTGTATTTTCTGACAATTCAAACATTAGATTCATTTCATTATACCTGCGACATTCTCTCATCGTGAATATATAGCTCAAATCTTGCAGTTGCCGAGTACCAGCGTCGATTTCCGAATCGGAGAGTACCAGATAGAGGGTTTTTCAACAATTTTTTACTACTGCTGGAGAATCTGGTATGTTTCCAAGTGCGAGAATTGTATCTGAACGGGAATCGGGACTTGATGTTGAACTAGAAGAGGCTATCCTTAACTCCGTCGAAAATGATCCAAACATAAGTACAAGGCGAATTGCCGATACTTATCAAATTACACAACCGTCTGCTTGAAGGGATCTTCACAATAATTGTTTATACCCATTTCACTAATACAACGAGTTCAACATTTGTAAGTATTTTGCGTTACGGATGCAATTCTGCAATTGGATTAATGCAAATCGAAGACTGTATAAATATGTTCTGTTCACTGATGAAGCACAGTTCCCTCATGGTATTAATAATCTTCACAATGAACACCGATGGTCCTATGAAAATCCTCACGCTACTGTAGAACATAATTTTAACATAAATTCAGCATTAATGTGTGGTGTGGTATGTTAACTAGTGAATTAATCGGTCCATTCATAAATCGACCGTAATCTCACAGGACAAGTATACTTGAATTTTCTACAGAATCACTTGAAAAACCTAGTACGACAGAACATGTATTTACAACATGATGGAGCCCCTGCACACTACAGTTTACGAGTACGAAATTTTTTAAACAATAACTTTCCAAACCGGTGGATTGGTCGAGGTGGTCCGCATCATTGGTATATTCAAGTAATGTAAACACTGGAGATGCATTATTCGATCAAATAATAAATGCAGAAACATACCCGCATCCATTCATAGAGTGACCCGAGCTATTCATCAGAGAGCTGACTTGTGTTTAGAAGTAAACGGTGGCAATTTTGAAAACTATAAAACCTAGCCTACTTGTTATAAATTATTTTAATAAAAATTTTAATTTGAATATTGTTTACCCCTGTATTTAGATAACGGCCGGGAATAGGACCCATGTTTATAGGAACTTTTATGTTTATTTTGGGTCCCCGGATACGTACCTAAAATACTGACATTTCCTCCTGAATCACCCTGTATAATAATGGGTCAATATATTTACATGTTTGTCCACGGGTCGCTGCGATGTGCGACGTTAATCCATTTAAATAAAATATGACATATAACTTAAGTATACATTTACTTGAGTATATACAATGCTTTGACGGTTTTAGGCAAGTATTATTGATTTAAAACAAGTCTTTTCTTTTTTCCCTGTATATTATATATTAAAAATTGGTGTCGGTAATCTCTACCTAATAGGATTCTTAATTTTTTTCATGATAATGTGCCCCGATCGAACCGCATCGCATGTACCAACGTACATATTTTTTAAGTTTTACCTTAGGGCAGACCAGGTTTGATCTATACTCTGTAATAGCGTTTTTGTGATTTATGACGTTAGATACTGGACATAAAAATATTACCAAATATAACCTGTTGACGTCAAACGCGACATGCAAAATTCGATGGACCGGTTCCTTTAATAGGTCTCTTGATCATTTTCATAACACGCGAAATATATTTTTTTGGGAACATCGAAGGATAACTTGTAGTCGTCGTCGAAAATAATATTTTTTTTACAGAAAGCTCTGCTTTGGGAATGAATTAAAGAGCTTTAAGAATCTAACGCTAGATGAAAGCACGGATGGACCCAGGGGAAGGGGACCATGAAGCTGCAATCCCTCCAGGGCCAAGATTTGTTTACTTTCTTTACAGGTATTAGTGACAAAATACAGTTTTTTAACCTCCCTTTCTCGCGAGCGAAACTTAAAAAAAGCAGAGGTACCTATAGAAAATGGCATACGACAGCAGTGCCTAGGGCCTACGGCAACCTTAACCCTGCGCATAGCTTAGCCCCTAGCAAATCTATATTCCGAGCGAAAAAATGTAAAAATCTAGTTCCTAGATTAATATTAAAGTATACAAAAGGACTATAGGAAATATTTAAACTTGGTTTCAACATTACTAAGTGGTCGTAAACAGTTTGTGCAAATTAAGAATGCAAAAGGTTTTTTAATAACATCTCATGTAGTGTCCCACAGGGGTGAATTTTGGTTCCTCTTCAGTTTATGTCCAGGCGTGGCCGAACTTATTAATATGTGAAAAGCATAAAGAAGAAATTGATCTAGTGGTTTTCAAAACGGTATCTGACATCTATATTAAAAGGATGGCTGAAGATTTTTTACAGTTACTAAAACCAATTTCTATAGCAATACAACAGAAAGGTGCAAGTTTATCTCAAGCAGTTCAAACGTGGAAAAAATGAATGGCTACTTTTGATAACTTTGAAGAGAAAAGATGTTTGTATCAATATCAACTGCTTAAAAAAAGAAATGACCAAGCTTTAACCACCTTTCACTTTTTGGCATATATATTGGATCCCACAATAAACAAAGAGGAATATTCATTACCGGCTGAAGAAAAGAGAGACGCTCTAGATACTGTTACCGAACATTTTGCAGACACAGGCCTTATTGATAATTAAGTTGGAAGCCAGGTCGGATCATCCCTTTTCACGAAACTATGATCTCGGATGAAATAATTAAAAATGTAACGTGGAGAACCCAAGAAAATGTTATTAAAAAAAATTATTTGCTGCTGATAATGCGGTAGCTTGCGCAGTACCTACGGTTGAAGACCTTAGTAGGAGTGCCTGTAGTGCAGTTTCCCTAGTGCAGGGGTATAATGAGAGGAATGGCTTAATTCTGAATCAAAGTAAGACCGAGTTAATTCACTTTTGTCTTAAAGATTTGAATAAGAGCTTATTAGTTAAATTCAATAATCAAACCGTAAAGCAGTCCTGTGTCGCCAAGTTTCTGGGAGTTTTCATTGAATCAAAATTGCCACGGAATCAACAGGTGGATTTTGTTCCGAAAAATCTTGCTGTCTACTGTTTCGTCATTTGGCAATTGCGCAATAAAATTGATGGAAATCTTCTAAAATTATATTATTTTTCATACGTTTACTCTTGCCTGAGCTACGAAGTTTTGGTTTGGGGAAACAGCACTAGGCCAACATGGACGCCACGTGGAAAATGCCGCATCAAGTACGCTTAGAAAAAGGATATTGGCTCATGTGGCAACGCTTTGTAAGGCTTCATTTGCCGACCACGCCCATTTATTGCCAGCTTAACTGTATTTTAGTGTAAGTTTTTGCTTTAATTTTCTTTTTACTATTTCCATTAACTTAAAAACAGATCCATATTCTGCGGTATTTTTAAATATATAAAATAAAGTCTCAATGATATTTTTAACCGACTTCACGAGGTTATTAATTGGACCCGTATGTGTCACTTTTTATATATGTTTACGCATAATTCTTGAACGGATTAACCGATTTCGATAGTTTTTTTTTGTTTTGTGGATGAGTTCTCGCGAACGATCTTCTTTTAAGGGGATATATAAAGTTAGGAGGCCTAAAAAAAGCGATTTTTCAAGAATTTTTCCTGAGAAGACTTTTAAATTTATTAATGTGAAAATTTGTACACATATTATGGTAACTTTTAACTGTATTTTAAGATTTTTGTATTTGTAAAAATAATAATTTTGAAAGCTGCTATAGCTGATCTCCAGGAGTTCCTCTCAAAAAAGGCATCTTGCGGTGACAACGATATCTCTGGACTGGATCATCGAAAATGAAAAAACCAAACGGATTTCGTCAAAGTAATGTATAATTTTTTAATTAATCGAAGGAATGAGCAAAATAAAAAATTTTGACAAAATGGCGGCTTCTCAAAAAAAAATCGATTTTTGATCAAAAGTTTGGCCTTAAATTGTTTATATAAAACAAAATATTTGTCGGTGAGAAAAAACCTTAGTTAGTAAAAAGTATACTTAGGAAGCTTGTGTTAAAATTTGAGACTGATCGGTTCAGCCGTTTCCGAGAAATCTCCGTCACCGACTTTAAAAACACAGTTTTGAGAAAATCGCCTTTAAAGTTTCAAAAGCACTTTACATAGCGTACAATCGCTCTGACACGTATTTACAAATATGCGTATAACTTCGAAAATAATCGCCGGATTGCCTTGGAATTTTTTGTGTGTGTACTGGAATGTACATTACGAAAATGAAATTAAAAAAATTGATGTTTTGAAAATTCGAACTGATATGTAACCCCTTAAGGGTTCTGGTGAAGTGGGTGGAAACCTAAAAAAATTGCGACAAACTAAAAAAAAAAACTCTTGAAATCGAAAATTTTTGCACATATTATACTTCGGACCGGCAGCACCGATTTCAATAATTTTTTCTCCGGTGTGTTAAGCATGACGGTCCGGTGGTCCTGTTGGTATTTGACTTTAAAAAATGATAAAGGGGAGGGGGTGAGAGGGCTTAGAATTTTTCAGAAAATGTTGACAATCTCATTTTCGGGTTGAATAAGGGCATACACTCTAATTTTGTCTAATAGATGTTAAAAAAAATTACCAGAGGGGAGGGGATATAAAAAGGAGAGACTGGAAAATTGTCCAGAAATGTTAACTAATGTGTCATTTTCGGGGCCACTGAGGTCAGGAAATCTAATTTTGTCTAACAGATGTCAAAAAAATTTAAAAATCTAATTTTATCTAAACGATGTTAAAAAAATTAACGGGGGGGGGGGGGGGGAGGAATAAAAAGGAGCGATTTTCAATTTCTCCAAAAATGTTAATCAACGTGTCATTTTCGGGGTTATTGAGGTCAAAAAAAGGTATTTTGTGTAACAGAAGTTAAAAAAATTGACGGGTTGGGGGGGGGGGGGCTAGGAGAAATAAAAATTAACGACTGCCAATTTCTCCGAAATGATAACTGATGGGTCATTTTCGAGTTATTGAAGTCAAAAAGCTAAGTTTATATAACGGATGTAAAAGAATGTCTGCGGGGGAGGGAGAAAATTCTTTAAAAATGGTAACTATGTCATTTTCGGAGTTACTGAGGTCTGAAAATCCAATGGATATTACAAGTTTAAAGAGAGGGCGTTAATATGAAGGGGGGGGGGGGGGAGAATAGGTAAACTAAAAATAAAGAAGAAAGAATTAAAAAGTATAAAATAATATTTTTACATATTTATAACTGTGGTTAATGGTAAACTTAATTTTGCCCAAAGTTACGTAACTTGTACACCGAAGTTGTGAACTTTGAAGTCGGGGCAATTTTACAGTATAAGGATCCGTAATGATAATTCATATACAATTGATAAGAAGATGAGCTTACTTTAAAGTTCAGAACTTTTGTGTACAAATTTCAACAAAATTAAGTTTACCATAAACCACAATTATAAATATGTAAAAATATTATTTCATACTTTTTAGTGCTTTTTCTTTTGTGAAGTCGGTTCATTTTTTTCAAAAAAAAATATGCATAAGATATTTTATAGAAATAATATTTTAAAAGGACATTAAGATCGTAGCGACAGAAAAAATCTCATTATATATCTTTGCCAACGCCAATCTTTTCAATGATTACTGCGTGTATTTATACACTTTAAAACTTAAAACTTTTTATAGTACAACGAAAATTGTTTGCAGAATATAAATCTATAGGTACTTAATATACTGGAAATATTATTTCAAAAAATTCTAAATCCGAAAAAGCAACCCAAAGTTGTTTCATTAGTGAGATACGCAGTATATTATATTCTCTCGCGTGTTCTCATAGTTTTAAATCTGCCTTAATTGAAGATAATTCGTTATTTAAATACACGATAGTAATTAGTTTAAATCTTAAAACCACAATAAAAAAAATTGTAAGTACGCAGTAGTGTCTTAAAAGTTACTTTTTCGTTGAACAATAAAATTATCTTATTACAAACGAGACTAACCATAAAATGGGTATTAAAAATTTAAGTCATTAAAAATTATTCTGGATAATAATTATACCAAAATTGTGAAAAATTGGTAAAATCATTTTTTGAACCCTCTAATCGCCACTAGGCGGCCATTTTTATAGTCGACGAATAGTCAGCGACTAGTCAGCAAAAAAGCCGGTTTGTCGGCTTGTCAAATTTATATGATATTTTAACAACAGTAATATAAGAAGATGGAAAAATGCCTTATATCATTATTAAAGCTGCCCACTGGAGTGCCACACCAGTGGCATCGTCGTATACAAGCAACTATATATAAGTGATAATAACTGTTTTCATATAAAGAAAACGACCGTTCGACATCTACAGATGTTATATTTCCGTAGTTGAAATGGCCTTTGAACTTATTTAATGGATCCGTACTGTTACTATAAATATGTCTTAGTCTGGCAAAATCTTGATTTTTTCTTATTACACTGTAAAATTTTTCTCCAAGGCCGGGAGTACATCCGACCAACGTTGTCAGTCGCTGGTGTTGTCAAAGGTTTATTCGCATGGGCTCGTCAAGTGTGGCCAGTCGTTTGCAATGAAATAGTTGAGATGCGAATTGGTGCTAACGGCCAGCAGTGCGAACAAATATTTTCCATCGGCTGTCGGTAAAAAGAAAAAGATCAAAGACAAATGTTAGCCACGAATGTCTGGCAATGTTGGTATGTTGTCGGGTAAAAAATAATTTTCAGTAGTTTGCTACCATTTCTCGAGAAAGGTTGATTCTGCTCTTTGTTTTTGTTTAGAGGAAGAAATTAAGAGAAGGAAAATACGAGTGAAAATCACTTAATTATAGCCAGTGCCTCGTATATTATTATCAGTAAAAGAAAAGGAAACAAAGACTTGTTTGGATGAATAATTTTTACAGAAGTAGAAGTAGATATGATGGTATGAACTTACCATCCGACTTGAATGATACATTTTTTAAATCCTTTCGCCTTTCTTCTGGAAATGATTACTTCAAAAACAACGTCGCAACTGGGTGGGAATGCTGGAAATGCTAACGAATGTAAATGTTGCTGGTCATTCGTTCAGATGTGTCATGCTACCCAAAATCGTTGCCGAGAATGTCTGCGCACGGTCAGCAATGATGGCAATGCGAACAAATACGAAACGAAATACCTGTCTCGTCATTTAAAGCCTGTAGCACTTTTTGCACGTCATCTACTATGACTATTTAGTTATTAACCAAAAGGATAATGAAATATTTTGTAACTTTTTTATGGCATCGGTTACCTCCGCGTAATTACTATGGATATTTTTTAAATCTGCTTCTATTTGTGCATTTCGAAATTTTCTCTAATGGCTGCTGATTTTTTACCATCGAACTGTGTTTTATTTTTTTAAAATATTGCAAATAATAAAACGCTAACTCTAATCATATACCCCATCGTGTAAGAATCGGCAGTGGAGGTTTTGAAATTCTCGAGAGCGTTTGGGGGATTTACGAAAAACTTAATCGGGGTTAGCGATGTGTCTATATCTGGCTAACACTTGCGAATTATTTCTACTGTAAGATGTAAGGCATGCACTTAGGGATTGCAATCCCGCAAAGTATGTGTTTAAGAAATATTAACTGTTATGCTCTCAATAGGTTTTTTTCTTTGAATTTATCTTATGGTACACTTCGACAGTGGTTAATCATAACCTCAACATTTGTCTTCAAACTTTCGTTAGAATTTATTATACCATAAAAATAAATCAGTAGCAAAATATGATTACTTGAATTTCGCGATACTAACATCCAATACACAGTTAAATTTTTAATTAACTTTGCATTGCTTTTTTTTGACTTTTGCTATTCTTGGCACAAGAAAAAAAGTGTTCGGGCACTTACAGTGCTATGTTTGCATATTGACACAATCGAATACGATTTAATTAAATTCCACAGTTTAATAAAAAGTATTACACACAAATTACACTAGAATTAAAAAATAAATTTTACGCAAACAACAAATATTTTCCATTTCCGTCACACATGAACGATTTAGGTTAGGTGTGGTGAGTATAGGCAATTGAATATATACTCGAGGCCGTTCTTAACTTTACCCTTTTTACTCCTTCTTTTTTGTCAGGCGCATGACTAGTTGTTGTTAATAACACAATTATTGTTCACATGGCTGGTAAAACTTTGAAACAAAAAGTTAAAAAGGATTGAATGAGAACATAGCACGAAGCAGCTATGCTTGCTAAGATAATATCTAACGTCACTAGTGGGTGCGGGCAAATAGCGGATTTTTAAATAATTGGAGTAGATTGTACCGAAAAGTGAAAAAAAATTAAATGGTTCTAGTAATTTCCTCCCAACTAACATTTCTGGGTTTGTCATGAGTTAGATGAGTTGCATGAACAATTTTTGCCATAACAAAATACGTTTATATTCCCTACTGGGCCATTGATCACCCATTGGATGACCCCTTGACTGTCTAAGTGCAATGTTTATACCATTTACTTATAAAAGCTATTTGCCACACTACTTAAGTATTATTTTTAATTCGCATTCTTGAATATGTTTACCTGACAAAGTGGTTGAATAGTCACAATTACTTATGAAAACATAAATTTTGCAAAATATTAAAACTTGATTATTTAAGTAAACAGAGATACAAGTCAGTTAAATGGAGTCCATAACCCCATTTTGATGAAAGTCAGTCTTTTTTATTTGCATTTAAAATAAAAGTTTATTATTTTGCATCAATGAATTAATTAATTAAGTAGGTATTAACTCCCATTTTTCTGTCCCAAAAAAAGAACATGCGAGAGAATAAAGATCCGCACTGTAAATATATATATATATATATATATATATATATATATATATATATATATATATATATAACAAGCGAAGTATTATCATTGCAAATGATCCAAAACTGGACATTATTGTAAAATACTCACCACGTAGGTTTCAGTGGCGTACCTAGAATTTTAGGGCGGGAGAAGGTCAATTCACCATGGGGGTAAGTTTGTATGAAAATATGACAAATGCGCTATAAAACAAAAGAGCGCTAAGGGCGCCATGAACTGGGGGGGGGGGGGGGTTGATTGCGTCCCCTATATAGCTCCACCTAGGTACGCCACTAGTAAGTTTAAGCGTACACGCATAAAAAAAGATTCTTTAGTCCACAATAAAATACTCTACCTAAGTACCTATATAGCTTACTTGAATATGCCCACGAAATGTTAAACTTGTGGCAAGAATTGTGATACTTTGTTCAGCCAAGTATGCGCGGTTCTTGGAATAAGAACGTAATTTCTTGATACAAGTATGATATTTTCCAATATAATAAAATAATACTAACCCCTTCCCAAATGGCACATCATTTTTCTTCAGCTCTGGGTTAATTACTTTCCTAAAACCCTACGTTTCTTTTGTATTAGGAATTATATTCTTATTATACGAGCTGTATCTAATATGATAGTGGCAACGCGTGAATTGCGGTAAAGCTAAGCGTAGTATAACGAGACAATTTCACGGGATAATTTTAATATGCGAAATTCGTTTTATCACAAATACCTATTTTTCAAAATTATGTTAGCTTCGAAGAGTAGGGAGTTTCCTTGGAGTAATTCAAAATTGTTTATCGTTACTTAATAGTATTTTTAGATTAAAATAAACCTGAAAATTTGCTCTTTTAAAGACATTTATTTTCTATATTACATATTTATAGCTTCCTACTTGGCTCAAGAATGAAAATTATTGTTGGGAACTTTGTAAAATAAATTGGTTTAAGAAGGAAACATTTTGGTTCAAAATTATATTTTTGATCCAAATCGATAATCTAAATAAAAAAAAAGATTTAGTACAAAATTAGTATCGTGTTTAAAAGAAGTAGAGGTAGCATTATACTACCTCTTCACTTTCAGCGTGATTTATGAGGTACCTAACGCGAGCAAGAGTAGTAGTCGGTGATCACTG
Source organism: Philopedon plagiatum (assembly GCA_963971165.1). NCBI lineage: Eukaryota > Metazoa > Arthropoda > Insecta > Coleoptera > Curculionidae > Philopedon > Philopedon plagiatum. Next base: position 94,245,971 of record OZ020193.1, read on the forward strand.
TGCCCCAAGAGGCGCTCTCGCCAGTATAGAGGCAGCTTGAAAATTATGAATTACCCCCTATTCCTACAACTTTGTTTTTTAACATTGTTGTTGGTCCATCATTTTCTGTTAAAAAAAAAATAATTTTCTGATGTAGTCACGCAAAAATTTTAAACGTCTGTGGAATCAAAACCAAGAAAAAGTAGTAAAATAAAATTGTGATGTAAATTAGATGTCTGGTTATGCGCTTACACCTACACAAACAGTAGGAATAGGATCTCCTAATTGGTATTAAATAACAAATTGGGTAAGAAAATATTTAACTCGCAGCCTTTTTACTAATGTTATATCTAGATGACATAATCCACCAACGAACGTAACAAATCAAATAAAAGAATCTACCATTAGGCCAGATGTTCCCATACCGCATAGTTTTAAAATTTTTCGTTTCGTTGCCGAACTAACAGCCTGAGGGAGCGATTGTGAAAATAAGAAATGCTGCTTAATATTCTATTCCTCAAGCGAACCGGTCTCTGCCAATTAAGCCTATAATAAAGAAATATGGATGAATACCTACAGGTACTGGTCACACTTATAACGTCAGTGGTTAGTAGATGACGTCTGTGAATTACGTAAGCGCTAGTTTGATAGAGCTTGATCGCGTCGTTCGTGTTAAGTTACTTAGTATATCTGGATCAGTGGTTATTCTTCAGAGTCGATGCACTATTCTTTTTTTCAAAAATATGATCAACTGTACTAAACAAATTTATTTGTTAAAGCCGGCATCAGACGAACAAAGGGAGAGAAGCTTTTATAAAAGTTCATTTACAGAATAATTGAAAGGCAGTTACACTAGAGGATTAGAAGATGACCAGTTTGGATTTAAAAGGAACAGAAGAATACGGGAAGCGATACTCGCTTTTTGAACAGGAATAGAGATTTAAGCAGTTATCCCACTGAAGACGACGCGATCGCGATTTGACGCTAAAAAATCTCGAATTACAGTTGGGAAGAAAATATGCTTCGCGTTTTTAGATTTGGAAAAGGAATTCGACAACGTGGTGTGAAAGAAAATGTTCAGCATACTGACAGCGGTAAGTATAGTTTAAAGAAAGGCGGGTAATCCACAATCTGTACAAAGATCAAACAGCCGCAATCGTTTAGGGTTGTCATTACAAACCCAAAAATATTATTTTGAAGACAATTACAATGATAGTGTAACTAAAAAATGTTTTACTTCTCGGTATAACTTACTGCAATTTAAAAGCAGTCATTTGCCGACAGTGCAGTGGCGGCTCGCCATATGAATCAAGTGAATCCCAGATTCACCTAAAATTTCGGTTAAATAATTCAGTCAGTGCCTAATACATCATTCTCTAAATTAGATATAGTTAATACATATGCAACGTAAATATAAAATCAAATCGAAATTAATAACATTTCATTTATTTAACCACTTTATTCGCCGTTGACCCCAGCCTACAGCATTAAATAATACACCGCCGCCCACGCCGCGCGTATAATACCGATAAAAACTGTAGAATCACAATTTGCCATCTTGACTTGTGTTTCAATCAGGCGCTTTGTTTACTGCGGCTGTCATGGTAACGATCATGCTGCGTCGAGATAGTCCGTGGCAAGTGTAACGATGGTAGGGATGGTTGAGACAGGGTATTATTAATAACAGGTGCAACCTGTTCCAGTTTTAAAAAGTACCTGTTTCAAGAAACCTGCTTCAGTTCCAAACTGTTCCAAAACGTAAATAAATAATTCTACCTGCCTGTGTCGCGCTGGCGTTGCGTTTTGCATTGCTGTCACGCTGTGTTGTTCCGGGTCGGGCTGCCAGATGTCACGCTAACATCAGACCAGCGTATAACAGTAGAATTCTATTAAAAAATTCGCTTTTAGGAACTATACATGTTCCCTTTTGGAGACTTCCCCTGTTCTCTCTGAACAAGTTTTAGTGTAAAAATAGCTTAATTCTTGATTAAATTTTTTTGTGCAACAGGACGTTAATGCTTCACACCTATTTCTTCTATAAAACTATGAAACGAAGTAAAATTTCCGGATTAAATATTCTTTTATTTGATCATCTGGCCTCACCCTCCTTAGTGATAGCAATTTTATTCCGTAAACGTTTATTATGCACACCACTATTAGAAGCAGAATCGTTTCTACTCGTTTTCCAACAGACAGACAAACAAGCCGATGGAGATAGGAAGCTATGTTTTGTCGTGCTTCAGACACCCTAAAACTTGAAGATCTGAAGAACTCTCAGGAGGAGTTTTTTTACGACTACCGTAATTTTTCTAGCAGGAGCAGTGAAAAGGAAAACAGTCACAAAATCTAAATAAGTATATTAGATCACCCAAGAAACTTGTCTATGATGGCGGGCAATAATCCGGCTATAATATTGATTTATGGCGGATAGAAGTTTACCCGAATCTTTGATCGAAATTAAATACACGTAAATCAAATCAAATAGCACCAAATTAAAAACATCATAAATTTTGTAGTAAACGTGCCTTTTTTTATACATTTAACAAAAATTATTGACTTAATGGAGCATTAGCAAACCAAATAAAGAAATAATAACAAAAACATTTAAAGGAAAAACCAATCGAAGCCTTGATTTTGCGTAAATAAAAGTAAGTAATAAATTTTAAAAAAAGGCACTTCGGAAAGGTGTGTCATCTTCCATTTTTTGTTTAAAGTAATTGCCAAGGTTAATGTTTTGGCTAATTGTAGTCACAACTTATTAAATGTTATGTTGTTTTGGAATTACTAAAAAGAGTTTTTTCCTCTAGCACTTGACACTGACATCTGGCTAAAATGTCGAAATATTTTGTTTGTTTCTTTATTGTAAAAAAATTACACAGGAGTAAATCTCTCTATTTTCAGCTTACTTATAATTTTTGTTAATCTGAAGCAACTTGTTTTTCTGGAGGTTAAAAATTTATTTTTTCTTTTAGCTTTGATTTTAAATTACTGAAATATTTTCTGTAACAGAAATCGGAATTTAGACTTTATTAGAAGTGGAATATAAAACTACGAAAAATCAGTATTAAATATTTTTTATAATGTATTTCCGCGTTCTTTATTGATTTATAAGGATTTTTGAACAAAATGTGTGTTACTGATCAACAGTATATTCGCGGATGAGGTTTAAAAGAGGATAAATGGACCAAATTTTGCAAGATACGTAAAAATGTCACTCCCAATAAAAGTTTCTGCTTGTAAAATAAATTAAATTCACGATATGAAAAATTTAATTGTTTAGGCAGGGAACATAAAAAATACGAAAACGTTATTGTTTATTATTTTCTACCAAAAGAACAAATATGAAATATGTTTTAAATTAATAAAGATAGTGACAAACATGTCCATAGGTGTCATTATTGTTTAATATGTAGAAACTAGTACTCTGGTTAAAGGTGTGAGGGAGAATAGATGAGGCTTTAAAAAAAATGTGATAAAACTATTTACTTTTAATATTTCAATTTTTTAATGAAATCTTGTACTTCCGCTTTGGGGTTAAATGAAGCAATTATTTAATTCGACATTTTTTTTCAAGTGCAATTTTTAAATTATACGAACATAATTAATTTTAAAAGAATATAATACAAACTAAGCAATTCAATAAAGATATCAAAATTTAAAAACCACCCCCATCTTCAAAACATTTTTCTAATAATTGCTATTTTAGATACCTGAAGGAATTTCTGATTTCTTTCTGGGATATTGAACGAAGAGTCTGGGTAATTATGCCTTTTAGCACGTCAATATTATTTGGTATCGGGGTGGCATAAACAATTTGTTTTAAACGGTCCCACAGAAGAAACATATCAGCCAACGTTATGTTGGGGCTCTTTGGGGGCCACAAAACTGGGCTGTTTCTACCAGTTCACCTTCTATTACCTTGCAAGCGCAATGTGCCGAACAACCCTCTTGTTGAAAAATACATTTTATTGGCGAAAATGTTATGGAAAATTGTGGAGCTCATCGCTAAAAAATGTTTCCAGCATTGCTAAGTAAGATATTCTATTGTAGGTATTATTAAAAAAATATGGATATATAATGCCATGGACAGATATCGCCCACCACACATTCAGTTTTGTAAATTATTGTCTTTGGCCCATTACATTAAATTTGGGTTTTTTTTTGTCAGTACCTGACGGGGTGATACAGGTCCAGTAGTAGAACATGTAGATACATTCATTAGAAAACATAATACATGTATACAAATGAATATTTCCACTTAAAACTTGGCAGGCCCGGATCTACGGGGAGGTGGGTAAAAGGGGGCACGTGCTCATGGTGGCAAGCAAGGAGGGCAGCAAGGTAACAACCACTAGAACCAGTACAAAGATATAGTACGTACGGTTAACGTTAGTAAAATTTTATTTCTGTATAAAAAGATTAAGGCAAAAACATGAAAGAGGTACTTCATAGTTCAAGTTACTTAAACAAGCTTAATTTAACAAAACCTATTGGCAACGATTTCTAACAATGAAAATGAAATGGTGCAACAAAAGTAAAGAAACATTCTAAATATGTTTGTGAAAAATAGTTTATTGTAAAATATTGGCCTGCAGAATTTTGATAGACTTTATTTTATTATCGGTAAATAATTCTACACTGAGTTCATTTTCTGTAATTTCGTCTTTTCTCATTCTGTATGAGGTAGACGTTACTGGTTAATCATCTTCTGAGTTTCATTAACTGTTAAACCTGCTTTCTTATAGTTTTTGCGCTTTCCTGAGCAAACCGACATAATCATTATTCTTTATCTCTTTTACCAGTACCACCATACTACCAAGTCCTTTTTCCTGCATCTTCTTAGGTACTTCTACAGCATTGGTGCCCTTATTTCTTTTGTTTCAAACTATGTCCCTTTATTTAATTATGTCATGATTAAAAATATCTTTTAAATTTTTTATTGACCATGTTTTCGCTTCATACATTACAGCAGGTCTGACCACTGTTTTATATACTACTCTTCCCCCGCGGATTCTACAGTCACATAGCATAGGGGAAAGGCAGGCAAGATGGCATAGCATCTTTAATTTTTCGAATATTACCTTATCATTAAAGTTCAAGCAACAATTCTTAAATCTGGTGATAGCCAAGGGTATTCGCAAAGTATCTTGACACAAAAATGTTGACTTCTAAAATCCATTTATTACAAAAAAAAAATCGAAAAATATACATGCTAAAATCCATCTTGCCCGACCGGGTCGGGTAAGATGGCATTAGGCAATAACACTACACTAACGACTCGTAATCTTATCTTAACGCTGGTTAAACTTAAAACTGAGGTATTTTCTAGTATTAACTGCAACTTTATTTTTATTTCCAACTCGACGTCGCAGGGTAGTCGCAGGTACGTTGAAAGTTTTACTTGCTGGAGCCCATCCCATTTATTTTTTCCTAACTGCTTCTATAGCTCTTGCCATATTAGCCTCATCACAGCTTCCTCTATTTGTTTTTCTTGTATATGAGTAAACCATTTAGAAAAAAGAATAAAAATTCTTGTAATTCTTTGTAACACAAACAATAAAAATAAAGGGGCGGGCAAGATGGAGTACCCTGCCATCTTGCCCAGCAGACGGTTAGGCCAAGTTGCCCGCCTCTCACATTTTTAAAAATTATTGGCTAAAAATATGTGGAGAAAAGCTAAAGTAAAAATGTAAGAACGGTGAAAATAAAGGTTGTGATCCTACAGTTGCGACAGTGTACACAAATTACATAAAAAATTAAATTATGATTACTTAATCTGCTTCTAAAATAAGACTTACATTAGATCAACTTCACATAAAATCACATAAAAACAAATAGCGCCTGTCTCGCTGCTGCAACCGACCTACCATTACAAATGAGGGATGTTGCCAACATGTGCGCTAATTTGTCACACATAAAGGACATTTTAGTGGATAGTGTTATTTTATATAGACGATGTGCCATTTTGCCCGCCTATGCTATCTTGCCTGCCTTTCCCCTACCTGAGACTTTTCGAATTCTCCCATCCTGCTTACACTCTGTGTTTAATTCTATACGAGTTAATCATTCTAATTCAAATAGAATTAAAGCGGAGAGGACTGATTATTGATATAGAGCCAAGGGCGGTCCTACGGGGAATTGCCCCCCACCCCCACCCCCTAGTACCTGGACTTCCCATGGTATGGTACGGACCGCGAACAATGCAGTTTTGCTACGGTTTGTAAATGTTTTATTTGATTAAAAAAATTATCCCCAGAATATTAGTCCAGGACCGTCATTGTAGAGAGCAATGGGCCATTCATAGCAATTTGTTTTACCCAGCTACAGTTTCTCGAAAATAATTTTAGCTTATAACGAAATAGGAAATGAAGTAAATATGTATATGAAAATTGAAACGGCAGAAAAGACAGGTAGACAAAGAAATTAAGAAATTTCTCATTACCTCCCTGGGAATGTGCATCTAGAATCTGCTGAAATTCCAGCAAATATGACTAGTCCAAGGGTAAGATAAATCTATTTGGTAGATATATTATATCAACACACGGCCTTTAATCTGGAGGGTAGATCACTGAAACAACGTCATACTGAAAAGCATGCAAGAAACTGAGTTAGCCCTTTTCAAAATGACGCCCATTTAAAGTTGCCACCAGGCTATGCAGTACAATCAAGTGTAAAGCAACATCATTATTTACTAATACCAAACGGATTAATAGCCAAAACAACAACTCTGGCTATATATATATATATATATATATATATATATATATATATATATATATATATATATATATATATATATATATATATATATATATATGCCGCGCATGGTATTAAATTATACGAGATATTATCTGGTCCCGCTTTTGTTGCTAACCAAAAGCTTGGCTAAGTGCTCGTGGTGACTGTAAAATTTTAAATTTAAATTAAAGGTTGAACGAAAATTATTCACACATTTATGTTTGAATTGTTTTTGACGTAAACGCTAAATCATTAATTTACTCACTAATAATCATTATATTACAAAAATAATAAAATTTTTATTAACTAATTGAAATCAAGAATGCCTCAAACGTCAATAGCACAAGAAATATTATCTAATTGGTAAGTCGCAATTTTTAATTTGAGCATAAATCGCAATTTTAGACATGTAACCAAAAGTGGTTGTTTTAAATATTCGTTTTCAGTAAATAAGTGGCTTTAAATTTGATTTTAGGGCACAGTCCAGTAGCTATTTCAATTTATTGAAACTCCGGAAGTGAACAGAAAACTAAAAGGGCAGTGGCGGCTTGTGGCCTTGAGCATATGGGTGGCTACAGATAATTTTTAAAAAATCTCATTCGATATTTTGCCAAAAATAAATATAAAAGAAAAAAGGTTCATTGGTGTTAGTCTTTAATTATCACACATGCGTTTACTGGACCATATTACGTATTTCTGTCCACTTGTTCGTTCTGCTTCTTGATACTTTGACAGTGCGCGTAATTTAATTGAGAGGCGATGTTAACCCTACAACTTCACAAATAAAAAATCGTTACAGAAACAACCGACTGGGGTCTAAAAGACCCCAATGGATTATTGGTAGTTAATGCTATTTTTTAGGCATGAAAATGCTTTAGGGATGTTGCAAATGCAAAGATCTGCTTTATATTTTTCTGGTTTTAGATCTTGTTCTCTTGTCATAATATATTATTACTAAATAGCAAACTGTAGTTCGAGCTGGCAATTTCGATTTGTTGCAATATTACGTAAGTTTGGAATTTGTAAGGATGGAAAAATTGAAAATAAGAAAAAACTTTCTCATATAAAAATTTATTGAAAGTATCAAGAACATATTAAAAGAAGATTGTTATAAAATAGTAAATAATTTAATGTAAATATCTATTTATTCATTCATATTAAATAAATGACATATATTTCGTCAGTACAATGGATAATAAAATATAAGCAGCTAAAATCTAATAAAATTACAGAATAAAATCTTACTATCTACCTATACAACCATAAGTACATCTTAAGTTTAAAAACTAGAATGTTATTTAATGTATCTTTATGAGTCTGAAAGCACTAAATACTCAACTCAACGTGGAAACTGGTCAAATCGCAATTTCTCAAAAAAGACGCAAAGAATGACGTCACCCGTATGAAGCAGGCCAAGAATGAACTTTGGCTGCCAATCCTCCCCTGGTCCAGACATGTGTGTTGCCTAGGTTAAAGCTTGTGTTGTTCATCGGTGACGAAGCTGTTGCTATGGTTAGCAGACTATCCTTCGTTAGCTGCGCTATGTAAACAAAGAGAGCACGCTGACCAACTGGAATCCGTTTTTCTCTGATGAATTCGGAAAAGAGCCCATTCGTATACTGCGCACGCGTTCCTGTGGCATAAATTTCGCCTATAGTGGAGTTAAAATGTTGTGCGCAACCTATGCATTTATGAATAAAACTTTAAATAGCGAAAGTTCATTTTAATTGGTCATGTGGTAAATACATAAGGGATATACCCATAGATTTGGAAACAAGAAGGAGATACCATTATAAACACTTTGTAGTAGTCAGATATTCTAGTTTTACTCTTAATATGACTTATTTGGGTTTGGTCCCGAAAGCTGCATTCTGGACTCCCTGATCTGCGGGCAAGCGAATTTTTATTTTGTTAATTTACAAACCAGCACCCTTTTGGTAGGCCTCGCACTGTTACTACTACTACTAATTATCAATGAATGGTGTCAACATTCTGTTCATATTCGCACATCTCGTTCAAAATCTTCGCAACTCAAAATTTTTAAATTTTCTGATTATTTTAAAACCGAAATCTACTTTGCGTACTCTATCTGTTTACAAAATCCTGCTGTCGAATATCACCAATTTTTTTTTAGGACTGTCGTACCTCAAAAAATATTTTTGAAAATCTCCTAGTAATATTTTGACAAAAAAATATGTTAAAAAGGATTCCTTCGAATATCTTTAATTAAATACAAATTGAAACCAAACTAAACTTTTAAGGCAAGAACATTTTTCTAAAAACAAAAAGAAATATTAAAGATTTTCTTTTGCTTTTCCTGTAAAATATATCTTTTTTGAGTTACGACGGTTTGGAATGGGATTTGCGTACGTGAATGTTTTGACTCAAGTAAAATTTTCGCGACAACATATAAAAAAGTGTATTTCTTTATTTGCTCAAAAAGAAAACAAATATATAAATATTCTGTTTTTCATGGCACCAAAAGTTCAGTCACGGAGTCCATTATTAATAGATTAATGACTGACACTATTGCCCCTTCATCAATAATCGGCTAAAACATCAACGTAGATTTTCTTCATTAAAACATTTAAACAAATACTTAAGACCTTTCCCTGTCAGAGACGTGCTTACATACTCAGATATGTACCGGGTGAGTCAACGATTGTGCGGAGTAATGTTATGCATTCAAAATAAGATTTGTCGATATTAATCTTTTGTGTTAAGGTATGATCGCATATTCTGTACATTTAAAAATATCTTGAATGTACAGGGTGCGTTCAAAAAGTAGGGTGTCACAAAGTTCGATTTTTTTTGAATGGGACACCATTTATTTGAATGAATTTTTGAATTCTATGTCTAATTTTATAACTTTTTCACTATGGTTTAATATACGAAAAACTCATAGTTTTCAAGATAATTTGACTTGTAATGAAAATTTAGCATTTGCAAGCATCTTTTTGTCATGAAAATACAACTTAAATTTGGACTCCAAGCGATTCATAATTTGTATCCTGAATAAATTAAGTCAAAAAAAATATATTCACTGTGAAATATTTGGCATCCCATTTACAGGGTGTTTTGTTTCTAGGTACAGAGTCAGAAAACTGTAATTAAAAAATGTCACTTTTATCAAATGGAACACCTATATATATTTTCTTGCCATCTTATAGTTCGTCAAAAACTCTTTATATTTTGTAAAGAATGTTCTATCCCTATCTATTATAGTTTTTGAAATATTTAGATTTTTCGGGATTTCCTGTTCTCGTTATAACATCTCTTGTCAATGGATATCAGTAGCCATGGAAAATAAATGAATTTAAAGTTAGTAGATGACTAACTTGGGGATTCTCCTGAACTTGTAACAGTATTTCAAGTTCGTTCTCACCCTTTGTAGCTATTCTATAGCCAACTTTACGTTTTGAATGTTCCACACTGCCGGTTGAATCAAAACGTTCCATTTAATTTTACAAACTCCGAGGACTAAGATATTGTATCCTATATAATCTTTCCGCAAAAAGACAATTTTTATCGCCAAAAACATAAATCATATCAATTAATTCATTATTGGAAAAATTCATTTAGAGCATAAATAACTTAAATAATCGTTATAATAACAATAAACTTTACAGGAAAAATGCTTCACTTTAAAACCGATCTGATTCCTAATGTCATCTACTTACATTATTTTCATTGGCTACGGCCACTGAGATCCATTGACAAAAGGTGCAATAAGAAGAATAGAAAATCACGAAAAATCAAAATATTTAAAAAACTATTCGAGCTAGGGATAGGACATTCTTTACAAAATGTGAAGAGTTTTCGACGAGCTATAGAATGAGAAAAAAATATATAGGGAGTTCCATTCGATAAAAGTGACATGTTTTAATTAGAAGTTTTCTGACTTTTGACCTAGAAATAAAACACCCTGTAAATGAGATGTCAAATATTTTGTTCCTAGTGGATATGTGTTTTTACTTAATTTACTTAGAATACAAGTTATGAATCGCTTAAAGTCAAAATTTAAGTAGAGATTAAAGAGATGTTTGCAAATGCTAAATTTTCATTACAAGTCGAATTATCCTAAAAACTATGACTTTGTCGTATATTAAACCAATAATTAAAACTTTATGAAATTACACGTAAAATTCAAAAATCTATTGAAATACCATTTAAAAAAATTACTTTGCGACACCCTACTTTTTGAACGCACCCTGTATAATTATAAATATTTTTAACATGTGCAGAATATCCAACTATGCCTTAACACAAAAGCTTATTATCGACAAATCTTATATTCAAAGCATTATATTACTCCGCGCAATCGTTAACTCACCCGGTACACTAGTTAATAATAAACATTATAATTTGAGGAGCTGTGCATGGAAAATTAAAACTATAAACAATATTTACTTTTCCAATTATTTTTATTGAAATATACAAATTGACTGACCGATTAAGCATGCGAGTAAATATAAAAACTTAATCACAAGAACTGCACTTAGACAATCAGTGGGTCAACCAATCGAACGTGCAATGGCCAATGCACTCCTGCGAAGGTCAGTAATATTGACCGCAGCAGAGAAGTAATAGTACTGCAGTTCTTCAAATACTCATACAGGTGATAACGTAGAATAGATCAGATGACGAAAATGAATACTAATGAGGACGCGGATAGTATCGATAATAAGTACTACCTCAAGATCGCGAAGCGCTTAAAGCTTTCTTGGAGCTTACAAGTTTAAGGTTACCGGTAGTACGGAGTTATCTGCGTCGCGGTGGTACTTTATATTGCATGTTTAACAGGTTGTGAATTAATATACATAAACTTTGGTGAATTATTGTTTAATTTGTGACATTTAAAAATATTTGCTGGAATTAAGGTAAGCTATAATTAGTACTTTACAATCATTTTTAGGTTAAAATTTACAACACAATGTTACCATAAATTTTTTTTTTATTTTACTTTATATAATTTTTTAGATTTTTTATATTATCAATATGGCAGAAAAGGCATTTTCTTAATTTAAAAGAAAATATTGTTTTTGGACCTGGTCACAAAAAATTCCTAGGGAATATGCATGAAATTCAAATCAACCCGAAATATTTTTTATTGTATAAATTAAATGATTATGGCGGTTGTTGTTTTCCATTTATTTTGGGTTTTATTAGCAAAAAAAAAGATTTAAAACTGCAAATTTTCGCGCGAATTTTGGAACTTGTAAAACGCACTTCTTTTGTTTGTGACGTCACTTTTTTTATGACGTAAACGTTTTATAATGCCTAGTGTAATGTAAATTTCAGTATTAATTCATTTTCTTGATTGTTTCCCGAAGATTAGTACATTTAGTTGATAGAAAACCTTTTATTTGATTAAAAAAATTGTTTAGAAATGACCAAAACGGAGGCGTGCAAAGAAAATCGGATAATTTGCTGGAAGTTGATGCCCTTTAGAGAGGGTTCCTTTTTTGCCTTCAGAATTTCGTTACCAATACTTATTATTTATTATACTATGAAAATAAATTTACAGTCACATATGCTTACTTGAATTTGGCGATACTGACCTTTATAGATACCGCTTTATGTAAAATTTTTGATTAATTTTGCAGTACGTATACTTTCTTCCAGCACCGGCTCTTTTGGACACGAGAAAATGAAGTTTTCCAAGTCATTAGCTGGAGAATTCTTTTACACTGGCATAATATAATATCTGTAGGTTAGTTTTTTAACATTTTCTACTGTTTAATAAAAATGATTATTAACAAAATACGATATAATCGAAGACAAACAACAAAATCAAACTTATCAAACCCAACCACACCAGATAAAGCGACCGTCTCACACTGAAGAAGCAACGTTGCCACCGCTGCAAACACCTGCGTGTTCGATTGACAATAATTGGATCAATCAGGATCACTTTACGTCACTTCAATGCTATTTTATCTCTTTGCACTGCCATTCCCTTAAAGTTCGTCAACTGATCCGGATCAATCCGATTTTGTCAATCGAACACGCCAGTGGCTAAAAAAATGACAGGTGAAAAACCGAACCGACCCTGTCATCATTAAAGCTTTGCAAACGGAGGTAAATCCAGAGACGGCTCTAACCTAGTTGGAAATAAAATTAGGATTCGATGTGAAAATAAAATACAAATATTTATTTACCCACATTGTGTTATTTGAAAGTGCGAAATACGAAAATCCCATACAGGGTGTCTGAAAAGTCTTAGCATGGGCAAATATCTTTACTATTAATTAAGCTAGAGACACCAAATTTTAGTTTTATCTTATTGGTTAATAAATCTACTTTTTTATGCAATTTGACTTTTTCAACCCCCTTGGGGGGTTACGCTAGGGAGTTGAGGTCAAAAATTTTAAATGCAACCCTATGCCGTGTGGTACCTCATTTTAAAGATCTTTTCTCAGATGTTACTTCTTGGCAGAGTTCCAAAACGGACTTTATTACTGCCAAGAAGTTCATGGTGGCCAGTCTAAACAACTTTTAACGTAATTAGTAAGGCAGTCACTGTTGGTCTGTTACCAGAGGCGTCGATGCCGAAAATAAGTACATACGGTATTTGACAGAAATAATTTAATTGATGAGCGTTGCCGTGATTGTATGAAATAAAAAAAAACGGTTGAGTGCAAGTTCGACTCGCGCATAGAGGGTTCCGTGAGACATACAATATTTTGAATTTCTCACAGGACGCAAAAGTCTCAATAACTATGGTAAGGCTAATGCTTGAATAAATAAGAAGAAGCGGCCATGCCGGAAATATGTCAGTGCGTAATATAACTGATTAGTAAGGCTGGCACGGTTGGTCACAATGTCACATAGTTATGTTCAAAAAAGTAAGACGTCATAAAATCGTACAAATATGTTAAATACGTAGTTGTAGTTTTACTATTGGAGATATATTCTTGAAAGTGGGTAGGTTTCAATGTAGACACCAAAGTAGATCTCCTGAAATTTCGTGCGCATGTCTAGCCCTCTTAGTTTGATTGGGTGATACGCATTTGGGTCTACTGCGCAGATGTCAAAAAACGAAATATAAAAACGACAAATGAAGAAGTAAAGTTGGAAAAAAGTTAGAAAAAAAGTGCCCCATAAAACAAAAAATAGCAGCGCAGACTGGTAGGTACTGTATGGCACAAGAGGTCGACTAATGGTCGACTGGCCTGATTATACGATTTACGATTTATAATTTTTATAGGCTTGCCATGTAAAAATGCATTAAAATACGGGAGTTGCGGTAAAATGTTGCGGTTTAATGACTTTTAAAAGAAGAGGCCACCCGGCATAGGTTTGCATTCAAAATTTTTGATCTCAACTCCCTAGCGTAACCCCCCAAGGGGGTTGAAAAAGTCAAATTGCATAAAAAAGTAGATTTATTAACCAATAAGATACAACTAAAATTTGGTGTCTCTATCTTTATTAATAGTAAAGATATTTGCCCATGCTAAGACTTTTCAGACACCCTGTATGGTATTTTCTTATCTCGCACTTTTAAATAACACAATGTGGGCAAATATAAATATTTGTATTTTATTTGCACATCGAATCCTGATTTTATTTCGCAATAGGTTAGAGCCGTCTCTGGATTTACCCCCGTTTGGAAAGCTTTAGTCATCATCGTTTGCCTAGTTGCCTACCTAACCCCTAACCTTGTTTATTTTTGTGGAATCGTTTGTGGAAAATGGTATTTAGTTTTTAAAAATGTAACGCAGACATGCAATGTATCACTATGTAAATAGAAGAAATTGGTAAGTAATTACTAATTATTCTATAAACATATATTTTAATTATATGCACACTTTACACAACACAATAGTATCATAGACTAAACTGGCGTGTAACAAAAATGGACCAAAAAGCGGGCATCTATTGAGACATTTTGAGGGTTTAGTGGTTTATGGCTTAGAAATTTGTTTGTCCACAATCCATGCGTTTATATGTACTATATAGATATATGATGGTGAACAAACAAATTCCTAAACCATAAACCAGTAAATTCACATAAATGTTTCAATGGATGCTTAAGCTTTTTTTACAACCGTATAGATTTTTTGATGAAATACATGATGATGATTTTAGGTACACTTGCTACATAAAATACATCAGGCAAAACTCTTAAAATTTATTTAAACGCTTTATTTTGCACTTTCTTAGGTTTTATTTAAATCTTATTATAGTTATTAAGTATATCCAAATGACAATCTTATTATGCTCATACTCATAACCTTTCTCATAACCATAACATAACCTTGGATGAATAAAGACAGTCCTTGAGGTAATCCTGGTAATCAGGTTATAAAACTTCACTTTAAAAATGTTGTAATAGTCCAGATTCATACCAAACTATTGCCAAAGCCAATTATTTAGCTACAATATTATTGTCTAAACTAATAATAAAATTATTATTTAATTCAACTGTCTAAAATTTTTTTAAATAAATAAAGACAAAACGTCAACTACAGTTACAGAAGTGACCGGTAGGGGCGTAGAAGGTATCGACTATGGCGGTGTTGCCGTATCCCCTTTTAAGTCACCTTAATTTGAGTCGCCAACACGTTCAGTGTAGATTGCCCATAACACTGCGTGACGTAACTTTTTTGAGTGAGCAAATGGCTGCTTTTGAAACTGTAATAAATTATTCCGAAAAGTAAAAATTTTTTTTAGCTAAATTATCCCAGTAATTTTCTTCAAAATAGCATTTTTGGGGTTGTAATGACTTCCTTAAATGATTTATGCAATAAAAAAAAAATGTGCATATTCCTTATTCTGCAAAAATTTTTGCTAAGCGTCTTAAGTTAAAATTTACAACACACTGTAAGCATACACTTTTTTGTATTTTACTTTTACGCAATTTTTTTTTTGATTTTTTAAATGATCAATATTGCAAAAAAGACATTTTTTCAATTTAAAAAAAATATGTTGTCATTTTTAAAATTATTATGCGAAAATTTTTGCTAAGCATTTTTAGGTTAAAATTTTCAACACGCTGCTAGCGTGTTTATTTGTAGCTTAATTTTACGCAATTTTTTTAATTCTTTTTAGAATCAATATTACAAAAAAATATATTTAAAAAAAATATAGTTTTAGGACCTGGTTAGAAAAAATTCAATTTTTTTTTTGGAATTATTATGCGAAAATTTTTGCTAAGCCTTCTTAGGTTCAAATTTACAACACACCGTAAGCATAAACTTTTTTTTGTATTTTACTTTTACGCAATTTTTTTTTGATTTTTTATATCATCAATATTGCAAAATAAACAGTCCATTGTTTAGGATTCGGTGAGAAAAAATTAATTTTTTGAAAAAGTATTATGCGAAGACTCGTGTTAAGCTGATTTAAATATAATATATATATATATATATATATATATATATATATATATATATATATATATATATATATATATATATATATATATAGGTATATATTACCATTATTGACTGCAGCAACAAAGCAATAGTGCTATAATGCTTCAAGTACTCATAAGTGATAGCTCACTTTAAATCAGCAGACGAAAATAAGCAGAGATGAATGCATTGTGATGATAAATAGTACCTAGTTTAAGATCGGAAAACAATGAAATATTCATTCGCGTCGCGGTAGTACCTGATATTTTAGTTTCATCAGGTGGTGAATTATTATAATATGTAGATTCGTGAATTGCTTTTTAATGTGTGACGTTTAAGAACATTGTCTGAAATTAAAGTAAGTAATTATTAGTACCTTGTGTACTACTAAGAAATTTTGAATAAATATACTCCAGATATTAATACGAAGCAAATTAAAATTTTTATAAAATCTTTTTATCGATAAAGAAGAAATCAATATTATATCCAGTAC
The DNA here is from genome assembly GCA_963971165.1 of Philopedon plagiatum. Taxonomy (NCBI): domain Eukaryota; kingdom Metazoa; phylum Arthropoda; class Insecta; order Coleoptera; family Curculionidae; genus Philopedon; species Philopedon plagiatum. The sequence continues at coordinate 94,262,540 of OZ020193.1, forward strand.
AGTGGTTGTGCAGTGGCTGTACAGGGTCTTTCCCGAAATATTAAAACACCACCTACAGCTGATATTTAAAGAGTAATCAAAAATTGCCTGTACAGAAGTTTGAAACTTTTGGAATCCGTTGCCAGAAAAAATCATTGAACATCTCAACTGCCAAATTTTCAGGAAAGTTTACGTTCAGATTCACAAAGAAGGTTTAAGATTTAGTACTGGTTTAAATTAAGATCTTATAGTTAATCAGTTATGTTTTGACAGGTCTTTGTCCTGTCATTGTTAATAAGTCGTCATTAAATACTTTGATTTCTTCATCTTTTCATCTTAAAACGAGTTGCTGTTATGAAATTAATTATTCTATTACTGTCGAAAGTACCTACTAAAATTGCCATTTTCTTTATGAATATGCGAAAAAGCTCAGAAATAAATTCATCGTATAAAACTAAGTTGTCCTATTCTTATACTTGTCAATTTGAAACTTTAGGCTTTCGAATTAAACCGGACTAACATTGGAGAATATAGCTGTTAAATTTTTAAAACGGAATACCCTCTATATGGACTTCCATTTTTAAAGTCATTTTCCTGATTTAAAAAAAATGTAGCCGCTTTTGAGATTTCAGATCCTAGAAGTTTTTAAAAATAATAGCAATGAATTTTAGTGACTGTAACAAATGAATGCATTGATGGTTATTAACGTGTCGTGTATAACGTCAAGTTTTATTCTTTTCGGTCACGAAAATGTCATAACAGATGAGGAAAGGCAATAAAATTCATAGCTAGTATGATTTACTCTATATTATTTTTACAATTTTTAGGACTCCAAATCTCAAAAACGGTTTAACCAAGCATAAGAAAATTAAATATTTTTGAAATCAGGAAACGTAGTTTTTACAAACGCGGATCTATATACAGGGCATCCCATAAAAAAAATTACGTTTCTCACAAGACGACAATCAATTGTTTATTTTTCTGGCAACGAATTCTAAAAACTTCGAGAAAAATCTAAAACTCCTTTGTTTACAAATTTTTGATTATTCTTAATATATTTGAGGTAAGTTACATATAAATTTTAATGAACCCTTTGCCAATTCGGTGCAAAAAAAGTACCTAAGTCGGCTGATAAAATATTAAACAGTACTGAGTGACTCTTTATGAAAAACACTTTATTTCTTATAGTATTAGTTTGTTTTACTCCAAGACAAATACGTAAAAAGAACGCTTTTATTTTTATTAATAAACGCGTTTTATGTCAGTTCATAAGTTTTTTTTATTCCAGCCTGTGCATGGCACTAACGTAGGAAACATATTTTATTTTTGAAATTGTCGGGTATTAAAACAAAAACGTAGTGCTAGATTCTCTAACGCTAGACCGGTCTAATTGTCCAGTACAAGAATAAGACAACTAAGTTTTATACTATGAATTTGTTTCTAAGTTTTTCGCAAATTTATAACGAAAAGCGCACTTTTAGTACGTACTTCTCACAATAATAGAACTAGATTCATTTTAGCAACATATTTCAAAACGAAAACCATTTGAAAACCAAAAAAATCTCAGAATTATTCAAATAACTCATAACTTTTAATGGCATGACAAAAACCTGTCAAAACCTGATCTTAGTTTTAACTACTACTAAATTTTAAACCATTTTAGTGAAAGGGTTTAATTTTAAACAAAAAGTGCTTAAGTCTATTTTATCTTTATTTTGTTCCCGCTCAGTTGTAATAGGTAAATCTATTAAATAGGCTGGGATGATGTCTCAAAAACACATCAGTTAAAGAAGTAGCATCATATTCCTAAGCATAATATTTTCCGGCAACATTTTTGAATATCTCAGAAATCATGAAATGGGGCTTAAGCACTTTCTGCATTGGACCCCTCATATATTTCTTTAAATAAATAAAAATTTAATTTTGTATTTTTCTTTTTTAACCGACACTTGTAAAAATTTGTTACGTCTGCCTGCACACAGTTTTAAAAAATGTAGAGAATAAACGTTTAATTTATTTCATTATTTATGCCTCTTTATATGTCTATACTGGAAAGGCATTGACTTTTCATAGTAAATAACTAACCAACAAGCATGTTAAAAAAATTATATTTGGCGGTAAATTCTGCAAAGTATAGAAGCGCAATTGGCGATAAAGAGTGGAACCTCTATGAAAGTACATAAGAAAATTGATAACATTGCTAACAGGATTTTTTCTATTAAAATATATTTGGCCCTGATTACTGCAACGTTTAGAAGCGCAATTAGCGATAAAGAGTGTAACCACTATGAAACTATATAATATAATAAGTAAATTGATAACATTCCAACAGGATTTTTTCTATTAAAATGTGTGCAGTTATCAACAATTTTACAAAATTAAGGAAATGTAGAAATAGTATGGATTTTAAATTAACCACTTTTCATTATTTTTTTTTTCTAATTATTGTAAGATTTATACAAAACTTTTCCTGTCTCTTCACTCTATTACAGCATTTCCACGGTTCCAATAAAGCTCAAATAACTCTTTTTATATAAGTACAAACATACACAGTGCATTTTGTAAAAGCAAACCATAGGATTTTACATGTTAGATATTTATGTAGCCCTATTTTAGACTATTAGGAGAAGACTACCTATTAGAAGCATAGAGATAAAACTTGACATAAGTAAACTTTAGTCTTATCTAGATTTGCCCGATATGCCAAAAAAGTTCCTAAAAATAGTTAAAAAATGCATTTAGAATAATTGTGACAATAACGTTTTAAATATCTCAAAAAATGTGTGCGACCCTGACTTAACAAACAATAATATAAGGGATGTGAAAAACTAATGTGTTTCAAGAAATAAACGCATTTTTTAGGTATTTCTGGAACCTTCTGGACATAATTGGCAAATTAACACAATCTGAAGACTCTGAACTTTACCTGTTTCAGGTTATATCTTTATACATATAATAGAACAAATAGGGCCTAAAATGGGGCTAAAAATTTAATATGTTCTAAAACCCTATGGTCCGCTTCAAAAAAAGGTGACCGACAGATCGAGAATAAGGAAAAATGTATTTTTCTTAATACAGGAACCCCAAAACGTGAAGATGTAACGAAGAAAATACGGTTTTGTCAATTTGAAGAAAATAAAAAATAATTCCGAGTAAAGAAATCTCTTCGCTCCTTATACATAGGTACATATTTTTCTATGGCACTTTAAATATAAAACTGATTTACAAATACACGTAATATGGACTTACTTACCTGAGGAAAAGTAGCATACCTCCTTCACACTGTGATTTGGTAACTTTAAAATTTGGTTCAACAGGTGTTCCTTGGAAATTGTATAACGATTTCACAAGTATTATTATTACACAAGTCTATTAAGCATTAAGTTCCTATACGCAGCGGCAACGAAATAACAATATTTTGCACTAAAATACCGGAAAATTGAAAATTATTGCCGTAACACGATCTAACTGCAAAGTTTAACGAAAACCGAATAATTTTCGACAACGTCTACCCACGCTAAAATTAGATCTCCCGCAACCTTAAAAATTCCGTCACCCTGGAAACGCATCAATTGTTTTTCAACTGATCGGGCAGTGGTTGCTACGATTATTTTAATATTTTGTACGAATTTAAGCCATTTTTTGCTGCTAATGCTTGTCAAAAACATTTTATTTCCTTGTTAAACCGTGACGTCATACATTACGCGAGTTTAAAAATATTTTGGACTAGTGTTTGAGACACATAATCCATGCTTCTCTTGTAATGATATTTGTTTTAACCGTGTTTTAAAGTAAAATATACACAGTATTACACAGGTTATACTAGGTATTGTTCTAACAACATCTCTGCGTTTAAAATTTTCGCATTATGATCTCCATTTTAATTTTATTTGAAACTGAGATATTTTGGAATGATCGATGGTATCGTCCACATTTAAATTAACAATATAATAATATCCGTGGATTATGAAACAGCTACACAATTGAACAACGGTAAGTTTAATTTTTAAAATCATATTTTTTGTTGCTACGAAAAAAGACGAGATCCGTATGAAAAGCGACTTGTCGATCTGGTCATTTGCCAAGTGGTATAAATCAAAAATTTCATGTTTTCAAATCGTAGTTATTCTATAGAACTTTTCCCCGACCTTAGAAAGTTTGTGTAAGAAAATTATAAATAAGGCCTTTTGGCATAGCGAAACAATAAATAAAATTGCTTTTAGGACCCTTATCTTATCAGATAATTTATCGATGGCTTAATGCTAATACCCCGTATCTGCAAAAAATCGAAAATTCGGTTTTTCGCTAAAAGATGTCTCTAGTAACCTCCTCTATGCGCCTGCGAATTCCCGGTGTCGTAATTTTATTGTACCGCGCCAAAACAGGCGCCATTTAATACACCGTATCGCAATAAGCTAATATTCCTAACGAATACCCCGTATCGGTCATTTTACATCTTGTCTTAACAGGTGTTAGTATGGGCTCCGCAAAAGATTATAAATTAAAGACAATATTGTGTGATAAGCCGGTAAGTATTTTTATATTTCTTTTATAATACGATTGGAAAAGTATTTTTGTTTAAATTATAATATATTTATATAAAAGAAGTTCTTTAAAATAGTATTTTCTTGTTGACTTTACGATACGGGATATTATAATTCGAATATGCTGTAAGTTTTATGTAAGATACGGTGTATTGTATATATATATATATTTTTTTAGGTAAGTAACCTACCTAGAAGCAAAAGAATGGTTATTGCCGCCTTACAAAATATTTCCTCTAATGAACACATGACAAATGATAAAAGCCAAGATAATTTACCCAGTACAAATGAAGCTGAAGATAATATTTTAAGTAGCAACAATATTTCTGATTTGGTGGTTGCCAGTGACCAAGACATAGAAAATATTTGCAGTCAGGTTCTAGATCAACTGGATAAATTGGTTAGTACACATGAGGAAGAACCAAAGAACAGAATAACGGAGAATAATATCGAATATCAAGCAAGTTGTTTAACATTAGAAGATAAAACCAATTTTGAAGAATTATTTTCTATCGACACAATTTCAGAAAATACAAATGGGCCTATGCAAGATGCTAATTTATCTATACGAGATAAAAATGATGATCCTGAATATTTACCGATACAAGAGATACAGAACATTAAATGTGATAGAGATTCAACAGATAATAAAAATACCAATAGTACTTATCCTGCAGCAGATATAAAAGAAAATGTTAAGATGTCGAGCTCCAAAATGAGAAAGAGAAAAGCAGAAGCATCTGAATGGCCGAGAAACAAAATTAAGAATCTTAGGGTGTGTGGTAAAGAGTATAAGGGATATAAAAAAAGTAAAGATGGAAAAGTAACTGATGGCATACCTCGACCTGAAAGAAAAATGGGAGAAATATGCAAATCGGTTGCCTGTACAAAGTCTAAAAACCACTTTTGCCAAATATTTTCTCATGAAGAAAGACGCTCTATTTTTGACAAATTTTGGAATAATATGGATTCTTGGGAAAAGAAGAAACTCTATGTTAGGGGCAATGTAGAATACATCCAAACTAAAAGGCAGTCCACTGGAGGTCCATCTCGTCGAAAGGGAACTTACCTTTATTATTTAAGAACTAAAGATAATAATCGTCAAAGAGTTTGCAAACGGATGTTCCTGTCAACTTTGGGTCTCAAGGAAGACATGGTACATGCTTGGATAGTCAACACTGAACATGGTATTAATATTGATAAAAGGGAGGATCAGCAAAAGACACGCATTGATAAAGAACTAAATTTGGAAAAAAGAAATTATTTAAAACAATGGTTAAATGATTTACCAAAACTTGGTTCTCACTATTGCCGAAGGGATACAGACAAACTGTATTTAGAACAAATGTTTCGCACAAAAGCAGATCTTCATCGTATTTACAGGGATTTTTGCAAAAGTAACGACAAAGAAAGTTACATTCTAAGCTTTCCCATACTCGATGACACTTTGAGGGAAATGAATATTTCTCTTCATAAACCCAAGAAAGACAGATGTGATGTTTGTTGTTCTTTTGAAACGAATAATATATCAGAATAAGAATATAAAAATCATACAGAAAGAAAAGGTAGAGCGCGCAAGGAGAAAGAAGATGATAAGGCAAAGGCATTGCGAATGGATTGTTATACATTGACTGTAGATGTTCAGGCTGTCAAAATTTGTCCTGTAATTAATGCTAGTGCAATTTATTATAAGACAAAATTAAATTGTCACAATTTTACAATTTATAATTTAGCGACACATCAGTGTACTTGCTATTGGTGGAATGAAACGGAAGGTGACCTGTCAGCATCTACTTTTGCAAGCTTTTTGATCCATTGCATCAAAGAAAAGTGTAGTGATCCCAAACTTCCTATTATAATTTATTCAGATGGATGTTGTTACCAAAATAGGAATGTAGTTATGGCCAATGCTTTGTTTCAATATTCCCTAAAAAATAATGTTATAATTGAACAAAAAATCTTAGAGAAGGGGCATACGCAGATGGAATGCGATGCGGTACATAGTTTGATCGAAAGGAAGATAAAAAATCGTTTTATTCACTTGCCTAGTGATTATATCAATATTACTAGAGAAGCAAGATATTATCCCTTTCCTATAGAAACTTATTACGTAACACACGGCTTTTTTTTCAATTTTGCACTGCAATCAACATGGAGTTATAATTCGATACGTCCTGGAAGGAAAACAAATGAACCCACTGTGACGGATCTTAGATATTTGCACTACAGTCCAACAGAAAAAAATTTTGTTCAAAATAAATTTTGATGATGAACTTCAGCCATTACCATGTAGAAACTTAAAATATCCAAATATTGATGAGTATCCTGCTTTACATAATGAACGGCTTAAGATTAAATACCAAAAGTTTAAGCATCTGCAAGAATTGAATGCAGTTCTACCAGCTGAATTTTATGACAATTTACCTCATTATTTACCATAATAGTTTCTGGATTTTTAAACATAAAATTAAATATTTTTATGATATACGTTCGCAATGCGATATTTTGTTTTGTAAAAATGTTGCATTAGTTTAAGTTTTCTTGGTGTTAAGTATACATATTATTTTGCCACAATAAATTAAACTTTAAAAAATAGTAACAGGTTCCTACAACAAATTTTTGATATCCTTACCAAAATAGCACTTCTTGAATATTTTCCCATATTTTTTAGTTTGAAAAAGAAAAATTAATAACCCGTATCTGATGATTTTTTTCTTTTTTTTTTGTCAATAACCCGTATCTACTCCCAGATTGGTAAAATATAAAGTTACTATAATTGAAACATAATGTTTCATTTTGAGAGTCCAAAATGACTTTTTGAAAGAAAAATAATCAATTTCGTTAAGCAAATAATTAAATAAAACGTTTTTTTTATCTCCTGTAAAATATTGTATTTTTAAGATACGGGGTATTAGCATTAAGCCATCGTTATGTTATTCTGAAATTAAAAAAAAATTTAAACTCCTCAAGTAGTAGACCGTTAAATACGGGAAATGTCAATTTCTGCGCGACCGTGCAGGAGGCTGTCAACGGTTTAAAAATATTTATTTTTAGTGTTCCGTTAAACGGAACACTTATGGAATCACTTCAGGGTCCGTCCGAACTATTCGACGTAAAAATTTGAAATTTAGCATAGAGATAGAATGAGATGGCCCAATTATAGACGTGAAGTATAAAAAGTTGAATTTTGATTCTGGAGATTAATTTCGGGGGGTAAACTGGTAAATGGAAACAAAAAAGGGCATCGTGTAGGGTATCAATTTAAAGCTTATTGTGTGTTCAAAAAAGTTTGAAACATAGGGAAAACTTTTGTATTATTGATTTCTTTGAAAAAATTGTCCTAGATAAAAGTTGGTGCTTGCATTAAAACGGCTAAGTAGTATTTTAGATTTCACGTACTGCTTATAGTAAGGGAGCAAATGTTATTTTTTCAAAATTGCATCAAGAGTAGTACCTTAATTTTTAAAGATAGAGCAGAAATAGAGGAAAAATTGTTGCAAATTAAAAACAGTTCAAGTTCTGAATTTGAGTTAGGTACCATCATTTTTAACTTTTTTTGTTTTATCAAACTCCACTGGTGAAATTTTTATTCATGGGTTATTAGTATATTTACCAAATAATTTTAGTATGGGTCTAAAATGAAATTTTATTAAGTAGTTACTAATCAAATGTTATTAATCATTTAAGTAAGCAAACAATTAAATGCATTGCAAAAACGGCTGACATAAAGAACATTAGTTTGTAATGATAATAATAATAATAAAAATGAATAGTATAGTGATTATCGGATACTGTATTAAACGATACTGTTAACAATATGTTTTTTTTTAAATTATTATTGCATAAATAAAGTAAATAAGTCACAATTCAAAAAAGTCGAGATAAAAGAAAAAAATGTTTTTTGGAACCCGCATTGAGAATAAAAAACGAAACAAGTTAAAAATTAAGATATAAAACTCAAATTTTGTATTTGGGTCAGGTTCTTAACATAACAAACGGTATTTATGACAAGTATGTCATTTACCGAATTGTTTTCACGGCCTACTTTGTAAAAAGCAAAGTGTTTAATTTTATACGTCTTTTTAGAGTAGGTGTTTGAACTTCTGCTTTCCAGATAAAAATGAAAAATAAATTATTAGTTCTTCCACATAGTATGAAAAAAGTTGGATTCTGTCGTGATTTTCATTAAAAAACATTTTGAGAAAAATGTGTTTAAATATGTGTGCAACACCTCGATACCTAAACCGATCCTTGTCCCTTAAAAAATTTAAACATTTTGCAACTATTTAATAAAATTTCAATTTAAACCCATGCTTAAGTTATTTGGTAAATATACTAATATCGCATGAATAAAAATTTCACCAGTGGCGTTCCGTTTTAATAAAAATCGCGTTAAAAAAAAAAAGTTAAACATTAAGATGCCTAACTGAAATTTAGAACTTAGACTAGGTTTTTAATTTGCAACAACTTTTCCTTATGAAATTTTGCTCTATCTTTAAAAATTAGGTAACTTACTCTTGATGCAATTTTGCATTTGCTCCCTTACTATAAGCAGCACATGAAATCTAAAATAATATTTTACCGTTTTAAGGTAAGCACCAGCTTTTATCACGAAATTTTTTTCTAAGAATCAATAACAAAAAAGTTTTCCATATGTTGCATACTTTTTTGGACCCACTGTATATATATATATATATATATATATATATATATATATATATATATATATATATATATATATATATATATATATATATATATATATATATATATATATATATATATATATATATATATATATATATATATATATATATATATATATATATATATATATATATATATATATATATATATATATATATATATATATATATATATATATATAATGTTTTTTATGCATTTTTTAAACATTTTTCGGGAAAAACGCTTACAAATTGCTGTCCCGCCCCGTATCACCAAAAAGATCGTAAAAAATTACGAACATTGAGAAATACGGGTAGGTTTTCTTATAACTGCTGAACAATTGCTTTTAGAGGAAAAGTTTTTCGACAAAAAATATTTCTCATGATGGAAGGAACAACTTTTGATCTTACACGTTTTTCAAAATTATTATTTTGGTTCAGTCGAAACGCTCCCCACTCAGCTTCGCGCATACGCGATGGGCGGTGATACGGCGGCGAGTAGCGTTGCAGACGGGCGGAGATAGGGCGGTCGAGGTTTGCTCAGGTTAAGTGAGGGGCTGATGGCATGGAACACTAATTGTGCTAATAGCTTGCACTTGATCGCTTTTTTAAACGATCGATGACGTTGCCGTTTAAAAATTGTCCTGAATACGTTTAGCAAGAAAAATTGGCTTTAGGTTTAGGGATTTATAAATATTATGGGTGTGATCTCAGTGGCGGAGGCGTGCATGCAGAGTGGTACCGAAACTTCAATAAGTTGTTACGAATACAACTAGTCTTTGAGTCTTATTGTTGTAAAACAAATAAAAGAATGATGTAAACTGTACGGTATGTCGAAGATATACTGGTAGAGGCGCAGATATTCTCAAATAAATAAAATTATCCCACCCTCGTAACTATGTGTACCAAAAAGTTATCGTGAGGTACTGTTTAAATGTCGGTGTAATGTTTCAAACAAATTACGCGGGGTACCGTTATATTGGAGTTGGTTTGGTGATGCCACAAGTTTAATGGGATTTTAATGGGTTGTTATTTTGCTATTAAAAATTTATTAAATTTATTTTATTTAAAATAGCTTAAAATAATTACTTTTATCATTGCAAATTATTACAGCCCATCCTTAATATTGAACTTTGTAACGCCTTGTAGTAGGTAAACAATACAATTACAACCTATAAAATTATTCAGTTTTTCTTGACCTAAGCCAATTCATTTTCATTTCTCCCATCCTTGATCGTATTCATTTTAAGTGTTATATTGTTAAATTCACACAATTTATTATTACTATAATTAGAATAAATTGATAGGTCCAATGCCCTTTGAAATGCATATTCCATTATTTGTATTGTTAGTGTTAAATACTTAGTTAAGGATTAGTATTAAAACATTATACCATGCATCATCAAAATCGCAACAGCTATAAATAGAAAATCGATCTTAAATTCAGGTTTTTGGAAATAACAACAGGAATCCAAAGTTCATAATATTAAGACACAAAAAATTACGTGAGAGCAAAACAAGAATGACCAAATATATTTGAAACTACTTTAAGGGTTAAACAAGGATGAGTTCACTCTGTTTTCTCGTTGGTACTGGAAGAAGCAAATAAAGAAGCAAAGAAGGAGGCCAAAGCGTATGTGGTAGGGTACTGGAGAATGGAAAGGGTGCAAATGGCAGAGCTGTGCTACGCGGACGACATGATTTTAATAGACAGGAATGAGAAAATAGTGAACGAAAATCTGGAAATCTACAAGAAAGAACTGCAAAAGATAAATAAAGGAAAAAAAGACCACCATAATAGGAAAGAAACAACAACAACATATAATACACATTGAAAAAGTAAATTTAGAACAAGTTACAAAGTTGAAATCTCTAAGTTTAGTAATATTAGAAGATGAAATAAAGGATCGAATATCACCGAGAAGAAGACTATTTAACAGTATCAAAAATACGTTCCTACCCTAAGAAATTAAAACCTAAGTATATAAAAGAGTAGTATTTTAACACCAATAGTCACTGCGTAGAAACATAGACTTTGACAGATTATATGAAACGGAAATTGGGATGACAAAAATGTGATTTCTAAGAAGAACCTAAAACAAAAATGGATAAAATTTGGAAAACAACACACCGACAAAAATTGAAGCTAAGACCAATAGAAGAAAGACAATTAAGATGGTTCGGCTACGTAAAAAGGATAAACAGAGGACATAGTAGTGAGACAGGTATTTGAAGCTAGATCAAGCAAAAAGAAGTTCAGGGGTTAGACCTAGAAGACTATGGTTGGAAGACGTAAGATCGACAGCGATCAAGAGGTATATGAAATGGGAAGAAGTTCATCTGACAACGCAGGATGTCTGTGGAAAAGAATATCAAAAGGCTGAAGTTCATCAAACACCCTACACCCGTAAGGGTACCAGGGTGCAAGGATTAAGAAGTAAGTAGCCAGGTTATACAGGCAAGAGTTGGTGGAAAGAAATCACTAGTAAATAAAAAAGTAGGAAGAAGCGGAGAGCATAGTAACATAAACATTAATGATGAATACAAATGTTAGTTGGGAATATACATATGTTTTACTTTTGAAATTTTTTATGTTACTATTTTTAGTACATGAATTATTGTCTTTACTTTTGTAATGAAAGGCAAATAATTTTAAGTAGTTTTGAATGTATCCCAATTTTTTAAAACTTTTATAAGTGGACGAATACTTATTCTTCCTACTGTAAATGGGTCAGTAAATTAGTGAGATTTTAGGTATTTTTTAAAAAATCGTATTTATCATTAAGAGAAATACAAACCTTTCCAGTTTTCTGCAAATGAAGGTTATCTAAGACTTTCTTATTTAGGCAGACTAGGTCAGTCCCTAAACTTCTTTAGTTAACTGTTTAAAGACACAAGGCTCTTAAAGAAAATGATATACGGGTGATTTTTAAGTAAAATTTCCTAAAAGGTATGCTTATTTTAATATATATGTATGTAAGTAGATCCGGGATAAACATATTATTAATAAAATAAATTATATACCTTAAAAGCTGCTTTTTAAAATAGGACAATAATTATTTCCGCCGGGGTCTAAAATATACCATAAATAATTTTTTTGTGATACATAACATTTAAAAAAGAACATTTATTTAGCTTGTCGGACTTCGCTAACGACTTTTTTAATTTATCTTTTATTTTCCTAGGTGTTTCTTTTAACGCAAACTAAGTATTATTTGCATATTTAAAAAAAAAGTAACAAATTTGTTGATTTTTTTAGCGTCTTGACCATTTTGAAATTAATGGTGGAATCTGCTTGTTTAATAACCGGTTTAACTTTGCACAAAAATAAAAAAAGCTTATTACAATATTGCCAAGAAACTTTATTAATGTGTTTGTTGTAATGTTAATTTGTAAACTATTAGAATGAAAAATTAGAAATACCTTATTTGCTGTTTTTTTTTAATTTTTATTTCATTGTTATAAATCAGCATAATCTTCCCATTATACATAATATTTTTAGTCCATAATGGTTTTAAAACAATGAAACTATTTATTTCAAATTGATTTGGTTGCATTTAAAACTGTGTTATAAATGTTTATACGCATGCGCTTTTATAAAAATACTTCCACTCAACCGTTTTAAAGCGAACATACAAATATTTGTATGTTCGCTTTAAAACGGTTGAGTGGAAGTATTTTTATAAAAGCGCATGCGTATAAACATTTATAATACAGTTTTAAATGCAACCAAACCAATTTGAAATAAACAGTTTCATTGTTTTAATGTTACTATACTTTCAATGTTTAAATGATACTATATAGTAACTTTTAAAACCGCGAACTTTAAAAACGAGTTAAGAAATTTATATTTTGATTTTGAGGTAAAATTTCATAATTTTGAAACCTTATACATCATTACAAATAAAAACCTAAACAACAAAAACACGTAAAACTAATAGATTGTCTTCGGGGTCGCTTTCTAAGATCTTCTACTATAACGGTACAATAACTCTATGACTCTATACATGGTTCTAAAAAATCGATGCGGATTAAATCCCAATTTATTTTTAATTCAAATTTTTAGCACGATCACTCTTTTTTTAATTACTTGACGTCAATGCACATCCTCTGTTATTACTTCTCAGCTATCAAGTATGTATAAAAAAAACTACCTGTTTCTATAATAACTGAGAAAAGGTGGTTAAACAAAACTTAGTACGTCTTAACAATTTTTTTTTATAAAATAATAGCAGCGTGAACAAAAAAAATTGATAAAGTGCAGGCTATTCTTGCACAATTAGTGTTCCGCGCCATTAGCCCCCCACTTACCCTGAGCAAACCTCGGCCGCCAGATCCCCGCCTATGTGCCGCGCTAACCGCCGCCGACGGCACCAACGCTGTATCACATCGCTTATGCGCGGAGCCAAATTAAAAATTTTGAAGAATGTGAACAAAAGTTGTTCCTTACATCGCGCGAAAAATTTTTTGTTAAAAAACTTTTCCTCCAAAACCAATGGTTTAGTAGTTATAAGAAAATAAACAATTAAATTGTTTATACCGATTAATCGCGCTAGAATTTTTCAATTCTGTTAATTTTTGTTCAATCTACACCTAATTCTTAATGTTCATGATTTTTTTCAGATTTTTCTGAGCAGTCCTTCTGGTGATAAAGGTGGGGGACAGCAATTTTTAAGCGTTTTTCCCAAAAAAATCTTTAAAAAAATGCATACAAAAATTCGTCATATATACTGTTGAATTCGTGCTTCAACAGACTTTCATTCGATACCCTACACGATGCCCTTGAAAAAATGTTTTTTTCCATGTCCCACTTTACCCCCTGAAATACACACCCAGTTTTTATACTTTACTCTACCTCTGCGCTAAATTTCAAATTTTTACGACTAATAGTTTCAGACACCGAAGTGATTCCATAAGTTTTCTGTTTCACGGAACACTAAATAGTATGTATTATCAACTTTATTAAGCTTTAGTAGAATACTAGTAGTAGTAGTAATAGTAATAAAAACATTTATTTAGCAAATACTACAGATACAAATTTTTAATTTAATTTTAACAATTTTACCATTAATATTTTTTAAATTATTTCAAAATTTTTATTGTTTTACTTTTTTTATTTAACAAACATGATTTTAATAATTTTTTAAATTTATTTGAGAGAATTTTAAAATTGAATATTTATATTTAAACTGTTATATTCACTTAAGCCTTTATAAAACACCTATTTGTAATTTAAATGTTTTGTCATTTTTCCTAAACGAAAATTTCCGTTGTTACGTGTAGAATAATTATGATTTTCGTAATTTTGTGTTACAAAACTATTTAAATGAGAATGTTTGACTTTATAAATAAAAGCACAGATAGAAAAAATATTTCATTTTTAATATTTAACCTTTTAAGTCTATTTAAAACTTATTTTCGTATTTTTATCCATTTTTAAAATTATTGGCATTATCTTATTTTGTACAAATGGGGCAGGTGTTACTTCCTGTCGAAAATGTGAGAAGTAAGTTCTAAAGTGCGCTTTATTACTGCCCAGGAGTTCATGGTGGTGATCTTGAACAACTTTTAAAGTAATAAGAGAAATACGTGTACTAAACCGAACTAAGAGACGAACTTCGGATTTGCGTTAAACTGTTTCTTCTTTGAAGACCTTTAAAATGAGGTACCTCACGGCATAAGGCTGATTTAAAATTTTTGACCTCAACTCCCTGGCGTCGCCCTTCAAGGTGGTTGAAAAAGTTAAATTACATGAAAAAGTAGCGTTATGAACCAATAAGATACACCTTCTTTTTGTCTCTATCTTTCCTAATAGCAAAAATATTAGCCCATACTAAGACCTTTCGGACATCCTGTATTTTTACCCTTAATATAAATTAAAATATGAAAACATTTTAATAGAGCATTTTGACAAAATATTTGGCATATCATTTATATAAATAATAAATAATAAAGGTCTTAAAATAGTTCCTTGGGACAATCAGCAAATCCCGAAAAGTAAATTTTCTGTGTACCGTCACTGATTTAATTATAAAAAGAATGCTTTACTCTGCTACTTAATGTTAAATGTTAAAAATGTTAAATTTATGAAAGCATCTGTTTTTACATTGGATGGCTTCTGTGTTGCTCATCAGATTTAATAAAATTTATCTTAATTAGCTATTAGGCGATCACTTCATTCTGTCGTATTCTTGTCTAGGATACTAAATAATAAAATTGAATGTTATAGGCCTCACAGATTATATAAAAATGAGGGTAACTAGATTGGGGCTAGGAGGTCTAATCTCTTTCTAATGGTAGCACCGCTGACAAATATCCTTTTTTCGTCACCGTTTTATCCAATGTTTAAGAATTATAATGCTATAGAACAGTGGTTCCCAAATGGTGGTCCGCGGACCCCTAGGGGTCCGCAGGCTATTTTGCGGGGGTCCGACAACCTTTGCTTTGAAACACTTGATGCCCTTTTGCACGACGTATGTGTGAACAAACTTTCTCTGAATACATTCTGCTAAAATCCAAACAAAGAAATCAGCTTCCGTTCAGATTTACTAAGAGGGTTTAAGATTTAGTACTGGTTTAAATTGAAATCTTCTAGTTGGTCAGTTATGTTTTGACAGGTTTTTGTCCTGTCATTGTTAATAAGTCGTTATTAAAAACTTATGAATTATTCTGATATTTCACCGATTTGCTTGGTTTCCAAATGATTTTCATATTAGAACGAGTTGCTGTAATGAAGTTAGTTCTATTTTTCTCAAAAGTACTTACTAAAATTGCCCTTTTCTTTACAAATTTGTGAGAAAGCTCAAAAATAAGTTCATAGCATAAAACTTACGTTCAGATTCACTAAGAAAGTTTAAGATTTAGTACTGGTTTAAATTAAGTTCTTATAGTTGATCAGTTATGTTTTGACAGGTTTTTGTCCTGTCATTGTTAATAAGTCGTCATTAAAAACTTATGAATTATTGTGATATTTCAGCGATTTTCTTGGTTTCCAAATGATTTTCATCTTGGAACTAGTTGCTGTAATGAACTTAGTTCTATTATTGTTGAAAGTACGTACTAAAATTGTCCTTTTCTGGATAAATTTGCGAAAAAGCTCAGAAATAAGTTCATAGTATAAAACTTAGTTGTCTTATTCTTACACTTGTCAGTTTAAAACTTTTGGTTGTCAAATTAGACCGCACTACGTTGGAGAATCTGGCTGTTCAAATCTTAGACCAGATTTAGAAAGAACTATGACAGGAAAAACAGTATTTCATTCTTCTCATTAAAATCCAAAACTGATGATTGATATATTATATTTTTTCTGCTAGAAAAGAGAATATATTTTGTTCAGTTTAGTTCAGTTTTTCAGTTACTTTTATAGGATACCGTTTTTATTTATAAATAGCATGATGCCTTTTGGTGCAAATTGCCAAGCCATATTAAAGGTATTGAATAAATCGGCACTTTTGAAATAAATATTTTTTTAACAAAGGTTGTTTCTTTTATTATTTTTGAAGCTAAACTGTTCATGGGGGTCCGCATGTTACTAATTTCTAATTTTGGGGTCCAGAATTTCGAGACATTTGGGAACCACTGCACTGCTATAGAAAACAGTGTAGATCGATTTTGTTGCAACTTTGCTCAAATTAAAAGGATATGTGTCTAACTTTTTCTTTATAGCACCTATAGGTATACATTACCATTGTTATGATTACTTTTTTTTAGGTTGTGATAATTTTATGCCTTCTTTTTCCTTATCCTATAATTGGTTAACCTGTTAGATATTGTAAATAAATAAATAAATAAATGAACTTGCTAAAACATCTGTCGAAAAAGTCATAAGGGTAATTATTTTCGTTTAGAACTTTTCAATTTTTAAATCATCTCTATCAGAACTAATCAGTTTGACTGTCATGTCATAAAGCAGTAAAAAGCACCGGTATGTTAAGTTTTTCTTCCTCTCATGATTACACTGTAAACATGTTTACTTGAAATAAATTTGCTGATATCTTTTATAAAATTTGTTAATTCATTATATTCGTGCCAACTTGGAAACCTGTACACATAATTTTTTTCAAAACTAATCGAAGAGTGGTGCAAGAAGTCTAGTATTTTTCTAAGTACCTATATATTTATATCTTTAACATGCATGCTTTCTTACAAATTAATTATAATGCTTTACGACGAACAACGGGACTGAATGAAATGACATTATTTATATCCAATCGGTTAAATCGGAACGGAATTTCACGATGTTCTTATTACCTACGATATACTTAATGCCCAAAAATATTCACTTTTACCAAAATTGTTCCTGTTTTATTTTTGATTTAGGAGCTGTTTTGATTACACGGAAAGTTGGCATTCGTGGATAGATCACAAGAAACTATGATAGGGTAGTGCCCGTTATAGTACCCTAAGTTGCACCGTTTAGATGCTATTCTCTCTGGGTACCCGCTAGAGAAATATCTGATATCCTTGTGAAGTAGTTCTATCCCTACAACCTAAACTTCATCTCTTAACTCTGATTAACTATCGCGTACTACGGTAGGTTAATCAGTCTACCGGGTATTCTACCCATCTATGTATGTGCTTCATCCGTGCTCCATTCTGCCGTCATAACGAAGAGGGCAGCACGTATATATGGGTTTCCATATATACTTACTGCCCTCTTCGTTATGACGGCAGCATTGGGAACGCTTCAGGAGAGCGAGGTGGTCAAGAAAGTATAATACCATTAGATTATTTATTTTATATGTTATATAAACATTATTATTTAATTTTATTTTCGTTAATACATAACATTTTAAAGCTTAAAAGAAACAGCTCAGAATAAAACTAAATGGGCAGTCGTTGACATCATTAGCAAATGTATATTATTTAATGTGAAACCAACAAAAGAGAAAAGTTCTTTATTTACTTATTTCGTAGTTCTTTTACTGGTTTATCAACTACCATATTTCCCTTTACAAAAAATATTAAATAACCATATAGACACCGTACAACTGACGACTTATTTAAATTAAACCAAAAAATTTGCATAATTTACATATTAAATTAAATATTTATAACGTCAGCGAGAATTTTATGAAAATATCATTAACAGACTAATTTGAAAAAATTATTTAAATTACAATATAAAGTTAATTATTTTACAAAGGAATTAAGTCGTCTGCCGCTGCACAAACAATGTGAACATTATGAAATATATAGTTATTATACATATTAGGAATATATTACTTCAGCTTCTTAATTAATTATTATTTATAATACCATAATTAAGATTGGAAATTAATTTAAAATTACGTACAAACAACCGCCTTATTTACCAAATTTAGTCCGGTTTTTATTGTGCCGCGAACTGCACCTTCTAGTTCACTGGGTTTGGTCACGTAGTTAATATTTTTGTTATTGAATTTTGCCCTTAATTTTAATAATTTTTTACGTTTTATCGGCTTCATTATTGACCATGTTGCGACAATGTAAAGTTCCACACGAAATAAAATTGAATTTTTAAATATTTCTTTTCGATAATTAGAAAAAAATGGACAAGTTCGCGTGCGACACAGTAGCGGACCCAGGGGGGGTTCACGTTTTTTCAAAAATATGTTTTGTCGAAAACATAACTTTCTCGATAATACAGTAAGTCGAAAACTGGAGGTGTTTTCTGTTTTTTTTTTTGGAGACCAACACGAAATCGGTTCGTTGATGTTAGTTCCAGATCATTTTCTGTCTTTTTATATTGACATTTTCTACGCTAGTAGAGTCCATAATTTAATTTTTAAAACATTATGTTCTCGGAAAACGAGTGGAAAATTTTCTAGGTCTGTTTCCGAATAAGCATCTTTCAATAAAGCTGTATTTCGACAAAATTTACTTAATTTAACATCGAAAAAACGTTTTTTGGAAAATAGACAGTACACGCGAGAGGACCAATAATTGTTTGATTAATATAAAAGTGTAAATATTCTAGCATTTTTTTTATTTATGCCTTCTGCTCATTTGGAGGGATATGCTTGCATAAATAAAACTTTTCGAAAACCAATTCTTCACATGTTCTTTAAAGCACTTTTCAAAAATACATTTTTTCAGAGAACATCTTCTTCAAGAAATTCTTTTCAAAAATTAATTTTTTCATGCAGCAGTTTTTGGAAAAAGTAATTTACGAGAAAGTAACGTATTAAACCTAAGGAAACCTGATGAAACTCAAAGAAAGGTCGTTTAGGTTTGTTAAGGACCGTTTTCGACCTTTTTTTATTTAACATTTTCCAAGCTAGTAGAGTTCATGTTCTAATATGAACTGTTTTTAAAAAAATACATTTTCGGTAATTGTATACCTATTTTTGAAAAATTATTTATTAAATACATTTTTGAAAAATGTGATTGAAAAATTTCATAAATCCTTTTTCAAAAGAGAATTTTTTGGAAAAGCTGTTGAGATATTTTTGAAAAAAGGTACTTTTGAAATAGGGTTTCATTTTCGAAAAATTTGGTAAATCCGTTTTCAAAAAAACTGTTTTTCCGAAAAAAATTCTCTCAAAAAAGATGTTTTTTTTTGTTTAACAAAAACCTTATTTGGTTATTAGTTTCCTTTAGTAAGGAGTTTTCTCAGAAACAATCTAAGAGCATGTACGTAAATGAAAAATGACAAAAAGAGCTTGCTTGCATATTCGTATTATATATCTGTTATTCATATTTTTGTGGTATAATTTATATAGACCTTATATATACAGCAACTGTTTGTTTTTATTTATAATATTAACCGGAACATGTACGAATGGTTGATATTTATGTTAAAATATTTATTTTTATAATATAAAATTCGCTATTGAAATCCTTTTTGTAAAATGCTGGCGCCCGCTCCCTAAATCCGCGCCTGAACTATTCGATGTAAAAATTTGAAATTTGGCACAGAGATAGAGTTTGGTGGCTCAATTATAAACGCGAAGTATAAAAAGTTCAACTTTGATCCTGATTGTTAATTTGAGGGGTAAGTTGGTAAATGAATTCAACAGCGTCGTGTCGTGTAAATTATGATATTAATATAAATAGTAATAAATATTTAACTAGAACAAACGCTGGGCGAATGAAACTAGTGCGCAAGTTGACATAAATAATGCCTTCTGCCCTACTTTTAAATTATGCACTTTAACAAATTCATAACAAATAGTTTTATATTGCTAGAATTGAATATTTTGTTGTTGCCCCTTGTTAACACTGACCTAGTTCAAGGGACATTAATATTAAAATCACCGGGAAATTTTATTTAATTACTGCAGCTAGATCATAGAGTATTTGTGGCTTTAGCTATCCAGTTGTTATTCAATTTTTTGTTACTTACAACTTGTTATTTACTACGTTAGCAATACTAAGACTGGGTTGACATAGCTCTCGAACCTTGCGCTAAATTTCTAATATTCTCATAACCGTTTATCCCTCTATTCCTCACAATTTGTTCTACATACATAAGCGTGTCTTGCGTCCAATCGCACAAACAATTTAACCAAAACCTCATTTTCCCAAGGAGTTCCGTGCAAAGACTTTTTCTCAGATTTTAAAATTGAAGAAAAAAAGTTGAAAGTTTGAAATTTAGACGTGAAACAAGTTGGTATTTCTTTTTTAGTGTCTGACTCCCCTACTTACTTTTGACTACTTCATTTCATTGTCTGTCTTGACTACCACCGTCTATTCCATTTTTTAATAACGGCCCAAGCATTTTAATTCACTCTACTTTGTATATTTTCAAAAAATACTGAGTAACTAAAGAAAGGAATGAAAATTGTATTTCTTTGTTGCAGATTCAAGAAGCGGGAGACCAAGAATGGAAAATAAAAAGTGTTAAAAGTCTGCAGTTTTAGAAAAACAGTTAAACTTGTTTAGAAATAAAATAATATTTGATTTTAATCCTGCCCAACAAAATAATTTAGCAGCTTCGGAAATTTCGGAACTGTGTGTTCAGAATAACATTCATCTTTATTAACATATAATATAAATTTTAAATTGTCACTTAAAATCTATACCTATTCAAAATGGTGATAAAGCCGAACATAACTTCAATCCCGAGGGTAACATTGAGAAGATGTTCCAGGGTTGACACTGAACGTCCTGAGGATATTCTGATGAATTTAGGCAGGCGAGTGTCCGAATCTCTGGGTGTTAGAAGAGTAAAGAATCTTTACGTGAATAGTAGGCGAAGTGATGTTCCAAAATGGAGTAAGTAGAGATTTTTAATTTTGAGATCTACAAAAAATTTTCGAAAATATATTTTGAAGTAACAAATTTTCGATTTTATCTTTTAAAAACACTGTCAAATTTTAAAAAATACATCTAAGATTTTTTTTGAAAGCAATTTTGAAATGATTTTTTTTAAATATGCCTACATTGTAGAAAGATGATTTTTTACAAAAAAAAAAATAATAAATCACGCTAGAATTGTCCAACACTAACCTATTAACAATTTATAATTGCTAAAAACTCATTGTATCCGTAGGGGAGACCGGTGACAATTGTAACAAGTGTCAATTGTAACATTCAGTATACGTCCGCCCGCTGCCGGATTATCGCGAACCGAGTTACTCATGTTCAACGGTTGTTGACAGATCTTTCTTTAGAGTGTTAGTTGTTTTAAGAATTCTGATGAATACTGTTGTTGCGATCTGAAACGTGACTTTCAAGACGAAAAGTAATTATTTATTTTTATTTTCTTTTGTAAATAATTTCTTAACCATATTTTCAATACATATTTAAAATATACCACTGAAATATGGATTATATTGACTAGATAATCTTATAATAAGAACACTTTAGGAGTTAGATTACATAGTTTAATAATGTAAACAAATCATATATATCCTTTGGTGTCAATTGTAACATGAATAAAGGTGACGATTGTAACATGTTACAAGTGAAACCAATGTAAAAAGTGTGTATCATCATAATGTATTTCTTTATAGAACGCTTTACAATATGAAACCAAACATTTGTGGAGACCTCATACCGTGCAAACGGAAGAAAAAATACTCGTATATTAACTTAAAATTAATAATTTGTAAATTTTTCCCATAAGAGTAAGCCAAAAATTTTGAGTTAAAACAGTCTTCTTCCGCACGAACGATATACTTAACTCAGGTGAAGAGTAAGGTATTTTAGTAATGTTAACATACCTACGTTTCTTATCTAACATTTTAAAAGAATATTTTACTTTGCATTTGTATATTTTCAAATATTGTTATTTATATTTTAATAGAAGTTACTAATACAGATTGTTACGAATTTGTCGTTTTTTTTTTGGTATATTTTTGTCGACTTTAACAACAGAAAAAAACTACTTTTTTATTTGTGTTACTCTTTGTTTATTTTTTAATGTTATTACTGCTGTCACTACTGACACCTGTGTCCGTTACAATTGCCACCAGTCGGGTGTCAATTGAAACACTTGTCATTGACTTGAATTATATGTTCTAAATAAGAAACTAGATATTTTTTCTACATTCTGAATTTATTAGGTTACTTACAAAGCTCGGGGACATCCTCAAAAAAAAATCAATAAATTAGAACTGACAGGTCAGGTTGTAAAAAATCACATGTGTTTTTTGTTACAATTGTCACCGGTCTCCCCTACTTAAAAAAAAAACTAATTACTTGAGATACGATACTAATTTTCTACGTATTTCAAAATGTCTTAGGTTTGCTCAGGTTAATCTCGACTGCCCCACGTAAAAACAGAAAAGAGCCCATTTATTACTTAGTTTTTTGGTATTATTCGCATAAAAACGGGTTTCGTCACTATTATAACACTAAAATGTGAAAAATTGCCGACATCTAAGAAACCTTTCTTCCCATTTAAGATTTTCAAGGGGGTGGATGTGACGGCTTAGGGGATGATTCTACCACAATGAAAATAACATTACTTCACTCCTGTTTTATCGTATCTAAGAGGTCTATTCAATCTCGATATTTCTTGTTACTTTAATTTGGGTTTGCTTGGGTTTGATATTGAATATTTTGACATTGAAAATAACAGAAAAATTTCCAGTGTAATTTTGACGGAAATTCAAGGAGGAAAAATATTTCCGGAAATTTTTCTCGAAAACGATTCGAATTAAAGCTTGTGATTGGTTAGAAAAGTGGGTGCGAAATTTTTCACAAAATATATAATAATTTTTAGATCATCTTCAAATAATTTTAACTCCTTTTAAATCTAAATTTAAAATAGAATTTATATTAGAAAAAGAAGAGGACCGAAAATAGACCCCTGTGGGACACCACGTGTGATATTTCTAAAAGAACTTTTTGGCGGGTTATGCACAACCACATAATGGTATCAGTACTTGATTTGAAATCAATAGGGATACCCCTAATCGTTATGGTTTATCGACTACTTGGACTTGCATACCCTTCGATCGTAAATATTTACGGCCAGATTATCCAACGCTAGTCCGGTCTAATTTGACATCCAGAAGTTTTAAACTGACAAGTATAGGAATAAAACAACTAAGTTTTATACTATGAATTTGTTTGTGAAGTTTCTCGCAAATTTATAAAGAAAAGGGAAATTTTTTTAGTATGTACTTTCGACAGTAAAAGAACTAAATTCATGCCAGCAACCCGTTCCAAGATGAAAATCATTGGGAAACCAAGCAAATCGCTGAAATATCAGAATAATTCATAAGCTTTTAATGACGACTTATTATTACCTATGACAGGACAAAAACCTGTTAAAACATAACTGATCAACTATAAGTGCGGGTAGAAGATCTTAATTTAAACCAGTACTAAATCTTAAACCTTCCTAGTGAATCTGAACGTTAGTTTTTATAAGTTTTGTGTACTGAAATAATAGTTTAAAAATTAACTCTCTTTCTTTCAAGCTATTGCATTTTGCCTATTTTTGAACATTTTAATGTTTTCAAGCAAATATTGAAAACAGAGGACACTAATCAAAATATGCAAACAAATATGAAATCTGCCGAAATATGCAAATATGAAATTTTGCATTCGCATATATCATCCGGGCTTTAATTATTATTAACATAGAGCACCAAATTCCCGATTCTTAAATAGTATATTACATAACAAGTGTTGAAAGTGACATTTTTCACACGACTGGGAATGTTGTCGCACGAGGCGACAGCCGAGTGCGATAATCCCACGAGTGTGCGAAAATTACTTTCACACGAGTAATGTACAATATTTTTCCTACGACCACAAAGATATTTACAAAAAAACCTCAATTTCTGTCTTTTAAAACCCTCACTTTCAACACTAATATTTTCATCAAGTGTGCTGAAAATAAAACAAATGAAATTGGCACCATCTATTTCAATGTCATGTTGACAAGTACTTTTCAACACACGTGTTGTAAAGTGCTTTTCAACACGCGTGTGATATAAGGCACTTTCTCGCCAAGTTAACCGTGCTTTTTTCTCACTTTCATAGGTGGTCGTAGGAAAAATATGTTAACCCAATTTCGAGTTTGTTTGTTTGTTAATATAAGCAAATATAAAAAAATATATCTATCTATTATTAAATAATTTCCATAAAAACAAAAATTAAAAGTGGTTATGATTACATACCTGAAAGAAAAATGTCTGCTTGTGCTTCTGTGACATGTTTTTATGCTTAACAAAACATGTTATTTAATTATAATTGAGACTAAGATAATCATAAATTAGAAATATATTTTCTTTGGTTAAACGAACTTTAATAAAAACAATAATAAACACGTGCCCACCTAGTCGCCTGAAAAAATAGATAAATAACAATAAAATTAAAAAGTTGCAATGATTTTTTCCTACTATTGTCCCGTGTCGGGGTTACAGGGGTAAATAAATTATTTTACCGTATACAAAACACTTATATTTAGCAGTAAGGATAACAAACCTAATATTAATATCGCAAAAGATTGAACGTTTTTAGTGCTCTGTAAAACGGAACACTTATTAAATCACTTCGGTGTCCGTCGGTGTGTCTGTCACAGGCGATTTTCTCTAAAACTATTCAACGCAAAAATTTGAAATTTGGCACAGAGATAGAGTGTGGTGGCCCAATTATAGAAGGAAGTATAAAAAGTTGAATTTTGATTCTGGGGGTTAATTTCAGGGTTGGTTGTCAGATGAAAGCTTGTTGAAGCACGAATTTGACTATATATATATATATATATATATATATATATATATATATATATATATATATATATACAGTGACCGGCAAAAAGTTGGACACATATGGGAAAATTTTTTATTATTGGAATATTGAAAAAACTTTTTATGCCGATTGTCTCTGCATGATGGGTAACCTAAAAATTCATTTTGACATTTGTTACGTGATTACTCGTTTGCCGGCAAAATTGAAAAAAATATATATTGTCATGGAAAACTGGTATTAGGTGACAAGATATTGAAAAAAGTTATTAGAAAAAAGTGTTTAGATTTTAATTTTATACTTCTTGACAAAGTCTGGAGCCAAAATTTTAAAAAAAAATATTTTACATTTTTTGAAAAAAAATGTACAATATTAGTTTCATATTCCCATGAATTTAATAAAAATGTGTTAAATGGTCGAAAACCAAGGTAATAACCTATTATCTCAACATTTTTGTTATTACTTAAAAGTTTTATTTGATAAAATTTAAAATTTAGCTTTTTTCCATGTACTTGGGTGTGGCCAGGCCCTGTATCTGGCAACCATATTTACCATTTATAGTTACTTCTGGAACAATATGCTTACGAAAGACCGTTTGCTCTAATTTTGAAGAAATTTTAACGTGTCTACCAAAATGGTTGCCAGATACAGGGCCTGGCCACACCCAAGTACATGGAAAAAAGCTAAATTTTAAATTTTATCAAATAAAACTTTTAAGTAATAACAAAAATGTTGAGATAATAGGTTATTACCTTGGTTTTCGATCATTTAACACATTTTTATTAAATTCATGGGAATATGAAACTAATATTGTACATTTTTTTGTCAAAAAATGTAAAATATTTTTTTTTAATTTTGGCTCCAGACTTTGCCAAGCAGTATAAAATTAAAATCTAAACACTTTTTTCTAATAACTTTTTTCAATACCTTGTCATCTAATACCAGTTTTCCATGACAATATATATTTTTTTCAATTTTGCCGGCAAACGAGTAACTAATGTCAAAATGAATTTTTAGGTTACCATCATGCAGAGACAATCGGCATAAAAAGTTTTTTCAATATTCCAATAATAAAAATTTTTCCCATATGTGTCCAACTTTTTGCCGGTCACTGTATATATATATATATATATATATATATATATATATATATATATATATATATATATATATATATATATATATATATATATACATATATATGGTGTATTTCTTTATTAACTTTTTTTTAAACATTTTTCGGGAAAAATGCTTAAAAATTGCTGTCCCCCATCCTTATCACTAAAAGTATCATTCAGAAAAATCTTAAAAAATCAGGAACATTGAGAAGTCGGTGTAAGAAATTTTTGGCGCCTACTTTAGGTTTTTCATAAATTTAGACACAATTAGAATATATGTATGTACCATTATTTACATTTTAGAGCAATCAGACATTTCAGGGTTACTCTTAATCTGGCTTACTATATGTTGCCCCACCTACTTTTAAGAGCCGCTCGTGCCAGGCTTATGAGGCATATTTTCAAATAGATATACTATACTGAAATAATGCAATTACTAAACCTACAGAGTTTGCATATGCAATTTTAAACATCACAGCATATGACTTAATAAAATAAAGAGCATTATACCATTATTTTTCGTCATAATAAATTTTTAGCAATTTACTTTCATTGCATGGTAACGAAATTGGGAGTAAAAGTGACAAAGCCACTTTTGCTCCATAGCAAGTGTCGTAATTTCGTTCATTCATGGCTTAAAAAGTTGACAAGGCGTAGTATTTTGTGTGTAACCTCTTTGTCAGGTCGGAATACAGCTGTTGTAGTAAAATTTTAAGTGACTTTCTTAAAAGGACTTTATCCACAACCACAACTTTTCACAAATTCTGAGGCCTGTGTGTGGAAAAATTGATTATTTTCATTCGGAACAGATTTGGTCGGTGGAATTCAAACGGCCCGGAAAGCCACAGTGATAGCGCGCAAAATCGGATGTTTAGCGTTCCCTCTCTCCTTTTTTTGGCATACACACGCACCATGATACAAATAAAAGAAGATATGATACCGCGCAGGTAGGCGTGGCCATTTACGTCACGCCGTGACCAATTCCGCGATATTTTGTAAAATAAACACGTCTTTTTTAAGATCGCGCTGTGTTTTCAACTTTTTTTGGTGATTTTATATTACTTTTAGGAGATTAAAAGTAAAAATGAGATGTGCTGTGTATGGTTGTGATGTGGACAATCAATTAATAAATGTAATCAATGTATGTATTTATTTATATGATTATTTTAAATCATATACTATAAAATTTGAATTATAAGCAGGAGTCAAAGTATATTGCCAATAGAATTTATATAAAATCGCCTTTAACTAACGTAAACTCTATATTGCGCGTTATAAATTTCAAAAATAAATCATGGCACGGTTTGGTATCATATATTCTTTTATTTGTATCATGCACACCCACAATGTATGAAACAAAACAAAAAGTTAGTTATGAATGGTGTTATCTCCTCATACCTAGTTTGTTTGTGACCTTTGAACAATAAAAAAAATTGTACCTCGTTTTAAGAATTTATAATTTTGTAGGCAAACAATTAATAAGTAATTTACATAAAAACAAGATTAAAAACTATACTGATTATATGCCTGAAAGGAAAATAGCTGCTATTGATTCTCGTGACATATTCTTATGCTTAACAAAACTTGCCAGTCTTTTTATAACAAACTGTAATTTAGGCTAAACCTACTATAAATTTATAAATTAATAATAACTAATTTTTTTCATGGTTAAGTGGTCCGTAGTAAAAACAATAATTTTATTAAACACGTGGCCGTATAGTTGACTTAACAAACAAACGAAGAGCAATAACATTAAATAGATGCGGTGAGTAATGTTTTTTGCCATTGCTATTTTTTATTTATTTGTTATTAAAAACCAATGACTTTCCAGTGAAAACACATAAAAGAGTTGCAACAATTCGACAGTCGTAACGAATTTTTACGAGGCGCGGGTTGAGAAGAGAACTGCAAAATAAAATTTTGTTTTCTTTAATAAGTTATACAGGGCTTTCATTTCTAAAATAGCCACCTTCAATACCACTTGATGGCCAAGCCCTACAGAACAATGAAACGTTCGATCTTGTTGACATCGCTTTCGGGCATGATTTCTGGTGGCACAAACACATTACTACAATAACCACATCAGCAGCTAAAAAGCATGGTTGTCTCTTTCGGGCCAGATAATACTTCTCCCCCTCAACTTACACGCTCTCTATGTTTCCCAAATAAGACCTAACTTAGAGTACTGTACCCACATCTGGGGAGCGACATCACCTTCGTATATTATATCACCATATAAAAATATTATTATGAAGTAAATTCGGTTTGAACAAGAAGCACGTTAATTTAGGCATCAACGAAGAAGTTTACAACTAATATAAATTGAAGTTTACGTTTCACCTTTTAATCCCCCAACTACCTATACTTTGAAATTTCAAATGATACCCCCTACCTTGTGATCCATCATTTTAAAAGCTGCCAGAGTCCTAATAAAACCACGTAATTGACTTCGGTTGATTCCAGTGACGGCTGGTGAAATTTTAAAGTTGTATATCTCTGTTGCTACTTACGGGACTCTTGCCAAGTTAAGGTTTTTTAATAGTGAGCCTACTAGGAATGTTTTGGTAAAGAATTTTTTTTTTGTAATTTGCGAAAAATGGTGAAATTTTGGTGGTAAAAAAATGAACACGCTTAGGTTTCATTTATTATCTATTTATATGCCTACTTTTCGAGAAATTGTAAAAATTTAAGTTAGCATCCAAATTTGTAAAAAAACTGAAACGACTTGCAAGGGACCGACTCCGGATAGAAACTATAGTGCTAGAAGGCCTTAACTTACCTGGTAAATTTTAATCTGTTTATATGTTTTATAGAATTTTCAAGGCTCTTAAATCGACGTATCACAAGATGTGCCATTTGAAAATTCAAGGTAGGGGTAGCTGGATGAGGAAGTAAAACGTAAAATTTAGTAGGAGACACCAGGGTTGTTTGTTATAATTTTTAAATTATAGCCAATAAAACAAGATCTTTTAATAAAATAAAAGGTGTCCGGAAAGACGTACTCTGGGCAAATATCTTTTAGTAAAGATATATCTATTAGTAAAGATAGACACCAAATTTTAGGGGTATCTTATTGTTTAATGAATCTACTTTTTTATGTAATTTAATTTTTTCAGCCCCCTTAAGGGGCGACGCTATAGAGTTGTGGTCAAAAATTTTAAACGCAATCCAAAAAAGAAACATTTCACCGCAAACCCGAGGTCCAACTAGAAGACTTAAGTTTCAATCAGTACTTAGTATTAAATCCTCTTAGTGAATCCTGCGGTCTATGTTGAGTCTGCATATGCAAATGAAAAAAATATATAATTGAGGTCGTGACATGTAAAGTGAATGGCTTAAAATGCATTTCCCACAACAAAATCATTCTATTGCACATAACAGACAATTATAATAAAAATGGTTGACTAATCTGGAACAATTGCCATTTGAATTAAAAAAATTTCTTTGCCGTTATTTACCATAAGTGTACAACAATTATTTTACCTTGAATGTATTAAATTGATTTCAGAAGTACTTAATAAAATATATTTCACAACTTAATAGCAACAAAATCGTTTTTTCTTGCATTAGTGGGTACGTACCGTTAAGAACGTTAAAATTTATTACGGATAGGACCAAAGTGTTTCAGAAAACGCTATCTAGGTATCTAAAATCCCGAAAATAATTTATTTTTATGATAAACACTTTAAAATATTTACAAAATCTATACATGAGAGAGTAAAAAATAATTTAAATAATACAGTGCAAAATATCCTAAAAATGCAGTTTTATACTCGGAAATCAAAGTTCTTGACGCGGCGTCCATGTTGGCCAACCCACTTTCATTTAGACATGATTTTCGGCTTTAAAATTTTTAACAATAACATTATAAGCATATTAAGTATAGATTCATATTCTGAAAGTAATTTTCAGTCAAGTTTCGACGTGTATAATGATTTCTGGACTTGGATTTGGGGGGAAAGCGCAGGGGGCGTCCCCCTAGAGCATAATACAAAAAGGATTTCAATAGCGAATTTTATAAAAATAAATATTCTAACATAAGTACTAACCATTCGTACATGTTCTACAAAGTAAACATTATAAAAAACCAAACATTTGCGGTCAATGTAAGGTCTTTGAAATGAATTATACCACTATACTAAATATGAACACCAGATAATACGAATACGTAATATAAAAAATACAAGCCTTTTAAATAGCTTTTTCAAAAGATGCTCTTTTGAAAACGGATTTATGAAATTCTCCAAAACACATATTTTGAAACTACATTTTTTCACAAATATCTTTAAAAAATAATTTTTCGAAAATGGGTATACCATTTCCGAAAATGTATTTTTTTGAAAACAGCATTAGGAACATGAACTCTACTAGCTTGAATAATGTTAAATAAAAAAGACTAAAAACGATCCTGAACACACCTAAACGAACCTTTTTGAGTTTCGTCAGGTTTCCTTAGGTTTGGAACGTTACTTTCTCGTAAATTACTTTTTCCAAAAACCGTTGTTTGACAAAATTAATTTTCGAAAAGTTTTTTCGAACAAAATTATAATAAAAAATCACTTGATGTGCTAATCATGGTTTCGGTTGGTTATTTTCGGATCATACCCGAAGTTGGCAACGTGGAAAATGCTGCCGTACACTTCGATAATACATTTTTCCCCCTCCCTGTATTGTAAGCAACCTATTTTGACACTGCTTTGACAGACGGAAGTGAAAGTTACTCAACAAGGTATTGGTTGCCCTTAACGACGGGATGTAAGTCAACTTACATCCCTAGGGAAATAATAATCTGAAATTATTATAAGAATAACTTTAATTTTTGATTTCATCAACATATTACAAAAATCCGGTGATATTAATTGAAATGAATATTAATGGTACAATTATTACAATTATTCACATTATTAACAAAATTTGGAAACACGTTTTCTCGTTTCTTCTTGATGTGTATTACATTTTCTGACTCCACAGATCCTTCATTTCTAACCAATGTTTCTGTCACTGTTGAAGCACTGCAAGAGACTTCTGGCTGGGTCCTATTGTATAAAATTTTATTCGCTACTTCCTTTTTATTGTTGAGGCTCTCAGCTACGTAACTTTCCGCAATAGTAGCGGATTTCCATCCACCATGTCGCTTGATAGCTAATACATCAACTCCAGTATTTGCTAATAAAGTTGCCGACGTTCTTCTAAAAGAGTGTCCAGTATACATTTTGAAGTTCTCAAACTTTAGAAATTTCGCAATTTTACTTGGAATTGACGAAAACGTATTTTTCCCAACAGGCTGGTTTAAGCACTTTCCATTTTGATATCGCATAAAGAAGCGCGGATTAATAGTCGTCATGTGGGATCTTATATCAATGTACTTTTGAATTATTTTGAAATGACAAACCTGAGTGTCGTCACTTTTTGTCACTGTAAATGTACGTGACATTCCATTTTTGGAGTCAGGAATGGTCACAATTATGACTTCTTGACTTATTTTAACATTGTCCATTTTCATTTCACAGAGTTCATTAGAACGGCACGCCCCAGCAACTCCCATTGCCATTACGACCTTCATCAATAAGTACATATCATCGGGGGCTTCAAGCATGAACTTATTCACATCTTCCCTGTTAAACACATTCGATTTTTTGGGTCTGTAACCATCATTTTTTCTTTTCACAAATGCTCGAAGTTTTGGATACTTAGAAATATCTATATTTTCCTCTATAAAAAGGGTGGACTTCAACATCGAATACTCACACCATAAGCTTTATGGGGACTTCAGTAAAGCACTTTTCTCGTGAAAATACGCCAAAAACAAGGCTTCTGAGACTGCAGTCACCAATTCTTAAAGGATTTATATGCTGCTTCATACCTTTTTTTCGACTTTTCCGGTAGTAGAGATAAACAAGCAATATTTGCTGATTCTTCTATGTCTGAAACATCCATTTTGTCCACACAGAATCAAATAATTCGACTTCTTCAAGCTTTCCGCTATGAATTGTCAACTTGACGTTGTTGATAAAATAAAAACTGCTTATATTGCTCTGGCAACGGATCACGGCTGCCTTCATAATTTAATGAGAATGCTATCGAATGTAATGATAATAAAAATCCAAAAATATATCCAGCATTTTCTGGTAAACATACAATTCAGGGAGGGGGAAAAATGTTATATACTATATGGGATGTAAGTACATTAACCAGTCTCGGACTTTTTTGCCAGCCCTCGCTATCGCTCGGGCGCAAAATTCGTCCTCGACTGGTAAATGTTACTTACATCCCTTATAGTATAAATAACTATTATGACTTTGTTGACATTAAGTAATACCAATACAGCAATAAAATTACTACTGGTGTTAACATCCATTAGTTTCGAAATAACTGTATAATTTAAATATAAAAGTTGTTAAAATTATCAGTGCACTGGTGTATTACAATCGGCTAAATAACACATTATTATTGTATGTATACAGGGTGTCCGAAAAGTATTAGTATGGTCAAATATTTTTGCTATTAATAAAGATAGAGATACCAAATTTCAGGTGTATCTTATTGGCTAATAAATCTACCTTTTTATGTAATTTAATTTTTTCGACCCCCTTGAGGGCGACACTAGGACGTTGAGGTCAAAATTTTTTAATGTAATCCTATGCCGTGTGGTTCCTCATTTTAAAAGTCTTAAAAACTACTTTAACCCAAACCCGAGGTCCATATCTTAATTCGTTTTTAAATGGCAACCCTTTAAAAATTAAAAATCGTGAAAAAAAGTAGAAAGTTAAATACCTTTATTTCTTTAATACCTACTTTAAAAGTTGTTCAAAATGACCACCGTGAACTTCTTGGCAGTAATAAAGTCGATTTTCGTACTCTGAAGAAGTAGCACCTTCCATTCTCGAAAATGTGAGAAGTAAGTTCCAAAATCGACTTTAATGCTTCCAAAATGTCCATGGTGGTCATTTTGAACAAATTTTAAAGTAGGTAATAAAAGAAATAAAAGTATTTAAATTTATTTTCATGATTTTTAATTCTTAAGTAAAAGCTATTTTGTCATTAAAAACGAATTAAGATGTGTAGGTACTTCGGGTTTGCGTTAAACGTTTCTTTTTCGAATACCTTTAAAATGAGGCACCACATGGCATAGGTTTGCATTTAAAATTTTTGACCTCAACTCCCTAGTGTCGCGTCGCCCCTTCAGGGAGTTAAAGTTAAATTACATGAAAAACCAGATTTATATATCAATAAGATATACCTAAAATTTGGTGTCTTTACTAATAGCAAATATATTAGCCCATACTAACTTTTCGGACACCCTGTATATAGCGACCATAATATGATATTAAAAATTACTATTTTCTCCTATACAGTATTTCTATAAGAACGTGTACGACATTAAAGTAAAACAAGCCCTTATAAACAAAAACACATGCAATTTATTGAAAGCCTATTATACAAAGAGCATTTGCGCAGTTATTCTCTATACAGGGTGGTACAAAAGTAATGGGACACAAAGCAACAGCAGATTCCTTATGTCGAAATAATGCGATCCGTCAGTATTGCCCATCGTTTTATGCTATGTACAAAAAATGCATACAGACTTTCCACAACGTCGTAAAAATTTTGTAATTCTCTCGAAATTGATAACTAGATGATTGATGACTAGATTCAGATAATGTGCAGTGCAGTGTACATACAACGCATAGGGATTTTTCTCCAAAATCTTTGCCTGCAGACTATTGTAAACGCCACTCATGTTAGCTGCACCATCGTAACCTTGACCTCGTAGTTCTCGTAGTTCAATTTATTGTTTTCAAAAAACAATAATAACCGTTTTACTATGTCTTCAGCCGATTGCCTATCATTCTTCAAAACTAAGAAAAACTTCTCTTATAACATCACGAATAATGTTTACATTTTCGGCGTCTTTGATTAGACTGACAAATCTTATTACAAAACTCAATTGATCAATTTTCACATCTTGGGTCGAAGCCATTATTACTGAAAAAAATGGAGATTCACTGATTTCGCTGATCAATCTAGTCTTCACCTCTGTGGCTAAGAGATCGATAATTTCGTTCTGAATGGTTGGCGACAAATATTTTACAGATTTCCTATCCTTTGATAATAGCTCTCTCAAAATAGGATGGTATTGGTACTATCTTCCTTTTTTAAACTCTTTGAAGGTTATTTCAATCAGAAATACCCCCTGCACTCCCTGTTGTTACGTCCCTGATCTTAGGGTGGCCGTCCCGTTCGCTACCACTGGTAAGCGGTACTGGTTCGGTACACTTATAAGCAGTTGCTTGTGACTATTTTTACCAAAATCTTATCTAGGTACTTCTTTATATTTAAAATCTTCTTCGCATTGGTTTTTTAATTTTTTAATATTGCATCATTATTTTTTTATCCTATTATTTTCTCTCCTTATACTGATATGATCCAATCTCAGAAAAGGAAACATTGCTTATAATTAATTGAATTTTTTAATTCTCTAAAGCTTGTTTTGATTGAAATTACCGTAATCGATATAAAGGTCGATGTCAAACTAATAAAAGGTCAGAAGTATCTAGAAATTTTAATGCATCTAAATTTACTTTAGTGTAAATTTAAGTATATCTGGTGATAGTGTATGAATAGGAAAATTTTCTTGCATAAAAGCTTAGCGATGTTTTCCCAAAATATGCGTAAGTCTTTTTTTGTAATGTCTAAAAACTTTCAAAGGGGTTAACCATAGTTGTTGGCCTAACTGAGAAAATTTTGCTTGGTTTTTATTAATACAGCAACGAGACCTTTTAGTTCGCCAATCCATTATTGCTTAAGTTACTGACATATATGTGCCAATAAATTTTAGTTTTACATCTGTTTTGAACAGCCTAGGGTGGACTGATGAAGGGTAAGGGCCCAAAAATCGCGATGGCAGGGGAGCAATTATTGGACCAGAATTCAGTCTCTCGAGTTATTTGACGCTCTTGTATTACACCAGTGAATAAATTAACTTTTGCATTTTTTAAATATTATTAATGCTGGCAAAATAGTCCGAGACTGGTTAAGACTTATTATACTTCCCGAATAACGTATTATATTTTTCCACTCCTAGTATTAATTTTGAGTAAAAAAGTGCTTATCAAGCTGCTTACAAGTGTTTTAAGGAGTGGTACCCGAGAAAAACTGTTATAGAAGTTTCCGAAATAGTTTTGTTAGCGTATTTCCTGGAAAAGGCAAAGATATTAAATTCTCCTGCTAGTTTATGGTGACAGTACTCGATATTGAAGTCATTTCTATTTGTTGAAGAAAATGTGGATATTTATAAATTTCCAAAACTTAAAGCTTTTTTAAAGAAGAAAATCGATGGGTGTGAGCCTAAAAAAGCAAGTGTCTTCACACGGGAACAAATAAACGAATTTTTGAGGAAGGCCGGCGACATTGATTTCCTTCTGGTGAAAGTTGTTGC
Source organism: Philopedon plagiatum (assembly GCA_963971165.1). Taxonomy (NCBI): domain Eukaryota; kingdom Metazoa; phylum Arthropoda; class Insecta; order Coleoptera; family Curculionidae; genus Philopedon; species Philopedon plagiatum. The sequence goes on from OZ020193.1 coordinate 94,298,433, forward strand.
GATTGTGGGGATTGCGGGGGCATGTCGTTTGCAAAAGCTGTGTAATATAATGAGAGAAAATGTCCAAGAGATGGAGAATATAATCATTATCAACATACCCGGCTCAAAAAATGGTATGTCACGAAGGTTTACCCGAAATGAAGGAAGTATTTGTCATCTGGAGAATCTTAAAATGAGGTATATGGTTAAAACTGTTAATCAACGTTTCTTTTTGAGCTACCAACACGGCAAATGTGTTGGTCAGTCTGTAGGTAAAAACACTGTTTCACCAATCCCAATCAAAATAGCTAAATACCTTAATTTGCAAAACGCAGAAACTTATACTAGGCAAGTCTTTCAAAGAAGATCCGCTACACTAGTGCCAATTCTGGAGTCGACGTACTAGCCCTTAAAAGACACGGAGGTTGGAAATATCCCCCTGTGAAAAATGTCATTACTGTTTTGAGATTGACTTGACATCGGTGCTTCGCACCATCTCTCGACAGCAATGAAGCACTTTCCACCTCGGTGTGTAATATACCATTTCGCACCTGTTCTTTTACGACTGCTGAGCCTTGTTCAATTAAAAATCTATTTTAACCTTTAGACTCTAAAATTACTTTGTCACTTAGCAATAGTAGGTATACTGTATAATAGTGTGGAACTTAAAAACGAAGTTTCAAATTTTATTTTGTAATAGTGAAAATCCTTTTCCTTTTTAACTCCATATAACGAAAATATTTAGCTTTTAAATTTAAAATGATATTTACCGGTGCCGCAAGGCCTCTGATTTTCTAAAAAAACGAAAAAAAATCAAAAATTGCATTAAAGCTATTTTAAGCTTATCAATAAGTTTATATTATGCAAAACATAAAATAAAGAAGTGTTAGAGTCCTGTAATAGAGAAGTAGTTTACTTTGGACTCTATGCAAAAGATGGCGCCACTTCACTGTGGCGATATTTGACCTTAGTCGGCGTAGCGGGCGTTGGAATTGTGTCTGTTTTACTTGAGTACGAGTCATAACAGGTTGGTTTTGGTTAGTGGTCCGAGTTAAGTGTTGTTTGTGTGTTTATCAGTTTTTTCGATTATTTTCAATAAACAGTCGGTGACAAATAATGTGACAATGTCTGCTAACGTTCCTAAAACTAGAAATTTGTTAAAGTGTCCTGTTTTTGGTGAACCAAAACAAATAACTTTACACTATCGTGTTTTGCCAACATACGAAGACATTATGAAACATTATTTATGGGTGCAGTTCAACTTAAAATCTGAAAACTGGAATCGGGAACCTACTGTTTCAGAAATATCTCAGGTTGTTGCTGATGTAGTTAAAAATATATGGCTCAGAGCTTCAATTCCAACGGTTTCCGATACACGAATCGTGAAAATGATTAGAGACTATCATAACAAATGTAGAAATCTAAAAAAAAGTATTAAGAGTAGAAAGAATAATCCCACATTCAATATGAAATTGCAAAATTTTAGGCAATCGGCAAAGAAACTTTTTGATGTAAGCTCCTGTAAGTGCAAAGACTTTTCTTTGTGTAAATGCACCAAAGCTTTTCGTGTACCAGAACAAGAACGTAACTTTCTTAAAGACCAAAGGGATAAAAGGATGATGGCAATAGGATCAATAGATATAAATACTACAAAGAAAATTATGCGCAGCGCCGAAAGAAGAGAAAAAGAGGGATTAAGGAAAGAAAAAGTTATTTTAAAACAAAAAAGTGACATTTTGGTGGATGATTCGCCATCTGAAGATGATAGCCTGGAAGAAATCGCTTCAATCAGTAGTTCTATCAAACCTGAATTTGAAAATCAACCATCTACCTCAACTAATAGTGGAACTATAAAGAAACGAGCTAAAAAATTTAATCTACCTGCACTTGCCCTGGCAGTTGAAAGAACAGGAGTATCAGACAGAGCAGCAACTATTATTGCAAATGCTACTTTAGAAGACATGGGTCTTATTTCTGATGATAATAAAGAAAAAGTAATTGACAGAATGACTTTAAGAAGACAAAGAGAAAAGAAAAGACAGAGTTTGCAACAGCAAGAAAGACGACATGAGGTAATTTTAGAAGGCCTGTATTTTGACGGCAGGAAAGATAACACCATGGTAACTGAAGTAAAGGGAAAAAAAGTGTATCGAAAAATCATTAAGGAAGAACATGTGGTTTTAGTGCAAGAGCCAGGATCAAAATATATCGGTCATATTTCAGTAGCATCTTCCTGTGCTAATGATATAGCCTATGAAATTTTGACGTACTTTCAAAATATTAATATTGATATTTCAAATTTAAAACTTGTTGGGTGCGACGGAACCGTCGTCAATACGGGACGTAAATCTGGAGTTATCAGAATATTGGAAACGAGATTAAAAAGACCCTTACAATGGATAATTTGCTTACTACATGCAAATGAGCTTCCCTTCAGGCACTTATTTCAACAACTCGATGGGAAAACTACGGGTCCTAAAGGATTTTCTGGGCCAATAGGAAAACAACTTGAAAAATGCCAAGATATGGAAATTATACATTATGAAAGAATTGAATCGCAGCTGCCACAAGTTAATTTTGAAGATTTAAGTACAGATCAGAAGTACTTGTTCGAAATTTGTCAAGCGGTGTCAAGCGGCATATTTCCCCAAGACTTAGCAAAAAGGAACCCAGGAAAAATTGCTCACTCTCGTTGGTTAACAACAGCCAACAGAATTTTACGTTTATATGCATCCTGTGAAACTCCTTCTCAAAATTTAAAGGTCCTTGCCGAATTTATCATTAAAGTTTATAGTTATATGTGGTTCAAAATCAAAGTAAAACCTTCTTGCAAGGATGGATCTATTCATTTGTGGGAAATGATTAAATGTTCCAGGTACCTTAAAAAACAGCACAAAGACATTATCGATCCAGTCATTCAAAGGAATGCTTTTTTTGGCAATCATGAAAATATACTTTTAGCAATGATAACTGATTCCCGGCGACATATTAGAGAACTTGGGCTTAGGAGGATAACTGCAGCTAGATCCAAGCCTAACAAATGTGTTAGGAGTTTTGACGTTCCTCCCCTTAACTTTGAAGCTCCTGAGTATATAGACCTAATAAATTGGAATGATTGTAAATTGACGGAACCTCCTATCTTGTCAGACTTATCTGACGAAGAAGTAAAAAAAATGGTACAAACCGGAGAAACACCTGATTTTCCACGCTTTCCGTGTCATACTCAAGCAGTGGAAAGGTGCGTCAAGATTGTCACGGAAGCCGCGTCAGTCGTGTCTGGATTTAAAGGTAGAGATGGTTTTATCTTGGGAAAGTTGAAGTCTCGCAGTGTTATGCCAAAGTTTAACACAAAAAAGGACTATAAGGCCATAGATTGAATAGGTAATATAACAAAGGGTGGGAGGGAGGGTGGAAGTCGATACGTAGCCACCTCCTCGTGGTGACTTCTGGGTAGAATTTGCTTAATATAAGCAAATTTGAGCTAAGAGCTGCGTTTTTTCTTATAGTTACTTTATATTTAGATTCTAAAACTTTGACGCCCGTGCGGCACCGGAAAACAAATGAATAGCCGTAAAAGTTTTTTACTGAGAGTTTAGGCATTCAAAAAGGAAAACAAATTTCACTATTACACATTAAAATAAAAAAGTTTTATTTTTACCGTATAGTTAAGTTCCACACTACTGTATAAGTCTTATTACATAAATCTTATTTATTCGCAAAGCACGAGATCTAAAATGAAAGGAAATCTGTCATTGATTGTGCTGCACTTATTATTATTTATCTAATAATTTACGGCAATTTAAGTCTGATCTGGTTGCAAATTCAATTCAACTTTAATATTAACATTAATGTTAACATTTCTTGCATATGATTAGTAGTTATTATATTTATTTTATAGCTTTGGACAGAAAAAATATATTATTTGATTACATACAAAAGGCTCTTTCAATAAATGTGAGTTTCATAATTCGAATATTAACGATGAGGTAAAATTATGATGTGCTTTACGGTATTACAAAACATCCCTAGATGTTCTATAGCTTTTTTTGGACAAATAAAACTTGTTAAGGTAAATTGGGTTGAAAAAAACTAGCATTATTTGACAAAATAATAGATGAATATAGAAAAATTAAATTATTCATTAATTCTTTGAAAATAGAAAGGTGAGATACTTTTGGTTCAGCTAGGTTCAGGTATCAGATGACAAATAGACAATTATCAAATGTTCATTTGTAAGCATTTAAAAACTAGAAATTAGGATGGTAGCTATAACTGAAGGAGAAAAAATTGAGATTTTAATGATGGTTGGATATGGTGACAGCAAGAGAACACAACAGGAAGTATGGGAGTTATTCATGCAAACCTATCCTAATCGACTTGCAATAACCCAGTCATGTGTAAGCAAACTGCTGAAGAAATTCAACGAAACGAGAAGTGTGAAAGACAAACACAGATCAGGCAGACCAAAAATAGCTACTATAGTGGTGATAAGGGTCTGGATATTTTAACTGACTTACAAGATAAGCCAAATCGATTACTTTGACAGTATGGCTTAGACCACAATGTGTGTCACCAGTCAGTTGAAAATTTATTTGAAAGGGAAAAGATTCGCCCTTACAAGATTCATCCATTTTGGTTTAGAAGTGGGTCAATTTTTACACCCAATGTTTCCAAATCAGTGGATAGGAAGGAGTGGCCTCCCAGATCCCCAGACCTCACTCCTTTAGACTTCTACTTGTGGGGTGATTTAAAGAATAAGGTTTACAAAAATAGGCCGGTTAATATTGAAGATTTAAAGGATGGTATTAGAAATCAGATACATGATAGTCGATGGGATAGTTTTGACAACGTCTTACGGGAATTTAGAGACAGGCTTGGCCATTGCCTAGCTAACAGTGGCAGACATTTTGAACATCTCATAAATTGGTTTTTGCTCAATTTTTAGGTATTTCTTATTTTCATTGTGTTCTTTTTCATTTATTTAAAATTAGTGTTAATATGTCAGTTTAACAAATATCATTGATTTGAATCTTCAAAAATATACAGGACGTACCATTTAAAATTTAAAAAAATAGTATTCTTTCTGACTAACCATGTATAGTCACAGAAACGGTTTTATCCTGCCAAAGTGTGCCATTTTTAGCTCTATAGACGTGCCAGTTTTCAAAAATATATATTCAGTACTTTTTGAAATACGTATTGGTAATATTCCAGCCTTTTTTGACACCCTGTATATCTATTACTTCACGATTTAATGAAAATACGCTTGATAAAAAAACAGACATAGTTACTGTAAAAAATGTATTTACTGCTTAATAATTTTAATACATTTTAATTGTGCATCGATTCAAAAATCTTACTCCTCCCAGAACAGATGTTTTCAACTGTGGATGTGTGAGTCGGTCTTGGGTTGGATTTAAGTCTAAGTCTAAGTACCATGTACACAAGATACGTGGTACTTAGACTTCGGCCTTCGTGGGCTGTCAGAAGATAAAGAAAATACTCCCCCAAACCCCCACGAAATGGGTTGTCAAAAGATTAGTTATATAGTTCCGCGAGTGACAAGCTATTGGCGACTCAAATTAAGAAAGTGCCGTCCTCTTCAGCCAGTTTGCTAACTACTATAAGGGGGATTGTTTTCGTTTCGTCTTTGTCTTCATTATTGTGATATTTGGCATCATTGTCAATTTCTCGTCAAGTGAGCCCTTCTTCTCCGTTAAAAGTCAGCTGATTGCAGCTGGCTTCCTTAATTTGAGTGGCCAATATTAAATTAAAAAATGAACAAAATGGCGGACTCAGGATGACCTGCCACACACTCACACACATATAGTTAGACGTAACACTCCACGACTTAATAGTGTAATTATCCAATTACCTTCCTAAATCTTAAACCTCCTTAGTGACTATGGTGGTTAGTTCTTAATATCGCGAAACTTTCATAGTGACGAACACACCATCGTAGGAAGTTTTTATAAATCTATCAAAAATGTCTTTTTATCAACAACAGTGCTAAACACGAAAATCCCACATCCACCTAAAACATTAAAAAAACATAAAGTTAATAACCCAGAAAGCAAATAATTATAAACGTATTGCGGTTAAAAGAAGGTCATACCCTACATACACACTGCAAAAGTTACAAAATAATTGTGCCTTGGCGACACTGAACTTGATGAACCAGTAATAATGATCGGAAAACAGGCAGTATTTTATCGATTTGTAATGAAACTAAATGTAAAATGAAGCTCGGGAATTAGGTACTTTTTTTGTGCCGTCTTCGGCTACAGAGAATCCTTTATGGACACCACCCACTGCTCTAATGTTTGCGGTAGTGTGAGACTTCAGTATAGGGTTGCCAAGTCCTCATTTGCCTTTAGCGGGATTTGATAGTGAAAAAAGCGGGACACTGAATAAAAATGCTGGACACTTATAATATATTATATAATAAATTTTATTTTTATATAAACAGTATAGTTTAAAAACCATTTAAACCAAAAACAAAATAAAATATTACAATTAAAAACAAAAAAATATGTTTTTGTTTTTAATTTACTTATTACGACCAGAAGCCGTAAGAGGTTTTTGGGACTACCTAAATTAGACCAAAAATCGTATATTTATGAATAATTATGTTCTATCTTGAAAAAGCGGGACAAAAGCGTCCCGCAGTTCGTAGCCGCGGGATGCGGGACATTAGATATTAATACAGGGCAATCCCGCTAAAAACGTTACGGTTGGTAACCTAGTCCAGTAGCACTGCATACCTACTAAAAACACCTCCCTTGTTTGCATCTAGTTAATATTTTCTGTTTACCGTCTTCCATCTTTTTCTTTTGTGGCCATCACGCTTACAACGTGCTTTGCTTTCCAGGGTCTTGAATTCTCCAGCTTCAGCTTTATGATATTGTTTTCTTCCACTTATATTTACGTGTAGTTCCATGTCTCGCATTTAAACATTGTGGGTTGTCGCGTGTCCTCTTCTGCACTGTGCATATGTGGTCTATTGCAATTTTCATCCTGTGCATATAGCTACCAAAATGGCCGTGCCCTGAAAGGAATTGCGTTAACTGGTTCTTCTAGTGGACGTTTTACCCAGTCCTTTATGTTTTTTATTAGTTTCTTTGCACATCTTCCTGTTGCACTTTGAATGTTCCATAGTTCTTGCCAATCATTTAAGGTTTCTGGCTTTGCTTCCTTTCTAACTGTTGGTACTTGGCTATCTTGTCTCATGTAAGGTGTATTTCTTTCTTCTACTAGTAGAGTTATCGGAGAAATTCCTGCCATTACCTGTACGGAATCCTACTCGCTCCCGATTCCCCTTTTTTAACAAATGCAGCAGATACTAAATTACAAAAATTGACAAACATCACATTTTAACAAAAAAATAAAGGATAAACTATCACCTTGGCCATGACTAGTTATAATAATGAAATACCCTAATAATTAAAAAATTTTGCATTAAGATACGATGTTCCATTTTCTAGCAATTTTTTGTCCCATCCATATAAATGAATAAAAGAGGAATTTAATCAATAAAATTACAATTAATTATTATTAATTAATTCATGTCATTCACACGTAGCATATATGATCTTACTAATATTTTTTTAATATCAGTAATAAAATAGTGGTATTAAAGAAGTCAATAAAATTTGCGACAAGTTCATGGTTAAAAGATATCTCATACTTTACGCACTTTTAAATTTGTCATACTCGAATGGAATGTGGCTGTGTAATGAATAAATGACTACGTAAAGAGCTCTTTAAGAAGCAGTAATACCTAATTCACAAAAATTTTATTCAAATTATAGGTATGGTAATTACGGTATACGTATGTAAATAAAGGCGGAAAATTTAAATGTCGTAGTATCCAAAAAGTCATAAAAAATTTTGCAAATTTCATATTTCATATTTAACCTTTAGAAGATATTAATATCATCTATTTTAAGAAAACACTTTGAGTTTGTAGTAGTGGAATGGAAGATGGTATTTATAAATATTTTGGAAAAGAAACTTTAAAAAAATACACTTTATAAAAGTAGATTGGAATATATTGGGCTTAAAAATGACATTTTTATATTTAAGTCAATGTTCAAATTAAATAATGTCTGTATGATTGTGGCGGATTCATATTTAAAAGATTTATTATTTGGATTTTACGCCACTCTACTGTTAAGGAAAATAAACATTTTAAAAAAATAATAAAAGTCACTGCGTTTAATACCAAAAACAAATCCGGAAAAAAAGAAATGTTCGGTATACTGCCAGTGACTTTTAATTATAAAAGGTATGCCTGACCCTAATCTATCTCTAGTGTAGTATATTATTCTGTCTAAAACATAATCTGAGTAAAATAATTTTTCTCGTCGTTATCTAATAAATTCAAACTAACTAAATTAAAAATGAACTAAGTAATTATAAAAAATAATTAAAAAAGGATACAAGAGTTTTCTAACTGAATTCTTCGTATTTTGTTAAAATATTTCTCTGGATAATTGTTTTTTGCCAGAAAAGCAAAAAACGGCAAAAGGCAATTGGACTAACAATAGGGAATATGCAGGGACGGACTGGGTCCGGAAAATTTGGCGGGCTATTTAAAGGTAAAGGCGCCGATTTAAATTAGTAACCATTTTTTAACTATTATTTTCACTTACACCAAAAGGCGCCATCGCGTCTTGTAAACAAAAGGCGCGGCGGGCTGCGCCCGCTAGCCCGCCGGGCCAGTCCGTCCCTGGGAATATGCATATAATACAAACCTGAAATATATTTTTTGTATTTTCTAAATAAATTGAATATTTATGGTGGTTGTTATTATCCATTTATTTTGTAATAACAAAAAGAGATTTTCTACTATAAATTTTGATACAAAATTCGAAACTTTTTAAAACGCGATACTATTGGTTGCAATGTCACATGTCATGTATTAAATAAAAATGTTCTAATAGTTAGTAAGTGTTGAATTCCAGTGTTAAGTTATTTTCTGGATTAGTCCCCAGAGGTTAGGAGATTTCGTGAATAAGAAACATTACATTTCAATAAAGGGAATGTTTAACAATGACCGGAAGGAAATTTGTGCAAGGACAATCGGACAATTTGCTAAAAGTTGTTACTTGCATGATGAATGGCAACTTATTGGTTTTTAAAATTTCACAATAATATTATTTATTGTAACAAAAATAAACGTACATCCAAATATGCTTACTTGAATTTGACGATACTTACCATTAACGATACTTATTTATGGAGAATTTTTGATTAACTTTTCACCTGGTATGTACTTTTTTTCAACATCGGCTGCTGGAAAACCTGAAAAATAAGGTCGTCAGGGCAGTGATATACATATTTGTGTGATATTTATGCCGTAAAAATACATGCATATTTCTATTGCGATTTAAAGTTAAGCAAATAAACATCATTCAATTTAAAAATTAATAAGTATAGTTCGTGATATAAATATAAGACTAGATTTTATAATTTAAGAATTCTCTTGTTACTTAATAATATTTCTTTTTTCAGAAATAATTGTTCTTCTGTCTGTGGGAGTCATGACAATAGTATTGGGAATAGCATCTTTAATATATACACCTCTTCAGATGTTTTTAGATCTGAGGCTAGAAATGACTCCAGGTAAGCAAATTATAATATGAAATGATGAAATATATTTATCTAGCTAGAATAGTTTAAATTTTCGTTAAAACCAATTATTATTTTTTAAGATCTTTGAATATTACTACTTTCTTTTGTTATTTTATTTTTGTTTCCATTTTACCTGTTAAAAGAGGTGGAATGTTTTTTTATAATTATTTCTTGTTTTTGAAGATTAAATGGCCTAAATGTCTAACGTAAAAATATCTAGTGCAATTACAATTTTATTGTACCGGGATAAAAAAAAATATTACTCTTGTTTTTACCATTTACCTTAATCGCGAAATTAAAAATTATGAACAAAAGACAAGGCCGGATAAAGAGTTTATGTTGTTTATATTATTGTAACATGGCTAAAAACTGTTCTCATAGAAGAATCTTGTCATTTAAATTTCTTCAACACCTGGTTCTTTTAATTTTACGTCACTTTGTTGTTTATGTTACTTTTGTAAATACATTTTTAGTAGAATATGTTATGAAAATATAATAGTCATTTTAAGGTTATTGCTTACTTATCAACTCGATATCGCATCGCCTCTATATTCCCGGTATCGCCTGTAGGTACATAGGAAGAGCCAATCCGTTGACTGCCTCTCGCTTATGGGTAAGCGCACTTTTTAGAAACTGGCATTGCTGAGGGTGTAAATATCCAAATATGCATTATTAGGATTTTAAGGACTTCCCGTGTATCATTTGACACCAAAGTGTCATCAATAATTATTCTATATATATTTGCAAAAGTTTATCAAGCTACATACATTATTTACAGAGCTTACAATTTTTGTGGTAATATAGTATACAGGGTAGGGTTGCCAAATTTAAAAATAAAAATAGAGGAGGTACGTAAAAGTTCATTCAAATGAAACGTGCTATTTTCTAAAAACGGTTTATTTGAACAAAAGATAGTTAAAAAATTTTATGTTCATGGTGGAAATCCCCAAGCAATCTATGCGGGGATACTACAAAATCGGTCAAGTGCAAGTGCCATCAGACCCCCACTTATCCTGAGCAAACCTCGGCCGTCCGATCTCTGCCTCTCTGCCGCACTAATTATTATCCGTCGCGGATGGCACCAACGCTGTATTATATCGCGTATGCGCAGAGATGAGTGGGGAGCGTTTCGATTGAGCCAAAGTAAAAGTTTTGGAAAGCGTATAAGATCAAAAGTTGTTCCTTATATCGTGAGAAATATTTTTTGTTTTTCGAAAACAGATTTTAAATTAGTAAAAACGGAATCCGTATTTACTTCCGAAAGTACCTTATTTAAAGATGCTGTTAAAAAAGACATTTGCAGCATTTACTTAGTTTTTGTTTAGTATCTATAAAAAAAACTTTTGCTGTGCGTCAGAGAAAAGAGGACGGTAAGACAAAAAAGAGGACTGTCCTCTGGAATAGAGGACGGTTGGCAACCCTAATACAGGGTGTCCGAGAAGTCTTAATATGGGCAAATATCTTTGCTATTAGTAAAGATAGAGACAATAAATTTTAGGCGTATCTTATTGGTTAATAAATGTACTTTTTTATGTAACATAACTTTATCAACCCCCTTGAGGGGAGATGCTAGGGATTTGAGGTCAAAAATTTTGAATGCAACCCTATGCCATGTAAGACCTCATTTTAAAGATCGTCAAAAAAGAAACATTTTACCGCAACCCACGGTCTTCGTATCTTAATTCGTTTTTAAATGGAAAGCCTATAAGAATTAAAAATTGTAAAAAATGTGAAAATATAAGTACCCTTATTTTTCTTATTACTTTAACAGTTGTTCTAAATGACACCATGAACTTCTTGGCGGTAATAAAGTCGATTTTGGAATTCTGCCGAGAAGTAATCCCTACCATTCTTGAAAATGTGAGAAGTGAGAAATAAAGATATTTAAATTTTAAATTTTTTTCAAGAATTTTAATTTTAAAAGGTTTGCCATTTAAAAACAAATTAATATACGGACCTCGGATTTGCGGTAAAATATTTCTTGTTTGAATACCTTTACATTAAGGTGCAATGCGACATAGGGTGGCATTTAAAATTTTTGCCTCAACTTCCTAGCGTCACCCCTCAAGTTGGTTGCAAAGTTAAACTACATAAAAAAGTAGATTTATTAACCATTAAGATACACCTAAAATTTGGTGTCTCTATCTTTACTAATAGCAAAGATACTTGCCCACACTAAGGCTTTCCATACAGGGCTTTCATTTAAATTTGTATTTAAGAGATTTAAGATTTATTGAAAACAAACAACCATCCTTTGCAAAAGTTGGGAAGTTTGTAATAAAATTAATAAACATCGGAAATTTCAACTTTACAATAGGTACTCCTACTAAAATGAATACTATGCATCAACAAGCCTCACTCCTATTATTGTATAACATCTACAGGTGCTACACAAAAATATGAACAATCAAATAATTTGCAAGTCTGGTTGACTTTTGATTATTGAAGTTAATTATACTTCTAATTTGTAAGACTATAGCTAAGACTATAGCTGCTATATTTAAAAAAAGTAAACATAGGTATACCACGCTATCGGCTAAACCTGAAACACAAGTATTTTTAGTACTGGACATAAATTATCTTTTTTGTAGTATAAACACGTTCGTTCATAAAAATGCAAATATCCCATACCTGTTAACGCCATAAAGCTGATTGCCGGTTAGAGCATCTGCTTATCTACGTATATTTACAACAAAAAATGTATTGACGTAAACGGTGACACTGAATGTTATCAGAAACCAGTCTCTGATGTAAATAAGGACTTAAAACGTGAAAAGCCTTTTTTACTTTTTTATAAAAAGTGTACCGGAAAGAGTGGGACATACATCTTTTAATGTAAATTTATTGGGTCCAAACTGGAGCGATCTACATAGATCGAATTGTTTTTGTACAATATTGCTTTGATATATCTCTAATTTATACAATGATGATTATGATACTGAAAAAAAATTAAGTCGCAGAATTGAAAACAGAATATGAAGCAACAATAAAGTACCTAATGAAAGTGACGTGCAGTAGTTGCTGGTCTTAACACGTTAGAAGCGAGAGAGTTTTCAAATAGAAAGCGTCGTAAAACTCGTCCCTTTTGCCCCTGAAGTTAACCCCCAGAATCGAAATTTAACTTTTTATACTCCACTTCTATAATTGGGCCACCACAATCTATCTCTGTGCTAAATTTATAATTTGTACGTCGAATAGTTTCAGAGAAAATCGCCTGTGACAGACGGACGGACACCAAAGTGATTTCATAAGTGTTCCGTTTCACGGAACAGTAAAAAATTATTTCCTGTTTCGTAATCTAATATTATAAATATTTTTTCTAATTTCTTCGTTTACCTGTTAATATTTTTTGAATTGATTAGTATTGCGTTCAGCAAGCGATATTTTTTAAAAAAAGTCGATAAATGAAATGTTTTCTAAATACCTAATAAATAAAAACAGTCTTTTCTATATATTTGCTTTTTCGTCTTGGTTTATTATAAATATCGTTCTTCCTGGAAATAACTAAAAATTTGCAATTTAATGTTAATTATATTCTTCTTCGTTCTAGTTGATCAGTTAGTTTTTTGACAAGTTTCTGTTCTGCCTGTGAGTGTGGTAGAGACGCATTTACCAAAATACGTTACTTTTCTACAACCGTGTATTTATACCCCAAAGATAATTAAAATTGCATTAAATAAATTTTATTTCTGTTTGATGCAGATTTCATGTCTGCCATTGTGAATAAACTTCATGATTATCTGTGTAGTTACCATGTAAATAAATAACAATGTGAAATCTTCTTATTACAGCACAGGTGTTGAAATGTCTTACTAAACGGACTAAATATAGTGTGGTCAAGCACATGTTATCACACGCTTGTAGTTGTAGAAGAAAATAATTTCCTATTTCCTAGGATTAATATCACAAATATTTTTTCTTTTTCTAATTTCTTCGTTTACCTGATCACGATCAGGATTGCGTTCAGCAGGCGATATTTTAAAACCAGTTGATTAATGACATGTTTCTTTATAAATATCAAAAAATAAATAAAAGTTATTTTCTATATATGTAAATGTTTGCTTTGTGACTTGGTTTATTATAAAAATTATTCTTCTTGGAAATAACTACAAATTTTTAATTTAAACTTAATTATATTGTTCTTCGTTCAAGTCGTTTTGATCATTCTTGTTTTTAAAATTTACCCGAGATTGGCTAAAAAGGTTTAAAATTGAATATTAATTTGAATTTAAATCTGTTAGTTCATCAGTTGTTTATTGCCCCTGTTTGTTGTTATCCTGTCTTGTTAATAAATAACTAGTCAGTAGAAACTTATGAACTATTCTGTTATATCTGAAATTTGCTTGGTTTCTAAATCATATTTCACTTAAACTTTGTAGCTAAAATGAATTTAGCTATTATTATCGTGGAAAATAAATACTCAAATTGCCCTTTTTGCAATAAACTCGAAAATAAATTCATGGTACAAAACTTAGTTGCCTTGGTCAATTTAAATCATTTATTTTTTTGATAACAATTATTTAAAAGATTTATTTAGCAATATATACGAGTACTACAATAAAATCAGTATCTCTCAAACAATGAAAATTAAGCAAACTGAAAAGTTTTTAAGAATATTAGGTGAGCTTTTCAACTGTAATACTTTCAAACCGATATTATAATAAAGAAATATGCGTTTAATTCTTTTTTAAATTTCCGAATTCCATATTGATTTTTTTTTAAACTATTTAGATTATTAAATTATATTCCTTTATGACTGATTTATATTCTAAATAACTTCAACATTTACATATTTTAGATATTTAGATATCGGGCTCGTCTTGCTTATCAACAATTAATTCGTTGTAAAAAATTACAAAATAAAGCAACAAAGTGTATTAGCAAAGTACCGTTTTTGGAGCTTCTCTAACGTTAGTCCGGTCTAATTTGACAACCAAAAGTTTTAACCTGACCGTAATTTCAAGATTAACCAATTTTACCATTTTTTTCAGGCTTACCCCCATACGACTGGTGGCTAACTCCCCCAGATGAAGTTCTTCTTAAAGTATATATTTTTAACATTACAAATTCAGAGAGCTTTATGAAAGGGACTGATAAAAAAATGATGTTGCAAGAAATAGGACCGATTATATACAGGTAACGAAAAAAGCAATATTTGTAAGGCTATTATTTAGTGCAAATTACTAGTATTTTGGTTTGTTAACGTCATTAATGTTTAGTTATGTGTCGAGAGCGCAATATATGTATCCTTTTTAATAAAAATATGCAACAATTTACCCTAAATTTACAAAATACATAGAAATAAGAATATTTTAAAAAACGCAAAATTGATTTTTAAAGCCAAACCTATATTTTAAAAAAATATATATAATAGCAATAAATCTTTTTTACCAAACATTTGTACAGCAATTTTAACTAAACATGAGAAATATATGGGTTGGGAGAAAGAAAAACACAATAATTGATTTTCACAATAATCAGCATTTATTTTTAAATTAAAAGAATACAATAATAGTTATAGCTAGACTAAAATTTTAATTTGATCCTCGTATTATATAAAAAGAGTTTATAATTGGTAAATGCTTTACAAAATTTTCTCCTAAATAGTTTTGCCTTCTGTCCGTAGAAATATAGCCACCGAAAAACTTCTTTTAACATCCACTGAAGTAATTTTGGTATTTCTCGAGTAATATGTAATTTTTATCTTATTTTAACACCTATATCACTGGGACCATTTTTACATTTATTAGAAAATGTTTTAATCAGGAGATTCTTAAACTTAAGGAAACTATAAAGGTATTAAACTAAAATTAACCTTTACAAACGTAAGTTGCTTAGCAACTGCCGGATTTTTTAAACATTTCCTGACTTGCACCACGCACTGTGTGTATCCAGAATTAGTTCCTTGATTATTTCAAAATGATCTGCATAGAATATCGCCGCTTTAATCCATGTTTCCCAGCAGGTGATTACGGGTTCCGGATGTTAGTTAACTCCTGGCAGTTTTTCCTGATATAGTTGTATTCTTAAAGCTGCTTTTAAAAACTTTTTTAATATTTGTAATTAATCTATTTACTAAAGGGTACTCAATTCCGACTGATTCAGCAACTATTTTTAATCCATGTAGCAGGCAAGTAACATGAACCATAATGGATAAAATATTTTAAGATTTTGTCCCACTTTTACCATATAAGGTGCTGCATCCGACAAAAATACTAAAATCTTTTCAACTGGGAATTGATCGGGCAAGACAAATTCCGATATAGATTGTTGAATGAAAGGAGTTACAGTCCCGTTGTTTTATGTAACTCTTTTGATGCAGTTAAGTATGGCTTTCCTAGTTCATCTTCTTTTAGGGGTCGAATGCACGATGATAGCGTCCACATGCACGTTGATGCACGATATAGCGACCACAAGTATCTGTGCTTTCCCCAAAATGATGTGAAAATTATTTTCGTTTATTATTATTTTTTGGGTTAGGGTTTCATACAGTGCTTCCAGATTTTTCTTTTTTAATGTAAATTTATACGAGATATTGTGGTTACAGTATTTGTGTAAAAATTCCCTTGTTGTTGATTGTGTAGCTTTTTCAAAGAAATATTGCCTGTTTTTAGGTACGTGTTGACTACCTCGAACTTTTTTATACAGACAGACAATAATTTTATCACAAGCTTTACAAAACGTCGCCATCGAGCTCCAACTCTGGTAAATTTTTACCCATAAAGAAGTTTTCGGAATTTGCAATATTTATGAACAAAATCATGAAGCATCTATACAATATTTTCACAATGCGGTCTATTTGATAACTGAACTTGGACTAGCAAACAGATGTTTTTCTTATTGTACCTATATGCGCCTGTAATTCGTCGACTGGTGCTGGTACCTGATAACACATCTGGAAATTCCTAATCCCCTACTGAGGGCGTGTACTGTTGTCAACTTCGGTTACGGTTTTGTGTCCCGTAGGCATCGGTAACCTGAAAAGTTGGTAAGATTGGAAACGCGGTTACTGAAAAATATCTGTCATTAATGTCACCGAGGGAACCGATGCTTCCTTGCTGGTTTTCCGGTTTGTTATGTCATTTTGTTGTTTATGTTTTGCTATTTTGTTTAAATTTAAATTTATTTTTTCACAAATGTTAAAAATCATATGTTTTAAAATGTTGGAAGCAGGAGGAGAGGTGTGTTTTTAGGTTGAGTCGATATCCGTAAAAATAAACAGAAATATAACAGAATCGACCGATCTGCGTTCCGTAGTAAAACCGGTTCTTTCAGGAATCAGCGTTACCATTGGTTTACCGCATTACTTCAAATTTTTATTAAAAAATGACGTCGGCTTTGACATCACTACCCTTAATCTAAAAAATAAAATATTGTTCTTGATGTCAGTAATAAACTATATGTTTTTGTGTATCTTCACTGCAAAGTGATTGTTTATCTTGTACCTACCAACTAAATCTATCGAGTAACATTATTGAGATTCATTTATACTTATGTACCCATTCCTAAGCCAGTTAAAATATAAAATCTTAAGCTATTTTTAAAAAGAAGTTGATTTAAATTGTTCCTAATTTATTTTAATAACGAAACTGTTTTAACTCCTTTTACTCATATGTATATTAATGTTTTAGGGAAAAAATAAGTCATACCAACGTGCGACATAACGACAATGGTACAATGACGTACACCTCTGGAAAGGAAACCGAATTTTTACCAGAAATGAATACTGTCAACCTAAATGACACTATATATGCTCCTAATTTAGCTGTATTGGTAAGTATTTATTAAATTTTCTCTATACAGTGTGGTCTATTAAGTATATAACAAATGGGAAATTTTTTTATTAGTTGCACAACCGAAATATAAATGCCGCCAAAACTTGGTGCAAGTCCGATAACCATATCAGGTGCACTTATAATGGCTTCAAGTCAAACAGCATATTGGGCAGGCCAAAAAATATAAAAATCGTTTAAGAGTAAAGTAACCCTTATTTCGAAAAATGCTAAATAATATTTTAGGGTTTCTAATGAGTTTCTTAAACGATTTATGAAATAAAAAAAATAATGCATATTCCTTATTTAGCTCATTCTTAGAAATTTCAAGAATTTTTCAGTAATTATTAAGGTTTCATATAAACATTAGGGATAATTATGTTATGTTATTCGATTATTACCAAACAAATTATAACAATTAAAACTATTTTATTTTTCAGTTAATACCAGCTCACTTCTATGATTCTTCTATGTTTATAAAATTAGGAGTCAATATGTTATTAAGATCGTACAAGGCGCAACCCATAGTCAAAACTACCATTCAGAATTATCTTTGGAATTTAACCGATCCCGTTTTGGTTCCAGCTAAGAAAATAGCACCATCTTTGGTTCCTACGACAAATACTGGAATTTTAAATATCGTAAGTATTATTTCGTGAACTACGTGGGCATAAGCTCAAAGTGAAGCAATGGTGTTTTATCTTCAAGACTCTGGTCAACCAACAAGCAACTTTGATAGACGGTTGCACAAAACTTTTAATCCAGAGTTAAATCCCAATTCGGTGTTAAACAAAAAAGATGGTGAGTTTTTACCCAATGTGGCGGACGCCACAAGATGGCGGATTACCTTTTTCTTCACAACCCCCTTGACATTTGTATCAAATGAAAGGGTCTAACGAGTAGAATACGATAAGCTGTATGACGTCATTCTAAACCCAAGATGGCGGATTACCGTTTTCTTAACAATCCCCTTGATATGGGCATTAAATCAAAGGGTTTGACGAGTATAATACGATAACAGGTAAAATTTCTTGAAATAGTGATGCATTATCAGAAATGCATAGGTTAAGACGTAACTAAAAATTTTAAAATAAAATCTTGTAAAAAATACTTTTTAAAAACAAACTTTTATTATTTAGATGTACTTAAAGGAAAAAAATAAGTATAGTTTTTTCATTGTGGCAATGCTAAATGCTATTTATAAGTGGACGTAGTTCGCGTGGGTGGATCCTAATAAAAGTAGTATCAGTTATCGTTGAAACAGATATAATATATTATGTTAAATGTATTGTCTTAACAGCTTGTCGTGTGAATAGAAAAGAAAAAAATACATACTGAGGTATCTAGTTACAATTTCTGCCAAACAAAATTAATGCCTTTATGAACTTATCACTAAAAAAAATCATTATTGAACTTGCTTTTTTTCAGATATACTCCAATTATGAAAACAACGTTACGGTCTTCATAGGCAAAGAAAACGGAAACTCAAAATTCTTTACCATCGACACCTACGACGGGTCAGAATATTTGCCTCATTATTCGAATCCGAAGAAATGCCAACAGAAGTTCAGAAATGCTTCTGAAGGACTAGGATATCCTCAAATGATGTCTAAAGATGTCAATTTGACGTATTTTAGGAAAAGTCTTTGCAAGTTGGCTGACATACGGTATGCAAGTAGGTATTTTTAAAATATAAAATTGTTTTATTTCTATGTTTTAGTACGTCTGAAGGACACAACACAACACTTTTAAACCGAATTTCTCACAATAAAGAAGCAAGAAGCATAATTTATTACTGAAATTTGTTCACTCTGTATGCTCTGTTAAATAACTAATTTCGTGAATAATAACAACCTCAACTACATATTTATATTTTGTTGCGTATTCAAAAATTTTTCAAATTTTTTTTCGGAAAGTTCTAAGTGCGAGAAACATCCTTTTTAAAAGTAAATTTTTCCAAAAATCAGTTCTTTAAAATCTTTTAAATATACGACAGACGCTTTGTCTAAAATTTAATTTTATGCCGATCGATAGGTCAAAAATTTTGACAGTTCTGACAATATTTCTTGTAGAAAAAGTCAATATTACAATACATCTCGTTATTGCTGGGCAGCGAAAAATAACTGTTATTAGATATTCATTTCTGTATTGTAAGGAAATAATATTTCCTCACAGTTGTTAGTATACTACAAAAGTTAATAAAAACACAATTTTTAGAATGTTTTATCTTTAATCACAGCTTTAGAAAATATGCTATTACAACGTTTTTCGAGAAATAACTTGCATTTTTGTTCTTGCGATAGTCCATAAAAAGATTATATCCATATTTTTGTCATGGTTTTTTTGGAAGTAAATCTAATGTGGCAGTATTTACTGCTTCCGCTAGTTCTGGAGGAGTTCCAGGAATGAAGAATTAATTGTCACTCATTATATTGCACTTTTTTACTAGATACAAATTATATAACAGCTCGAATTTTTGAAAAAAACAAATTAAATTTTCACGCGTCATATTTGACAACACAAAACTGATACGTTTCCTTGGTTAGACAACCAATTTTAATTAGGAATTTCAAAGCATCAGTTATTTGTGAAAAAAATTAGTCATGCTCTTTTCAAAGTTAATTTTTTGTTATTTTCTTTTGCTCTTTGAACATTTGATACATTATAAAATAATCTGGTTATGGTGTACTAGACTATTTATGTGTTCAGAATGTAGTGTTGGTGTCATAATGCTGATTGTTTTTTTGATCTATATCATATTTCAATAGTTCAAAAATGCTGATAAAAAAGACAGAATAAACCTAAGGGGAAGTAAGCAAATCTGACCAAATCCAAAAAAGGTGAACCTATGCAAGTTTGCTTAGAATCATTTTCTGATATTTTGTTTAATAACATTTGTTGTGATTCACAATCGCTAAGACCGATATAGTTTGACAATCTAGGTTTTAAAGTGACAAGCGTAAGAAAAGGTTATATAAGTTTTGTAAATTTATGAAAAACACCCAATCTAAGTACGTATTTTTAATAATAAGAAATCCTAATTAATTGATCTTTGCAACAAGTTCCAAGATAGAAATTATTCAGAAACCAAGAAAATCGCAAAAATATTAGAGTAACTCATAAGTTTTTAATGATGACTTATTAACAGTGACAGGAAAACAACTTCTCAAAACCTATAGTGAGCGAAATATATGCATCTAAATTTAGTGAAAATATGCACATGAATATGCATCCTTTTTAACAAAAATAAGCAACAATTTACCCCAAATATCCAAATGCATGGAAATTAGAAAATTAAAACAAAAAACAAACAATTGATGTTTAATGCCTAACCTTTATCTTTAAATTAAAAAATATAATGACAATAAATCTTTTTTAACAAAACTATGTAGCAATTTTACGTAAACATGAAAAATGTATGGATTAGTAGATAAAAAACACAATAATTGATCTTAACAATAAGCATCATTTATTTTTAAATTAAACAATACAATAATAATACAGTTATAGCTAGGCTAAAATTTTAATTTGATAAATAAAAATGATAAGATCTTAATTTAAAACAGTAATAAATCTTAAACATTTTGAATAAATCCCGGTGTTAGAGTTCAAGATGTCGAAAAAATGATGTTCTTTTTAAAATTTATTTTTAAAACTAGTTATTTTTAATAACTGGTATTTTCTATAAAACGTACGTCTCAAAGTTCATTTTATGTATAAAATACGAATAGTCTTTTCTCGTTTCCTATAAGGTAAAGCAAAATAGAAAAAAATAGTTATATTTAAGTTGTACCCATGGATTTATTAAGAATGGATACGGGATGACTTAACAT
The DNA here is from genome assembly GCA_963971165.1 of Philopedon plagiatum. Classification (NCBI taxonomy): domain Eukaryota; kingdom Metazoa; phylum Arthropoda; class Insecta; order Coleoptera; family Curculionidae; genus Philopedon; species Philopedon plagiatum. Next base: position 94,319,653 of record OZ020193.1, read on the forward strand.
TCTTTGAAGCCAAAGCAAACCATTCTAAGCGACACTGTAAACACAATTTGTAAACATTGGCCACATTTTATTTTACCTTGTATTTGTGTACAAAAAATACGTTAGAAGCATCACAAGATTTACTAAAAGCAATAAAAGCCCTAAAATATTTTATTTTTCTGCTAAATAATAATAAATTTAAGTTAAAATGGTTTTATTACTTATAGGTTATGTTATTTCTAAAGGTGTTTATTTAAAGTCGTTCCGAGTCATCTATAAATCGCACTTTTTCTGTCGTAGTTCATTAGATAAAGACGTATGTGTAACCGAGTGTTCAGACCGATGTTCAGCCGTTTTCCTAAGCAACCAGCACAGACAGCAACACTTCTGAGCTCCAACACTCCAATGCTATTTTATCTCTTTCCACTACCATTCTTGATTCAATTACGTAGTTCGTAAACTAATCGCCTGGGGGAACTGTTTTCATAACAAACAACAAATATAAGGCTTCACGTTCGATACGCTCATAGTATACGGACATCGAATCCTTTCTTAATAAATCCACGGTTGTACCTAATCCTTCTTTACGAGCAAACGAAAAGCTTTTATTTGCGTCAGCGGTAAAACCCCAGCAAAACATTATTTTTGTAAAACGAATCGTTTTTTGTTTACAGGGGATCAAAGCAAGTATGGCATCAACGCATACCGCTTTCACTTTATGTCATGGGCATATGACAGGTTTAAGTGGGAAGACAATCAAGACTGCTATGTTGGATCACCACCTCTACCCAATGGTTTATCAGATATTTCGCCTTGCTATTGGGGTAAATATAAAGTTGGTTAAATTATATGTATATAGCTTGATTTTCTTAGTATGACAATAAGTCATAACAATGTTCAGGAAGAATTTTCAGAAACCCATAACAAAGTTGACTTTTCTGCAATTAAAGAAAATCATTTATACTGTTTATAGAATCTAAGACTAAATATTTTAATTTTCTTGTAGGATTTCCCATAGTCGCTAGTTTTCCACACTTCTTATATGGTGATGATGTCATTAGGACCTTTGTGGATGGCTTGACCCCAAACGAAGATGATCACGCGTCATATGTATTAATAGAGCCAGTAAGTTAGAAAAACACCACATATATGTTGACATTTTTAAAATATATTCTTCACTATGGGGCAGAAAACTAATCACATTTTGTTTCCAATATTTTTTGATTTTTGTTGTATTGTAACTGGAAAACTGATATTTGCAGGAAAATTTCATAGAAACATCAGAAAATTTGTCATAAAAACAAAACCGAATGAAGTACTAAAAATGTCGATTGAATCTTTTGTTGTGGAGATATATTATGAGGTTTAAGGATGTGTGTAATAATAATCTGGGAAAAGAAATAATGATTTTTTTCCATTCGTTCAAGAAACGTTTTCTTTTAAAATGTCCAGTATAACAATGTAATTCAATCTCAGTCATTTTGGTCTTATGTTTTGAGAAGCGATGTATTTGTAAATATATCCTAAGAAGAGATAAAGTGCAGATATTATAAATTTTGCTTTGAGATTAGTCCATAAGGACTTCAAAATATGCTGAGAACTTAGGTATATCTATTAAAAAGTAGCGTTTCAAAAAAACGTACGTACCGTTAAGAGAAGTTCCTTATGTTAGGACCACACGCTTCCAGAATGCTTAAATGTATTTTAATTTGAAACTTTGGTCAAAATTATTTAAGTTTTATAAATAGATATATTTAAAAAAAAACTGTTCATTTTAGGTTACTGGTGTGCCCCTTGAAGGTAAAGCTAGATCGCAGGTTAACTTGATGTTGAACAAATTCTCTGGATTTACCCCTCAGATTCAAAGGTTCAGTGATACGGTGGTTCCACTGGCTTGGTTAGAATACGTAAGTAGCCATTTGATTTTAAAAACTTAATGATAAATGCAACAAAATAATAAGAGCTTACAAGACGTGTATCATATATCGTTAGATTGTTCAACGAAGTAATTTCGGTATTTCATAATGCATCAAATTATGAAGATCCGAAAAAAGTACACCATAATTTTCTTTGGTCTTCAGTAAATAAAAATGCAATCCTTAAAAATAAAATCGCAATCTAATAAGCAACATAAGTAGGATAAGAAAAAAAATTAATATGTTTTTGCACATAACATAATTTTAATATTATTACTTAAATCGGGGTATAATGATAATAAAAAGAATACCGAGGTTTCCCATAATTGTGTATCGAGAAATAAAAATCTATTAAAATTTAACTGAATCCAAGAAAGTCGGACAATGATGTAGATTCTTGTCGATTCTACTGCTATGTGCTGTTCAATGAGCATCAAAGTCGCGTTTATAAACTACGCCGCACAGTGATCAATTTTGTATATTTAGGTGGACAAAAGGTACCAAAGCAACAAAAAAATTTGTATGCAGGTTGTTAGCCTAATAACCCTCTAGTAATAAATATCAAAATTTGCAGGTCTAAAATTGTTACGCTTGATGCGAGACAGGTACAAAGATTTAATATCAGTTTGACACCCTTAGTCTGCTGCGAATAGTTGTATCGACAAGTTGTCTTTAGTTTGTGATGATCAATTAGTGCATTTTTCCTCTGTTCGTTTGTATTTTTGGCTGCAATAAAAACCTCTTTTGGTGAGTAACTAACGTTTCACAATTGTATAATACTTTAATTCAATGAAATAATATTCTTATTGAGCTATAAAAAAGTTTTACGGTCAAACTTAGTTAATTTGTAAGCCAAAGCCTCTACCTTAAACTACGAATAGAAACTCTGTCTGCTTTTGACACGTTCAGAAAAAATTCACATTTGTTTTAGATATGGAAATACAAGGTAACAGGCTTGAACTTTTTAAGTTCTTACATAAGAAGAATCATTTGCGCGAAGGTGCATCAGTTAATTGTATTAACAGAATTACTAATTATCTAAGAAATAAAAACCCTGATTTAAGTGAAAATCTTGAAGAATCTAAAAAATTTTGCGACATAATAAAACTGTTTCTTTGTAACCTTCTTAAGATATGGAAATCGTGTAGCTCTGTTAAATAAAACTTTAGGAGAAAGAACAATGCGTGGTTGACAGAAGATGTTGTATATTCGTCGATCGAAACAGCAGAAAATCAAGCAGGACCATCAGGTTTAACATCAGGTCGACCGATAGCTCGTTTTGATGACTCTGGACAAAAATCTAAAAGAAGGAAAATTAAGCCATTATTGGTTAGTTTCCTCAAGACCTCAGTATGGCTACGCAAACCGCCTATTACTCAAATGGACCAAGAGATGTTTCCTTTATTATAAAAAAGTATCAGAAAGCGCCCCACGAACGATTAGGCGTATTAAGAGAGCCGTTTCTGAGAAAGAATCTTTAGTAATACGACCATACACTGTCACAGAAACTTTGGCGTTAATTTTTAATTTAAAATTAACTAGGCAACAGTATATAATGTTGCGTAAGGAAGCTTTAGACAGAAATACAAACCTGTATTCCCTACAAATCAAAGTTTCCAATACTGACACAGTTGTTGATGTAGAGCTACAAAGTCTTTTAGATGTTACGACCTCTCATTTGCTACTAGCTCAACTTGAAGTTATAAGTTATCACACAAACATTTCCAAATGACAGTACCAATTACCATGATCCACAAATGGCGAACAGATGGAATGATGATCCAAAAAAAAATTGATTCTGATGTAACGCAGACAGCTATAGTACCACTACAACAACTACAGAAGTGGTGGAAAAAAATAATTGTGTGGCAAAATCCAAGAACAAGTTCTACTCGTCATTGCAGGCCAGTGCGTTTTATTTTTGCTCAAGAAACAGAAACTAATTTAAAAAATGAAGTTGCTCATGTTTGTCGTCAAGTAGCAATTATAAAGCCAACAGAAGTAGAAATTACTCAATGCAAATTTGCCATTTCACATAATTTACACAAAACTATGATAGATGGTAAAGTCTGCAACACCCTTATCAATACTTCCTCTTCACGAGTTTGTTACATTTGTGGAATAACACCTAAACACATGAATCACTTAGAAGCTGTTCTAAAAAGGCCATGTGAAACACCTAGTTTTCCATTTCGGTTGTAAAATTTTACATGCTAAAATACGATTTTTGGAATGCCTAATTCTTATAGCCTATCTCATATAGCCTATCGACTTGGCGTTAAACAGTGGCGTTACAAAAACGAAACAACTTCTGCAAGAAAGAAGACAACTATTGATAAATATAAAGCGGACATGACTCTTCTGACAGATGTGGTTGTTCATGGGAAAGGAAATACCAACGATGTAAATACTGCTAGATGGTTTTCTAATGATCCACAAAAGGTATCAGAACTAAAATAGACAAAAAAAAATGTTATAGTGCGTCTTTCCTCAGTACTAGATGCACTTTCATGTGGATATTCTTTAAATTCGATAAAATTCAAAAAGTATGCCTTAGAAACTGCACGACATTACGTGAATTTGTATGCTCGGTATCTCATGCCAGTAAGTCTGCACAAAATACTTATTTATGGTGCAGATTTATTAGACTAGGTAATGTGTCTCATTGGCCAGTTGTCTAAGGAAGCACTAGATGCTCGGCACAAAGAATTAAAACATATAAAACACCATACTAGAAAAATTTCCAGAACGAAGTGTAATTAAAACCTTTTACACTCATTGCTAATATCATCAGATCCTCTTACTAGCAGCATTCGGGCCTTATCAAAACGAAAAAGTGGAAATCTTTTACAAGAAGTCAGATCTCTCCTTCAGATTTCGGATGAAAGTTTCACAGAAGAGAATTCTTATGATGATGATGATAATGATGATGATGATGATAATGATGATGATGATGATGATGATGATGATTATGATGATGATGATGACGGTGATGACGATGATGATGAGGAAGGGTGCTAATAATTTGTTTTCTTAATATGTTTTTTATCAGTAACAAACTTACTGATATATTTTTGTAATTTTCGTTCCTTTTGTAAATAAAAAAATATATATTTGCTAAATTTGCGATTACATTGAAGGCTTAAAAAGTTACAAAAAATAAAATTTTGAATTAAATCTTAATATTAATTACTTTTTATTAAGTTTTATGCAATAGTAGAGGAGCGAATAATTGTGTCCACCTTAATAACAGAAACTGATCATAGTGCGTCGTGCGGTTAACCGATCTGAACTGACATGACAGCATTTGTTAAAAAAGCATCTCTGCTCATGGTATCATTTGGAATCAACAAAAATTTTATTAAATAGACGGTATTTTGTTTGATTTTGTTCAATAATAAAAATAGTTTGTTTCTTTTAACAAAACTCTATCATTAATTCTTTTTTTATTCCAGTATCAAATGGGAATTCCATGGTACATGCAGTGGTTGGTCTACTACACAGCAGTCATACTACCTATAGCACAACTTCCTTTCTCTCTTGTCTGTCTCAGTGTAGGTTTCGTATGCATATATTTCGCATACTTAGGTTTGTCGCGACGTAAATTCGGATCAACAGAAAATTTAATAATGAAGACTAATAGCGCACTAGGTTTTGAAAGTGAAGCGTTCCTCCAAGATTGAGAATTTGAGGATATTATTTTAGGTTAAGTAACTTATTGAATTTTGTAACCTGTAGGTCGTGTTTTTGGCACAGATTTACCCACACCAGATACGAAAGTTTGGCGAATCAGCAGTATAAGTTCTTGTGACCTTGTTTGAGTGTATGGCAGCTAGTTGCACCAACGAAGGCAAATAAGGTTGTCAGTCGTTTGCTCTAAACAACGTTTTTTTGGTAAATAGATTATTTTTTCAAAAAATTGTACGCTTTTGGTCCTAGAAAGTATAATGTTAGTGCAAACTGCTACACAACACACCTAGTACAAAATTATAAGTCTATAAAAACAAATATAACACTAATTTTATAAAGTATTTTAAGTTCATTAACTGCCGAAATAACCCAAAGCCACGCACTAAACAGTAACGAGGTGCTCGTGCAGCCACTACTTGATGTCGCGGAGCTCACTGACTATAGCAGTTGCCGATTAACAATTGAAATAGGGTGTGGCCACAGCAAAGGCGCGTTCGCCGTTTATAGCTTGCTTTCGTATCTGGTGTGGATAAATCTGTGTTTTTGGTGTGTAAATGGGTATACATTAAAAAAATGTTATTAGTAAAATAATAAGATTTACGGAGACAATTTTTTTACAGTGCGCCAAAAATATCCAAAATGCTAAATCTTGCCTATATTTTGTATTTCCACGTGAAACTCTGTTTAAAAAAGTTGCTTGGAATCACTTTTCCTGAGTCAAAATTTAAAGTTTTAATGAAACCTTTGATATTTTTCATTTTTCCACCATGCAAAAAACCTAACGTTATATTAAAAAAAAAATACTTTATAAAAAGAAAGATTGTTGATATATTCGTTCAAAGAAACGAATAAAACAATTTTTCTTTTAACAAGGTAATGGTGTATTTAAAATATAACCATTTTAATTTTAATTAGGAAAAATCATGAATTTTTTATTGCATAAATCTTTTAAACAATTAATTTCAATTCCAAAAATATTATAGTGAAGAAAATTACAAGGACAATTTAATTAAAAATAATTTATTACAATTTAAAATGCAGCCATTTGCCCTTAGTGCCAAGTGACCCACTGGTGGGTTGCAAGCTTGTTTTTGGTGGGCCGCAAACAGTGTTTAAAAATATGTTTCTAAATCATTCTCTTTCTAATCTAAAGCCTATTTTTTATTCTGTGTTTTTTTGTTATAAAATTTACGTGGTCCGCAAGAAATTATCATTTTTCGAAGTCGCTTGACAAGCAAAAATGTTTGGGAAAAGCTGGTCTATGTTATTTGCACACCATGCATTTGTGGTGTGCAATAGAACCACAGATTTAAATAAAACCCATTTAAATTTGTGATAATTTTTTATCACAGATTTAAATAGAAGCTATGATAACTTTGCATCACAGATTTAAATATAATTTATTTAAATTTGTGATACTGGTTTATCAAAGATTTAAATAGAAGCTATTTAAGTGTGTGATAAGGTTTTTATCACAGATTTAAATAGTCAATTTAAACTTGAGATAAAACGTTATACACAATGCAAAAGCGGTATTGTTGCACTGTGATTTTTGTGTATACGAACTCGTAGTATAGCTGTAACAGCTGGTACAATTTATATGTTTTTATATGTGATAGAGTATGGCTGTAACAAGTAATGCACCTAGAATATAGTAAGAGTAAATACTTTTAAAAAACCACGTGGTTAGGGAGATAACTACATACATTTTGCATTACTTCAGTCAACTTCAAAACCTTAGTTCGGGTTATTATTCCTTGTAGATTTTTAAAAATTTTTAGTATATAGACCTAGGTATAGATGTTTCACTGAAAATAACGAGTGATTGTGGTTTTGCTTGTGATACTGTTATTATGTGTCAGTGGCGGATTGTAGTTCTTAAGTTGTGTTCTCATATTGCTTTAAATTAGGTTAGTCAAAGCGTCATGTCTTTTTACTCATTTCTAGGTATTCAAAACCCTCACGCACCCTAAATTTGTATTTACATTTTTCGTTTCGCCCTTATACCTAATTTAATAATCTTTTTAATTAAATAGGTAGATTACTTCTATATTATTATTGTAGAAGATACAGATTATTAAAAACAATATTTGTTTCATCGCCACTTATTACAATGTAAATCAACCCATTTTTCAAAAACCGAAAACCTAGACTTTCGAAGAATTTATGTACAATTTCCCCAAAATCGATCTCCCAACAACCTTCACAAATCAGAAAAATTTGATTTTAAACCAGGTGCCAATTATCGATGTCGACACGTCATCTTTTCCTTGTTTCTCGCCAAAATTCCTTAAAAACTTGCCAACCATTGCCTATAACCAATTCAGTAAATTTAACGGTATCAGTTGGTCGAAATAAAACACAATGCAAAGATTTATTATTTGGGAATTTACATACTCAACTTGAATTTCATTCCTCAACTCTGCTTAAGTACGTGGTGGGTTAGGCAATCTGCTGAGTCTTCTCCCTACTATGTCACATGCGTGTTCTTTTGGGAAAAGATCAGAAGAGCGTGGGCGCCAATGAATCACTTAAATACTAAGTCCTTCTAGATGAGTCATCAAACCCAAAAAATTAAAATTTTAATAATATAAGCTATGGGGACAGAATGCGACCGCAAGAAGAAGTTTGTAATATTTTTAATGACAAATATCCTGATAGAAATCCATTAACTAAATCTACTGTAAGTACAGTTTTAAAAAAAATTAGTCAAACTGGAAACGTAAAAAACACTATACTATTTGGATATTTAGTACAAGAATAAACAATGCAGGAGGAAATAATTTAAAAGTTGATGAAGAAAACAAAATCAGATGTTTACAATGTTGTCAATTTACTTCTTGGCGGTAAGCCAAATACTGCGGAAAAACATGCAAAACGTTTAGAAGAATGTCAGTTTCCTAGATTCTTCTACATTCTGTTTCAATGCTTAACTTTAAATTATCGAGGTCATCTGGCTTACTTTTGAAGACAACATTTTTGAGGTGTACAAGAAGTAGTCAAGGAGCGTCAAGTCCGGAGACTGAGCTGGTCACTCAATTGTACTACGTCCAATCCATTTTCTAAGAAAACACCGTCAAGATATTGCCGAACATTATGGGTATAGTGCGGTGGAGCACCATCCCGCTGAAACCATATTTCATCATTTGGTGCTTGATTATTGCCTAACGAACATTATGGGTATAGTGCGGTGGAGCACCATCCCGTTGAAACCATATTTCATCATTTGGTGCTTGATTATTGCCTAAAAAATCATATTCAAATTACCAATACAATTACCAGTAACAACACTTACGATTATTTGGAAATAGTTGTGCAAGAGCCGGGACAATTTCATTTCTTAGAAGATCCAAATATCTTTCTCCATTTAATGTATCTTGCATGAAGAAGGGGCCAATTATTCTCCGACTTATTATACCAGCCCAAACATTTAACTTTTGGTGGAACTGGGTATGATTTTCGCATATCCAGTGAAGATTTTCCCTAGACCATTATCGACAATTTTGCCTACTAACTTTTCCATTTAAAATAAATGTTGATTCGTCAGAGAAAATTATTGGGTGGACAAAATCTGGATTGGCATTGCAACGTTCCATCATGGTTTGGCAAAATTACAAGCGCCTGTCGTAATCATCTTCTAAGAGCTCTTACAGTCTTATGTTATACGGATAAAACTTTTCGGTTTTCAGAAGGCAGTCTACGGACATGTGTGAAACGTTGTTTTCTTTTCCCAGTGTTCTGGTAGAAAGATGGGGATTTTCCTCTAAACTGAGTAAAACAGTCAGAGTCTCATCATCACCATCTGTTGCACTTTTGGATCCGCCAGACCGTATAGCGTTTTTTACTTTTCCAGTTTGACGAAGTTTTTAAAATATTTTACTTACAGTAGGTTTAGTGAATGGATTTGGGTCTGGATATTTGTCATTAAAAATATTACAAACTTCTTGTTGCATTTGCATTCTGTCCCCATAACCCAATATTATTAAAATTTCAATTCTTTGGATTGCTGTTAAATGATTACCAGACATTTCAGGTAAACTTTTAAGATAAAATACAATAAAATAACGATTTTTGCCCACCATTTTCTTAAAAACTGTTAACTTCAGGACAAAATGTTCCCAATAAGAAGTATTCAGAATTTCAAGCTGAATTCGAAAATCAAATAAAATATAAAGCATTCCGTTTTAAAAAAAAGTTCCTGTCAATTTCAGAAAAACGGTAAACTTGACAACAAAGCGGAACTCATCGGGCGTAATTTCGCACCTAAGGTTTCCATATTTCTGTTACACACTGTATACCTCCCATATAACTACACCTACAGTGCGAGCGAGATATCGCTCAACTGAAAATGCAACTTATTTCGTTCTTCATGAAGTCTTCTGACCCGTTGCCGCCCATCATGAGTCCTTAAACAGAATCAGGATTCACTGGACAAGACCATCGAGTTCGATTCTTGGTCCTAGTGAAGTAGTCGTTCGTGACACCATTCTAGTGTTTAGTGTCGATGTTTCGCTGTTAGTGTTCAACTGATCGAATTGTACTATAAACCAATGGTAATGATAAAGGTCTTCCAATAGCTCTACATGAATTATTTGCGCGAGGATTTGTTTTACTTTTGTTACTCTTGAATTTATTATTTCTAAATTCTAATTTTTCCTTGATAGTAGAGTGTCGTAATACCCAATTAATAGATCTTTTCATTATGAATTCGCCATAATCATATCGACGATTTTTAAAATTAAACATAATTGAAACCAAAGACTACATTTAACCCTTGTAATAGACGGCTATGCCTCATACGACTGCGAATAAAACGTGTTTAAAACTTCACTGGTTGACAATTGTAAGTAAAGTATTTTTTTCTCTGTCATTGCTCTTCAACCCGGCTGTTTGTCGTTAATATACCTACGTCTAGATAAAAAGAAAATAATGTAACATGTCTGTATAAAACTTTTTGTGGTGTTAGAGTATTTGTTAAAATACCCTTTGTTTGTTTTAATTGTTATTGCTCATTTATTGCAAAGTAGTAAGAAGGGAAGGAGACACCCGTTAAAAAACGTTTGATATCCCCGCTCTCCATATTTTAAAGAGCAGGAGGGCAATTCAGAGGTAACGTGTACTAGTCAAGACGTATTATTGACTGTCTCGTTAAGCAAACGTAGCGCAAATAGAAAATCCTTGTTAGGCATGTTATATTATTTTTACTTAAGTAATCGGTTTGATTTAGGTACTAAGTATGTTACGAGTGGTAAGTCAGGTAAAAATTAGTTTTAAGTACCCAATTTGTACATATTTTTTAACAGTTTTGTAGAAAAATATTAGAATTAGATGAAAATTTTGTTTTATTTTTCGATATTGTTATTACACAGTATAATCAGCGAATTCAAACTGAATCCCGAGAACGATTAAATCATAAACATTCAGCCGGATTTACTATTGCTAAGAAAGGTCTAATTCGACAATCAAATATTTAGATTAACAAGTGAAAGAAAAATACAATTATGTTTTGTTCTATAAATGTATATTTAAATCTTCACAACTTTTTAGAGAAAATGACAAATAAATTATATATTTCCCACAAAAATTAAACTAAATTCATTTTAGCAAAAAGTTCCAAGAAAAGTCATTTGGAAACCAAGCAAATCGCAGACATCATGAAATAACTCGTAAGTTTCTAATGACGATTTATGATGATCAGACAAAAACTTGTCAAAACCTTATTGATTAACTAAGCGATTTAAATTTAAAACAATTCTAACATGTCTTAAGCCTTTTAGTGATTCCCGGGGTTGAACTAAAACACAAATAATATTTTTGCGTACTAAATATATTTTGATCATCAACGTTTAATAAAAATAGTAAAAAAAGCGAAGCCTTAAAATAAACTATATTAAAAACAAAAATAACAAAAAAGGACCCAATTAAGCTTTAAAATAATTTTTAAAACTGTAAATTTTCAGTCTGTATTCACAAGTAAAATAAGTAGAACAAACTAGCAGAAGTATCTTTTTTCGGACTTATTCTATAACAGAAACAAAATCTAAAAAGAAGCAAACATGAAATATAGTATTATCAAAAAATACATTACATCCTTTAAAACTGATAAATAAATTTGTTCAACTTTAGATTGTTCTCTACACGAAAAGAAATTGGACCATTATATATAATATAAATAGGTAGGTGTATGGTGTCTTAAAGAAGGATGTAACTTTTTAAGTAACTTTAGGAACTATAACTTTTTTAAATAAACTAAAGATGTTTCATTAAACAAGAAGTATCTAAGATTATTTATGGAAAAAGATTATTAAATATTTCAACAACACATTAAATCAAACTTTAACAAATATTCTAAGAAATATAAAATTTAGCAACATACAGATGTGAGTATTAATATTAAGGATAATATTATCACATTCGGACCCGTGAAAAGTCCAATATTAAATGTAATATATATTTTTTAACTGGACGGATTTTATCTTTCCCATACTGAAGCTGTTCTTTTTTTAGCAAAATCACGAATGTACGAACATTTTTCGAAAAACAATTTTTTAAATTATTTTTCAAAATACAATTTTTCGAAAATACATTTTTTAGAAAACAAATTTTGCAAAAATACAGTTTTTCGAACATATATTTTTTTTAAAAATTTAATTTTGTACTCTAATAATTAAGAAAATGCAGTTAAAAGAGACTGCAGAGTAAACATTCACAAACTTGGCGCTACCCTGCTGGTTCTAAAACTTCAGGTGGTAACTAAAGGAACTTTCAGAATCTACACTGCAAAAGTGTTGATAAATCATAATAAAGCCATTAACGATAGGTTCTATGACATGTATTACCTTTATAGTCACGGGCTTAAATTTTTTAATATATGTTTCGAAAATGGAACAAGTTCAAAAAATATACAGTATTTTTTTCTTTCAAATTAGCCACGTTTTAATCACAAAGTAGCATTATTACATGTCTTTGTTTATAAACTGACATGCAAATTTTCTGTTTCTAGTGTAAAATTTCGTTTTGAACACTAGTGCCCTTTTTCAAATATCCGATTCAACTGCTTTCTTAAATTTTCTGTGTAGTGTTTTGTACAAGAGGAAAAATCCCAAAAATTTTAAAATATCAATAATTCCTGTTTATCATAAAATGCTTTACATATCATCAAGCATGGGAAAACATATTTTTTAAAAAACCTTAACTCAGGTCAAACGACAATTAATATAATTATCAATTTCGACCTCCTAATTACGTTAATTAATGTTAATAACAAATTTAATTATTAATATAAGTCTTTTATGTTAAACCTAAATTAATATTGTGCAGAAAGTAATAGTGACCAATGTATTTAAATTTTTTTTCGCTAGTTCGCTGCTGGGGAGGTAATTTTTTTTTCTAAAAATGGGTAATTAATCATATGTGACTAAAAATTTTTGGAATTCCTCGTAATGGCCACGCCTTTGAATCGAGCAACAATATTCACCCTCGGGATGATAGGTTTCAGCTCCTTGGTGTATAATACGTCGTTTATCCTTGAGGAATTAAATATTAGAAAAATATTAAATATTTAAAAATCTACAACGTGTCACTACTATTTTCCCTACATAAAGAAAAGCTAGCCTTTAAAAATGCCCTGAGAATTCTTAATTAAAAATAAATAAAATTTGCAACAAAACATACATCAATTATGATTTCAAAGAGCTTAAAGTTGTCGATTAATACATTGGAGTCCAATCACTGGGAAGAATATACAGATTGGTTTAAAAGCAGTTTACATACATACATAACGCAACTCAGTAGATTCCTGATACAAAAATACTGCAGTTTAGCTAAACTTTTAAGTCTTAAAGTTGATATTAAGGGTATTCAATTTACACGAAAAGTATTGTTGTTTTCTCACACTATGTTAATGATTTCCACAGTTTTTAGTAAATTTACTAAATATCGTTAAAATATTTTAAAGGACTCGCTGGACCTAAGGGAGTTCCTTAGGGTGAGAAAAAATGCGTCCTTAACTTGTTGTAGATGATAGAGGAAGCTTAGATGCTCAGGTTGAAACATGACGCTTGCATTCACTCTCCAGTAGACTTGCGTCACTCTAATTAAAAAATGTCGCTCTAGACGAAAAACACTCTACCACTTTTCAACCACAGCCTACTGTGGTAAGTAATATGTAATTTATTCTTTCTGACGTAATAAGTTCAGTTAAAACTCAGCCAGGAATCTATTCACTATTGCTCTATTATTCTATACCATTACTTTTGGACCACCCTGTATTTTAGCTCTATGATGTAAGCAGAAAATATACAACACATATCTAAGATCCTTAAAAAAAGTGAAAATTTACCGCACACATAAAAGTCATGTCATAAAAATTCAGCTTTTCATGTTTTAATTTTTGTTTAAATAAAACATTTAGGTAAAGGTCAAAATCAACATGTCATTGTCTCCGAGTATTTCTACTCTGCATGATAAACAGAAGTTTCAAAACTAGGAAAATATTTCAAGCACCCAATATTATATAATAGTATGTTATATAACTTATTATAAGGTAATGAAAATTATTCTTGTTTATACAGGGTGTTTTTGAGTTTTTAAAAATTTTATAAGGCGATATCTCGAAAACGGTTTACAATATTTTCATGAAATTTTGGTAGCGAGATGAGGGCATGACATTTACTCCCTCTCTCTTCTTTGAGGGGTACTTTTGTTTATAAAATTCAAATCTACGTAACAACTACGTATATGTACAATTTTTTATATTTTCTCTTTCGGTTACAGAATTATGGTTGATTAAATTTTGATTAAATTTAGGAAGTAAATAAATTTTAACAATAAATCAACTTATTTCAGAATTATTATTCGTTTCCATGGAAATGCGCAATTTTTACTTAAGTCAGTTGAAAATTTTGACGTTTAAACGATTATTTCTGATTTTATTGCTAAGTCCCCAGATTTAACCCTCCTTGACTTTTTCTTGTAAGGTTTTAAAAAGGACAAAGTAATGGCGACTGCACCTACAACTTTGGATGATATGAAAGACCGCTTTACCTGCTTAGTAGTGACACCTCAAATATTACTGCGGGTACGAAAATAATTTAGAAAAAGAGTTCAAAAGTGTTTGGAAGTTGAAGGGGGATATTTCGAACAACTTCTCAAGCGTGACAGCCGATAGATAATTTTATAATACACATACGTAGTTTTCTACGTAGTTTCCAATTTTATAAACAAAAGTACATTATCTCATTTAAAATTCCAAAGTTATTCCCCACCCCTTAATCTAGAGAAAGGAAGTAAATGTCAAAAATGTGTTTAAATATATCCCCCCATCTCCCTCTTGACTCACCAAAATTTCATAAACATATGTATTTTAAACCGTTTCTGATATATCATCTTGCAACACTTTAAAAAATTCACCCTTCTAAGAGATTGCAAGCCAAATAAACTGATTAAAATTGATTTTTAAATTATATTTCCAGAAATATTGTAAGCAATAAATAATTTTAATGACCAACGAGCATCTACGGGTAAATTAGCCTTAGGAATGTAGTCTTGTAAACAGAGACAGATTACTACATTTTAGAGGGAACTGTTAAAAAAAGTTAAAGTTACTTTTTATTACATTGGCACTACAAGCGAGTATATTGGCTCCGGGTCATACAGTTTAACGTGGGCTCAGTAACCCGACAGCCAGATCATGCACCCCCCACGGGCTGTCAACCCTTGGTTTCGCGCAAATCGGCCAGTCTTTTGCTACTTACCAACTGGGGCGTGAGACAACTGTAATTTTGCAATTTTCTTCAATAACATAAAATAATCTATCTCTTTCTACAAAATTACGACCTTGATAGGTACGATTTCGAATACGCTTTTCAGTAATTCACCTCCTGTATTAACAAAAACTTATAAATCCACTTATACTCATAACTGATCACCCTGTATATGAACTGTATATTTTAAAATTAAATAACAAGCAACCGATAAGCAGCTCTTGTATGGCGCCTCAGTTTATCGGTAAAATAAAAATTTATATAAATAAATTTTGCAATTACCGCTAAGAAGACTAAACAAATTTTGGTTAGTTCCGCGAATCGAACTAATTATATTTTTATTTTTGAATTTTATTTTTTTTAGGTCCGGGTGAAATTGAATGAACATTGTTTACCGGTTCTAAATGCAAAAGTTCGAATAAATAGGATTTACCGTTTTACAATAATTATTATTTATTCATTATTAACCAAAGCAATTATTTTGCTGTCAATGAACTCTCTCTCTAATTTTGAACTTATTAAAATTTAATTAAATTTAAAACATCTAGAAAATGACATCAAATATTTGCTACCGATGAGTGACAGGTTGCATCTGCTCCTTAGCAGGTAGGCAGCAGCATGTGCTATCGTCATTTTGCGATCACGTGTTATTTTGTCAGCGTTAGTTGTTAATGTTCTTGTCCAGGCTCATCACAAGTGATGAGATTTCCAAGATATTTCTGCTAGAGAGAAAATCTACAGTAGATTTGTAGCCAACTGTGTTGTTACAATAATTTATAACTTACATGACTGTATGAAACATTCACCTGGTGAATAATAGAAATCCGGATGAGCTCAGCTAAACATAATTTTTATTGTTGATTTGAGTAATTATGTACTTTTTAATTATTTCGCGCACACACGGTATATACCTTCGCAACCTGGCTTTGCTTGGCAATTTCCATTGCAAAACATATTTTTCTCAAAAGTTTCCATGGAAATGCGCTATTTTTACTTAAGTCAGTTGAGAATTTTGACATTTCAACGATTATTTCTCAGTTTGGGGCTAGGTCCCCGGATATGACTGCCCTTGACTTTTCTCGTGAGGTTTTATAAAGGACAAAGTGATGGCGACTGCACCTACAACTTTAGAGGATATGAAAGACCGAATCCGCTTATTAGTGACACCTGAAATATTACACCGGGTACGAAAATCATTTAGAAAAAGAGTGAGAAAGTGTTTGGAAGTTGAAGGGGGACATTTCGAACAACTTCTCAAGCATGACAGACGGAAAATAAGTTGAAATTAAATGGTATTTTTTTTATTTTATATCCTAATAAATCATAATTCCACAACCGAAAGAGCAAATCAAAAAAAATTGTAGACATACGTAGTTTTTTACGTAGATTCGAATTTTATAAACAAAAGTTATTCACCACCCCTCAAAATAAAGGGAGGGGGTAAATGTCAAAAATATGTTTAAATATGTCCCCCATCTCTCTATTAACTCACCAAAATTTCATGAAAATATTTTAAACCGTTAGATCGCCTTGCAACACTTTGAAAAACTCACCCTGTGTAAATATCTATTTTGTTTTAACAATATCAAAAAATATTTAGCGCCAAAAAATTTTTATTTCAACTCTACAGTGGCAGCAAAATAAAAATATAGTGAAAGAGTCTACTGAAAAAAAAATCAAATTGGTTTGGATTTGATGAAGAACAGACTTACTGTGCTCAAATTAAGTTTTATGCCTAAAGCGTAGAGCAATTATGACAAAAATCCTAGCAGATAAGAAATTTTCTTGTCATTACATTAATTATTAATTATTCCGTGTTCCAAACAACCACATTATTTGGCAAAAAATAAACAAATTGGACAAAGATACAAGGTTGATACAGTTTTTATTTTTATCTCTTTTTACACGTTCACCTCTCTTTTTTCTTCACTTTCAAACTAGCTCATACAATGATTCGTTTCCAAATTTTTGTATAATTTATACAAAAAATCTCCTATTTACCTAAAGCTGCGTGCAAATTCTCTAAAAAAGGAAATTTTTACATTTTCACTGTTCTAAATGCATCGGCCTTCGTAAACTGTCTGCCCTTTTTCTACTTTGTCTATGGCTTTTGAATACTAATAAAATACATGTTAGAGTAACCATGCTTGCCAGTAGACAGCCATATTTGAGACCTAATTCTAAGTTTTTGACAGTAAAGGTGATCTGGTAGACGAGGTGAACTATATCAGCAGGGAGATCTTTTTCTTCCAAACCCTGAAACAAATGTCATAATGAGTTATGGGATAATTTAAATGAAAAATAATCGAAAATTTTATTTTCGAAAATGATCGGTATCATCCGATTATGAAAGTCATAATTTAGATTATATTCGAACATTCCGATTCGAAAAGAGACAGAATGAATTTTGGCTAGGAAGCTGTTAACAGTGTATTAAAAAAGAATAAATAAACCTCGTTTTTTAATTTTTTTTAATCTGAGATATCCCACGTAGACTTAAAGCCTAAGTACTAGCGAATCGTAGGCGTCTGAAGAGAAGGGAAATGTAATATATTGACACGAGATTTAAAGGATTGGAAGGGGAAAAGAAAACATCTGAAGGAAATTTGTTCCATAATCTGGAGACCCTAGGTATGAATGAGCGAGCGAAGTGAGCTGTTCGAGGCTTTTGTACCTGGACAGTAAAAGGATGCATACGTAATGCGCCTGTTGCTGTTCTGTTAGAAACAGTCAAGGGGGGAATTAAGTACATATTATATCGGCTAGTTCTTCAGTTCAAAATAATAGCTGTGGAGGTATCTGTAGAAAAGAGGAAGGGAGTTTTCTTGTAGGGACTGGGTCATTGATAAGCCAAATGGCTCTCTTTTGGACAGAGTCAAGGATGTTAAGTGTCATAGGCGATGCGCCCCCCAGATAAGGGAGCAGTACTCTAGATTAGGTCTTATTTGGGAATCATAAAGAGTGTGGTAGTTGAAAGGGAACAAGTATTTTGTGACTCAAAAGAGAAAACCAAGGTTTTTAGCTGCTGATGTGACTATTGAAGTAATGTGTTTGTGCCAGCTGAGATCACGATGGCAAGGTCGAACGTTTGTAGGGCTTGGCCATTCATGTTAATGGGGTAAACGTTGACGGATTTTTTGCGACAGGGAGCAAGACTGGGTTTTGGAGGCGTTGAACTAACCAAGGTTCTTGGCGCCTCAGTCTAAGTTTAATTGAAGATCCTGGGAAATGATAGGTGCATAGATCTGCGTTTGTTATCCAGCTCTTGGTTCAAGACTTGTCTGGAAAAAGGAATGTTGGAGTTAAGAGTACTATCGTCAGCATAGCTGGTTTGATCCGGTTGGGTTTGATCAAACCCAACCGGATTGGTAGTTAAAGAGAGCAGGTCATTAAGGTGAAGAAGAACCGTCATCCGAGGTGTTGCCACTAAGATTGCTCAATGGTACGAAAAGCGAGTTTTTCTTTTTTTTTTAACTTTATTAATATGTTTAGACACTTAAACATATGACCATAAAGCAACATGTCTGAGTTAAAAACGAAAAACAGCTTGAATTAAAACTAAAACTAAACTTTTTGGAAATCCATAAACCTATTAGTAAAAACTAAAAGCTAAAAAAATCGGCAACAACGCCATTCGCTCCTCGCAGCAAGAATTTAAATTATGTGTAACATATACCTCTAATGACTGACGAGAAAAGATAAGTTATTGTAATCAGAATAAGTTGTCCGATATGATTTATAAGTGGCAGCACGATATACATACATAGGTAATTTAAATTATCCGATTATGAAAATAATTCATAACCTAATGATCCGATTTTTATAATAATACGATTCTGCTCACCACTAACGGTTCCGTAGGAGGGAGAGGAGAGTGGTACATAAATCCGTGGTCAGATCTGCAATGATATACGGAGCGGAACTATGGCCAAAAAGAAAGTGCATAGAGAGGTTAAACGATAGAGATAACAGAAATGATGATGCTAAAATGGATATGGGGATAACAAGGACAGACAAGAATAAAGGAAACAACCAAAAATGAGGAAGCATCTAGGAAAATACATAAAAAAGCTACAGTGGTACAGGCATCGTCGAAAGATATTCTTAATAGTCTAGTCACTTCTTTGGAGTTCGCGAACTTCAAATAAGTGACTAGACTATTTAGAATATATTTCGACGATGGTACAGGTATCGAATGACAAGATGTAATGATTTCGTTGACAGAATAGTAATACAAATAAAAGTTTATAGGAGGAAAAGTAGAGAAAGGCTTAATCAGAGACGAAGTTCAGAATGATTTAGAAAAAAGTTTAACAGAAGAAGGGCCTTAGGACTGGGCGTGGCAACATGATTGACCAGGAAAGTCGAGCACATCATGAAGTTGAGAAAAGGAGAAGTAGTAGGTATACATTACAGCACTGCTAAATGTAAACTATGTTGCACTAATGTGCATTATACACAGTACTGTTAAATACATATTATCCCACTTCTGAACAAAAATTCGCATAAGAGATAAACTATTTAACATTTTTTCATTCTTTGTTATGAACACTTAATACTTACTGTCTCAATCCATACCATGGGTAGCATCAGATTATCAGGATAGGCGTTCAACTGGGAAATGCCAAAACTCTTTTGCAGCTGGACGTTGACTTGTATCTTGGCTTTTCCTCTCAGTAACAATCCAGCTTTATAATGAACATCTGCGTATGTGTCATTCAATGAAATGACTTTGTCCATACCTGAGATGGAATTTCTCAGGGCAGGATCGCCGTTGTAAAAGTAAGGCCAGGAGTAGAAAAGGGGAGCACCTGGAAAAAGAGAAAAAATCTTTGGGTTGCTTTTGAGGAGAAAAGTAAACGTTTTTAGTGAGAGTATATAAGAACCGAATAATTTTGGTGTAGAGAAAATAAAAAACCTAAAGTTTTTAATTTTCTTTTATAAAAGACGTTAGAATAACTTGACGTACAGGTGCTTATAAGTTATAAGTAGAGTTTTAACCTGCAGTAGTTTTTGTATTCTCAGCAAAAATTACATTATCAAAGTTGTTCACTTAAATATTCATTTTTTTTACAAAAAAAGAACTTACCAAAAGAACACGAAGTACTATTGAAAACTCCTCGTGGTGGGCAAGCGCCATTTTCTTTGTTGCAATAGCACTCATTTTCTTCTGAATTGTCGAAAACATTGTCAGGCAATCTATATCTACAAATAACATAAGACATAAGATGACACAATGACCAAAAAAAACAAATACTGTATAATTAACAACATTGTAATAAGTTATTTTAGTTTATAAAGTATTTTTTGGTTCCGATATACCCACTAGGAACATGAACTTCTGAACTTTTGTAATGGATGGTGGAATAAACCTAAACTTCATTTATTTTTTATTTCTGGCTGACTTATTAAAAGCTAGAAAAAAATAACACTGTTCGGCGCGATTTTCTTCAGAGACTTTCTAAATCATTTTCGGTACATTTTTGGTCACTGGTTACAATGCTGGCAGTAAGTTCTCCCTAACACGTCAAGTTTTTGAGAAAAATAGAAATAGCATTTTTGGCCCATTTTAAAACAGAGAGGTTTACGATGGTTTAGATTGAATAG
Organism: Philopedon plagiatum; assembly: GCA_963971165.1. NCBI lineage: Eukaryota > Metazoa > Arthropoda > Insecta > Coleoptera > Curculionidae > Philopedon > Philopedon plagiatum. Next base: position 94,340,609 of record OZ020193.1, read on the forward strand.
AAGACTCCTAGTTTCGAATACAAATTTGGAAGAATTCTTGAGCAGAGTATTACTAAAAAATAATGTTTTGGATCGATACGAAATTTTTGAAAAAAATTTTGATGTAATCAGAAAGTAGGCTCCAAAATCTCATCTTTGCGACTTTTAGGTCAGAATATCTCGAAAATCTGACACTGTACGTACGTACGTACCATTCGGAAGTTATAAGGAATCACACAGTGCCAACAGGGCTGTTTCTCACCTATTCTTCTTTATTGTTCTCAAAAACTTGACGTAAAATGAAAATTTTAAAGACAAATTCATAATCATTGATCAAAAATCTACTAGAAACAACATCCAAATCTACAGATAGAAATTTGCTGATCAGTGTAATAATAACTCTCTTAATAAGACACAAAATTAATAAACAAAGACAAGCTTGGTACTCCCAAAAGACCTTAAAACAATAATGATATAGGTTGTAACAAAGTCTCCATCGGTCACTAGGAAGTTTATCAAAAAAGTAAGGTGTTACGTTTTGCTCTGTATCCCTCCTCCGTTAAATCATGTATATATTTCAGAATAGAAGTCGAAAGTAGATCTGCAGGGATTTCGTTTTAAAAAAGCTTTTTAAGATTGGACAAGAATTTTGCCATCCATTGCGATTTTAAGTCAGATTAAAAAATTTCGAAAAATTTAGAAGTTTCCTTCACCATCTGAGCAAACTCTGTTTATTACGAGGACTATCTACAAGTAACTACTTCGACAGGTATACTTTGAACGACTAAAAAATATAAGTTAATTGGAATATCCAAGTCTTAGTCTTACCTGTAAAGAGGAACCTTTTCTAACATTGTCGTTTCTTGAACAAATTTCAGTGTAAGCTTCCTGCATAACTGGGGTATGAAAAACGACAAATCTTTTTTACTTTTTACGAGCTTTGGGGGATACATCAGACCATCAGACGCTTGAACATTATTGCAAGATTCAGAACCCCACCAATTCACCTCCGATTGACCGTTAAAACTTTCTATTTGACCTATTTTGTTAAAGTTATGAGCTCCTGTATTTAGTGTAATAACATCAGGTTGAACCCCTTTCTTCCATGCAAGAAGACCTGTAATAAATAAAATGTAAGTTATTATAGGCGAGGGTTAATTGATTTAAAAAAAAATGCGTCATATATATTCTCGATTTAGGAACCCTAAGCTGTTGGGTTGGAATTTTTATTAGAAATTATAAAACCCAGTTAAAACTACTCACCAAAATGATCGAAGGTTCTTTTATCCTGGTATTTCAAATAACTCTTGGCCAGATCGTAGAACTGGTCCTCATACCCGTTAATATAATCATGAGCTTTCATCGTCTTGAATGGCTTTTGCGAAAGGGTTGTCAGCAGTCCGGAAAAGCTCATTCTCATTAAAAAGTTAAACTGTTGCTTAGCGTGGGCAGCACCGGACAATACAGGGACGTTGGGGACGGTCACTAGGTCATCTTTGGAGCCTTTGGACAGTTCTTCGCTAAATCTAAAATGAAATGTTTTTATTTATTTTTGAACTTTAGTAGTACCTAAAGATAAATTTTAGTAGTTTGAAAATGTGTGTAATGTGTGTAAATATATAAGCCCAACTTATAGAGCACGACGAGAACTTGTGTAGGAAAAATGATGATTGTTCTACTCGTATAACAAAATAAAACCGATTGAACAAAGTAATACGATTTCGCTTCAACACATGATTTTTGCAGATCTGAGATGAGGTTCTCTATAAAAATTGCAAAATCTATGGGTATAACTATTATTTTAAATATAATTTGATTTATGGGCGCTTTAACGCAAATGAAATATCCTGTCTCAACGTAATCAACTAATAAATACAGATAAGAAGTGCTTTGAAAAGAATCTTCTTAAATAGAAACTTACATGTAATTTCTCTTCTCCTGGTAAGACACGGTACCATCAACTTTGTTGAACTTAATATTCACCCTCTCAAGTTGTTCAAAATATACATAAGGTCCGACTTCTTTAACATGCAGCTTTTTGTGTCTACCACTCTCAACATCAGCGACATTAGTGTAGTTAAAAATATAGAAATTAACATAGGCTCGTGCAGATGGTGCTTTCCACATTTCGAAGGCGGGAGACTCTTCTGAAATGACCATTTTAGAGTTGATCTGCCGCTGGTAGGAGTCGGTAAACCACATGGTGATGGTGCCCATTGTGCTGAAGGTGAAGAGAAGTATCAATCCAGTTAATACTGAAAAAAAGATTAATAACCGTTAAGCTGGAAAATATCTTACTTATCTAAAAAATGAAAAAGGCAATATAATGTAAAAAAATTATCGCTAAATAATTTTATTATTTTCCTTCAATAAAACGCTACACGTGACTTTATGTGTTGTCGCATTTTGACCACGACATAATATTTTTACGTAAAAGCGTTTTGGTAAATTTAAGTCAATTAGAAAATGCTGCAAATTGCCAATTCGAAGTCCGTATTTTTAAAACATAAAATAAATGTCTCGTGTTGTTACTTTTTGGGATTTAAATTTTTGACATAGTTAATATCTGCGATAACGTTTTGAAGAGTACGCATTACATTAATATGTAGTTGCAAGTTAAATGAAACAAGTACTGAAGTGCTGATAGAATACTTCTACTAAATAGCCGCCTACCAAAAGTTGAAAAAAAAAATATATTTTACGAGGGAGATGCAAATTTTTAAAATCAGCGCAAGAGTAAAGCCCCTTAATTTTTCAATTTTTTAAAATATTTATTTATAAAACTTGTTTAAAATATAAAGTTATGTTTCCATATGAATTCACGGCCTTCTATTCAAAAAAACGAAAATTAAACTTATATGTTTATCTAACCCTGTATAAAGACGGAATATAGGAAAGAAAATTATTTTTAATAAATAAATAAATCCGACATTTTTCAAGCGAACTAAAGCAGCATTGAACATATTGTCTAAAAATACTTTCAGGTTGAGCTTTAGCCCAATTTCTCCAAAAAAAAAGACAATATTTTATGTTATTTTCTTTGAGTGATTTAAACAAATTTAAAAACGTCTGGAAACTTAAAATTTGAGCCATTCTCCAAAAGCAAACGCCCAAAGAAACCTTTTTAAAATTATTTACTTTAGTGGATTCAGTCTCTATACAGGGTGGGATAAAAATATGATTTATTTTCGTTTTTTTGAATAGAAGGCCATAGCTTTATTCTGGTACATACCTTTTAATTCTAAACAAGTTTTATAAATAAATATTTTAAATAGATTGAAAAATTAAGGTATATTTTACCCTAACGCTAATTTTAAAAATTTGCATCTCCTTCGTACATATATCCTAATTTTTTTCAACTCTTGGTGAGTGACCTTTTAGTTCAACGATATGCAGCAACTTTTATCAAGAATAACGTTTTCTGAGAAATTAATAATCAAAAATTTACCACAGGGAGCGTGAATTCTGCCGGTTACTGTATGTTATAGTTCAGCTTTTTGTGGGATACAATAAGACAAGCTATTTTACAAAGTTTGGAATACTTTTCGGAATTCTAGCCAAAAAAGTTATTTGAAAAATAATTTAAAAATTGTTGAGATAAATAAACACGAGCCTGGAATGATAACGAAGATACCAACCAACTATTTAATTAGCAAAAAAATTATCACTGTCAAAACTTGAGGAATTTTTAAAGATTCAATAAATTTAATATTAATGATAATGGGTCCGTTGAACACTTTTTTATATTGGCTTCTTATTCATGGTCAAACTGAAGTGCAAAAATATTTTTTTGAAATTTTTTAGGAAAACGAAAATGCCCTAAAAATCGAGTTAAACTTTGGAGAGTTTTGTCACATAGGAGAGTGATGTCATCATTCACATGCATTTTGATTTGTTAGACTTTTGCAATGTTGCCGAATCGTTCGTCGCTCGAGCTGGAATTCAACCAAAGATACAAAAACAATCTAATATAAAATCCTCCCTGCCTCAATATAAATTTGCTTATTACAAAAAAGTATTCCTAGGAAATATAGATAGTAACCTTTGACAAATTGTCCGAATCAGTTTTTTCAAAGCCTTGATCCATTCTCCACTGAATAAGTTATCACTAATGGTGAAAACACTTTTACAAACGAATAAATTTTCTTTCAGAACCAACGAGAACATAAAACAATGCAAGATTTCAAGATTCTAGGCCCAGCGGTGTGGGTTGTGCGTTGATACGTCAGTCAATCAGTCCGTCAGTCAGTCAGTCAGTTTCTCCTTTTATACATAGAGGTTAAAAGTTTTGTGCAACCGATTGTATACTACATGAACTAATTTACATTCGGTATACTAAAATGAGACAAGTCATCCCTAATATGTGTATTAGAATTACAAAAGTTGCTATCTAATAGTTGCGTTTCTTTTTTGATTAATTTTGTGTCTTTCTCGTCTCTTTCTTGAGTCAAGTTATACGAAGTAAGTCCATATGCCGTAATGTTAGAAAATATCGAAGAAATTCTGAAAAGTGGTGTGATCGTTGATGGTTTTAACCTGTCTCGCTAAAAGGTTATCGCTGTCTGTCGGAAACCGAGATACTGTTATATTTAAATCATTATTTTTACACAAATATCGTTTTGAAATACCCGAATATGTCAAATGTCTCACAACAAATTACTATCAGTGTTTTTTAATTTTGTTTATTAAGAATCATCCACGCATGAAAATTTAAAATTAATAATTCACGATTATTAACTAAAAATGAGGTTTTTCACTAAACCCGAATGTCATAATTTTTATCATGGTAATGATATAGTTTTTTTTGTATAAACAATGCTTGTTATTTGTTTGGTATCAGTGTTACAATTTTGCTCATATCATTTTCATCCTGCTGTGCCTCAATGTAACTATCTTGTATGTTCAGTATATAAAAAATAGGGACGGAGAAACCTTCCGATGTGACAAACAGTGATAGTATTTTACAACCTTGCATTTCTCGTCAAATGTTTGACCTAAGAATGTTGCCAACATAATTAATATACAGAAAGGTTCAGCTTGGTGTGAACATAGGTAGAGCATGGACGAATTTACTCGTGTTCGCAGGTAAATCAATCGCGTGGGAAATACTAGTTTACAAGCTTTTATTTAACTTCACCTGTTAATTTGTTTGTTTGCATGTTTAGATCAAATATTGCAATCAAAACTTCGACCAGTTCTAATTAAGCTAGAGCTTTGAAATTTTTCACACGTGTATAAGTCCGGTGACAATTCAATATACTACAACCAATATTGTCCTAAATCTAATATGGCGGACGCCCCAAGATCGCGGATTACCTTTTTCCTCGCAATCCCCTTGATATGGTTATCAAATGAAAGGGTTTGACGAGTGGGGTACGATAAGCTAAGTAACGATATTCTAGACCCAATATACCTTTCACCCATATTAAGGGAGTTGTAAAGAAAAAGGCAATCCGCCATCTTGTGGCGTCCGCCATATTGGGTCTAGAGTGACGTCGCATAGCTTATCGTATTATACTCATCAAACCCTTTCATTTGATACCCATGTCAAGGGGGTTGTGAAGAAAGAGGTAGTCCGCCATTTGTGGCGTCCGCCATATCGGGTTTAGAGTGACGTAACTCGTCTACTCGTCAAGCCCTTTTATTTGATACCCATGTCAAGGGGGCTGTGGAGAAAAAGGTAATCCGTCATCTTGTGGCGTCCGCCATATTGACTTTAGAATGACGTCACATAGCGTATCGTATTCTACTCATCAAACCCTTTCATTTGATACCCATGTCAAGGCGGTTGTGAAGAAAGAGGTATTCCGCCGTCTTGTGGCGTCCATCATATTGGGTTTAGAGTGACGTCACATAGCTTATCGTATTCTACTCGTCAAACCCTTTCATTTGATTCCCATGTCAAGGGGGTTGTGAAGAAAGAGGTAGTCCGCCATTTGTGGCGTCCGTCATATCGGGTTTAGAGTGACGTAACTCGTCGACTCGTCAAGCCCCTTTATTTGATATCCATGTCAAGGCGGCTGTGGAGAAAACGGTGGACCCTTTACCAGTGGTATTTAAAATGTTAAGTCGATAAAAGAAAATCACTTTATGTTGTTTTTCTCTAGCAGTAAAAGGGTACGCTTTTTAAAAATATGTAGCTTCTTGCTAATAAACCACGCCTACTTTTCAAAATGGTAACAACATTATAGAATCTCATTGCTTTTACTTAAAAAATATGGAAACAGTTTAAAATCGAATATACCTCGAGATATCGTTAATACTTTGATTAGTATAGCTTTATCTCATATTAGTTACTATATGTCTTATAGTAAAGATAAGAAAATGGTAAACCATATCGATAAAACTATGGATGTCCTAACATTCATTTTATTTAATGGCCATGTTTATACGAAGATTAGTTTATGTAGAAGAGATTATCCATTTAACTTGGATACATATTGCTTAAAAATAATACTAATAAAGATACCGTCTTGTCACAGGTTCATTGTGGCAATTACAAATGATTGATTAGTTGTAAAATACAATTGGTTGCGGTTTCGACATTGAATTACTACCTGAAATTTAACTATCCGGGATTGGGTTGCAGAGCTGAGGATGTTGGTAACCTTTGGTTCTTTATTAGCTTCCTGCGTTTTGTGAAATGAATAATTGTCATTTTGTTAAGATTTATACTAAGGCTTTCCCTATAACACCAACTTTCCACAACTTTCAGAGCCTGTTGCATAAGCGCCGATACGGCATGTGTATGCTTTCCTGCACTCCACCTTTTGCTGCTGTCTCCTCAAGACTAAAACTACCACCAAACAACGTTGGTCTGAATCTGCTTCCACGCAGCATCCTGCTCGTCCATCAAAGATTGACCATGGAGCATGAAACCCAATTTCATCATCGAGGTCTATCACCCTCTTTTGTTAAACTCGTGTATATGAAGATATATTGTTAACTCGACGATGGAGTAGAGTTTCGTACTCTGGCCCATGGTTTCAGAAGGGGTATGATTAAATGCCTCTTCTCCAGAATATTGTAAGGTCAGTTTCTTGATTCGCAACTGCGGATGCTATTCTGGTCACCAGACGATGGAAAGCAGATTAACACGATTTTCCCGTTTGATCAGCATGTTTGTTTTTATAATTAATTAATTTCCTATTTAATGTGTGTTTTTCGGATGAGTGTACTTTCTTCTTGAATGGTCTAGTGAATCGCCACAATTGTCGTTACTGGGCTGATACCAATCCAAGGATTTTCCACGAGATACACACACAACACCCCCAGAAGTTGAAAGTATGGGCTGGTATTTTTGGAAATTCCATTGTAGGTCCTTTTTTCCTTCCTGGAAATATAACAGGGGATATGTACCTGGATTTACTACAAAATGCCATCGACTCAGCTCTAACAAATATCATAGAGAACGACCCTGCATACAATGAACAGGACCTGATATTCCAACAAGACGGAGCTCCTCCGCTAAATGTGCGCAATTATTTAATGACACGTTTCCAGGACGCTGGATAGGACGAAGGGGTGCAATTGAGTGGCCCCCTCGGTCACCCGACTTAAGTCCTTTAGATTATTTTTTGTGGGGGCACATAAAAAACAAAGTTTATAGCACCCAACTGCCACATTGGAAGATCTGCGAGGACGAATCATTGACAAACAAACTTGATGTATTTTTGAATTTTGTCGAAAAGTTCTTTGCCAGCCTGTAATGCCTTGCGGTACGTTTTCGATGGGCCACCCTGTATTTTAAGATGCGCTTTTAAAAAAGTTAAAAAAATTAACCGTTTGGATTTTAAAAAAGAAGAATGTTTGATCGCAACTTTGAACAGGCCCTTGTAAAGCGACATAATTTTTCAGTTTTGATCTTTTATTTTTAATAAGGTTTCGGTTTCGTGTTGTTATCTACCGTGTTAAAAATAACAATTATTTGTTTTGTTCCTAGGTGCATTCACAGCGACTTTAATTAAAAGAAGTAATAATTAAACCTCAGTCCTGACACTTGGTTAAAGATAAGAGATAACCTTCTTAGTCTAGACTTAATTTAAAGGTCTTATTACAGTTTTCTTAGAACTTGTTTTCTAGATACATTGTAGCGGAGATATGGGTGAGATTCTCTCTGCGACCCTTATTTTATTTTGTGCTAATAGGCACATCTTGCAGGTATTGGTAAAATATAGTAATATTGGAGCAGTTAGACAGAGGGTGTCACCGTGCCATTATTATGGCTATATAAAACTACAACAGGTTTGATGCTTTATAAAGTAAGATCATAAAAAAAACGCCAAAGTATGCCGTGGAATCAATTACCTTCTACTTCCAAACGACATGTTTTCATTCTTTTTTTTACAGCATCAAAACATTGGTGAGCACTTGGGGGCAGTTGCTAATCTCCGGAAATTTATTTGTAATTCTAGCCCGTAAGTCTTCTAAATTTTCGCAAGGCGTTTTGAAAACCGAGTTTTTATAATGTGTGGCCATAAAAAGTCGCACGGCGTGAGATCGCAGGGCCCTCGTGGCCACCTAACTGGCATATTACGACTAATGATTCGGTCTTCTAAAAAATATAAATTATCAAGAGTTATGTAAATCGGTGCGCCGTCCTGCTGGAAGTACCCTTGTCTTCATCGTCTAATGCGTTTACAACATTTTCTAAAATTACATTACAATGTCGTGCCGAATTGAGAGTCTCTTAAAAAAAATCGGTCCAATTAACCTTCTTTTCGATATGGCCACCCACACGCCAACTTTCTGTGAATACCGAGGCTTCTCTATAAAGAAATGTGGATTTTCAGAACTCCACATTCTTATTTGTTGAGAATTTACATAACCAGAGCGATAAAACCATGCCTTGTCAGTAAAAATGATTTTTTCAAATGAGTTTTCATTATAATGCAAATTACCCATAAACCACTCTGAAAATTGCATTCGCTGCGGCTTGTCGTTTATAACGATATGTCGAAATTCTGTCTGAAAATCCGGAATGGCGTCCCATGTTGAATAAACCCACTGGCCATCAACCCTTCTACCATTTGTAAAGTAATTTTCTATCATAAAAGCTTTTTGTTCTCCGGTGATTACCATATTTAATTTTCTTAAAAATAAAAACTTCTGACTGTTCTACTTTTCATTCACGTATATCTTTTACCTATTTTATTTTTCAAGAGCAATAATCCAAGACATGCGTGATTAATTCCACGGCATAATTTGAGGACTTTTTTTTATCTTACGTTACGTTTTCGTGCACTTTAGTGTAAATTAAGTCAGTTTTACTCGTTTCAATTTACATTGCGGACATTCTAAATGGTGTTAAGTATTCTGCATATTCCAGGCATATGCAGATGATCTAAGTTTTGATCCTCGGGATTCTGTTGATGCCTCTGCCAATTTGTGTTTGGACTTGGAGACTATCAGATCTTTGTCGTTGGGTCACAATTTAATAGCCAATTCAAATAAATGCAGTTTCATCTAATTTGCTAACAAACAATGCAACCAACCGTAGACAAATTATCAGTACTACAGGAAGATCCTCATTGCTCTAGCATCCAAGTTGGACGTGATAATGATATTCACGAAACGACCGTAACAAAGTTTTTAAATGAGAAAAATTGCATTCCTATAAAGCGCTTGATCCAGAGTTATTAGAAGATGATAGTAATAGGCGGGATCAATTTTGCGAAATAATGACGGAGCTAACAGTTAATACCGCAAGATTTGTCCAAAGAATTTGTTTTTCTTTAAATGGTCAGATCAACAGACAAAACTGCAGGTACTGGGCAAGGAAAAACTCTCACTGGTTTGAAGAAAACCACACTCAATCTAATCAAAAGGTTAATGTTTGGGCGGGAATTGTTGAAAATAGGGTAATCGGACAATTAGCCTTACTGGAGAAAGATATCTAAATTTTCTCCACAATGATCTAGTTCTAGCCACTTTGTTTCCTAATTAACAATGATCCTGACTTACCAAGTTTGACCTTATGCTATCAACAGTAAGATGCTCCTAGGCATTATGCTGCTCAGGTGAGGGAATACTTAAATATTATTTTCCCTGGACGATGGATATGTAGACGGAGGCAATGGAGTGGCCACCAAGATCGTCCGATCTTAACCCGCTGGATTATTTTTTGTGGGGCCATGTCAAAGATTTAGCTTATAAATCTAAACCCGTCTCGGCAGATACGCTTAGGGAGTCAATTGGACGAGTCATACGACAAATTTCTCTACAGTGCACAGTGCAGTGGAACACAATGTACAACAGGAATTTTTAGGCCGATTGGTCTACTGCAGAACAGTTAGTGAAGGACATTTTCAACATCTTATAAGATAATTTTTTTCCATGTTTTATTGTTTGCTTTCCTGAGAAATGTTGTACTTTTTATTTTAAAAGTTAAAAGTGTTAATATTTCGAAAAGAGTTGAAGACCGTAGGATATGTTACATAAAACAGTCTAGAATTGACTGTAAATTCCAAAAATGTAAAAAATTCAGGATGTCTTATTTAAAAAACAAATATTCGTACATGTAGTACCTACTTTTCTGATCTACCCTATATATTTTTTTTTGAAAAAATTGCATTTCAACAAAATAGAATTGATTTGATAAAATTTTTCAACAAATGTTTGTGGATTTTCTTTACCTGAAACCGATGTATTTTTTTTTTGGTCTAAAAATTACATATTTTCTCTAATTTTTCTAAGGGATCCTTTTGCCATAAGGCAGGGGTCATTTTAACCCTAGGTGTGGATAGAATTGAAAAACCGCCAGTTTTCTTATTGCTAGTGTTCCCTGCTAAAATTAGCAAAACGTCCGCCAGTCCGTCCGTCCGGCTGTCACAGGCGATTTTTTCTGAAACTATTCGACGTAAAAATTTGAAGTTTAATACAGAGATAGAGTGTGGTGGCCCTATCATAGACGGGAAGTAAAAAAAGTTGAATTTTGATTCTCTGAGTAAATTGTAAAATGGCAAAAAAAAATTTCAAGGGAATCATATAGGGTGTCAAATGAAAGCTTATTGAAGCACGAATTTAACAATATATATGATGTTTAATTTTTGTACGCATTTTTTAAAGTATTTTTCGGGAAGAACGCTTAAAAATTGCTGTTCCCCACCCTTATCACCAATTATTATTATTAAATTATTTCCTTATAGCTGCCAAACCATTGCTTTTAGAGAAAAAGTTTTTGACAAAAAATATTACAAAATTTTTAATATGGCTCAGTCGAAACGCTATCCACTCAGCTACGCGCATACGTGATGTGATACGGCGTTGGTGCTGTCGGCGGCGGGTAGCGTGCCGAGGTTTGCTCAGGTTAAGTGGTGGGTTTGGATGGCACGGAACACTAATTGTGCAAGTATAGCTTGCACTTGACCGAACCTTTCCTTTGTCGCACACTGGCCTTTATTATATGAGATTATTTCATCTTTTTTCAAGTGTCCTTGAAGAGAACACAAAACTGAAGGAACTATTTACTTTACTATTATTTAGGTACCAATATTAATATTTCTATAGTTAATCTTGAACCTAGTTTTAATACCAAAGTTGGCCCAATTTTCAAGAAGATAACATAAACGTAACCAAATATATCAAAAACAAACAAGACGACACATCACGCCAAGTCCACAATATCAAAAAGTTATGATATTGCACATTTTACTGTGGCCATTTATAGATGCAGTTAAATGAAAAAGCTATATTTTATACCCTATGTTTATACGCATATCTCAAAAATTTGTGACAAAAATGTGTAGGTATGTGATAATATTTAATTTTGTTAAATCATCTATCATCAACAGGACATGCTAATATGCTGCACCATCTGATACTTTGCATAGTGTGACATAAACGAAATCAAAATTTTATTTTGTGCTTTTGCTTGAAAACCACGCGCCGTAATAATCCGAATAATTGTGGGGAAGAATTTGTAAAAAAAGTGCAAGACAAAATTTTATTTTTATTTTTTTTTATGAATTATATGTGCTTTTTATGTGTCTATGCAGAAGTCATTGGCTTTTGTTGCAAATAACTGAGCAGCAATAATGTTTAAAAAATTCGGTCAATTGCTCAATTTGTGTTCCGTGCCATCAGCCACCCCCCTTAACCTGAGCAAACTTCGGCCGCCCGATATCCTCCCATCTGCCGCTCTACCCGCCGCCGACGGCACCAACGCCGTATCACATCGCGTATGCGCGGAGCACTGAAAACCTTGTAAGGACAAAAGTTGTTCCTTACATCGTAAGAAATGTTTTTTGTCGAAAAAAAATTCTCTAAATCCAATGGTTCAGCAGTTATAAGGAAATAAGCAATTAAATTGTTTATAACAATTGATCGCCCTAGCATTTTAAAATCCTAATAATTTTCGTTCAATCTGCACCTAAGTCTCAATGTTCATGATATTTTTCTGATTTTTCTGAGCGATCCTTTTGGTGATAAGGGTAGGGGACAGCAAATTTTAAGCCTTTTTTTCGAAAAATATTTAACAAAACATAAAAAATACATCATATATATTGTTGAATTCGTGCTTCAATAACCTTTCATTTGACACCCTACACGATGCCCTTGAAAAATTTTTTTCATTTCCCAATTTACCCCCTGAAATTAACCCCCAAAATCAAAATTCAACTTTTTCGACTTCATTTCTATAATTGAGCCACCACACTCTATCTCTGTGCCAAATTTCAAATGTTTTCGTCGAATAGTTTCAGAGAGAATCGCCTATGACAGGCGGACGGACGGACAGACGGGCATCGAAGTGTTTCCATAAGTGTTCCGATTTCACAGAATACTAAAAACATCAAACCAAAATAGCAGGGCTAGAAGCTAAGAAGTCCAACCTATATACAATTTTAAACATTAACCAAATATTAAATATATATATTATTTTGAATACAAATATTTTATATTTTTTCTTGTTTACATACTAAAAATGAATTTTATTAAAAAATTTACGATACACTAATGATAAGAACAGAGTGAACAAATAAACATTTCCTAACGTAAAAACACAACTAATTTTATTAATGTCATCGACACTTATGTTAAAACTTATTAAAAAAAATAATAACTTACGAATTAGTCTTCTTGTATTCATTTGATACCCGAACAAATCGGTCTTCTGTGGTACGACTTCATTCTGAATTTTTTCGAAAAAGTCTTTAGTTAGCGCGGGCCCTTTGGCGAAAATTTGGCCACAATTTCTCTCTAAATTTGACAAATTCGAAAGACTTCTTTCGTTTGAATTAAACGGGATATCAAGAAAATTGGAATCGTTGTTTAACATTTTGTAAATAAAATATCAAAAAATTAAGAGATAAACCCGAAAAGAAACAAATCTATCAAAAACTAAGCTCCGAAAAAACCGCCACCTTTTCAACACTTTTACTTAGGATCAGATAGATATTGTCTCTGTTGAACTGTCTCATGAATGAAGCAGTTTTTGAGTTATATATGGCATATATTTATAAAATGTTTTGGTTTTATCATTTTTATAACATAAATACGATTAGTTCTTATCATTTTCTTTGACGAAACAATCGAATAGCGAAGATGTATGTAAGAGCCAGATCTGGCGGGCGCGGCGCCGCGTCTAAAGCTCTAAATGGGTTTACATCGAAAGGCTTCGACCTAATTTACATACTTTTGGCAGTTTTCTGTTGCAAATATACAGTGTGTCCCCTGTTGGGGTATACTTCATTTCACAATATACCGTTGACCTATTGACTGTAATAAAATTTACAGCACAAAACCAACAAAACCAATTCTGTTTCGCAATTGCTGTCTCCGGCATCTACACTACTTTGAACGTTTTCTATGCGGAAATAAGAACCTTCAATTTCTATTGCATGCCTAATGGGATTTTTCCAACTCTCTGCGGAAACAGAATCTATACTTTTCTTATTCAGTTCTATAACGCTGGCACACAGAGTCTTTGAAGTATATCCAGATCTTACGTTTGATTTTACTTGACAATAATTGGATTATAAAAACAATGGAGGAAGACGCAGAACGGTAGGGGAGACTGTCGTAAAATGACATACCCAAACTATACTATTAGAAAATTACATTAACTTTACTTGCTCAACTGTACGTTGGTGCCGGGCGGCCCGGCTTGTGTTGACTAGCGCTGGCCTATTATACTACCAGCATTCTCGGCCGAAAATTCCGTGTTTTAATTTTACCTATTTTTATTTTAAGGAATCTTTAATTATTTACTGCAAATTATTAAAAAATTAGTCATATGGCTTACAAATTTTGGTGGTTCTGCAGCTCTGCAGCCCTCATCTACCATCTGCCTCTGGTTGTACCTATCCAATCGTATAATCGTAACTTCAGTCGCGTTTATAACTTGCTTATACCACCATATACAGACAAAGACTTTGTCTGTATATGGTGCTTATACGGATCCGAATATAGTATAGTGACAAGATAACTAACGGCAATATGTTACTTTTTAATCTGTACAAACGTAGTCAACTATTTACGAGATATCTCTTTTGAGGCATTAGAATCTTTTGATTTGCGATGGGTTCCCAATAATAAATAATAGTAATAGTTTTGGTATGACATATCTTTTGATCTAATAAAGACAAAAATAGGATTGCATAATACACATGTTTTTATTACTGTGAATTGTTTATAATAAAATTACGCGCCCGCAAATATTAAAAATAACGAATCGTGGAAAACTGCTGATGTTAGAAAACCAATCACAACATCATATTATGCGGTTTATTTTCGCATATAACGTATACATTTTGTTATTTTTGTTGCTTGTTTACCTATATTCTGTTTATCAACGTCTTCTTAAACAGTAATCAATAAAGCAATCATAAATCACAATTCACACTTTGGAACGGAGAAATTGCAACTTGAAGACAGAATTTTTGGAAAGTTCGATTATGACGAATAGTGCTCTTCCACTAATTTTAGCGCCATAGTGCAAGGAAAAATAGAATTTTTTGTGTTTTTCCTTTTTGGTGTTTTATAGTTTTCTTGTAGAAAACAAAGATGAAACAAAACCTTACATAAATGATCGAAAAATATTGACTTACGTCACGAAACATCCACATGCGGACAATATCGACACACTTAAAAAGCGGGGCACACACCTTCTACTAAAACTGTACTAGGGATTCACCAAATCTCAAAAAAAATCGATATTTCGAATCGATCTTAGATCGTGATCATGGAAATCGATTCACTATTAACATCGCCTTAAGAGATCTATCTTTTAAAAAATCGATCTTTGGAAAAATTTGGGCGTGAGAGTCGGGAGAGTAGACAGTGTGCGCTCCAAACCAATGGTATTTTAAACTCTTTGGGTGTAAATTGTACAATTGTAGTTTAAGAAAAAAGAAAAATAGTTAAATTATAGATTTTTCGTTTATTTTTAAATTGTAGAAGGGTATGGAGGGGGAAATATTTAGTTTAAAATATGGAAAATATACTGATTTGTTGAAAATTAATAATAATTTATGGTAAACATTTCAACGAAATATTTTTTCAGATTTGAGTTATTTCTAGAAAATGATTTTAGATAGCACAGTTTAACTATTTCCTCAATCCTATCCTAATTCTTACTAGGATTGATTTGATCGTGGCACAGGGACCGTACCGACAGTAAGAATAAAATATAAATAATAATTTCCAATTATTAATTAAATTTTAAAGTTGTCAAAATTTGAATCGATTACGTATTATGTCGGGCATTCTGTGGTGTACAGATGTAGCGGTTGAAAGAGCGAAATTGGCAGGAGGAATGAGGGTGGAATTGACAGCGAATTGTTTGGCAAATAGTTCAGCTTTCCCTTTAGATGTGGAGATAATATCGTTGTCAGAGGTCAGGGGAGGAAAATTGCTTCTACAGAAGTTGTGACTAATATTTTTGGCAAGTGGCCAGAAAGATTCCCTGCCGTTAGAACAGGAAAGCACTTTATCTTTTATGCGGTTGCTAAAAGCATTTTTGGACTCTAAGATAGTTATATTGACTTCTTGCCTCAGTATAATTTGAGGATTTTCTAGTGGAGGATGTTGAAGAACCCTTTTGTGAGCTTGAACTTTTTTGAGCCTTGCTTTATCACAAACCTTGGAGAACCAGGGCTTTTAATGGCCTAGTTTAGGATACTTAAAGGTACGTTGAATGAAACTTTTAATACCTACTTGAATGATATTGTGATATGATTTGACCTCCCTGATTAAAAAATGAACACGCTTAGATATTTTATTTATTATTTTTTCTAAACAAATTTTACATCATTTTATCGAAAATTTCGCAAATTATATATTTTTTTCTTTACCAAAACATTCCTAGTAGGAGTAGTAGGCTCACTATCAGAAACCCTGAACTTCGCATGAGTCCCGTTAGAAACAGAGACATTTAACTGTAAAATTTCACCAGCCGCCACTGATGTGTTGTTATTTTAAAAAATATGTTTCCTGTTTCGCGTTTCAAGTTTCTTTCAGGCTTACTTGAATTGCACCCGTCGGTAAATCAGGTAAGGCCGGCACTGGTACAGCTATTGACAACCCAATGTTTCAGATATGCATTGCGCTTCCATTTAGACCTGAATTGTCAATGGCTGTACAATGTATGTACAATAAGTAAAAAGTTCAGTACTCTTCGGGATATTGACACTAAATTAAAATCTTAAAACTTTTTCATTGATACATAATAAATTAACAATTGTATTTAAATGTTAGTAAATTTTGCTTCGTATTCGCAACATTTTAATGTAACAAATCTTTGGACTTTGGGTGTTTTGGGATTCTTTTAGATAAAATTTTTAAATCTAACTACATATTATATTTTATTCCGGGAAAAGCAAATTTTTGCAGTTGTTTATTAATATGTGCTAATTTATTTAGGCGAGACATTATAATTATTGTTTTAATTAATTGCTTATATGCAATGACAAATATTTATTTGTACTAGTTTATTATCTTAGCATTTTTTACTAGGTTGAAATGTTTTAAAATTTAAAGCTGCTGTTAGTGTTGTAAGACTAGTTTTTTTTTTATCTTCCGACAGCCCACGAAGACCGAAGCCTAAGTACTATGTACCGTGGGTGTACTGGGAAAGTCCGACTCACACATCCAGAGCTGAAAATATCCGTAGGGATTTCATCAGTCCTTTAAGAGGATGTGTGGGGTGATACCACCTTGGCCGAGGAAGAATTCCTCTACCAACTTCCGGTTTGAAAGTATATTAAAAAATATGGAAACTTCCTACTGAATGTCTTTTTAACTCAAATAACTCAGCAACGATGTAAGAAAACCAAAATGGTAGGAGTCCTCGTAAAGAAAAGAAGAATACCTCGTTATTTGTCAAAACTCTGACCGTACTGATTAACAAAAGCTGTAAATCATCCAATGCAATTTTCATTGTTCGTTTTTTGTCCACGCAATGGTGGATGTTTTACTAAAAGATAATAAAAATTCATTTTTCACATAAAATATAAGGTAAGGTGGGGTAAGTGTGTAGCAGAATTTTAAAAGTTCACACATATCACATATTTTTGAAGAAACCATATCGACTATTTAATTTACATTTTGATACCAAACACTTATGGATATTACCTCCAGGTATAGTATATTACAACGTTTTTATCTTATTTCGCCATTTTTTTGGTTTTTGGGTCGATATTACACACTTACCCTACAAAACGGGGGAAGTGTGTAAGGAAGTCCGATGTCACATCTAATTGTATGTATTTATACCTAGTGTAAGTGTGTAAAATTATGAAAAAAATTCTTTCAGTAGTTGTTTAAATTTGTTTATTAGCTCTAAAACTTTTAAAGATATAAACTTTTTAATAACTAAAAGAACAGTCTCTCAAAACCTACAAAATAATAAACATGCTGTTTTACAAAATGTGAATGCTTTAGCAACTAAAATAAGCAAAATAATAAAATAACAACTTTATTGAATATTATAGTCAGCAAAAGAAATTCCGAATCGATGCAAACCCCTCGTACTAACATCTGGTTTAGGAAGAACCATAATAACGAAAGTGTGTAATAGTTACACACTTACCCCGTTAAAATACTACACACTTTCCCTGTGTTAAATGTAAGAGGTACAAGTGTGTATTACCCGAAAATAATTACACAATACTAAGTTAGGGTAAAAATGCCAAGACTAAATTAAAATTTAAAGATTATTTACCCTGTTTAGAATAAAAAATGATTTAAAATCTAACTCGAAAGGTCGATAATCATGGGTTCAAAATTGGGCTACCAACTGCATGTTCACCTTACGACAATTAGTTGAGAAAGAAAGACTATTTGGGTCTAAAATGAATATATCTAACTACTGCAGTTTTATTACATTTGAAGTGCAAGTATCCTTCTTCGGTAGTTTATAGATGGCAACACTTATACATACATGATTTAAAAATTATTTGTTTATTACACACTTACCCCGAATACACACTTACCCCACCTTACCTTAGTGCTTTTATTGCAATAATTTTGAATCATTTTCACCCGGGAGCAGTTATAGTTTAAAAAAAAAAACTGACATACCTCAAAAGGAATTTCAAATAATTCCTAAATTTAAATGCCGAAATTAAACCATTGAAAATTGAGCTAGAAGCCTTAACAATCACACAAAAACTACAAAATGCTAAATATTTATTCTAATTTCTACACTTTCAATTGACAATAACACATACACTTTTAAATGGCTTTCCTGAAAAATTTGTTTATTTTGAGTTATGTCGGTTTCCTTGTGTGTACGCGATATGTATTTAGGAACAACTGGATATTTCGATTTTTGATCCAAATATTTCACATTTTTTAATTTTTTTTAGGGTTAAAATGATTCAAATTAAAAGGCGAAAGAGCTCGTCGAAGTACATGATACCAATATTGTTTAGTTTCTTCACTCTTTATAGGAAGGGAGCAATCGCCGATTAAATTTCGATTTTTTAATTTTTTTGCCCTCGACATCGGTACATTTGAATCACTCTGTATTTTATCCTATCTAATTTTTTCCCAATTTTTCAACACTGTCTTATAAAGGGATCATCACACTTTAAAATGAATACCGACTGGGTCATCCAGGAGCGTATTTAAAGGGTAAAATCCGAATTTTCTTTATTTTTTCCGACAAATCCTATTTTACCCGACAGTATTCCACACTATTTTCTTATTTAGTGATTCTTTTTAAGTTTTATTTATCTGGTGATTGTCTAAGAAAACCTCCCACTAATTTAAATCGCTTATTTTTTGTTAAATATATAAATAAATAGGTTTATTTGAATTGGGGACATGCAAAATAATAGATTTTTTGAATTTTCGAAGATTGCTTTAAAAACAAAGAATTTCAGTTTATTTACTCAAAATTCTTAAGATATGATGTGTCAAAATTTCGCAAAAATGCCAGTTTTTATTGCAAAATTGAGAGGTTTCTGGACCGATATCGGCTTGAAATATACACGAATAGGATTTTAGGTACCTGCTACTTTAAGTGCAGGGATATTTCACTGGATGAGTTAAGCGTTAAATGTCATTTTTATTGAGTTTTTAATGACCCTACAATACTGAAATTCGCCATGTACTCATTATGAGTCATAAAAACATTTTTGACGGCGCAGCCAATGGGACTCTTTCTACAGGTTTCGAAATTCGCGCGAAAATTTGCAGTAGAAAATCCTTCTTTTTTTGTTAATAAAGACCAAAATAAATAGATAACAACAACCACCATAAACATTTAATTTATGTAGAAAATATAAAAAATATATTTCAGATTTATTTCGGTCATATGCATATTCCATATTGTTTGATTAATATGTAAGTATTCTAGCATTTTTTTTTATGCCTTTTGCTTATTTAGAGAGATTTCAGCAATTTTCAAAAAAACATTTTTTCAGAGAACATCTTTTTGGAAATTAAATTTTTTCGAAAACCCCTTTTCGAATATTACTTATTTCAAGCAACGGCTTTTGTACAAAGCAATTTACGAGAAAGTAACGTATCAAACCTGAAACTGAACCCAACGGATCAAACTCGAAAAAGGTTCGTTTAGCTTTGATCAGAATCGTTTTTTGTATTTTTTTATATATAAGCCTAATACTGTACTAATACTGTTTTCGAAAAAATATATTTTTGGAAGTTGTATACCTATTTTTGAAAAAAAAAATTTAAAGACATTTTTAAAAATTATTTTTTTAAAGTAATTTTTGAAAAATGTAGGGGAAGTCTACCTAAAACGGGATACCTAAGGTTCAACCATTAAAAAAATATCTTTTCGAGTATCTAAAAAAATTAAAGTCGTGAAAAGTAGAATCTATTACGATTTAGCTTTCAGAATTATTATGTTTTGATTTTTGGAATATGTTAGTTTTGTCCTTAAAATGTATTTGTTTTATATGTTGCATATTTCCCGTTTTATCCATATATGTTGGTAAAATGGGATTTACAGTTATTCTAAAATGGGATAGGCTTTTTACGTGGTAAAATTGTGTTCTTACTTTTATAACTTGAACAGTAAAAAAGCAACACTTTCATATTGCAGAAGCCATTTGCTTTTCTGACCAGGACTGACGTTTACATTTTCTTTGGTATTTTTGCTTTAATAACATTGCGAGTACGGAGTATCTGCAAATACAAATATTGCTTCAAACGCAGGATATCCCGTTTTAAAAACTATGTAATATCCCGTTTTAGCAAACACCGCTATGAACAAATCAAAAAATTATAAACATGACCTACACACCTATATCACTGCAAAAATACAAAATATCTGTTTCAATACAACTATACTGCATGTAAAAAAATAGAGTCTGATTTTATTGGCCAATAAACATGCAGCCCTTAAGAATATTTCCCACAAGTTTTATAAGAAATCCCGCAAAGTATGAAAAACTTACCTTACTCTGGAAGGACGCAAGCAAACTGTTTGTTTCAACTTGCCACGTCTCTACTTTACCGCGGGCGTTTATAATTCTACCATATTTGGATAGATAACGCATAGCGTATTGCTTATTAGCGCATGTCCCGTTTTATCTAGTATCCCGTTTTAGCTAGACTTCCCCTACTTTCGAAATATGTATGTATGAATGTGTTGTGGAGAATTTTAAAAATCCGTTTTCAAAAGAGGATTTTTTGGAAAAGCTGTTAAGACATTCTATCTAAGAGCATGTAAATCAAAAACGCAGAACAAGGCTTGCATTTTTTATATAATATATTGGTATCATAGACCTGTTATTCATATTTTTGTGGTATAATTTATAGGATAAACGGCATATGTTTGTTATTGTTTATAATATTTTGTAGAGCACATACGAGTAGCTAATATCTGTGTTACAATATTTATTTTTATAATTGAAATCTTTATATTGAAATCCTTTTTGTACAAAACTCTAGGGGACGCCCCTGCGCCCCCCTAAATCCACACTTGTGTCCACTACTGTATTAACGAGATCTTCTTCACAATCTAGCCCTGGTTGGGTTATCGGCAACAACAAATTACTACATCCGCCACTAACAAAAATTATCTATTAGAAAAAATAAAAACATAAAATAAGATCGTAAAATTAAGCCGTAATATTGAGTCTATAGCCGTACATTGAGTCTATTACAAAACAGTCAGACAAAGACTAAATACATGATAATGTTGTCTGTTGTGTTTTTATCCAGAAATCAAAATATAAATAACAAATCGACCATTATTAATTTAGTCTAGCTTTATATATTTTCAAGTATTTTCCAGAAATAACAAGCCAAGTTTATCAATGGAAGGCTGCATTTTGTCACCATCCTTCTGGCACGCGTTGAGTGCTCTTTAAAAACGGTTTTGAAGATATTTAACTTGATTTTAGTTGAAGAGATTTGAAGATAAGGGTCGAGTAGAATAATGTATATGGGCTCACGATTTATCTGTGCAGTTATAACTGTACACTGCAGGGCCGGCCTAGTATTTTCCGCCCCAAGCAAAACCCAAATTTGGCGCCCCTATATTCAAAAAAATTGATATATTATGTACTTATACACCTATACAAAAAAACAACATTTTATCAAGAAATAATATAGAAATATATTTTTATTTCGAACATTATAAACAAAACTGTCAATCTTCTTTGTTTTGTGAAATTTATTTAATTTTTACCAAAACTAAAATAATAAAGAAAAAATAAGTTTATTAAAAAATGAAATTACCTTCTAATATAAAATAAGTATACAAACTTAGATTTTAATAGTTTAACAAGTGTTAACTACTGCAAAAAACAATAATAATTTACTATATAATAAATATAAAAGAGTAATTAAAACAGCACCTTAGGACAATGCGAAAATATGAGTAACAAGGTTATAAGAAATTAAAAAAGCAATAAGTATCCCTATTAAAAAAATACGGGTAGCAACAGAGATATACAACAAATTTCACTCACCGCCACTGTTACTAGGTACTTTAAAAGTTGTTCTTAATGACTACCATAAACTTCTTGGCACTAATAAAGTCGATTTTGGAACTCTGTCAAAAAGTTACGCCTGCCATTTTGGAAAATGTGACTTTATTGCTGCCAAGACGTTCACGGAGGTCATTTTGAACAACTTTTGGGTAGGGTTGCATTTAAAATTTTTGGACGAATTTAAAAATGAATTAAGATACGGACCTCGGGTGTGCGGTAAAATGTTTCTTTTTTGAAGTCATTTAAAATGAGGTACAACACGGCATAGGGCTGCATTTAAAAGTTTTGACTTCAACTCCCTAGCGTCACCCCTCAAAGGGATTGAAAAAGTTAAATTACACAAAAAAGTAGATTTATTAACCATTAAGATGCACCTAAAATATGGTGTCTCTATCTTTACCAATAGCAAATATGTACAATATAGTAACGATATTTTCCCATATATAAGACTTTTCGGACACCCTGTATAACGATGAATTACACCAAAAATAATAATTGTAAAACCTAAAAATCATTGTGGCATAACGTGTAGTGTTTTTTGCACCGATGGTCGGTGAATTATGGTTAGTATCAGGGCAGTAGCTAGAGGCTCTAGGGCCTCGGGGCCCTTTTTCTCCTAACTTCGGAGGCCCCCTATGCTCGTTTGCTCGGGGGCCCCGGGGCACTGCCCCGGCGTTAGCTACGGTCCTGGTTGGTATGTCTTTGATGTTCATGCGTTAATATCATTTTAAGTTATACAATATTATGCGTTGACTGCTTTCTTAATATTTTTGTGTAATAGTTCAGTATAAATTCCGAATCCTGCAACGTTTTTTTATAATGTAGTTGGAACATAACCTCGAGGACCAGTCGCAAAATTTTTGCAGCTTAATTTATTTCTTAAATTTTGATCGCCCATCGTGGGGGACTGTGTCGCTAGAGGCCGTCTCCCCGTTTTTAATGAGCGATCTTTGCAGTGGCGGATCATCATATGAATCAAGTGAATCATAGATATGCCTAAAATTTCGGTTAAATATGTTTGTGTTATATAATATTAATAAAAATAAAGGGCTTTTATTGCACATTATTTATGTTTTGTTGGAAAAGAATTTTTCCAGGTGGAATAATTAATAGGGATCAGTATTATTCTCGGCATTTTTAAGAAAATACCATTTAAGTATTCTTTGTGTACTGTGTGATTCACTTATTTCGGAGGTCACGAGCCGCCACTGTTTGATTGCTATTTGGAGGGTGAATTTTATTACAAAGAATTCTAATTTTTCGGGAGCAAGCTTTTCAAGTGGAGTAATTTTGTATTATGAAATAAAAAGAAAATGCCCATTTACCTTTAATTTCCATATTTTGTATCATTTCTAGAGATGTCCAAATCAGTTCCAGATAAACCAGTGATGTCACGAACCTATATTATGTTGTGATTCATGATAAGTACGAACAAATAATCCAAAATGAAGAAAATTTGTTTGCGTTATTATACTGTTATTAAACTAAGTATAATAATAATAATTTGGGGAGCCAGTTCATTTTAAAAAAATAAAGGAAGATTCCCATTCATAACCGTCGTCAATAATGATTTTTACAGTATCAACGGCACCGCGCTCAATTAATCAACTTTATTATTATTTCATCTTTTTGACGGACTTTTACTAATTGCTTAGAAAATATAATTTATTGAAAATTACCAGTTAAGTATTAAGTAATTAATAGCTAATTACTAGTAAACAAACAAATATCATATTAAATAGGGGAAGTTTTTCGGTAAAAAATGTAAAGATTAACTTCTTCGCTATTACGCATTTCGCTAAAAGTTCATAATCTGATTCGGCTCGATCCAATTGTTGTCAATCGAACTTGTACCCTATTTTTTAAGTTAATGACGTTTAACTTGCTCCATGCTGGGTTAGTTTTCCGTCGTTTATTCCCCTTACCTCCAACTTCTTTGGTGTAGAACTGTAGTTATGAATGAATGAACGCGTTTCCTCTTGCTGAAGCCAATGGGTGTGCCAATATGGACAAAAAAAAATATGGACGTACGCTAAGAATAGTTATTCAGTCGGGCTTTTCCTTTTCATTCGGGCTTTAATTTTTTTTACGATGTCTGGTAATTTTAGTTATGTTCTTGTTCATATACCGGATTCTAACCCGGATTTGCTCATACAAAATTATCACCAAAACTGAAGAGAGAAATGCCCCTATTATTATGTTTAATTAACCTAATTAGCCAGTGTTTACTGTGTGATTTTATAACGGTTTATCATTATTGCAAAAAAGCAAGTAATTTCTGATATATGCAAAATATGTTTCCATTTACAAATTGCTATCAATTAAGTTCAAATTATCATTTTTAGCACCAGCCTAAGATCAAGACCGTGTCAAGTATATATTACTCAATTTAATGCTCTAATAATTTCATAAGTAGATTCCTTTTAATACTAAAAATGCTCTTTCGGTATAGACACATAAAAGATATACATACATACCTACTTTATTTAAAAATAAAAATTTTATGTTGCACTTTTTCGCTTAAAATGCGTCCTGCAAAAACTGGATTCGTCAAATTTCTGCAGGTCGCGTTTTTAATGGAAGCGGATTACTTTTTTTAAGGCCGGTAATACACTTAGCTTTCTCCATTTTCGCCCTCCCCCCATATGCGTTTCAACTTTAGTCTCATCAATACAGCTGTGAACGAGAGTAATTAATTATCAACATCAGGCGCGGCCCGTGAAATTTCAAAGTTGCATATCTCTGTTGCTACTTATGGAACCCATACCAACTTAAGGTTTTTTAATAGTGAGCCTACTAGGAATGTTTTGGTAAAGAAAAAAAAATATTTTGCAATTTGCGAAAAAAAGTTGATTTTTTGAATTGACCCACCTGGGTAAAAAATTAACACGCTTAGATATTTTATTTATTATTTTTTCTA
Organism: Philopedon plagiatum; assembly: GCA_963971165.1. Classification (NCBI taxonomy): domain Eukaryota; kingdom Metazoa; phylum Arthropoda; class Insecta; order Coleoptera; family Curculionidae; genus Philopedon; species Philopedon plagiatum. Next base: position 94,365,917 of record OZ020193.1, read on the forward strand.
AACAAATTTTACATAATTTTGTCGACAATTCTTAAATTTTAAGAGAAAAAAATGTGTTAGTAGAAAGTTATAGTCATTTGAATTTTTTCAACCGAAAAATAATTTAAATTTCCGGTTGCAAAAAATTCAAATGACTATAACTTTCTACTAACAGATTTTTTTCTCTTAAAATTTAAGAATTGTCGACAAAATGATGTAAAATTTGTTTAGAAAAAATAATAAATACAATATCTAAGCGTGTTAATTTTTTACCCAGGTGGGTCAATTCAAAAAATCAACTTCTTTTCGCAAATTGCAAAATATTTTTTTTCTTGACTAAAACATTCCTAGTAGGCTCACTATTAAAAAACCTGAATTTGGTATGTTTCCCATAAGTAGCAACAGAGATATGCAACTTTAAAATTTCACGGGCCGCGCCTGATCAACATACCGGAATACCGGAAAACAGGTGATGAGATTTAATCTAATTTTCTAGAAAAAGCAGGTACGTAGGTGTTAAATCTTCTAAGAGGCAAGATAAAATTTCTTGGAGTTGTTTAAATAATGTTAATTGATTAATTATGCCAAAAAAGCTCCAAAAACACCTAAAAATGAATTTATTTTTGAAAAACAATAGTTTTTCGTACTCCTCGTAATAACTTTTTTTACCTTTGCATAGCAGGTAAAGATGGCCCTCAGTTCCTGACGTTCAAAACTTTATTGTCATATTTTTATCGTTCAATGAAACGGAATACTTATAGAATCACTTCGGTGTCCGTTCATTTGTCTGTCACAGGCGAATGGCGATTTTCTCTGAAACTATTCGACGTAAAAATTTGAAATTTAGCACAGAGATAGAGTGTCTTGGCCCAATTATAGACGTGAAGTATAAAAAGTTGAATTTTAATCCTGGGGGTTAATGTTAGGGGATAAATTGGGAAATGAAAAAAATTTTCAAGGGCATTTTTTAGGGTGTCAAATGAAAGCTTATTGAAGCACGAATTTAACAATACAGGGTGCTACAAATTCTAGGCTTTGTATGGGGATCTCGGTAACCGTAAGAGATGCGAGGTCGGTTAAATTAGGGCAAAGTTGCGCAAATTGATGCTGAATTATAAGATATTTAGAAGTTTGAGAAATCCCGGTTACTTCCGGAAATATTCGAAAAAACCGAAATTTTGCAATTTTTTTTATTTTTTCCTACGCGTATTCAAAGAGATATTTAAAAATAAATTGCACTATGTCATTGACATTTGTATCCTCTTTAAGATTAAATAATTAATTTTTTAACCTGACGTTTCGGATTTCTGGAACCATCAACTTTATTTTTTTAAATACGGACCTGTAGTTTTATTTCATTTTTGGAAGGTTTTTGGCATCCTGGATTTATTGACGTATTGCATTCACTTTTTAAAACAGTAATAATGGCAATATCCATTGGTGCCCTATGTGTTAGACAAAGATGCAATATTGATTCTTACCAAACACTACTTTGCTTATGATATGAGACAAAAATTTACAATCATAAGGATTACGGAGATAAAAACACAAAAATGTCGAAAAATTAAATGATGAACGATTTTAACTTTATTTCAAAAGTAAATATTTTGCCTATTTCCAAATCTGATCCATTTCTTAATAAGTAGAGTAGAAAATTTATTTCTATATCAACTGTTTTTTTTTTTAATTTTTAAACTTTTAACGTTATCTAAATACATACTAGTTGGTTTTGAAAGTATTTAGGTTTGAATTGAATTGAATTGAATTTGAATTTTTTTTAAATTATATTTTAGGTAGGTATAAAAAAATTCAAATGACTAACTTTCTACTAACACATTCTTTTCTCTTAAAATTTAAGAATTGTCGACAAAATGATGTAAAATCTGTTTAGAAAAAATAATAATTAAAATACCTACGCGTGTTAATTTTTTCCCAGGTGGGTCAATTCAAAAATTCAACTTTTTTTCGCAAATTACAAAATATTTTTTTCTTTGTCAAAACATTCCTACTAAGCTCACTATTAAAAAACCTTAACATGGCATGGGTCCCATAAGTAGCAACATAGATATACAACTTAAAAATTTCACGGGCCGCGCTTGCTGTTTTGAAGAATTCTTGAATTTCCTTGTACTTTTTCTTTCAACAGCCTTTTTCTATGAATTTTATTTGCTTTATTCGATTTCCAGTATTTCCTTTGCATTTGCTTCCTTTCCTCCCGTTCTTTTTCTTTGCTCCTTCGTGAGCTTGATTTTCAGTGTTTTTATTTGATATTAGAGCTCTTGTATTTCATTTTCGTTACTAGCCATTATAATACTTTTTTTACGTGGGATGTGACGTACAACCAATAGTATCGCGATTTTCAAGTTTCGAATTTTGTTTGAAAATTTGTAGTAGAAAATGTTTTTTTTTTCAATAAATGGATAAACACAATCACCACAATATTAAATTTATATAGAGAATACAAAAAAAAATAGGTTTATTTAGGTTATTCCCTACTAACACTAGAATACATCTTCATGACTTTTTAGGTTACTGCTAGGCTGTAAATGGAGGACACCTTCAACTATTTATCTAAATAACTCCTTTTTTGTAATTAATATTGTTATTGTCAAAAATTTGTAAAAATAGCAATTGGTGACAAAAAAATGTTAAACGCCAGGAAATGTGTGTCGTATGTACCTGGTATGCAGAAGCGATAAATAATTAAAAGGGTGTAAAAATTATTGTTAAAAAAAATGCATATTTTGGGTACTTTTTGGAGCTTTTCCAGTATAATTGGGAAATAAACGTAGTCTTAAAGGTCTGCAATTTACCTATATCAAATCTTTTCTGTAGACTTCTAATAGAACAGGGCCTAACACAAGGTTAAAAATTAATTTATTAAGCCCCATGGACCAGTGTTTAAAGAAAACGTATTTTTGAAAAAAAATTCTTGGGAATAAGATATAATATCAAAAAAGACTTTTTTCGAAAAAATGCAGGTATTGAAAGGGAAAACATACAGCCATACTTTTCATATAATTGAAAGAAGTCATCAGCACCACTTCTTGCTACGTGCTTGACAACATTCAAGTTGTCACGTTGTTTATCCAATCACAGATCACGGACTGGTCTCATCCCAATTTGTAATCATTATCACAATATTTTTATGGCACTGCCTTAGTTACACACTAAATTAGTTGTGTTTATTTAAAGTAGCCTAAACAATGCCGATAACATCCAATGGGATTATCTTAATTTCAAATTGCATAAGAGGAGATTAATATTTTTACACGCTGAAATTAAAAATACTTGGAAGAAGTGGCGCTTACATTTCTTTATAATTATATTACGGGGGTTTCAAAAGTCATACATATACTTATTATAGTGTGGTTCCTAGACGAATACTAAACTAGTGCCAATCTAGTTTGGTTTCTTGGTAACGTGTTTGCCGCCTAATTTTTAGTAATTCCATTAGCTCTCTTTAGGTTGTGATTTCTATAGGAACCACAACACCCGAAATATAAATGTAATTCCCGTGCATTCACTAATATAAAATTTTGTTTACGCAGTCCTATGGTTATTCTTCTAACTTCCAAATTTTTAAATGGAATCTTTTTTTATAGTACCTGGTGGCGCCTGTAATTATAACGAGTCTCGTGGACTAACCATTAATTTTATTCTAACACTATCTTAAACTAAACTAAGTACTTATCTACTAAAGTCAACCCATCGAAGCCCTTTAGTTTTGTTATGATTACTATTAACACTTGCTCACACACACCCGATCAAATGGCTTGGTCCTCTTCAATCTTCGGACGTGGTGATGATTGTCCCGCTGGAGAGCTTCTGCGTTAACATGAAGGTGAAGCCTGGCTTCGTGCTTGCCGCCAAACCTCTTGATCTCTTCCTTCACTGTTGATATTCCAAGGTCTCGATGAAGATCTGCGTCGAGTACATACCAAGGTGCGTCCACTATGTTGCGCAATACTTTATTTTGAAACGTTTGAATGTACTTAGTATTGCTATAACTGGCACACCCCATAGGTGAATGCCGTAAAGCCACACTGACTTTAGGACCTGGCTGTAGATTAATACTCTATTATGTACTCACAGTTTTGAGTTTCTGCCACGGAGTCAGTAAGTATTATATTTTAATCCTAATTCAGTTTCTTTTTAATATGTACTTTTCATCGTAGCTGCAAGTTTAAACGACTATTCAACGAACAAATACCAACGGCACAACTTTAACCTCTCTAAAGGGTGTCCGCGAGCAATAGAAGTAATATTTCAGCCAACTATAGAACCCATTGCATTTATATTTTTTATTATTTCTCTAATACCTTATTATTTCTCTAATATGTTTTATTGAAGTCTTTATTTTAATTAACATGATATAGGTATTATTGACTTAATTTCTAGATTTTCTATTTAAACTGTAGTTGTTGTTCGTTTAATGAAATGTATTGTAATTTGAATCACACCGCCTACAAATAGCTATTTTTCGCCCAATTATATTTTAGCATTCTCATCAAATAAACTGCTGGCCACTCGAACTTACACATATAGAGATTTTTAGGCAAAATTTAAAGTTCAATATTTTCAACAGGAATGCAAATTTTTGAACGCGTTTTGCAGATTTTAAGAGCTAGTGTTTTTCGGATTAAGCTGCATGACGTATATTTATCGTAGGACCATAGGTGTATTATATACGGGGTGATCAATGAAGTCATGCACAAAAACAAAAAGTTTGTATGAGTGAAATTTCCGCAAAAAAATTTTTTGGTCATTGCAATATGGTTCGTTACTAAGGTAACATCAATATCTCTAGACGTTTTTGTCACTTTTTGGATTAAGGCCCTTAAGTCTTGTACACACTACTAAACATAAAATTTGGGTAGCAAAATTTTTAAAATGCTGTAACTTGACATTGGATGGACGGTTCTTGATGATTTTTACGGATTTGGAATCCTTATTTCACGTAGATTTTCTATAATCTAAGCATTTTATTTGGGAGTTGAAATATACAGGTTGAAATTTACACATTATACCGAGTCGATAATAGACAAAAACGTAGCGACAAGAACAAGTTTATTACATTATATTCTACAATATACAAGATTGGTTAACAACGGCCAAAGTCAATTCTTACAAAATTTCTAATTCTAAACCTAATGTAAAGGTTCTTGTAATCCCTAAAAAAACCAATGTCAAGTTATAGCATTTTAAAAATTTTGCTACCCAAATTTTATGTTTAGTAGTGTGTACAAGACCTAAGAGCCTTAATCCAAAAAGTGACAAAAACGTCTAGAGATATTGATGTTACCTTAGTAACGAACCATATTGCAACGACCAAAAAAAGTTTTTGCGGAAATTTCACTCATACAAACTTTTTGATTTTTTGCATGACTTCATTGATCACCCCGTATATAATAAACCTATGGTCCTACGACAAATATACGTCATTCAGCTTAATCCGAAAAACACTAGCTCTTAAAATCTGCTAGACGCGTTCAAAAATTTGCATTCCTGTTGAAAATTCTGAACTTTAAATTTTGCCTAAAAATCTTTATGTGTAAGTTCGAGTGGCCAGCAGTTTAATTTATTTTTTGGCTCTACCGATTCTACACTCTAAGGAATAATAGAAATTCATTGGTTTCCAATAATATTTTGGTCATTGAAAAAACGGTAAAATTTTTAAAGAAGTAGGAATAATTTTGATCTCCAATAATAAGTATATATTTAAGTCAGGAAGGAATATATTTTTTTATTATTTCAATAATGTTTTGTTGAAACAATATTAACTTTAATATAACTAATATGACAGTAGTCAAAAATAATACTATTATTGAAAATAGCATAGCAGTTTTTTCTGTGTGGTTTCAGCAGAATAATGTTTTAGTTTTGCAGTGGCCGGCACAATCCCCATACCTAAACCCCATCAAAAATCTGCAGGAACAAGTAGAACATCGTATTCGCATAAAATTAATTATTTCCAAATAAACAATCGTTGGTGGGCAAAATCAATGGGGTTTGGAGAAGTCTTCCTGAAACCGTAATTCAAAATTTCACTGCCACAATGCTGCGACGTTGTCAGCAAATTATAAGTAATAAGGAATATTCTATTAATTCTTAACATAATCTTTTTGGCTGGTATAATTTTTAAATGGTTTATGTTTTATTTGTGGCATCCTTTAAAATAAAATACGGTTCAATGCAATTTGTTGCTTTACTTTTGTGGCATTTATTTTTTACTTCTTTAATTTTAAAATTAATTGTTCTACTAAATTATCGTAAAATATTACTAGGATTGGAAACATTTAATTAAAATTAAATAACAAAGGCTGATAAAGAAACTTAGTGGAATTTAAAGAAACCACGATTTTGTGGCTCTACTTTTGTCCAAGCTGCAGAGGACTTAGGTTTAGGATTGTCGCTATCGGGGTTAATTAAACTCTCTTTCGATTTCCTCGTATTTACAAATTATTTAAAATACAGCTAATTGAATATTGGCATATAAATGATCGAGTGATGAGTATTGAGAAATTTAAGAAGTTTTAGGCGTGATTAAAACTATAAAAACGTAATTAATACTGAGTTATCTTTGGTCCAAAAAAATTGAAAAAATATTTATTAAAACCTAATCTGCTATTAATTTTATGGCGTTAATTAAGTGAATATTAATTAACAAATATCGGGATGGATTAAATATTTATTTATTCATAATTAATACAAAGCAAACGGAAAAGGGCTAAAGAAAGTCTTTTATTTTATTAAATTAGATACGAAAATTATTGGCCAGATTCTCCAACGCTCCGGCCTAATTTGAAAACCAAAGGTTTTAAGGTGGATTTATAAACTCAGTTGAGGTTCAGTTGAGGTTGAGGTTCGCAGTTCGTGCAGTTGAAGTTCGCAGTTGAGCTTTTTGGGCCATTTATAAACTCAGTTCGCTGCTTTCATTTCATTGGTACAGGGTAAAGTGAGGTTAATGACAACTGTGACATAATAAACATATTTAGAAAAAATAAAAAGCACACAATCCACAATCGCAATATTTGGAAAAAAATATATGGAAACACAGGCACACCAAAAGGAAAAACAATTGTTTTCTTTACAAAATGATGGCAAATGATCGGCAGAGGTGTGGCTTCACCATCACATGTAGTAATTCTGCGTTTTGATTGGTGGGAGCCCAACTGCGCCAACTGCGAACATAAAATTTGGTTATCTCGAACTTTACGCCAGCGTAATGGAAACTTCTGAACTGAACTGAACTGTGTTTATAAACGCCAGTACGCGTTTGCGTTTATTTATCTTGAACCTCAACTTCAACTGAACCTCAACTGAACCTCAACTGAGTTTATAAATCCAGTGTTAAACTGACAAAAAGTATAAGAATAAGACAACTAAGTTTTATACTATGAATTTGTTGCTGTTTGTCGCAAATTTAAGAAGAAAACGGCAATTTTAGTACCTACTTTCAACAATTAGCGCGTTCGGCAATTCAATCTTTTTCATCGTTGTTCTCGGAATTATTGACAGGCACGTGATCGGTCGTACTGTTTACAATAATAGGTCATGTGACCGTCAAAAATTCTGAGCAAAACGATAGAAAAGATTGAATTGCCGAACGCGCTAAATAGTTCATTCTAACAACCCGTTCCAAGATAAAAATCATTTGGAAACCAAGAGAACACAGCGTCAGGGCTGCCAACTGACCTTTACTGATTTACTCTCAAAACTTTCCCGGATTACTCCCAATTACTCACATCTTCAACATGTCAATATCAAGACACCCTTTTTTTGTATAAACCGTAAAATACCGTATATTTGTTAATACTAATAAGTGGCAACTGTTGGCGCTTTTGTTTTTATTTTACTAGGTACTGTCACTGTGCAATGTTGCTAAACATCAAAAGCTGGTGTTGCGTGTTGCTAGGGTTACCAACTCGGAAGAAAGCTAACAGCTAAAGTAGGAGCGCTTTCGCCATTTTGAAAGGAATATGCTTGTGTAAATCACACAGACACACGAGGGGAATACCCGAGACGCTGCGACACCTAGTATTTTTAATAAATTATCAGATTAGAAATCTGCATAACTACCAAGAATATACTACGTGAATATACGTTGATCTCTCGATTACTCACAATTGCCACTTACTCACAAAATGACTCACAGACCAGCAAATTACTCACAAATGTGAGGAATTACTCACAAATTGGCAGCCCTGCACAGCGTTTACACAGGAGAGTATTACTGGCACTGACAGAGACATGACAATGATACTTTCATGACACTATTTTGTACGTACTGTGTTAACTAGAAATCAAATAAAAGCAGTCGCTGCTATGTTAGCCATAAATTTTTTGGAATTTGAAGAACGAAAAATGAAACGTAAAAGAAGATGGTGGGTTAAGCCTTTTCTAGCAAAAAGTCTAAAGTATGAAGTTCAGTTGACTTTACTGAAGTCATTTTTAATTCTTTACTCAGCTCTTCGTAACACTTTTGCCTTAAATTCAGTCTTTTGTAAAAATTACTTTTTTGTTCCATAAATAATCACATTCTCGGTATATTTTTAATAAAATTTACAGGCTGTTGGTCACGAAATTTGATTTCCACTATTTTACATCAATAAAATTATTAAACATTTTGGGTAGGCAGAATTTTTTTTTTTTTTGATGTGTAGAGTGTAAATCTCAGTTTTCGAGGTTGTAACCCCTTCCCATTTGGCCGCCATATTGAAAAGAAGGGTACAATCAGATTTTTGGCGATATCTCTGCAACCCTAAGTTGCACGAAAATTTTATATAAAAGATTTCTGTAGAAAATTCAATCCTATTGAATCATATTGTTATATCAGATTAATGGTTTGAATTATGCAGATATGGTAAATAACATGTAAGCATTAAATTTGGAAAAATATTACAGAATCTCTTCGAAAACAACATTACAGGTCGCCATAGTGTCAAGAACTATATATTAGATGCATCAAAATTAATTGAACCTTTTGGTACGTTATGCCTTATTTAGACACAAAATTCTTAGTGATGAATGGGAAGAAGAGTCATTTCTTTCAAAAAAGAATCATTAAGCTACAGTCGGGAGTAAATTATTCGTCCACTTATAAAATTTTTGAAAATTGGAATAAAATTAAAACTACTTAAGTTTATTTGCTTTTCATTACAAAAATAAAAACAACTATTCATGCACTAAAAACTGTAATATAAAGTCCAACCTAGGCATTGCATTTCAAAAATATAATTATAATAAAACATAATTTAAAAACCAAGGGAGAAAAATTATTCGCCCACCAACATTTTTTCGTCCAAACATGCCTAAACTAGTAACGATAACCTTACTGATACATAGTTATATTGCCTGTGCTGATACTGATTCAACTGATTGTTTTGTGACAATAGGAATAGATTGTCCCCAATTATTGTCAGTACTTTAATATGTAAGGGCACTGAACCGCAGATGATGATTTGTGCGCCATCTCTCAGTAGTACTCGCGATTATCAACGGCACTTTATCTATAGTCATTGCCAACCAACAATTAATTTCCATTTTGCTAGGTTGCCTCACCTTGCACTACTGGAATTCTGTGGTAGCCTTGTGGTCGAATTCATTTTGTCACCTTTTTCTAGCTTAGTATAATTTTTGTGGCGTCTTTGTTTGAATTAAATGTTATTGACCTGACAGTGTTGTCAGACTGAAAAAACTCTGCGGCGATAACGGTATAAAACTGGGAATCACATTACTAGGGTAATATCGCAATAGATTATACGCTATTTGAAACTAAAAGTATACCGTTACATTATATGGGTCGACAATTTGTCGGGTTTTATGCTGTCCTTTAATTAGCTCCGATATGAAAGTATAGTGAGAACAGATTTTTAATAACACGCTCGAAAGTAGCTTCTTAAATAAGAGAATGATATTTTAAATATGTAAATACTTTGCAGAACGATAAAAAAGTAAGTCGAAATTTCCAAAAATAATTGTATGTTAGCTCGACATACCCCAAGTTAAGGGGAAAAATTTGTCTTGTCTAGAATTGATATATAGTTCAAATTATTTTTGTTAATTTCCAATGACTATTTTGCTGTAAAAGTCTTTCTAGAATGCCCAATGTGGACCATCTTACATTTGTATTAAAACCACGTATTACTGCACTTAACCGTGGATCTCCAACAGTACTGCGTGCGTCGTGGTCGAACCAGATATTTAATTTGCGGTCCATCGACGGAACCAAGAATCTGTAATGCCGCTCATAAACCGCCAGGCGGCAAAGAACATGCCCTACCTACAATCCACTGGGTTTACCATATTATGCAGTTTCTCTCCGCTTCTGGAGCAGCCACTTTATGTTTACTAGGATAGTATATAGGTGCACAAACAATTTTTTATTTTATAATTATTAGGTGGAGTAACTTTTTTCTACAAATAAATTCAGTGGGAAAATAGTCGTTTTGTTACTTTGGTAATTATTGATATTACTGGAAACAGCGAATTTTTTCATGAAATTTTGCACATACCCTAATTTTGGGTCGTAGAACACGAATCCGAAGTCAGCTTTTGGCGGTCTCGTATGGTTTTTCCAAAAAAAAATTGTTTTTGGAAAACTTTTAGGTTAACTTTTAGGTTACCTTTTTGTTATAGATTCCTTTAAGTTTCGACACTTTCACTTCAACATATCTGTAAACTTATAATTTTTATTAGTTTTCGTCACACAAAACACCACATTTAGGCAAAAATAGCTAAGAAAATTGCTTTTTTCTATAGAAAATTCCATTTTATCGCTACTAGACGTCATTATTTTGCCAGCTGTCAATTTTCCGGCGTTGCCACGTTTACAAAGCATTTTTCTCGCAAATTTTAACAATTTCCGGCCATAAATAAATCCAAAAAAAGAGATGGCAATATGAGAGTAAAATAAGACAGATAGCATTTTATTTTCCCTAAAAGGGCAAAAAGATGACCCCAACCAACACCCTGGGGCACCGATCCCTCTTCGCCTGCGAGGAAAGAGACTGGTCAGGGCCCCTAACCAGGTGCTAACCCTGCTCCGACCTTAGGGTGCCCTCCGATCCACCGTTATACCACCGTTATATCGAAAATATTAGATCTGTCACCGAATTCACCGACTTAGAAAAGTTTTTGATACGAACGGTGGATCGGAAGGCACCCTAAGGTCGGAACAGGGTTAGCACCTGGTTAGGGGCCCTGACCAGTCTCTTTCCTCGCAGGCGAAGAGGGATCGGTGCCCCAGGGTGTTGGTTGGGGTCATCTTTTTGCCCTTTTAGGGAAAATAAAATGCTATCTGTCTTATTTTACTCTCATATTGCCATCTCTTTTTTTGGATTTATTTATGGCCGGAAATTGTTAAAATTTGCGAGAAAAATGCTTTGTAAACGTGGCAACGCCGGAAAATTGACAGCTGGCAAAATAATGACATCTAGTAGCGATAAAATGGAATTTTCTATAGAAAAAAGCAATTTTCTTAGCTATTTTTGCCTAAATGTGGTGTTTTGTGTGACGAAAACTAATAAAAATTATAAGTTTACAGATATGTTGAAGTGAAAGTGTCGAAACTTAAAGGAATCTATAAAAAAAAGGTAACCTAAAATTTAACCTAAAAGTTTTGCAAAAAAAAATTTTTTTTGGAAAAACCATACGAGACCGCCAAAAGCTGACTTCGGATTCGTGTTCTACGACCCAAAATTAGGGTCTGTGCAAAATTTCATGAAAAAATTCGCTGTTTCCAGTAATATCAATAATTACCGTTACTTTTAGTAGCGTTTATTTTTGCTTTTGTTGTTTGTGAATGCTATCATATTCCTGTCGTCGATTCGTACATCCGACGGTCTATGAACAGCACTTGTCGCTGTTCTAAACTGCGATTTACAATAGACCCCTAATAAGCTATTGGGACTGGTAGTGGTAGCGGAGGTAGCGGCAACGTCGGAACGTGGACGTATGTCTTTCCAGGACGCTGTATTATTTTCTGTGGGAAAAGGGGATTTCCCCAAATTGTTACTTAATGTGAAAAACATGTGCTACTAAACGTTATGCTCGAAAAGCTTCCATGAAATCAGAACTAACTCTGGTTGCTTTATAATAATTGTGGTAAGCATAGTCATTTTTGTATTCATAGAACTGTGATTAGACGTACTTCTGGGGTCTGATATAGGTTATGGAATTATTTTTAGAAGGTGACCAGTGTTAAAAATGGATTTGCTCTGTGCCAAACACCCTGATATTGAAGAACTTAATTATTTTACAAAAGGAAATGGTAAAATAGAAGGAGATAACTTTTCTCTGTTGGGATTTAAAGATTGTTTTGCAGTTATTGAACCTTCTACTTTGCAGCTAAAAAAATCAGCACCAGTCAGAATTTTAAAGAATCTCCCGTCGAAATATAGTTTCTCAAAGATTCAATTTGACGAGTCAGGTGATAAATACATAAACTTAAATGGGCAAAAACTCAAAATAGTACCTCAAGGTAAAATTCCAGAAGAGGTGCGTAAACAGACAATGCTATTGAAGCATCAAATGATAAACATAGGCAGTTTAAAAAACCCGCTAAAAGTACGTGTTATCAGTAGTGCGACGCAAGTAAACAGCGCGGATATAGCTAAACAACCACACATCATAACACAAGATAAGGCCAGCAAGTTAGAAGGAATGAAACAAATAAAACTGATAAGTACTAAAGCATTAAAACCCACTTCTAGCGACAATGTCATTCACACTGATACTGCTCCCCACACCACTTTCTCTGTAATTCCCAAATTAGTGCCTGTGAATGTGCAGGCAATATCAGAGTCAGTAGTACAAGGTGACACATCCATATCACCAGATGTTTTCGATGTGTGCAAAGTTCCATTGACTGTTGGTGCCCAACCGCGGGAAAAACTGCTCAGTAAAAAAAATTTAAAGATCCTAAATCAGGTTAAAATGCAGGCTTTAAATTTATCTAAGAAAAAAATTGAAAATTCATCATCTGATCAACAAAACTGTAAAGTACCAGTGGCAGATATTGCTGTTCAAACAGAAATCCGAATTACTAAACAAAAATCTCTTAGTGATCAAGTTGTTCAAACAGATATTCAGCGCAATTGTCAGGAAAATATTCCAGACCTTTTTGATTTCGATTTATTCAGTTTGTTTGATAGTGGGGAATCCCCGGTTTTGAACAATGTAAACTTTGGTAGTGGTCCCAGTATAGGTAAAGTACTCAGCGCAAATACTAGTGAGGGGGGTTTACAGATGACTTTTGGTGTATCGAGTAAAAGTATAGGACAAAGTATAGGTGGTAAGCAGTTGAACGAGGACAAAATGAAGAAACAGTTGTTGTTTTTTACAGACTTGAGAGAGTGTTTATCTCCAAATATTAATGGCAATTTGTAAGTATTCCTTAATTTTTTTACTTTAGTACCTAGGTTGTTTAAATTTAATATATTTTTTAGTTAGTGACATACCAAACATAACAAAAATAAGTAAGTGCCTAAGTAGTAAGCAATTTGTTTACTGACCTATAAGTAAGTACTTAAATTTTTTCAAATTGAAAATTATTGTCTGGACTGTCTGGATCTTTTTAAAAGTAGATTTTTAATTAGACACCTTACATAGTTAAGTAAGTACAGTGTTGCTGATTTTTTTTTTTGATTTTTTGAGAAATCAAAAAAATTCGATTTTTTTATTTACTTAAATGGGATTTTTTGGTTTAAATCGGATTTTTTTTTATTTAAATACAAAAATATGTATACCTACTTAATTAATTTAAATTCCAATTTATTTTCATCAGACTTATCTAAGTATTTATTTTTAAAACATTTAACATTATGCCTAACATAACGTCAACTTATATTTTGAAATAAAACGTAATAACTAAAAGAAAAATGATGCTTAGATGCGATTAAAAATTAGGGATTACAGCATTTTAGGAAAAACACAAGTTTTGCAGATTATTCAGTACCTAACTTGTTACGCAGTTTACTGTGTGCTAAATTAAAAGAAGAAAATATTCGTTGTACTCCTGCCAAAGATGTTGTTGCCATATGCAGTTGTTTGATTATTTTTATTTCTTCAGTTTCACAACCTTTTAATTTATGAATTGCTGTTCACCTATCAATTACATGTGTAGTTTCTAAAATTTCTTCAGAAAATAGTCCACCACTGAATGGAGCAGCTTTAGCAGCATAATTTGTAGCAAATTAGTGTTTTTTATAAAACATAAAATTTAAAAAATACTTATATAAATTTATATAGGTACCTATTTATCACAAAAAAATTTACATGACAACCCTGGAAAATCATATTGATTTATACAGTCATTACCACAAGAGCATTGACTTAATTTCTACTAGGTAATATATGGATCAAATAGTAAAAAAAGCAAGTTTGTAGTTTAAAAATATATTTCAAATACTGCAGTGCACTAACATAATAAAAAGTGTTATCACCTTTATTATCAAGCATGCCTTGACAATGTACGGGTCCACAGCTTCTCAGCATACTGTCTGTTCCTTTTTTCTTAAGAATTTTTTGTGCATGTTGCTGTTGTAATATCAGATTTTTGCCAAATATTTACAAATGATCTTATTGCTTTTTAGTAGTCCTTCGAGTTTTACCCCTTTCCTGAAATTTGTCACCTTTTTTCACTTGTTTGTAACACATAACCCACTTCCATATGAACTCATCTGATTTTTTCATCTTAACTGCTGCTGCAAAACTTAATTTTGGCCCTTTGGGGTGGCTACACGGAAAGACAGCTTCGAAACGTTTACAGTACACACCACTCATATTACAAAACTAAGGATGATCACCACTCTTTTTTGTTACTTCAGATATGCGTATTAGCTTGCTCGACTCTCTATTAATTTGTGAAGGAATTAGTCTATTCCGAGGTCTAATCCCTCACGAAATTTCCAAGAACCAAGAACTCGACCCACGCTCTTGTAATGCCTGTAATTTGGACAATTTTTGCTTTACTTATTTCTCTTAGTGTAAAAAAATTGACCGTGAACGTTTGAAACTCGGTTTTAAACGTCAGATACATAAAAATCAAGACAATGGAGACATTGATTGCAAGAATATATTAAATCAGGTAATTATAATTTTATCATTAAAAATACATAAGTTAACAAATCTTTATTCACCGTAAAATGTAAGTACCTACGTACGTAGATTTAAAGATGCTGGAAATCTTACAAAGTAAAATACACAAAGGTTTTTAGATAATGTATAATTCTTGGTATAAGATAAGATCATTTGATTTGTTCTTTATAAGAATTTGACGTACTTATGGGGATGAATAAGGACCAAGGGGGTAAAGGTTTGCACACAAGTGAAAATAAAGAATAATAGGTAGTCTTACTGCATATATGGTAGAACCTCTACGCTCTTTTGTTTTATGATAATGGCTATTTTATAAATCACATAGGTATTACTTAAATTGTAGTTTTGTGACTACAGTTTGATTGACAATTTTTGACTTAATTAGATATACAGAAAAAATAAAAAAAACAGTAGGTACTTAGTATGTAGGTAGGTAGGTACACTATTAAAAATTGCATCTACAGCACAGACCATATTTTTTTTACTTAGGGAAGCCTTGGTTAATAAGGTTTAAAAAATCGATAGTTTGCCTTTGAATTCCTACTAATTATTAACAAATCGTCTATGCTATCGCTTTTTCTTTTAAATATTCTTAGTGGTGGGCATTTTGTGACTAAAACGAAAAATTGACGTATATCTATCTTTCTTCCCAGAAAATGCGAGTTCTTATTACCCCACTATCAAGTTCGTATTTCTGGGTTGGGGTAACAAGAACTTGAAAGTCTATGGGCTATATCTCTCTTGTTTGGATGTGCCCTCGGATGTGCCTATTGTAATGAGAACTTATTCATGTTTGTTCTTTTTACCCTGAAAAAATATCTGCTGTGGAACAAACCAACTTGTGATATGACAGTTTTGAAAAACTCTTCCATAGTATTTGGTTGATCATCATGTATGTACCTACCAGTTTGTAGAACAAAAAGTAGGAACAATAGGCAGCAACATATGAAGATACATAAGTATTAATATTTTGAGAATACGTTAATAAGAAAAAAAGTTGTGTCCATTTAAATCTTGACATTTTAAGAATAACATTTTTCAAGAATTGGGGTTATAGAACAACTATTTACTAAAAAAAAAACAATGACTGGGACAAGCACGGAACTGACATTGTACAGTTAATTGTTAATTTGTTTAAAATAGAGGTTCAAAGTAAAAAATAAAAATAAACTTTTTTCAGTCCATCTCACATATTTTGGTATCTAGACTAATACTTCGGAATTTTTGTTTATAAGTAGGTAGTTTGATTGTTTTAGGCAAGAGAACTTTATACCTTCTCCTTATGGTTCATTCCGAGGTTCATTCGTTTTATTTGAAGAAACAAAACATTTAAGATAAAACTAGTCAGTGTTGACATATTTCTATTTTTGAAGTGGTTTATTATTTTAGAAATATTAACAATTTAATTGTGCCCTCTCAAAATTCTTAATCAGAAACACCTACTTAGAGCAAATGTACTACCTGCATAAGTTGGTTTTTGAAAATTTAAAATATTTGCTTCTGGATGCAGATAATTTTTTATGTACTACCCTGTATGTATACTTGAACACCTGCTATAAACTCTTATCAGAAAGATCCTACTATATAAAATAGGCCCCCTGCTTGTACAAGGTCTGCAAAATAATGGTTGTGACATATTACGCTGTTTAAATAATTCTAGAAATATCTGTGCGAGATAAAAAAAAATGTTAACGTAAATTAAATTAAGGTAGATAAAAATAAGTCCAGTCATGCCTAGGACCAACTAATCTGTGGTACATACTGTGTACTTTACTGGAGTATTAGAAACAATATTTGTGCTTACAAGCAGATATAAGATTAGGTAATGAATCAAACTGATACGGAAAACCTGAGTCAACCTGAAAAAATGAGTTAAAACAGCATCGAATTTAGAAAGAATCTATTTCTTTCTGGTGTCCTGTATAGGTAAAGTCGAAATTAACCATGAATCGATTTTTAATATTCACACTGAATACAAGTAGTGCACCAGCCCTGTTTCTCCTTAACGTCAATACCCTGTTTTGTTTTACTATACCAGTCCTGTACCCCAATATCTATTTCCCTAAATAAGCCCTACCCACATCACACCCCTATCACATCACCCCCCTTTCGAATGTTCAAAGCGTCCTGTGGCAAAAATGAATTAATTTTATCATTGAGTTGTTATTTCAATCAAACCCAAGCAATCCCTAGACGTTGATCCGAATGAACACCTATGGTGGGAACCCAAAGAAAGGGTGAAAGAACATAAAATTTCCAACAAGGAGGCGTTAAATGCAAGATATCAAGAAGAATGGTCAAAAGTTGAAGTAGGTTTTGTTATAAATCTGGTATAGTCAATGCCTAATAGGTTACAACAAATTATAAAATCAGAAGGGTACCCCACACGTTATTAGTTTTGGCAAGTTTGGGCCAATTTCGAAAAAAAATGTTGGTGGACGAATAATTTTTCTCTCTTGGTTTTTAAGAAATTATGTTTTATTATTAATTATATTTTTGAAAGACATTAGCCCTGTTCGCACAAGAGTCACAAACCAGTCAGAGTGAATGAAATTACTGGAAACCAGTCGGCAAACTGTCACGTTACCAAATACCTAAAATTTGATTGGCGCTGATCGGTTTGTGATTCCTCTACGAACAGAGCTATAGTCTAGGTTGGACTTTATATTACAGTTTTTAGTACAAGAACAAGTGGACGTATAATTTATCTCCCGACTGCGGGTACCAAAAAGTGACGAAAAACTCATTTTTTCATCTTTTTTTAGGATTGTCAAAGCCATTTAAAAATATTAAATATTTTCACTAAGATATTTTTTAACCAATTTTTATACTACTCTTTTTCATAAAATAAAGCCGCTTAACCTAAAAAAATTGGTAAAGTCAAGTTTTCTTTTCAAATTATTAATCTAGAATTTTCATTTTGGACTTAAATTGCTTAGGCCACACGACTTTAACACAATCGGAAAAAAAGGAAGTGGGAAGACCTTTAGGTTAAAATTAGTCGAGGCACACCGTGTGTGTCATCGAATGTCAGTGGGTATAACACTCTATAGGTGTCTTCCTTGCACCCCAAGGAGGAGCTCCCGTACAGCTCCAGATCAGCACACAGTTGTTCCATTCAATTTGTGCATCAAGCACCTGAACCGTTCGAGCCCTATCCCCCCCTGCCCTCTCGTGCATCACTTATGACTTGAGCTTAATGTCTGTTCCTTTCGGAACGGTGTCGAGTTACTCCGGGGCGAGTCGCTCCGGGGCGTCCGACATGTCTATGGTCAGACACCTGAAAGGAATATTACTTATATACATAGGTACTATAGGGAACTTAAACAAGCTTTGTCTCGTCGCGCTTCACCAATTTCAAATGTTACATTAACCCTCCTCTGGCCTGTATCCAAGCAATAACGTCGTAATTTCTAGATATATGATATGTTATATCTTGTTTAACATCAGACGCATTCCATTTTAAACAGCTGTTTGTTAGCAATAGCAATAACAATAACACATCTGATTAACTTGCAAAACGTTATATTGTTTTTAAACAAATATCTTTTAATGAGAATCATAATACTAAAACATTCATTAACCTCTGTGATAATGTTGTAAACAGTGATTTATTCTCCATTCCATTAATTTATATCGAATTTGTTTCGATATATAGTCGTTTCTGTCGGGGATCCCCTAATCAAACACTTGTGATTATGAGTAAATTTAGACGTTTATTCAATGGGGGAAACGGGTACTTTTTACACGGTTTGGTTTTTTTTATAATACTTTTCCTTAAACTATTCCTGGAAAGCCATAATCTCGAAACGAGGTTTCGCTAAACCCGAATTTTATAATTTTAATACCAACATCTTAAGTCAGATTTGATAATAATAATAAAAAAATAATCCTGATGAGGTGTTCCGTAATTTTTTAATTCAGGAAAAAAACCTATTAAAGTTCGAATGAATTTAAAACATCTCGAAAGTGACGGCGCCGGATTACTGCCAATGAGCGACGGGTTTGGCGTCTGCTTGTTCGCAGGAGGGCTGTCGATTGGCTAGCATAGTTCGTGAATAGTGTATTAGAAACGTTTTTTTTTTTTCAGTTTCGGAAAACAAGCCGATTCTTTTCGAAAATAAGGTTTTTTTTTTGAGAAAAAATGATTTTTTAGATTTTTTTGCAGTAAAACAGCCTTACCTTTTAAATAGCAGTTATATGGAAGGCAGGGGTTCTAGTTAAGATCTATTTTATGGGATATTTCATCACGAAAGGATTGTGATCCGTTGGTATGTGACAAGGTCCCAGATAAAACCAGACCAGATGCGAAAGCTCCAATGTCGCCTGTACGATCCGCCAGCCCAGTCTGGCCTCTAGTACGGAGACCGAGGTTATAAATTTAAATCACAGCATCACAGCCACTGCCGTGTCTTCTTCAAATGTAACGTAACTGCCGTATAGTACAGACGCCTGCACTATCGCAAAGCGATGGTGCAGGCAGCCTAAGTGCCGCGCTCAAGGTCATTGAGAGTGAACACGATATTTGACAGGCTTTCGCATGTGGTCAGGTTTTATCTGGGACAAGGTCTTTGTGCAAACCAACCCCTTAAGCCAGTGGCTACTCGTTTGATACAGTTGATACCCACATCGGCAGGATCTAAAAGAAATTGATAATCATTTCAGCATATTCATTTAAAAAAAAAGAAACAGACTTACAAAAAAAAACGAGTGGAAAAGCTTGTTGCAGTAAAGTAGCCTTTATCTAAAAATAAATACGTAAAAAAAATAAAACCAAGTTAGTTTACGTATATGAAAATTTGTACTAGACTATTAGTTTTATTTTGCAATGATTTGTTCATTTTGTCCATATATTTTTTATACTTAGAATATATTTTTAAAGCATAATTATTTTTTGAATTTTTCAATGTTTTGTTTTTTTTTG
Organism: Philopedon plagiatum; assembly: GCA_963971165.1. Taxonomy (NCBI): domain Eukaryota; kingdom Metazoa; phylum Arthropoda; class Insecta; order Coleoptera; family Curculionidae; genus Philopedon; species Philopedon plagiatum. The sequence continues at coordinate 94,385,922 of OZ020193.1, forward strand.
AAGACCACTGGAAAAAAACAAAAAAGGCGCTGTGTTTTTCTTAAAAAAAAAAGATTTCCAAGCCGTTAATACACTACTAGCTACATAACATTATCTTAAACAAATACCTTTATGCTTTTACTCTTTTAATTTCTGCAGATGTAGGTAAAGTCAGGATTTGCAGAAAAATAAGCATTTGAATCTGCTGTCGGCAACGAAGAAAATAGAATAGATTTGTTAGCGCGCAAATAATCTGATTGTCCTTGTGATCATTGTTGAATTTTTAATGAGATGTAATGTTTCTTTTGCACGAAAGCTACTAATGTTCGGGAAATAATCAAGAAAATAAATTAACCCTTAAATTTACAGTACACCAGCCATAATAACACTTTTATTTACATGTAATGTGACGTCACAAAGTGACAACCGATAGCGTTGCGTTTTACAAGTTTCGAAAATTGTAGGAAAACTTGTAATAGATATAATATTTTTTTTTGTTAATGAAAACCGAAATAAATGAATAGAAATAACCACCATACAAATATTTAATTTATGTAGAGAATGCAGAAAAAAATGTTTAGTTTTATTTTGATGATACGGGGTGCTATTAATAAAGATAGAGACCCCAATTTTAGGTGTTGTTATTGGTTAATAAATCTACTTTTTTATTCGAATTAATTTTTTCAACCCCCTTGAGGGGTGACGATGGGGAGTTAAGGCCAAAAATTTTAAATGCAACGCTATGCCGCAGGGTTGGCAAAAATCATGATTTTTAAAAAAAAATCAAAAAAATCTGATTTTTTGATTTAAATCAGATTTTTTTGATTTAAGCCAGAATTTTTGAATTTTATTTAGGATTGTATTATTTCATTATTGTTTGTTCAGATGTAACACAGTTACAATAGTAAATAATTAAAATGCAGTACTTAAATATTAAAATAATGGAGTAGAAAATATAAATTTAATAATATTAATATTAATTGAAACTTCAGCAAACGAAACAGAAAACGGTAATTTTAAAAACACAAACAAAAAACAATAGGTACATATTATATAGGTACCTATACCCTATACCAGTGGTTCCCAAATGGTGGTCCGCGGACCCCTGGGGGTGCGCAGGTTATTTTGCGAGGGTCCGACAACCTTTGCTTTGGTTGGGTTTTTGATGCCCTTTTGCACGACGTATGTGTGAACAAACTTTCTCTGAATACATTCTGCTAAAATCCAAACAAAGAAATCGGCTGGATGTTGCTTCAGATCTAAGATTAAAGATTTCAGTTCACATTTACTAAGAAGGTTTAAGATTTAGTACTGGTTTAAATTGAAATCTTCTAGTTGGTCAGTTATGTTTTGACAGGTTTTTGTCCTGTCATTGTTAATAAGTCCTTATTAAAAACTTATGAATTATTCTGATATTTCACCAATTTGCTTGGTTTCCAAATCATTTTCATCTTGGAACGAGTTGCTGTAATGAAGTTAGTTCTATTTTTGTCAAAAGTACTTACTAAAATTGCCCTTTTCTTTACAAATTTGTGAGAAAGCTTAAAAATAAGTTCATAGCATAAAACTTAATTGTCTTACACTTGTCAGTTTAAAACTTTTGGTTGTCAAATTAGACCGCACTACGTTGGAGAATCTGGCTGTTCAAATCTTAGACCAGATTTAGAAAGAACTGACAGGAAAAACAGTATTTCATTCTTCTCATTAAAATCCAAAACTGATGATTGATATATTATATTTTTTCTGCTAGAAAAGAGAATATATTTTGTTCAGTTTAGTTCAGTTTTTCAGTTACTTTTATAGGATGTCCCTTTTTATTTGTAAATAGCATGCTGCCTTTTGGTGCAAATTGTCAAGCCATATTAAAGGCATTGAATAAATCGGCACTTTTGAAATAAATATTTTTTTAACAAAGGTTGTTTCTTTTATTATTTTTGAAGCTAAACTGTTCATGGGGGTCCGCATGTTACTAATTTCTAATTTTGAGGTCCAGAATTTCGAGACATTTGGGAACCACTGCCCTATACCTATTATAATGGTAGATAATAAAATCAAGCAGAGTTAAAATAAAATAATCATTCTCGTAATTACATATTATGTAATAATAAAATATCATTATGAAGAAAAATGATTTAAATCATTGATTTTTTTCAAAAAAATCACTTGATTTAAATCATGATTTAAATCATTTCATTTAAATCAAACCAACCCTGCTATGCCGTGTGGTACTACCTCATTTTAAAGGTCTTCAAAAAAGAAACTTTTGTACCGCAAACCCGAGCCATATCTTAAATCGTTTTTAAATGGCAAGCCTTTAAAAATTAAAAATCGCGAAAAGAAAATTAAATAAATACCTTTATTTCTCTTATTACTTTGTAGCGAACCTTACACGATCAATAATATTGATATCAATCCATACTGACAATATGTCAATAATCCACTTCAATCTCTGTATAGTGCACCCTAGACGATCAGTATTACTGACAGTATTACCTTTACTCGCTGATATTGATGCCTAATATACGGAAATTCGAATTCGCGTCAGCTCAGTCCATCAAAAACCATCAATATCTCCACCTTACACGATCAATATTTTTGTCACTATAATAAGATACTGTCAATAATATTGACCGTGTAAGGTACGCTTAAAAGTTGTTTAAAATGACCACCATGAACTTCTTGGCAGTAATAAAGTCGATTTTAGAACTCATTTCTCACATTTTCGAGATTTGCAGGTGTTATTTCTCGGCAAAGTTCCAAATCAACTTTATTACTGCCAAGAAGTTTACGGTGGTCATTTTGAACAACTCTTAAAGTAATAAGAGAAATAAAGGTATTTACAATTTTAATTTTTTTGTCACGATTTTTAATTTTTATAGGCTTGCCATTTAAAAACGAATTAAGATACGGACCTCGGGTTTGCGGTAAAATGTTTCTTTTTTGAAGATCTTTAAAATGAGGTACAACACGGCATAGGGTTGCATTTAAAACTTTTGACTTCAACTTCCTAGCGTTACCCCTCAACGGCGTTGAAACAGTTAAATTATATAAAAAAGTAAATTTATTAACCACTAAGATACACCTAAAATTTCTGTCTGTCTTTACTAATAGCAAAGATATTTGCCCATACTAATACTTCTCAGACACCCTGTATGATATTGCTAATATATGTGGCCTTTAAGTGACTGGTGTTATCGAAGTCAAATTGTACCTAAATCAGTTAATGGTCGGTTCCTGAGCAATTTAATCAATAAACAATAATTAGTTATTTGTAGTGTAACGGCACCCGTGTTCATTTCATTGCCTAAATGTCATGCGTCAATTAAATTCAGTATCATTACTTAATTAAATGCTTTAAGAAACCGAGTGTAAGTATAAAAAATTCATATGTTGCGGACTTTATTACTGCGTGGCTACAAATTAAGAAATATTTCTCAGGTCACCAGGAGAGGTGGAAATAGGTAATTATTTTTTCATTAATATAACTCTCATACAGACACAAAAATAAAAAAAAGTCTCCAAAGACACACTACATGGTGTTTTTAAATTTTTAAAGAAATATTTTTTTTTCGTTTCTCGGCTAGGATTTTATTTTTTTAATTATTTTTATAGCTTTTTCCGTTAGGTACACTGTAAAAAAAAATGATTAAATTTTAAATCAAATTCAACCCAATTTTGACTAAATCCAGGTCCACGCCAGATTGATTGAAAAAATTAACACTGCATATTGATTAAATCGAAGGATCTGTGATTAAATTTTCTTATTCAAAATTGATTAACCTAACAATTAATTCTGATTACATCTAAATCAATTTTTATTAAAATTTTCTTCCATAATGATTAAATTTCCATAATACTCTAATCATTTTTTATTAAATCTTAAATCCAATGTGATTGATATGCAATCATCAATAGCACCGCCCTTTCCCTCTCCGCCCTATAAAGTACCTGATTAGGGCATCGATTTTATTTATTAAATGACAATACTATAATACATAAGAAAAGGGAACACATTAAAGAACAAACAGATGAAATTATATAAAAGATAGGTAATGCAAATTCCCAAAGCATGGGAATTGTTTGTCCCATATCATAAACAAAAATCCGGGGAGGTGAGGCGTGGACCTGGATTTAGTCAAAATTGGGTTGAATTTGATTTAAAATTTAATAATTTTTTTTACAGTGTAAAAGTTGAAAATAATTATATGAAGTAAAAACACGAAAATTATTTACTCATCTGTAAATAAATACATAAAACACTAATGAAGACCTGGCATGACAAATCTTTTCTTTGAAAATACATGGAAAATAACTTACATTGGTGCATGAGTTCCTCCAAGGGATTGGATTCAAGATCTGAGATTTTTGCGTATTTCTTTTGTTTTTGAAACATAATTTCACCAACATGATGTAACAACAAAGTTTTTAAAATAATATTCGTAAAATTTTAGAACAGGTTGACCACTTCATTCGTTATAACCTCACATTGCACATTGCACTACCACAGAAACCGCCATACCTACTGCCGATTAAATGGAATTTTTGCAGATTGCAGCGGGGTGGATGGATATCGGTACTCCCTTGTGATTAAAAGGTTGCGTACTGCGCATGTGTTGGCGGCTTGGTTTAGAAGTTTGAGTATTTTTTAGTCAGTAGGTGATTGATACTGATTATTGTGATTATTTTAACAAGGAAATATGATTTAAAATGTTTGTCTTTTTTATGCATTTGATCAGTATCGATTTAAAGTAATCGAGAATGAGTAATTTGTTTGAATCATAACGAAGATTATGAAACTGATTTAGAAAATAATTACAAATTAAATCAAAAAATTTAATCCGGCCAATAAAATCAGACATCTCTTGTGGTTAATCAACTGGATTTTTTACTGTGTAGTTCCCCTATGTAGATACTGAAGATAATGAGACCGATTGCGTCAATGCGGTTACCTTTACATTTTCTTCGAAGTAATGTGACGACATTATTTGGTTCTATGGTGAACTGGCGCGGATCCAGAACTTCGTTTTGGGAGGGTCATTCAGGGAACAGTAATATTTTGGCGGGGCGGTCACTGTGAACAGCAATATATTTTTAACTGTTTTATATTTATATTTTAATAGTTACACGTATTATTGATGATTTTGTGGGGGGGGGGGGGGGGGTCATGACCCCCATGACCATGTTATGTTATGTAATATGTACTTACATTTATTAATTTGACAAGCAGGTGATACCACGAAAGAGAGTCATTTTGAGGCTATCTTTGTCTGGTATAATATATATAAAAAAATGCGGCCTGCAGCAATCTTGAATTGGATGTTTAAAAATTTTTAGGTTTTTTATCCCTCCATATAACTTTAAATTTAATTTAAAATAAGTAGTTTATATTCGTGGAATCCAATATTATGCCATTGTGTGTATAATTATTGTGTACTGTACAGGTGTATAGGTTTTTGTGTTAGTCAGATATTTGATTGTTTACAACGCCTGATCAGATACCACCAATCAATTAATCACACAATGATAATGTACATCAGGCCATATACAATACCTGGAATTCTCAAAAATGAATTTTATTCTTGTTATGAATGATTCGCAAAATTTTATTTTATTTCGTTTAATGAATGAAAACCGTTACCACGGGATTCACTGAAAAGGTTTGAGACTTAGTATTTGTTAATGTTAGATCTTCTAGTTGGTCAGTTTGGTTGTGACAAACAGGGCCGGCCCTAGCATTTATTTTTATTGAGGCGAACAAATATTTTAGCGCCCTCGCTGCCCGTGGACCAAAGAAGAAACTTATTATTCTTAAATAACATATATTTTTCTTATTAGTCTCTTCGCAGAAAGAATGTCTAAATGTGTAATTAAAAAATTCGAGATAGAGATGCCAACAAAGATTATTGTGTGACATATCCGAGTTAAAATTTTTTTACTAAAATAACCTTTTTAGCAACGATAACTAACAAACATATATATATATACATATATATACACACATATTCAATCAAGCAGTAGGTAGTAAAGGGGGCCTTTTTGCAAACTCGTTTTTCGATTCTTTCAACCAGGGTTGGCAAAAATCATGATTTTTTAAAAAAAATCAAAAAAATCAGATTTTTTTATTTAAATCAGATTTTTTGATTTAAATCAGATTTTTTTAATTTAAGTCAGAATTTTTGAATTTTATTTAGGTTTTTATTATTTCATTATTGTTTGCTCAGATGTAACACAGTTACAATAGTAAATAATTAAAATGCAAAATGCAAATATTAAAACAATTGAGTAGAAAATATAAATTTAACAATATTATATTAATTCAAACTTCAACAAACGAAACAGAAAACGGTAATTTTAAAAACACAAACAAAAAACAATACGTATTATATAGCTACCTATACCCTATACCTATTATAATGGTAGATAATAAAATCAAGTTGAGTTAAAATAAAATAATCATTCTCATAATTATTATATAACAATGAAATATCATTATGAAGAAATTTTCATATTTAATGATTTCATCACAAAACCAAGTTTGGCGACCTTTTCATTTCCAAGCCGATTTCTAAGTTCATTGTGGCATAGGTTGTACGTAGAAAATATTCTTTCTACACCTGCAGAAGACGGAATTGCAGATAGAATTTTTTTTAATAAATTTTAAATCGTCTTCCGTTATGCCATTTATAGAGTTGCCAGACCGTTGGTAAATTGATGCTTAAGTATAAGAAATTCAAAATAGGCAAATATATCTGCAATTTTGAAAAACGATTTAAATCATTGATTTTTTGAAAAAATCACTTGATTTAAATCACGATTTAAATCATGATTTAAATCAAACCAACCCTGCTTTAAACGCAAATTACTGGGAATTCCGTTCTCCGTTGCTCTTGAAACATAATGTCAGACTCGCTTGAAAGAATAGCGTTTACCCCTAAATATGAAGAAGAAAACAAAAGATCTTAAAAATGGAAAAAGATTCACAACATGGTAACATAGACCAAAGCGGCAACAGGAGGGGCGACATCAGGAGTAAAGGATCCCACAGACCAACGCGAATTCGCTGTCGCAGCGGCTGCGATGTTTTTTTGCATTGTCAGCGTCAATAATTCAATATTCAATATATTCATTATAGTCAGTTAACATAATTGTTTTGGATATGCACGGGGCAAATACTTTAAATGGAAAAGTTTTTTTCGAGGGGTCAACGCTTACCCCTCGATTTTTTTACTCTCGCATTTTTCATTTATAAATAATATAATGGCCATAAGCAAACTGCCAAAACAGTCATCAAGTATTAGGTCATGTATATTTTCTTTTAAGTGGCGACATTTTGTTAAAAAACGACGACTACCTATTATGTGTAAAGTATGAGACATGAGTCGCCAATATTTTCAAGAGAGACATGTGAATTTTCGCAAAAATTCGAGATAATTCGCTTACTGATATCTTCACCCAAATAGCCGCAAAATTGTGAAATTCTTGCTATTAGCATCATATGATTCCCAATTACCACCAGTACGTCAGCGTCTGGCGCCGCCGCGCCGAAACGATATCGTATAAAAAAATTCTAAGAAATATTTTTTGCCACATGGCGATAAGGTTGTTTCTTACAAATTCCCTAAAAACCAATTTACATATCTACAGTCTCAAGGATTAGGTCCTGGCACCCTAGTATTGCTCACAAATATAAATTTTCTGTGTGAAGCACCGGAAAGACAAATAAATACCTTTTTTCTGACACACTATCTAAAGTAATAGGCAATATGCATAATCGAATTCAAATAAATGTGGATTATTTTGTTTGTATTCTGTACATGAATTAAATATTTATGGCGGTTGCTTTTATCCATTTATTATGGTTTTTATTAACAAAAAAAAATTCCTGTGTACACATTTTCATACAAAATTCAAAACTTGCGAAACGTGTTTCTGTTGCTTGTGACGTCATATGATATGTAAATAAAAGTGCTATAATTGATGATGTACTGTAGATTCTACTGTTAATTTATTTTCGTGATTATTTTCGGAAGATTAGGAGATTTCGTGGTGAAGAAACGTTACATTTGATTAAGACGACTGTTTGTTAACATTGACCACAAATACCATCGGATTATTTGCCGACTGCCAAACCTATTCTATTTTCCTTGTTGCGTATTTATGATGACTGCTTCTTCTGACTGAATCTTCGATGGATTCTTCTGCACTGACGTTGATGTACGGATTTTTCGCTTTTATCCGGGTGTTTGACTTCCAAGAGTCATTTTTATTGTTACGGAACACTTATGAAATAATTTCTGTGTCCGTCCATCCGGCCGTCCGTCTGTCACAGGCGACTTTCTCTGAAACTATTTGAAGTAAAAATTTGAAATTTAGCACACAGATAGAGTATGGTGTCCCAATTATAGACGTGAAGTATAAAACGTTGAATTTTGATTCAGGGGGTAAATTGGGAAATGGAAAAAAAATTTAAGGGCATCGTGTAGGGTGTCAAACGAAAGCTTATTGAAGCACGATTTCAACAAGTTTATGATGAATTTTTTTACGCATTTTTTTAAACAATTTTCGGGAAAAACCATGGATTTATTAGGACTGGATACGGGATGAGTTCACATTCTTTGAAGCCAAAACAAACCATTCTAAAGGACACTGTAAACACAATTTGTAAACATTGGCCACATCTTATTTTACCTTGTATTTTTGTACAAAAAATACGTTAGAAGCATCACAAGATTTACTAAAAGTAATAAAAGCCCTAAAATATTTTATTTTTCTGCTAAATAATAATAAATTTAGTTAAAAAGGTTTTATTATTTATAGGTTATGTTATTTCTAAAGGTGTTTATTTAAAGTCGCTCCGAGTCATTTATAAATCTATATAAATCTATACATCGCACTTTTTCTTTTCTAGTTCATTAGACAAAGACGTACGTGTAACCGAGTGTTCAGACCGAGGTTCAGCCGTGTTCCTAAACAACCATAACAGACAGCAACACTTCGGAGCTATTTTATCTCTTTCTACTACCATTCTTGATTCAATTACGTAGTAATTCGTAGTCTTGTCTATGTTCCATTATTAATCCATGGGAAAAACGCTTAAAAATTGCTGTCCCCCAGCCTTATCACCAAAAGGATCGCTCAAGAAGATCTGGAAAAAATCGTGAACATTGAGCATTAGATGTAGATTGAACCAAAATTATAAGGTTTGAAAAATTCTAGCGGGGTCAGTTGTCAAAAAATTTAATTGTTTATTTATTTATAACTGCTGATCACTGCTGAACCATTGGTTTTAGAGAAAAAGTTTTTCGACAAAAAAAATTTTTACGTCGTGCAATGTCCACCTGTTTCTTGCCCCACTCAGACTCATGATTTACTAAACGTTTTAACTGGATCGAAATTTCAACCCCTCTGGGCATTCTCGGTTATTAAATTAGAATCAATTAATTTAAAAGAATGCTTTTTAAATCGTAGTTAATACCAAAATGCAAGAAAACTTGACAAAATGATTTTCTTCCTTCACTTTTATCCAGAATAAAAATGTCAAACCGTAAACAAACTGCTAAAAACCAAGGCTATTTTTGATGTCCAAGACACTTTTTTAGAGTTCAGTCATGGCTAACTGGAAGGTATTCAGCAAAAAAATATGTGGTGGATATTTTTACATTTACTGTGTAAATTCAGCTTTTATTATACATATTTGTACATTTTGTTGCTGTTCTTTTGTCCAATAATCCATCCATAATTCTTAATCAGATTGTTGGCCAATTTCGTATAAAAAAAATTTCCACGAAATGTTTTTTGCCACATGGCGACAAACTTGTTTGTTGCAAATTCCCGAAAAACCAATCATTGCTCACAGGCATTTTATTTATTTTAAAATTTTCGCGAATGAATTTCAATTCTCAGGAATTCATTAGAAGGATAAGATCCTGTCACCCTAATATTGCATACAATAATTATAAATTATCTGACGTAAAGCACCGGAGAAAATGAATAAATACCTTTTTTCTGACGCACTTTTATCTAAAGTAACGGAATACATTTCGAAGAAGTAATTTTTTTTAGTCATGGTTTGTCATTTTAATCTTTGTGGCTTTTCATGTGAAAGGATGATAGAAATGTGATGTAAAAGCTGCATATAGCTTTTGCATCAGCAAGCCGAGGCGAGAGGACAAAAATATGCTACTTTTTTACATTTCCGTAGTTGACTTTTTTTGGATAAAGTTATACCGTATCTATTTAATTTTGAGAATGTTGACAGAAACCCATTTTACCTCATTTTTTTGTCTCGTCTCCTTTCTCTCTCATACTCGTAAAATTTTTACAGCAGGTAGAAAAGATAGGTTATGTGAAAGATAAACATGACGTATTATTTAAAACCTGTCCCATGATATAAGTTGTTTTTGCAGTGTAAAAATATACTTAGAAAGTTTATATAAAGTATTAGCAGCTTAAATTCCTGTGTTCTATGAATCTGGGACTGACTAACAACTATTGAAATATCATGCAAGGTACATATTTGTTCTCCTTTACATTACTTGGACCGGGCGTTATGGGAATGAGTAATAGGAACGCCGACCCGATATAAAGTTGAGAATAGTGGGCATTACAGAAGATTTCTTTAGTTATTGAGAAAGTAGTGAAAATTGCGCCCTAAAAACGTTTGGTTTCAGTTTAAAGCTGAAGTCACAGTGCCATTACAAAGTGGATCTATATCCTTCTGGACTAAGACTCAACATTTACAGTTAAAAATTGTGAAACTACTTGGTATATTCGATTAAATAATTTTTATCGCGTCTTTAACTTACACAAACATCACTGTTCGCAGGTAGGCTGTATTATAGATCCATTTTCATTCTATATCTGAGAATAGAAAATATTTTTTAACCTTATTATAAATTGTTTATCTTAATAAAAATATTTACTCATTTTTGCAATTTTTTCTTTATTTATTTAAATACTTTTCCTCCGATCCTTTTAGTGCAAAATATTGGTTAGAGGGAGTATTGTTACTTGGGTAGGAAACAATTTTAAGTAGTATCAATGATATATATATATATATATATATATATATATATATATATATATATATATATATATATATATATATATATATATATTATATATATAATATGCATTTATGGTTTGTAGTATGTATAAAATAAGGGTTAATGTGGCTATGGTGACACTGGTTTTGCTTAATAAAAACGAGATTTTTGCAAAGGCTGTTTGTGTTCAGTAAAAACAAAGGTATTTTGCTATAAAATCATAAAACTTACGTAAGTATTTTGTCAGGTTAGAAATTTATTTTTTATGACAATTCCAATTAAACTTTCACAGTAGGCAACCAGAAATACTTGCACAAACAAAGCCGCCTATGATAAAATGTTTGATTATTCTTTTTTATTGGCAACAACATCGTTTTTATTTGTCTTTTACTCATGCCCCTTTTGCTAACAAGGATAGAAAGAATTCGGATTCCATTGGGTTTTTATCAGAAAAAAAAAAGAATTTTGCGATTACTAATCTTTCGAAGTATATAACCAGCAATACTTCCACAAGCAAAGAATGTACGATCAAAATTTGAACAAATTATTTTTTTATTTGTCTTTGTCTAATGCACTTTCACAAACACTGATAGAAAGAAATCTGATTCCTCCATGATTATCAGGAAAGGAAAGGTGAATATTGTGATCACTAAAATATGTTCTGGTGTAAACTGTCCATGGAACTGACCAATAGGGTGGATTCTTGCTCAATTGTTTTTTCTGTCATCATTCTCACATAAAATTGGATACAATATAATATTGTATAAAATATTTTTACATTTACACTAACATTCAGTTTAATCTGTATATCATTTTTACCCCTTACAATGCTTCGAGTACAGTCATTAAAACAAGAGCGTTGGCTCGAGTTCTTGAAAGGTTCGAGAGGGATTAGCCTTAGCCCCTCGCACATTAATGGAGGTTGGGGAAAGCTGATACACAGTACCAGTAAAGAGCCAGTCTTTACAGTCGTGGTGGTAATCGTTAGTTTTGTAGTATTTTAGTACGTACGGTATAAAATTTGAAGCAGCCGTTTAATGTACCCACTCCAAGGGGCCAAAATTAGGTTTTGCAGCAGTACCAGTGGTTCGTTATATGAAAAAAAACAGATGAGTTCATACATAAGTGGGTCATGCTTTACATATAAGGAAGAAACGTTGATGACGTTCAGAATAGGGGTACTAAAAAGCAAGAATTAACCCTTTGTAAATTATTTGAAAAAATCCGACACTACAACAGCCCCGAGCAATAGTATAAGAATAAGAGAATAGACATAAGTGTAATGACAATAAAACGGAGAATAAGTGAACGCAAGATCGCTTACAGAAGCACAGTACAGGTGTTTAATTAAATAATCTACTTTTTAAAAAATGCAGGTCCAGACAATAATTTTCTATTTGAAAAAGTTTAATTATGTTTTAAATATTTGTGCGAACTTTTATAAAAAGGCCTTATTTTTTTTTATTTTTTCTAAAAATATTAAACCAAACCAAAGAGTAAGAACTCAATTTGTCCTTGCTCTGTATCATGGCATCAGAATCAAAATTTATTGAAAAGGTCCATTCTGTCGTAGACCTTTTGCTTTTCTGTCCTGCCCTCTATCCAGTCTTAATACCAAAAAATCTTCGTACAAAGTTACCTTGCATTAGGAAAATATTAATTTTTATTATTGTTTTTCTAGGTTAATACATGAGGGAGTCATAAATAATGATGCACCATTGGTTAAACGAATGTGTGTCGCGTTGAAAGCAAGAAAGGCTGGAGTCAACTTAGAAAATCACAATGGATGCGTAAGTACATTTTTAGTTGATTTACGGCCATTGAGAGTTCCAACTTTTACGTCTAAAGGCATGTCCACACTTAGTAACATGTTATAGAAATTTGTCGTGGGAACATGTTTCTTAAACGTGTTGACAACTTTTAGACGTCTTCATTAAGTATTCGGATTGCAACAGTCCATTTCAACATGTCCAATGAAAAGGATGTACTTCACGCGGCTGCAGCGTATGTAGAGACAAACTTCGATGATATTACATACAAAAACGTTAATGTGGACGCAGCCGCAACATATTACCAAACACTGTTGCCAATATTCTTTGAAGTTTACCGCTCATCGACCGGTAACCCGCATTGTTATTAAGTTTACCGATTTCTTGAAATCGACAGGAACTTTTTTTTTTAAATGGAACGCTTTATATTATTCGATTTTCGAATTCAGCTTAAAATTCTGAATACTTCTTATTGGGAACATTTTATCCTAAAGTTAACAGGTATTGAGAAAATGGTGGTCAAAAGTCGTTATTTTATTGTATTTTACCTTCAAATACCGGTAGAAGAAGTTTTCCTAATATGTCTGACATTGTCAGTTTCATTTATTTACAAAAAATGGATCATTTAACAGGAAAACCAAATAATTGAAATTTTAATAATACTAGGTTATGGGGACAGAATGCAAACGCAACAAGAAGTTTATAATATTTTTAGTGATAAATATCCTGACAGAAATCCATTAACTAAATCTACGGTAAGTAAAGTTTTAAAAAAAATATCAATATGGAAACGTAAAAAACGCTATACTATTTGGATATTTAGTACGAAAAAACAATACAGGAGGAAATAATTAAAAGTTGATGAAGAAAACTAAATCAGATGTTTATAATGTTGTCCATTTACTTCTTGGCAGTAGGCCAAATACGGCGGAAAAACATGCAAAACGTTTAGAAGAATGTCAGTTTCCTCTATTCTTCTACATTCTGTTACACACTTTAAATCATCGAAGTCATTCGGCTTACTTTTGAAAACAATATTTTTGAGGTGACCCCACAAGAAGTAGTCGAGGGGCGTTAAGTCCGGAGACCGAGCTGGCCACTCGAATATACCTCTACGTCCAATCCATCTTCTAAAAAAAACACCATCGAGACATTGCCGAACATTACGGGCCTAGTGCGGTGGGGCACCATCCTGCTGAAACCATCTTTCATCATTTGGTGCTTGATTATTGCCTAAAAAATCATTCAAATAATCAATACAACAGGTGGAATAAAGTAACAACACTTACTTACGATTATTTGGAAATAGTTGTACAAGAGCCGGGACAATTTCATTTCTTAGAAGATCCAAATATCGTTCTCTATTTAATGTATCTTCAAGAAGGGGCCGATTATTTGAAAATGGAATTTCTTTTCCCATCCCAAAAATTCCCCGCCTACCAAATATTGTGAATTTACTTAGTGTCAAAACATATCGATAAAAATGTAGAATAAAAGTTTCATTTTAACGCCCTGTATATCTCTTATTATTAGCTTTTGTACTAAGATAAGTTAGGTTAATTCGATTTAAATTAAGCCAGGAAAGCCACTGCTAAAGTATGACCCATTCATTACCAAACACACTGTATATGATTGTTTTAGATATACCTACATTTCAAAGTTATAGTGTAGATAGTGTAGATAAGTGTGCACTTCTAGTTTTATTTTAGCAACGATTTTTGGTTTTTCCAAACATCTGTCTTTCTAAAAACGCGATTTGCCAAATATTTCCTAAAATTCTTTACCTATTTGGAAAATTCCTATATTTAATTTACTGACGTACATTGATAAAATTATTATTAGGGTAATTGCACAGTCATAGTCATAAATAGCAGAAAGTATGACTTCGAGCTTAAGTCACAACAAAAATACGCGGTGTCTCAAACTAGTGCATAGTACGAGCAGGGTTGGTTTGATTTAAATCAAATGATTTAAATCATGATTTAAATCAAGTGATTTTTTTGAAACAAATCTATGATTTAAATCATTTTTCTTCATAATGATATTTGATTATTACATAATAATTACGAGAATGATTATTTTATTTTAACTCGACTTGATTTTATTATCTACCATTATAATAGGTATATAGGGTATAGATAGCTATATATATATATATATATATATATATATATATATATATATATATATATATATATATATATATATATATATATATATATATATATATTATAATATGTACCTATTGTTTTTGTTTGTGTTTTAAAATTACCGTTTTCTGAAGTTTCAATTAATATTAATATTATTAAATTTATATTTTCTACTCCATTATTTTAATATTTACTGCATTTTAATTATTTACTATTGTAACTGTGTTACATCTGAACAAACAATAATGAAATAATACAAACCTAAATAAAATTCAAAAAGTCTGACTTAAATCGAAAAAATCTGATTTAAATCAAAAAAATCTGATTTAAATCAAAAAAATCGGATTTTTTTTAAAAAATCATGATTTTTGCCAACCCTGAGTACGAGTGGTTTAGTGTATGGAAAAACTCTTATTTTGAGGTATTTACGAAAAGCTAATTTTAATAGAATTTTTCTTCCTAGAACGTAAAAGTTCAATTAGTTGTCCCTCTGGTTCAATTTGTTTTAAATCACAAGCTACAAGAAGTTTCAAAATTAAGTTTTTAAAAAAATACATACATATATATATATATATATATATATATATATATATATATATATATATATATATATATATATATATATATATATATATAATATGTACCTATTGTTTTTGTTTGTGTTTTAAAATTACCGTTTTCTGAAGTTTCAATTAATATTAATATTATTAAATTTATATTTTCTACTCCATTATTTTAATATTTACTGCATTTTAATTATTTACTATTGTAACTGTGTTACATCTGAACAAACAATAATGAAATAATACAAACCTAAATAAAATTCAAAAAGTCTGACTTAAATCGAAAAAATCTGATTTAAATCAAAAAAATCGGATTTTTTTTAAAAAATCATGATTTTTGCCAACCCTGAGTACGAGTGGTTTAGTGTATGGAAAAACTCTTATTTTGAGGTATTTACGAAAAGCTAATTTTAATAGAATTTTTCTTCCTAGAACGTAAAAGTTCAATTAGTTGTCCCTCTGGTTCAATTTGTTTTAAATCACAAGCTACAAGAAGTTTCAAAATTAAGTTTTTAAAAAAATACATACATATATATATATATATATATATATATATATATATATATATATATATATATATATATATATATATATATAATATGTACCTATTGTTTTTGTTTGTGTTTTAAAATTACCGTTTTCTGAAGTTTCAATTAATATTAATATTATTAAATTTATATTTTCTACTCCATTATTTTAATATTTACTGCATTTTAATTATTTACTATTGTAACTGTGTTACATCTGAACAAACAATAATGAAATAATACAAACCTAAATAAAATTCAAAAAGTCTGACTTAAATCAAAAAAATCTGATTTAAATCAAAAAAATCGGATTTTTTTTAAAAAATCATGATTTTTGCCAACCCTGAGTACGAGTGGTTTAGTGTATGGAAAAACTCTTATTTTGAGGTATTTACGAAAAGCTAATTTTAATAGATTTTTTCTTCCTAGAACGTAAAAGTTCAATTAGTTGTCCCTCTGGTTCAATTTGTTTTAAATCACAAGCTACAAGAAGTTTCAAAATTAAGTTTTTAAAAAAAGAAACAGTTTTGCAGTGAATGTTATTAAATTTTACATCTTACCTCTGAACTGAGAGCAAATAGAAGCCGTTTAAACGCAAAACAACATTACTTATTTAGAAGAAATATTTACAAAATAAACGTAAAATTAAATTTCCATCATTAATCATTATCTTTAATTTGAGCGAAGTGAGTCGCACATGGTTACCGTCACGTGACTCAGTTGCGATATTTTAATTGGCTAAAAAGAGTAAAGAGGGGGTTTTGCTTTTGAATGAGAGATATTTGAGTTTAAATTTTCGTTTGTAAAAAATACTTTTTATAAGAACAAGCTTTTATTTCGATGTACTAAAACGAAAAAAAATAAGTATAGTTTGTCATTGTGGCAATGCTGACTGATATTTATAAGTGGACGTAGTTTTTGTGGGTGGATCCAAATAACAGTATTTAGTATCACAGTTATCACTGAAACAGATATCATAGCTCTGTTCGTAGAGGAATCACAAACCGATCAGCGCCAATCAGATTTTAGGTGTTTGGTAACGTGACAGTTTGCCGACTGATTTCCAGTAATTTCATTGGCTCTGACTGGTTGTGCGAGCAGGGCTATTATATTATGTTAAATTTATTACACTGAACACGTGTCAATATTACGATAATTTGCGCCGTCTCTGGGTCCTGCGAACTTTTCATCACATTCTCGTAAGTCTCATATTATGGACATGATTCACTCACTCATAAAAGTTCTAATATGAATGAAGATTTCCGGCGCAAAGACATTGATCGGAATCAATACAATCTATAGGGTAATAGTTTAGTAGTACAAAACTTACTTACTTAGTCTTATTCTTACATGCGTCCGGTCTTCTTAGCCATAATAAATCTAGTTGTATTTTTTTATATACTAGATAGATTTTGGGTGAGGATCAAATTTTATTATCTCACCTTAGTTATGACCTCATTGCATCTTGTATCTGTCAGATGATCAATATATTTTGATATCGATACTGTCATTAATGTAAATAAACAGTGCACATATTAATACTGCAATAAATTTTTATTTTAAAACTTTGTGTAATAAATTTTGTTGCTATTAAACAGAGGCTAATAAAACAAATTTATTTCGATGCATGTTCGGCTGGTTTAAGCTATTCTAGATTAATAGTCCGTCTGGGATCCTTGAATAAGAAATATGCACATATTTTTTTATTGCATACATTGTTTAAGGAAGGCGATTACAAACCCAAAAATATTATTTTAAAGAAAATTACTAGGATAATTTAGGTAGATTTTTTTTTACTTTTCGGTATAATTTATTACAATTTAAAAAGCAACCATTTTCAAACCATCTGTGCAAAGTGACGACAGGATATCAGCAAAAATATCAGAAAGCTTAACGGAAAGTCGAACAGGTTTGTTATTCTCGGAAACAGTCAGAGGGGGAGCATGAATCGAATTTTCTGGGTTAATTCAGTTATACAGGATGTATCGTTTCGGAGCTATTAAACGTCAAAGTCGAAATTTCCGCGATTTCCGTGAAAATCGGGTACAGGTCGCACAGGTGAATTAAAACGATTTAAATTTTCAAAGGTTGTAGAAGACCCGGAGCTTCAGAACCCTATTGAAACTGGTAAAGACCGGAAAATGGCAAATAATTTTTTTGGATCGAAAAATGCCATTTACAGACCTCTCTTTGGTACCTAATAACTCGAAAACGAAACGCTGGATCGAACAACGGATTGATAAGTAAAACTTCAAAATCTCAAATACTTTCTTTTTACGAGTACAATACATTTACCTAAGCCTAAAACCACTGGAAAATGGATACATTTGGGAAAAACTGTAAATTTCGATTTTGACCCAAATTTTTCCCGTTTTTTTTTTTGGGTGAAATCAAAGTGGATTTAAATTAAAATCCAATATACGTCATCGGAAAGAGCTCGTCGAAATACATGATCTCCATATTTTTCAGTTTCTTTGTTCTTTATAGGAAGAGAGCAATCGCCGATAAAATATAGATTTTTTTTGCACTCGACATCGGTACCTCTAAATCACTCCTAATTATTTTCTCCTTTATTTTTTTCCTTTTTTTCATCGTTATCTTATAGAGGATAATCAAACTTTAAAATGAATACAGAATGGGTCATCCAGGGGCGTATTTAAGAAGTAAAAATTGAATTTTTAAAATTTTTTCCAACAAATCTTATTTTTAACCGACGAATTCTCAAGAAGTAGGTGGGAGGCCGTATAGTTGACCACGTTATAAGTAACTTGGGAATCTGATCGCTCTAAATAGTAGGGCTGCACCGAGTCCTGTTTTTTTACCTTGGCTGAGTACTGGGTAGTCGGCAATGGACATTGGCCAAAAACCGAGTACTTGGCCACCGAGTAGTAAAATTTTCCACCTTTTAATACACTTTCCGCAGTTCGGCAACCGAATATTCTGTGTCACTGTCACCTACTTTAAAATTTTCCAGGTCTACGTTCTAGAACATCGGCGGATGACGAACATGTGTTATGTTCACGTGATTTAACAAAGCAATTTGTATTTATAATAACCTGATCATCACACCAGTAATGTTCACGTGATTTAACAAAGCAATTCGTATTGATAAGAACGTGATCATCACACCAGTACGTCGTCGCCCGAAAAGGTTCTCGAACACGGTCACACATGGTGATTCACCCAGCTACCAGTGACAGATGAATAACAGCCTTTTTGTGTTCTTTGAATAACAGTTTTAGATTTTAGGTTCCTGACTACTTTTTTTAATGGTATTACTGTATGTTTTAGTTTTTAATTAAGAAATAATAAAAACGTTTTATTTCCCGATTACTCGACCGAGTAGTGAATATAAAACAGAGTGCCGAGTACTCGTTACTCGGTAAAATATTTGCCGAGCACCGAGTACTCGGCCTACTCGGTGCAGCCCTACTAAATAGTCGTCTTTTTTTCTAAATCTATGAAGAAGACCCAGAAATAAATTCGTAATACAAGAAGGAATATGCACATATTTTTTTCATTGCATAAATCGTTGAAGGAAGCCATTACAAAAAATATTTTGAAGAAAATTACTAGGATAATTTAGCTACAAAAAATGTTTACTTTTCGGTATGATTTATTACAATTTAAGAAGCAGCCATTTGTCCTGAGTGAAAAGTGACGTCAGGAGATCAGCAGAAATCTACAGGTTAACGTAAAGCTTAACTTAAAGTCGAACAAGTTTGATTTTCTCGGAAACAGTCAGAGGGAGAGAAATCGAATTTTTTGGGTTGATAGAGGAATAGCTCAACTAGCTTCGGTAAAAAATTCAGTTATACAGGATGTTTCGTTTCGGAGCTATTTATTACAATTTAAGAAGCAGCCATTTGTCCTGAGTGAAAAGTGACGTCAGGAGATCAGCAGAAATCTACAGGTTAACGTAAAGCTTAACTTAAAGTCGAACAAGTTTGATTTTCTCGGAAACAGTCAGAGGGAGAGAAATCGAATTTTTTGGGTTGATAGAGGAATAGCTCAACTAGCTTCGGTAAAAAATTCAGTTATACAGGATGTTTCGTTTCGGAGCTATTTATTACAATTTAAGAAGCAGCCATTTGTCCTGAGTGAAAAGTGACGTCAGGAGATCAGCAGAAATCTACAGGTTAACGTAAAGCTTAACTTAAAGTCGAACAAGTTTGATTTTCTCGGAAACAGTCAGAGGGAGAGAAATCGAATTTTTTGGGTTGATAGAGGAATAGCTCAACTAGCTTCGGTAAAAAATTCAGTTATACAGGATGTTTCGTTTCGGAGCTATTTATTACAACTTAAGAAGTAGCCATTTGTCCTGAGTGAAAAGTGACGTCAGGAGATCAGCAGAAATCTACACGTTAACGTAAAGCTTAACTTAAAGTCGAACAAGTTGGATTTTCTCGGAAACAGTCAGAGGGAGAGAAATCGAATTTTTTGGGTTGATAGAGGAATAGCTCAACTAGCTTCGGTAAAAAATTCAGTTATACAGGATGTTTCGTTTCGGAGCTATTTATTACAATTTAAGAAGCAGCCATTTGTCCTGAGTGAAAAGTGACGTCAGGAGATCAGCAGAAATCTACAGGTTAACGTAAAGCTTAACTTAAAGTCGAACAAGTTTGATTTTCTCGGAAACAGTCAGAGGGAGAGAAATCGAATTTTTTGGGTTGATAGAGGAATAGCTCAACTAGCTTCGGTAAAAAATTCAGTTATACAGGATGTTTCGTTTCGGAGCTATTTATTACAATTTAAGAAGCAGCCATTTGTCCTGAGTGAAAAGTGACGTCAGGAGATCAGCAGAAATCTACAGGTTAACGTAAAGCTTAACTTAAAGTCGAACAAGTTTGATTTTCTCGGAAACAGTCAGAGGGAGAGAAATCGAATTTTTTGGGTTGATAGAGGAATAGCTCAACTAGCTTCGATAAAAAATTCAGTTATACAGGATGTTTCGTTTCGGAGCTATTAAACGTCAAAGTCAAAATTTCCGCGATTTCCGTGAAAATCGGGAACAGGTCGCAAATGTGAATTAAATCGATGTAAATTTTCCGAGATTGTAGGGGACCCGGAGCTTCAGAACTCCACTGAAACTGGTGAGGATCAGAAAATGGCAAGTACTTCTTTTGAATTTTTTTAGGTCGAAGAATGCCATTGCCGCTCTTTGATACCTAATAACTCGAAAACAAAACGTCAGATGGAAAAACGGACTCATTAGTGAAACTTTAAAATCTCAAATACTTTTTTGCAACACATTTACCTAAACCTAAAATCACTGGAAAATGGAAATATTTGGAAAAATCTGGAAATTTAGATTTTTGACCCAAATATTTCACGGTTTTTATTTTTTTGAGGGGTCAAAATGATTCAAATTAAAATCCCATATACGTCATCGGAAAGAGCTCGTCGAAGTATTTGATATCCATATTTTTTATTTTCTTGATTCTCTATAGGAAGGGAATCGCTGATTCAATTTCGATTTTTTAACTTTTTTTGCCCTCGACATCGGAACATTTGAATCACTCTGTATTTTTTCCTATCTAATTTTTTCCCAATTTTTCAGCGCTATCCTATAAAGGGATAATCACACTTTAAAATGAATACCGAATGGGTCATCCAGGAGCGTATTTAAGGGGTAAAATTCGGATTTTCTTGATTTTTTCCGACAAATCCTATTTTTAACCGACATTATTCCACACTATTTACCCTATTTAGTGATTCTTTTTGGGTTTATTTTATCCGTTAATTATCTAGGAATACCTCCCACTAGTTTAAATCGCTTGTTTTTTCGGTAAAGGTTTATTTGCATCGGGGACATCTAAAATTTTTGCATTTTCGAAGATTGCCATGAAAATAAAGAATTGCAGTTTATTTACTCGAAATTATTAAGATGATATGTCAAAATTTCGCAGAAATGCCAATTTTTGTTGCAAAATTTAAAGGTTCCTGGACCGACTTCGGCTTGAAGTATACATGAATAAGATTAAGATGGGATATTTCATTGGATGAGAACACTGGAATTCGCCATATACTCATGATGAGTCATAAGTTCAGTTTTGACGACACAGCCAATGGGACCAGGTTTTACAAGTTTCGAAATTCGCGCGAAAATTTGCAGTTTTAAATCCGTTTTTTTGTTAATAAAGACCAAAATAAATGAATAACAGCAACCGCCATGAACATTTAATTTATGCAGAGAATATAAAAAAAATATTTCAGATTTATTAGGGTTATATGCATATTCCCTATTGTCTTATCCATACACTTCTCAGTTTAGAACCTTGAATGCGAAATTAGACCGGTCTTAGGGATAGTGAATCCCGTAGCCAGTATTTCTAGAATACTAAATTATGCCACGGTAAATGTTTACATTGCATACATTGTAATTCAAGTCAACTACCATTAATAGGAAAAGCTATTTCTGAAAATATGCACTCAAAGGAATAGGATGTTAGTCTATCAAATAAGCAGGAACTGCTGTTATAAAATTGTTATCAAATTCGTTTTATATCAATAGCATAGACTAGGTACTTCAGTTATCGATAATACTTTTTCGTCGGAAAGTTTCAGCTGAATCGTTTTTACAGGAAGCGTTGAGAGAATGTTACTGTTTTATCATTCCTGAGAAATTTCATTTTCGGGGAAAACTATTTCCACTAAATTAGTTTTCTGTAAGGGTTACATCAAGTCGAAGATACAGTGAGGGCATAAAGTCTGGAAACCTTGAGATTTATTGGAAATGGGAAATGTTAAGGAAATATACAAAAACACGTAGATTTTGATTTTTAGTTTTACATAATTTGGTAATATTAAATTTTCTAAATTTTGACATGTGTCAAAGTTATGACGTCATCGCCAATATTTTTAAATAGCAACTTAGGTTACGTGTTATCTAGAGTTGTGCCTTTGACCAGTCAAAACCTTTTTGGTCAATTGACCGACAATTTGACCGGGCCCGCTTTCAAAATAGAATTATTTTCCTAAGTCAATCAGTAATATATTTTTGTACAAAAAATACGTTAGAAGCATCACAAGATTTACTAAGAGTAATAAAAGCCCTAAAATATTTTATTTTCTGCTAAATAATAATAAATTTAGGTTAGAAAGCTCTTAAATACATTATTTCTAAAGGCTTATTTAAAGTCGCTCCGAGTCATTTATAAATCTATGTCGCACTTTTTCTTTTCTAGTGCATTAGACGTATTTCCTAAGCAACCAACAGAGACAGCGGCACTTCTGAGCTCCAACACTCCATTGCTATTTTATCTCTTTCTACTACCATTCTTGATTCAATTACATATTTCCTAAAGTTCGTAAACTGGACTTCTAGGGTAAGATGTTTTCATAACAACCAACAAACAAACAGGCTTCACGTTTGACACTCTCACAGTATACGGAACACCGAATCCTTTCTAATTCATCCAAGAATATTTCCAATAAAAAGATGTCGTTTTCAGGACTTGAAAGAAAATTATGCTCCTTAAAAAATGTTGATACTATTTTTCGTAAAATAAGGCCGTTTAACCTAAACAAAAAAATAGTAAAATGAAGTTTTCTTTTCAAACTATTGATCTAGGATTTTTATTTTGGGCCTAAATTACTTAGGTCACACGACTAACAAAATCTGAAAAAAAAATGGAAGTAGGAACACCTTTGGGTTCAATTTAGTCGAGGCACACCGTGTTTAATTCAGGGTGACCTATATGTAATCGTATATGTATAATGACAGAATTGTTTTTAATTGTGTTACTCAGAAATTTTAACGATAAAATTGTGGCTTGGTAACAAGGATCCTAAACCTTAGATACGTAGAAACGAGTATCTTTATTTACATCTGTCTTGCCGTCGACAATACGCCACAGTCGCAGTGACGTGTATTAAATGGATACCTAATAGCAGCATTGCCAAAATGGACAAAATTTAACCAGCAGGTTTTCATTTAATTATTTTTTTTATCTAAGACATCCCACATAGACTTCAAGCCTAAGTACTAACGTACCGT
Organism: Philopedon plagiatum; assembly: GCA_963971165.1. NCBI lineage: Eukaryota > Metazoa > Arthropoda > Insecta > Coleoptera > Curculionidae > Philopedon > Philopedon plagiatum. The sequence goes on from OZ020193.1 coordinate 94,409,954, forward strand.
GGGTGTCTGAATTAGGTCTCATCTAGAGATGTGCCATGAGAATGTTCTCGGGAAAATTAATATTCTCGGAGAATTTACGTAAATTTTAGGTAATTTATTTTAATGTCGCTATTGTATCATAGATGGAGCTTGGAGCATCTTTATCTTTATTTCTTTTCTGTGTCGTTTTAAACAACTTGTTTAGACATGTTATTTAATACAATGCGTTTCTAAGTTGTGTTTTATTTATAAATAAAGTTACTTGAAAATAATGGAAATAAAAATTTTATGTGTCTTTATTTTGACTAAGATGCGTAATCACGTTAATTTACAATTTAAATATTTTCTAAATTAGGTATTGTGTGTGCAGTGCTATCTCTATTTTTTCAGATAAAATTATTGGAAAAACTACTTTGGGTAAAAACAATATGTTCTTCCAATTTATGCAGTCAAACAAAACATAAAATTCTCCAACATATAAAATAAATTTTCAAAATTTCCGATAAATTCTCATTTTTCTCAGAGAATATTTCCCAATAATAAATTCTCGAGAATGTTCCATCTCTAGTCTCATAATAACAATCAGCTTTTTTTAACATTTGGCAACCCCCGATGACGTTGAACGATGATTCTATAACTTTCACCCCTATCATATTGCTACCTTTCTCTCTTTAATTCGCGTAATTTTGTTAAATGATGACGGGTGGCGTTAGAATAAATAGGTTCATCGGTTATTTCCTTAATGTGAGGCAATTCCACACAATTTAAAAATAAATTTAATTTTTTTGTGACATCCGACGGGTAATTGATAAGTTTATCAGTGATTATAATCCAAAAAAATGTGTTGGGTGGCAAAACCAATACTCTCTTATCCTGCCGGATAAAGATAACGTGACAATGAATAAAAAATACGTGACCTAATTCCCGTTTTAGTAACGGGGATCAGTGATTTCCCAAAATATATATTTTGGGAGTTTCGAGCTTATCTGATTATCTGATTAGGTCATGTGTTGAGAGTAGAGGTGTTCCATGAGATTGTTCTCAAGTATTTCCGGAGAACGGTAAATTACCGAGAATATTTCCCACCTAAATTCTCGAGAATTTATGATTTTAGAAAAAAATATGAATTACTGTAAAATTACTGAGAATATTTCCGAGAACGAGAATGTTCTCGGGAGAATTCATATTCTCGAAGAATTTATGAGGATTTATGGAAATTTAAGATAATTTATTTTAATGCCGCTATTGTATCATAGATGGAGCTTGGAGCATCTTCATTTCTTTTCTGTGTTGTTTTAAACAATTGTTTAGACATGTTATTTTATACAATGCGTTTCTAAGTTGTGTTTTATTTATAAATTTACTCGAAAATAATGGAAATAAAAATTTAATGTGTCTTTATTTTGACTAAGATGCGTAAGCGTAATCAGTGTAATCACGTTAATTTACAATTTAAATATTTTCTAATTTAGGTATTGTGCAGTGCTATCTCTTTATTTTTTCAGATAAAATTATTGTAAAAACTACTTTGGGTAAAAAAATATGTTCTTCTAATTTATGTAGTCAAACAAAACATAAAATTCTCCAACATATAAAATAAATTCTCCAAAATTTCCGATAAATTCTCATTTTTCTCAGAGAATATTTCCCAATAATAAATTCTCGAGAATGTTCCATCTCTACATCTCTTTATTTTTTCAGATAAAATTACTGTAAAAACTACTTTTGGTAATAAAAAAATGTTCTTTCAGTTTATGCAGTCAAAACATAAAATTCTCCAAAAAAATAAATTCTCCAAAATTTCCGATAAATTCTCATTGTTCTCGGAGAATATTTCCCAAAAATAAATTCTCGAGAAATTTTCCATCTCTAGTTGAGATAAATATGGAAAATGTGCCTAAAATGAGGCACTTCAGATTTAACTAAAAAAATAGCACATTTTTGAAACTGTGAAATTTTTAGATTTTTCAAATAAATCTGAAATATATTTTTTTATATTCTCTACATAAATTAAATGTGTATGGCGATTGCTAGTATCCATTTATTTTGGTATTTATTAAGAAAAAAAAAGGATTTTCTAATGCAAATTTTCGCGCGAATTTCGAAATTTGTAAAACGTGATCCCATTGTCTGTGACGTCAAAAGAGTTATTGTGAGTACATGGCCAATTCCAATGTTGTAGGGTCATCGAAAAATCAATAAAAATAGCATTTAAGGCGTTACTCATCTAATGAAGCATCCCTGCACTTAAAGTAGGAGGTTCCTAAAATCGTATTCATGTATATTTTAAACCGAAGTCGGTCCAGCATGATTTTTCAATATACCACAAACCTTCACGCACTGATATCACCATACACAATAAATCCATATACCATACTGCCAGTCTTATACGGTGTGGTACCTCATTTTCGAGGGCTTGAAAAAAGAAACATTTTACTGTAAACCCCGATATCCGTATCTTAAAATTCATTTTTAAATGGTAATCCTTTAATAATTAAAAATCGATTTTTTTTAAATTTAAATATCTTTATTTCTGTTATTACTTTAAAAGTTGTTCAAAATGACCACCACGTGGACGTTCAGGTCTTTGCCTATTCTGAAGAGAACCTGTCTCCCTAAATTGTGATATTAAATTTTGAATTCCCTTGGCGCTAGGGACTTTTGATTCCTTTCAAAAGTCGCACTTAGTTTTCTTCGCGTTGTTAAAGGCCCCTGATTATCGTAGAACATTTCAACGATAAAAATTCGTTGTTTAGCCGTGTAGCGCTTAGTCGTAGTTAAATATTTAAAAGATTCATTATTTGGATGTTACGCCACTCTACTATTAAGGAAAAATAATATTTAAAAAAAAAATAATAAAAATCACTGCGTTTAATACAAAAAACAAATCCTGAAAAAAAGAATGTTCTGTACACTGTCAGTGACTTTTAATTATAAAAAGTATGCCTGACCCTAGTCTATCTCTAGTGTATATATTCGGCCTAAAACCTAATCTGAATAAAATAATTTTTCTGACGTTTCGAGACGTAATATCTAGTCTCGTTATCAAAGAATCTAATAAATTCAAACTAACTGAATTAAAAATGAACTAAGTAATTATAAAAAATAATTAAAAAAGGATATACGAGTTTTCTGATTGAATTGTTCGGGTTTTTCGAAAATATTTCTCTGGATAATCGTGTCTTGCTTTTCTGTCAGCATGAGATTTGACATTAGTCAAAATGATAAGTCTTCAGGTACTGCAGGAACATGACTATATACCGTAGGACAAAATATATATAACTACCTATTTATTCAATAATAAAATTATTTTTACTAACTTCCTGTCTAAGTATTGTTAGCCAAATTCTGTTTATATCTACAGAAAAATTAGAAAAATTTCTGCCTATTAGAGAAAGATTCTCTGGATACAATTTTAGAATTATTCCACTCTATCCTATGACTTGTTTCCCAAACGTGTTCACCTAATTTACTTTTAAAAAATTTGCCTTATTAAATACTGATGTTCTTTATACCTAACACTAACTGGCCTAGATGTTTTACCTATATATTTATCGCATTAACATGATATTTTATAAATAACATTTTTAGAAGCTTGATCTGCATTAAAAGGTTTAGCGGGAGTGACAAGAGATCCAATAGTATTACGTGTTTTAAAAATTGTTCTGACATTAAAATTTTTACCTATTCTTTTGATTTGTTCTGAAATACCTGGAATATATGGAATTGTTACGTTTATTATATCTAAATTATCATTAGAGATATTTTGATTATTATTATTATTATTATTATAATTATTATCAAACTTTGTAAAAGATCTAGTATCTAAAAAGTCATTAGGGTAATTATTTTCGTTTAAAACTTTTCTAATAAAAACCTTTTCATTTTTTAAACTATCTCTATCAGAACAAATCATTTTAACTCTGTCATTTTTTTCTACACCTATTTTTACTGAATGATCATGATTTGAGGTAAAGTTTAAATACCTATTAGTATGTGTTGGTTTTCTATATAGTGACGCTTTAATTCTATTATTTTCTTTAAAAACTAAAATATCTAAGAAAGGCAGAGAGTTATCACTCTCCATCTCTGTAGTAAACTTAATAGTCGTTTCCCGAGAATTAATGTAGTCTAGGAAAACATCCAGATAATCGGCTTTATGTTGACATATAGCAAAAATATCGCCAACATATGGCCTGTTTGGATGTATCCCGACAACATTACTCTCGAAATCCTCCATAAAAATATTACTCATTAATGGAGAAAGTGGTGAACCCATTGCCATACCTAAATTTTGTTGATAAAAATCATTACCTAACTGAAAATATGTCGTTTAATACAAAAAGTTAATAACTCTAATATTGTATTAATAGTTAATTTAGTTCTCTCGTGTAAATTATTTATCATTTTCTAATCTATTACGCACAATAGTTAAAGTTTTATCTACCTATACGTTAGTGAAAAACAACGTCAAAACTAACCTTCAAGCAGTTATTATTTAAAGTTATTTCTCCTATTCTTTGGATAAAATATTTAGAGTTTTTAATATAAGAATCTGTATTTCCTGCTAACGGATTTAGAATATCTAATAAATATCTAGCCAATGAATGGCATTAATGCTACTGAAGTTGAATTCGTTCCCTAACTAAAGCATTATTTGCTCTCATTATAATGTTATTGCATCTATTACTCAAATAAGGCGACTTTAACCTAAGTCCTTTTGGTATTGTCATGTTGCCGGCACACACAAAAAAGTCATACTGTTCTCAGCATGCTGTAAGCTGATGTACATTTTTTTCTAAATTCCGAAAAAATAAAACAATATTAGGCCCATACCTCAAATGTAAATAATGTCTGTATGATTGTGGCGGATTCATATTTAAAAGATTTATTATTTGGGTGTTACGCAACTCTACTGTTAAGGAAAATAATAGTTTAAAAAAGTAATAAAAGTCCCTGCGTTATACAAAAAACAAATCCTGAAAAAAGGAATGTTCTTTACAGTGTCAGTGACTTATAATTATAAAACGTATGCCTGGCCCTAATCTATCTCTAGTGTAGGTAGTATATGTATATTCGGTCCAAAACCTAATCTGAATAAAATATTTTTTCTGACGTTTCGATACCTAATCTCATTATCCAAGAATCTAATAAATTCAAACTAACTAAATTCAAAATGTACTAAGTACCTAATTATAAAAAATATAAAAACGATCACAAGAAAAATGGCGGGCAATTCAAATCTTGGACACCCTTGGGATATGAGATGTGTATTTTTACACATTTACGCCATTGGGGGTAGCTTTTCCCCCGTGGTGGAGGAGCGTGATCGCCAAGGTGCGCCCCTTTGGGATAAGAGCTGCAAAATTTTAGGTTTACAGGTCTTACGGTTTTTGAGTTGTTTTTGGCCGTACATCGGATTCCAACTAGTATATTATTATACAGGATTTTAGCTGTTTTTTACAGCTTTGTAGTCTGTACATTGCATCATATTTCTTAGGAAGCTTGCGGGGGTCTGTTATCAGGCCAAAAAAGGTTATTCCCACGAAGTGATTGCAAAATACCGCACTGTTAATTCTTAAAATAATACCGCGTGATTATTCTGTGTTCTTTACGACCACAAACAATAAAATGTAATATTGTAATCCGTAACACGTTCGACACGTGTTTCTGCTCATTGGCTTCATCAGGGCTACGTACGCAGTTGCGGATTTTTTTCAGCGATCCTTTTGGTGATAAGGGTGGGGGACAGCAATTTTTAAGCGTTTTCCCCAAAAAATGTTTAAAAAATGCATAAAAAATACATCATTTATATTGTTGAATTCGTGTTTCAATAAGATTTCATTTGACACCCCACACGATGCTCTTGAATAAACTTTTTTTTAGTTTCCCAATTTACCCCCTGAAATTAACCCCCAGAATCAAAAATCAACTTTTTGATAATTTTCCCTCAATCTACACCTAATTCTCAATATTCATGATTTTTTCAGATTTTTCTGAGCGATGCTTTTGGTGATAAGGGTGGGGGACAGTAATTTTTAAGGGATTTTTCTAAAAAAAAAAAATGAACAAAAAATACATCATATATATTCTTTGGATTTGCTTGCCTGCTACAATAAGCTTTTATTTGACACCCTACACGATGACCATGATTTTTTTTTCCATTTCCCAATTTACCCCCAGAATCAAAATTCAACTTTTTATACTTCACGTCTATAATTGGGCCACTACACTCTATCTCTGTGCTAAATTTCAAATTTTTACGTCGAATAGTTTCAGAGAAAATTTACTGTGACCAGCGACATACATACTTGGACTGCTGATATTTCATAAAATACATAGGTTGCGCAGAACTATTTAACTCCACTATGGGCGAAATCTCTGCCACAGGAACGCATGCGCAGTATACGAATAGCCTTGTTCCCGAATTCATCAACGACAAACCGATTCCAGTCGGTCAGCGCGCTCTCCTTGTTTAGATAACGTAGTTAAAAAAGGATAGTATTCTTAACCACGAGACGGGTTCGTCCGCCAGTAAATTCAAATAAACACAGCTTTATCTATGCAACGAACAAATCTAGATTCAGGAACGGAGCAGCAGCCGAAGTCCGTCCTCGGTCTGCTTCGGTTAGCTTCGTACGGGCTGCTTGCGTGGGCCAGTGTTGTCAGATTTCGGTTATTTCTCCCGATCCCATGAATCAAGTACCAAATCTCACGATTTTTACCTTTATAGAAATATCAATCAGCGAATCTCACGACATTGATCTTTGCAAATTGCAATTTGATTGCAATTGAGGTTTGAAACTCTGTTTCTATTTTCACATTGCACTTTCTCAATATACGTAGTTCAAATAGTTCCAATATAATCCAAATGAAATCCAAAATCTGAATAACGAATGACGAATGTCAAGATCCCACTAAACAATTTTGATAACGATACCTTGTTGTTTTGGGAAAAAATTCATTAGTAAAAATCTCGGATGACTCTCTAAAATTTGCGGGTCGTTAGATTTGTTTTTCAGATTTTTTGCTTACCACACTCGAAAGCAGCAGTAGAGAGAACATTTTTTCACATTTGTTTAATAAAAACTCAACTACCTACGCAACAAACCTAAAGTGAAAGCAATAGAAGGCATTTTATGTACCAAAAGTTTGTCAAGAGACAAAAATTGCTACGATTTTTGTATCACAAATAATACGATTAAAAGGTTAGGTTGTGGTCACGTATTTTATTCAGATAAAAATAAGATGGAAACTCCAGATGAAAAACTTCTTTCTTCTTCTTTGTTTTGTGTTAGTTTTACACTTTTATTTATAAAAAAATATATTTCGTTTTTTATAGCACAAAGTGATAGATATTTGTTTAAGTTTGTAAATTTGTTTACTAATATTTTGATATCGTAAAATTTTTTTCAGTTTTATTAAAATAAATGATAGTAGAATAAGATTATTTAATCCTATTATTTTTACTTCCGGTGCAATCATTACAGGCTCGCGATTTATCACGAATTTCGGCGGTTAAGTCGCAAGTCGCAAGCACTCTCAAATTTTTTTTTAATGACTTCTGGCAACACTGCAGGTAGCGTCAGCGCGTCTCCCTAAAGCAGTGTTGCCACGACACGGCAATTGCCGTGTTTTTACGGCTTTTCAAACCGAAGGTAGGTACGGCCACGAGCTTACTGTACTGCCGCGCATATAGAAACACGACTTTTTCGTTTAAAAACTCCAAACGCATACTTGGCCATTTATGCACGACAAAGGCTAAATATGAAGGTAAAAAAATGAGAAGCATTTTAAAAAATGGAGGGATTTGTTCATTCAGAATTGTTAATATATTTTAATTTTAAGGAAAGCTGTCAACAGTTTCATGAATATGCTAAAAATGACAAAGGTATTTTAACTGCCGCTGAGTGGAACAAAAATACGTGTTTAAATTTAAACCGTGAATAAAAAATCTCTTCCTTTGCCACGGCTTTTATTTCCTGTCGGTTGGCAACACTGCGCTAAATGCTATAGCGTGTTGGCGTGGCTGGTGCTCGTGTCTCGTGTCGTTTTTAGTATCATTCTGGAATTAGTAAAGGGTGTATCGAAGGCATGTCTCAATTTGGCGTCACGAAAAAACCGTGTCGCCGTATTTCCACGTAAACATAATATTTACTGTGTTGAATCTAGACTGTAAAAGGGTTCTTGGCGGTATGTCGGCCTTTTCGCTGATGGAAATCTGCTAGCAACCTTTATTTCGCTTTGCGATTGCCGGATCCACACAGCTGGCTTTCACAGTTTTAATTTACGCGGGTAACATCCATATCTTTATGAAAAATATTTTTTAAGTTTTCGACCTATTACCATAAGTATTTCTACATAGACATCGGCGTATTAAACTAAAAATTTACTAAATCTTTCATAAATATGTGTTCTATGTGAACTGATATACCTACCACCATACACAAATATTAAGACCCGTCCTGTAACCTTTTAACTGCGCATGCGTTCCGGTGGCACTGCGCGCGTCCGTAAAGGAGTCATTCTTGGTTCAAGCAATATTTTTTAATCTGTATGTCGCTGACTGTGACAGACACACAGAAGTGATTCCATAAGATTCCGTTTCACGGAACACTAAAAAAGCGACAATTTGACCGGATCTTTCAGAATATAATAATTATTTTCTTTCTAAGTCACTCAGTAATTTTTGCAATATTGCATTTTTGTAAGCCATATGAATTATCAAACTTCATAATACCGTTAGTACCAATTATAATGGCAAATAAACTTTATTTCAGCAATTAAAACATAACACAGTACAAACACAGATAAAAGAAAAGTTATTCGAACCCAATCAAAACTATTTGCCAACCTAATAGTTGACCGCAATAGCAGTTATATTGCACGCAGTTGCAAGTTCAAATAAGAAAACATTAAATAAGACTAAGATTTAGAAAGGGTACCCCAAGAAGGATGGCAAAAAATTGATCCATATTAAGTACAAATAATTTGTCCATGCCTGGCCCAAATTAAAACTAATTTTTAGGGATGTCGCGAATAGTAGTTTTTACTATCCGGCCAAACCGGATATTCGGCCAAACGCTAACCGCCGGATCCGGATATTCGGCCGAATATCCAACAGTTTAAAAGGACGAATTGAATTAAAGTTTGTAGCTATGTAAATCGAGTCGCCATGTGTGTAATGCAGACCGATGACCTGCAGCAACCGTGCGCCGACGCCGTCAAGCGTGCAACGTTGAAAACATTCGCGGGAATCCCCGATATGACGGGCGGGTGCCTAAGACTATAGAGGCCGAGGTTCAGTCTTATTTGAATTTGCCATTAATCGAAAGAACTGCTTCTCCATATACATGGTGGAAAGGCGAAAATAAAAATTTTCCCATCTTATCGGAGTATGCTTTCAAATACTTGTCAGCACCCGCATCCACAATTTTTAGCGAACGACTTTTTTCGGAGGCAGGCAATGTGTTTGAAGAAAAGCGGAATCGGCTTTCCTCCGAAAATGGCGAAATGTTAATTTACTTGCACCACAATCTTCCATTAGATAATTTTAAATATTAAAAATTTAAGTTCGTATTTTCGTTACATAAATTTACTAGTACTAGTACTAGTTTTAAGTATTATTAGGTTTTAGTTTTTATTTTTATCTAAACTTACCTAAGGTTTTCGTGTTGTATGTTGTTTATTTTAAAATAAAAAATCATTAGTTTTCCATGCAACATAATTATTTTTTATTATAATTTATAATAATAATAAACCGTCTCCATACAATAAAATACATCGGATATTCGGTCGAACATTTAATTATCCGGCCAAACCAGATATCCGGTCCAACCGGATATTCGCGACCTCCCTACTAATTTTAATTTGTTAGAAAATTTTAGATGTACGAATACTTTTGCTTGTCTTTATATTTTTGTATTAATAATAAAAAAAATCTGTTTATAAACTTTCTATAACAAATATGCCCAGTTGGCTTATATTGGTATTTTAAGAGTAATACGTGAGAACCAATGGTATGTCGACAAAAAGGTCACTTGTGGTAGAGATAAAAATTTGAGAGCTTAAAGGTTTTTAGTTTTAAGTTTATGTTAACACGAAACACATTGATTTATATTTGGATAAATTGTGCTGAAAAAGTTTGTGTTTCCTTACACAAAATACTCTAAAATAACAAAAATAAACAGAACATTTTCTTTTCAATAACAGTTATTTTGACAAATTCGAACTGTACAAATACTTTTGCTGTTGTCCGTTGTATATTGCAAAAATTCTGAGCAGCCCTTGTTTTTTATTATTATCCTTGCCTAGTATGGTTTAACACATTTGAAAAAAAAGGGTTTTTAAATCTTTTGTTGTTTTTTATTTAGATCAGTGCCACAACGAATACGATAACATTATTTTTAAATTCGGAGCATTATTTTTTTCCAATAAAACGACAACATAATACATCCTCAACGATGTTGCTTATCTATGCTAGTAAAACCTATTAATCACAAAGTTGCGGAAAAGTTTACACGTGTCTAGGTTAGAAAAATACTTTAAAGATGTGTCGTAGTAGATACATTCACTCATTGTAAATATTGTGGTTATTACTGATTATTATTACTATTACGCTTAGGAAAATTTCGGTATTTCCCTGTGAAGTTTTCTGTTGTTTACACTTTTTCATTTGTTTGTATTATTCTATGCGCATTTTATATACAACTGAAGTTATTGGTTTACATCAATTGTTTTGATGCAGTCGCATATCATAATCACTGATTGTACATTAATTAACTCGTAGAAATAATATTTTCTATTTTAAAACATTTTTTTACTCCCGTATTTTAATATTCAAATTAAATGGCTTCCATATGTTTCATATTGTGATACAAATTTTCATTATGAAACCTTGTTATTAGCCAATTTTTGAAACCCATGCTTTTAAATCAAGTGGCCTCTTTTTAATACAAATGATCTGACTGACAGTTTTTTTTTTACTAAAATTTGCGTTTTTATTAAAACTTTAAAGACTGTTTAAATTTGAAATTATGCCAGCTTATGGTATTAGTGATAGTGAAGAATCTAATTGGTTTAATTGTTGCTAAATTAAATAAATGTTGTTCAGTTTAATATTTATTAATAAATAGTCGTAGAAAAGATAGTGTATGCAACTGTCATGTAATGGCCATTAATACACACTCGCATTCATAACGAGTAAACGTTACTTTATGCTTGTGTATTACACTTCGGATTTTCTTATATTCCACTATTCCAGTAGGCCTCTTCATTGAGAATCTTTTTTGTCGAACTACACAAGAAAGGGGATATTATGGTTATGTGATGTTTGCTCGTTTGTCCGTTAGTTGTTTTACTGGATAAATCTGCAGGACGGCCGAAATGTCACGTCAAAATGTCATAATTGTCATATCATATTTCAGTTATTTAAGCCATCAAGGGACAGGACCGGACTTAAAATTTAAAATATATTAACTTACTAGGTTTCGCCCGCGACTTCGTCCGTTACTACATTACAAACTTTGAACCCCCATTTCATCCCCTTCGGGATTGATGTATTAAGAACTGTAGAACACGTGTTCAAACTCTTGATTTCTTAGAGCACTTCTATGAAGTTTCGAGTTAATAGGACTATGTAATATTTTTTCCATACAAAGTTTTAAACCCCTATTTCACCCCTTAGGGGTTGAATTTTGCAAAACCCTTCCTTAGTACTAGATGCCTACGGTATATAAGAAACCTCTATGCAACCTAAGCAAACCTAAGCAATTTTTGGGTATTGTTGAGGTTATGTGTGAGGCTTTATCATATACGTATTACTACTATATATAGCGAACGACGGAAAAACGTTGAAGCAAAGACGTAGCCTTTGGAAACAATTGCTAACCAGTCACATGCCGTACTGAACATCCCTCATAAACAACCACGTGATTGCCCAGCCAATGAACTCAATACTACGTACCGCCCATCTAATCCAGAACACGAAATATGACAACATGGCCGCTCGCGCCTGTCATATTCAAAAGTTCAAATTTGAATCTGACAAGCCTTCGATTTCGCCGTAGCGTTATTTTGTGAATAATCTAATAATCTTTTATTTAATTTATAATAAAATATCCGAAAAACCAGTAAGTATAAATTATTACATACTTTAAAGTACAATATTGAAACAGAGTTAATAATATTTTAGCTAGAAAATGAGATCTTGTTTCGCATGTCGACGGTCAGTTGAGAAAGACGAAGTGATTTTGCATAAGTAGGTAATTAATTATTTAAGAAGATTTTGATTTTAATTATAATGTATTACATAAAAATTAATAATTACAATAAATGATACTTACCCATTTAAATAATGTGTTTTTTTTAGATTTCCAAACGATACCTTGCTTTATTTACATAATGTTCTTACCCGTTTTGCCCGAAAATCTCAAATTGTTATTAAAGATGATGTCTTCACTCTTCAGTTTACATTCTTGTGAAGGCTATCCACCGCTGAAACTACAAGTAATTTTTTCACTTCTTGCTGTTTGAAACTGGCATTTTCGGTACATTAGCTATGTCATCATCGTAAATAGGATAATAATTAACTTTTAATACACTTTACACAAATAAAAACACATTTTTGTTTACTTTTGAAAGGTGAAATGACGAAAAGGACACCGACAAGCTCGCATTTGAAACCGCTGTCAGAAATGACAGTGACAGTTCCGTCAATAGTGCTGGTACATCACGAGGTACAACAGCAAACATCTTTGCTTCAAATTTTAACAAGGGGTAGATTGGATGCTAACAATATAGTAGTAATACGTATATATGGGGCTTTATCTGCAGGCACGTAACTAGACCTACATTTTTAGAGGGACACAGAGGGGGCACCTGACAATTAAAAGTGGGCACATAATATATTTGGCATAATTTTCCAAACAATTTTGAAGGGTATACAGTATGTCCGCCGATCCGCAAATGAATTTTACAAGGGGACAAATGAATCAGATTTTGGAAGATAATAAAAAAAGTAACTCTTGATAAAAATTTTTGCTTAAAAAAAAGATTCAGCCAAAACCTAGGTTTCTATAAGATTAGACATATATTGTAGGTATAATTTATAATTTTATCTCAAAAGGTGATTTTCTTGCAGTTCTTTCTGTTTGATACAGAGTGACGTGGTATATTGGATATTGACAGAAAAGCGTGGAATCTTTGTGTTTAACCTTTGTTAATTTTAATTATTACTCGAGTGCTGTTTTTTTTTTGCATTAATGACTGTACTGTGTTGTTAGTGTGTATTTGTTAACATTCGTACTATGTGTTTCTTGCCAGTGGGGGGTACCGTCTGTTGAAGAAAGTTTTTGCTAGCTTATTTATTGGGAAGCGCCATTTATGAATTTTTTTCTCCAGTCGGAATTTATAGGATTTACCGGTTTCAAAATATGCAGTGCATTTCATAACACCCTGTATATTATATTAGTAAGTTGATATTTTTTTTCAAAAATATAATAACTTGTAATCATTTTTTAAAATAAATTGTACCTACTACAAACCTACACATACCTACATTAAGATCTATATTTAAGCCATGTTATCACAAAAAAATATTTTTCTCAATTTCTGAGTATTTACATGACTTTTCTGGGAATAAATGGCGCTTTAGACAGCAAGGCCAAATAATGTTAACAAGATACGTAGTATTTGCTTTTAGCCACATTTTAGGCGATATTGTGAAATGAAACAAACAGATAAAATGTAGCTAACGTATGTAAACAATAATTGATAATAATGTTAGGTAATTAATAACAACCAAATTGGGGTATTGCGTAGGTGTTTAAAGGAAAAAAAGGAAAGTTCATGTTGATATTTTTGTAGATATGCTTGTACCAAAGATTAGCCATTTGTTTCCACTGCCTGTTAATTAGAGATTTTCAACACTGGTTCCGCTGAATAAAAGTTGTAAGCGGCAACAGAGTAATGCCACGAGGTCATTGCAGGGTTGCCAGGTTGGGGGATTATCATGTGAATGGGGGAAATATTTTTATTTTTGGGGGAAATAGAGAATTTTTATAAATAAATCAATATGTATATTAAAAATCAAAAAATATATATTGAAGCTACACTCCATCGTTTTCTCAGCCAAGTATAAGAAAAAAAAAACAATTTGTTTAATTTTTCTCGCCAAACGAGCTGGTCTGTTTTGCTTTGTACCTACTGAGATCGGAGAACGGGGATACCTCGTCCACCTATCTTTTTATTTTTATTTATTTCTGATTTCGTCATTTATTTCATGGCGTTTTTTCTTGTGTTTTTGACATTACTATTTTTTCTTTATCTGTCGTGTCAATTCATTTGTCAATTGTCATGTGTTTTAGTTAGTTTTTTCAAAAAAAAATTAGCATGTATAAGTACTTAAAAAAGTAATATAAGTTGGAGTGTTATTTTAAAATTTTCAGTCTCCAAAATAAATGAGATTTCAGAAAGATTTAAAAATAATATATTTTTTCAACAAGTAACAGTCAATAATAAAAATATTTTTGTTTTGGGGGATTTTAGTTGCAAAACAGTGATTTTTGGGGTATTTTTGAAAGCTTTTGGGGGAATTAGCTTACAACCATCTGGCAACCCTGTTGAAAGGTTTGCTAAAAGATCAGCGGAAATAAGGAATATAGATACACATTTTTTTTATTGCATTTCAGAAAGTCACTACAAACATAAAAAATTTATTCTTAGGAAAATGACTATGATTTAGCTACAAAAAATGTTTACCTTTCGGTATAATTTATTACAATTTAAAAAGCACCAATTTGTCCTTAATGAATAATGGCATCAGATCAGCAAAAATAAGTGTCAATCTGCATGTTAACGTAAAGCTTAACCTAAAGTCGGACAGGTTTGTTTTTCTCGGAAGCAGTCAGAGGGGGAGCAGTCGAATGTTCTGGATTAATAGAGGAATAGGTCAACTAGCTTCGGTAAAAATTTAAGTTATACAGGATGTTTCGTTTCGGAGTCGGTTTCGGAGCTATTAAAGGTCAAATTCGAAATTTCCGCGATTTCCCTTGAAATCGGGTAGTTACAGGTCGCAAAAGTGAATTAATTCGATGTAAATTTTCGGAGGTTGTAGAGGACCCGGAGCTTCAGAACTCTATTGAAACTGGTGAGGATCGGAAAATGATAACTAATTCTTTTGAATTTTTTTAGGTCGGAGAATGCTATTTGCAGACCCCTCTTTGGTACCTAATTGATCGACAACAAACCGTTAGACCGAAAAACGGATTCATAAGTGAAACTTTAAAATCTCAAGTACTTTTTTGCAATACATTTACCTAAACCTAAAATCACTGGAAAATAGATATTTTGGGAAAAACTGGAAATTTCTATTTTTGACCCAAATATTTCACGGTTTTTATTTTTTTTGTGGAGTCAAAATAGTTCAAATTAAAATCCCATGTACGTCATCGGAAAGAGCTCGTCGAAATCCATAATATCTATATTTTTTAGTTTCTTCATTCTTTAAAGGAAGGGAGCAATCGCCGATTAAATTTCGATTTTTTATTTTTTTTGCCCTCGACATCGATACATTTAAATCACTCTGTATTTTTGTTATCTAATTTTTCAACACTATCTTATAAAGGGATACTCACACTTATTTTTTTTGCCCTCGACATCGATACATTTATTTTTTTTGCCCTCGACATCGATACATTTAAATCACTCTGTATTTTTGTTATCTAATTTTTCAACACTATCTTATAAAGGGATACTCACACTTTAAAATGAATACCAAATGGCTCATCCAGGTGCGTATTTAAGAGGTAAAAACCGAATTTTCTTGATTTTCTTCCGACAAATCCTTTTTTTAGCCGACATTATGCCACACTTTTTCTGATTTAGTGATTTAGTGATTATTTTTAAATTTATTTTACCCGTTAATTATTATCTAAGAATACCTCCCACTAATTCAAATCGCTTATGTTTTCGTTAAAGTTATAAATACATACATAGGTTTATTTCCATCGGGACATTCAAAATTTGAAAATTTTTGAATACTCATACTCATTAGAAGATTACCATAAAAACAAATAATTAAAAGCAATTTATTTACTCGAAATTGTTAAGATATGATATCAGCATTTCTCGAAAATGAACCGAATGGCCGATTTCGGCTTGAAATATACATTACATGAATAAGATTTTAGGAACCTTCTACTTTAAGTGCAGGGATATTTCATTGGATGAGTTACGCATTAAATGCCATTTTTATTGATTTTTCGATAACCCTACAACACTGCAATTCTCCATGTACTGATAACGAGTCATAAATTCACTTTTGATGATATTGCCAATGGGATAACGTTTAACAAGTTTCCAAATTCGCGCAAAGATGTGCAGTAGAAAATCCTTTTTGTTTTGTTAATAAATACCAAAATAAATGGATAATAGCAATCGCAATAAACATTTAATTTATGCAGAGAATATAAAAAAATATATTTCAGATTTATTTGGGTTATATGCAAGTTCCCTATTCGTCTGCTGTCCTCTCTTGTTAACCGTATTTATTCTTTGCTTGTACTAATATCACAGTTTTTTCCTCATGTGGCGAACGAGCTGGAGTAATAATAGTTAGTCACGTGGTACAGTTCTTTCGGGGTGCGGTCCCTCAAGATGTAGGATACGGCTCCAGCAGTATACTTACTTCTTGCCAAGGGCGTACCCAGGATCTCTATTCATTTTATAAGATTCGGGGGTGATTGGATTTTGTCGTTGCCTAACTTGAGGGGAGGGGTCAAAGGCTGCGTTACGAATCGTTACAAGAGGGAGGAGGGGGTAAAAATCCTCGAAATTAGCGTTACGTCAGTTATGAATGGCTCCTGTATGGACTTCTAAACATTCTACGGAAATTTTAATTATTCAGAACGAAAGCTCGTAAAAAGTTATGAGATATGTTGCAACTATCATTAAAATGGGGGAAACGTGGCATAGGCACATTTTGCATTAATTACACCATTCAATTTTATTGTAAATTCTGGGATTTTGATAAGGTTTGATATTTTTTGAATGACAGAATCTATACTCGTCATTAATAACAAATATATGTAGACTGCATGACGTGGCTTTACATTTATCACAAGTAAAATTTTATCTCTCTAAAACTTCTAAGCTCACACTTCTACCTATAGGTATACAGTATGTCCACGGATTGACTCCGAAATAGGAAAAACTTTTTTATTTGTATATTTACGAAAAAAAGCCACTCTACATAAAAACTTTTGCTTGTCCTAAAATCTCCCAAAGAGGCGTTAATTTTAAAGTTCTTTATTTAGGGCGTGTAAGAAATTTAAAATGGTCACGATTAAGGTATAGTCCTCGTCAAGTATAAGTCATATTGTTACCATTCATAAAAAAACTCTATAGAATAACTCGCATACACGAGCAAAACATCGCCAGCCAAGAAATGAAAGCTAATTTAAATACACTGTTTGCAATTTTAAACAATAATTTTGTAGAAATTACGAATTTATTTAAACGGTTTAGAAAACCTATTCTCCTGGACTAAACACAAACAAACAAAAAAGTTTTTATACGAATATGACAGAGTTAAGGCTGCCCACCATAAGTGACGTTTCAGTGGCGTTACATCGCGGGGAACTCGGCCGCAGCAGCAGTTCAGTTTAGCTTTGCCGTCGTGCTGATTCTATTTTTCAATCGCGTCACTGTGAATTCGGTAGTTCGTAATATGCCAAAAGTGTGCAGTAACACGCGACTGTTTGCGCACAGTGTTAGAAGGTTTATATGGGAATTTCTTGATTTAAAATATAATGGGTCGCAATAACATGTGTGGTTTGTCAGCGAAGCTTATTTCGGCATCCGATAGTAACTACATTGCACGAATTTCAACTGTCAATAAATCAAGTGTTACTACTTCTTCGTGATGGCGCCGCAGTTATGCTTTCTAGAAGCAGTTCCCTCAAAATTGTGTGTCATTTACTACATATTACGTGTATACTATAGGCCTTACATCTTACAGCAGAAATTATTCGCATATAGGGATATTCGGCATATTCGGATATAGGTATATTAATCGCTAACACCAAAGCAGTTTTTCGTAAATCCCCCAAACGCACTCGAGAATTTCATTTACAGTGTCCTGGGGTTCCACAACCTCCACAGCCGATTCTTACACGATGGGGTATATGGTTAGATGCAGCGTTTTATGATTTGCTACATTTTCAATAAATAAAATCCTTAATTTTACAGTTCGATGGTAAAGAATCATCAACCATTAGAGAATGTCAGATTAAATTTTAAAATGCATAAGTCGAAGCAGATTTAAAAACTATTAATAGTAATTACGCGGAATTAACCGATGTCATAAACAAGTTACAAAATACTTCATTATCCTTTGACGAATTCTTGCGAATAGTAGATGCCGTGCAAAAAGTGCTATACAGACTTTAAATGACGGGACCGGTATTTGTATTAGAGAAAAATGTTACAGTGCAATGTTGAATGACTTTTTTCGTAAATCCACAAATAAATAAGTTTTTCCTATTCCGGTGTCAATCCATGGACACACTGTATATTAAAAAGATCTTATCTTTTATGTTAGAGAGGCTGGGTTTTTTGGAATTTATGTTTCAGCGAAACATAGCTTAAAAATATTAACCTTGAACATTTAAAAATATCGGATATTGTGATTAAGTACTTATATCAGGTGATTTTTAAGTATTGAGATAACAACCCTAATTATAATTATTAACAGCAGAGGTTAGATGTCGCAGAGAAAAAAAATACAACCTTAATTTTCAACACACATATATCACAAAACTTTGCAAAAAGTTTGGAACTTTCGTGGTTTGGCTAATTAAGAACATGCTCCCAGGCGCGCCTTGTCCATAAGGTCATTTGATCAATGACCCACCTAATAATTTATTTTTAATGATCCACCTAATTTAATTTTTAAAACCAAAAAAATATATATATTTTTTAAAGTGCAAGTTCCATGTGAAAATTCCCCGATAAAGAATCGAGCCAAGCTTGCTCCGGGCTTGGCCGTATTTTAAATTGACGTCATAGCACGATACACTTTGTATCGTGCGTCATAGTTTTATACGGAAATAAAAAAAATATATACTTAACTGCATTGAAACTAAGAGAGAAACAAACATACGCGCTTTAGGAAGTTGAAAAGATACAAATAATATATGACAGAATTTTCGACGGCCCACCAATAATATAGTTTTCGGCGCGCGCGTGACCGTGGACGCCGCCGTTTCTCAGGTTGTCCCGGGCCAGTGATGCCAGATCTACAGAATATTCTCCAATATGCAGAGTTTTACCGACTCGTTGAACTATTTGCAGAATTGCTGATTTTTATAATTAAAATGCAGAGTTTTAGTTTGCTGACAATTATATTTTTATTTTTAAATATTTACGCATTTTGAAGAATATGCCTAATAATCCCTAATCCATTCAGATACAGTTTTGTAGTGTTTCACTATCAGGCCCCCCTACTTGTGTTTGAAAGAAGATAATATTACATTCTTTTCTCATTTTTGTTTAATGAAGTTCATAAAAAACCATGATCTGAGGTTTTTTTACAACCCTTCCAATTTTTTTCACAGTACGGCACTGATTTAGAATATGCAGAAAAATCGCTTCGTTTCCAGAATTTTCAGTTAACAAGCTCAGAATTCGAGCCGTGCTTATCTGGCAACACTGTCCCGGGCCACTATGGAAATACACTCGAACTGCTTCGTGAAATACACTATTACAAATCATTTGGGTTAGACAAAGAAAAACGAATTACTTAATATGCGCATATATTTGCACAAACTTTTGTTTACATTCCATTACATCGCACCGGCACTTATTATTAGTTTAAGAGGTGTTTCTGCTTTCTTAATTTTGTTGCGTAATATGTTTTTGGATAATATTTGATATTTGTGTTGTGTCCTTTGCGTACCCTACAGAACAATGAAACGTTTAATCTTGTTGGCATCGCCTTTGAATATGATCTCAGCTGACACAAACGCATTACTTCAATTGCCATATCAGCAGCTAAAAAGCTTGGTTTTCCTTGGAATCTGTGATTGCACTAAAATGTAAATAGTGGTACCTTCTCGTTTCTAAATCTATGCGATTAACTGACAACTCTATGCCACCAAAGAAATAATTCTCTTTAGTCCAACAAAGCTCTAAAACAGCCTGTTGCTTTTTTCTCATTGCGACCATCCTTAATTTAGAAAATAAACTGGTCACTAGGGATAAGATCTGGACTACAGAGTGGGTAGTGGGTGGTTCAACACAGTGAATCCGCATTTCTCTAAACGGGCAATAAACAAAGAAAGTGCATGTGGTAGCAAATCTATCACATTTATTCTGAAGCTTTTTAAACTAATAACAATCAGGAAATAAAGATTCAGAAATAAAAAAAAATCTTACTAGGAGTGAGATCTGAACTACAGAGTGAATAGTGGATTACCCAAAACCAGCAATAGAGAAAAAAAAACGTGTGGAGGCAAATTTGTCGCATTTATTCTGAGAATCTTACTAGTATCTAATTATGATATAATGATTTACTTATCTCAAACAAATTCTACAGTTTTCTTTTTAAGTCACAACTGAAAAGGCTTCAATATAGCGCCATCCTGCTTACAACCACCAAACCATTTAACCGATACCTATACACTGATTAGATTTTTGGCGATTATGTATTTCAAAATGATACCTATATTATTCTACCAAACCATGGATTTATTAAGACTGGATACGGGATGATTTAACATTCTTTGAAGCCAAAACAAACCATTCTAAGCGACACTGTAAACACAATTTGTAAACACTGGCCACATCTTATTTTAAGTATTTTACCTTGTATTTTTGTACAAAAAATACGTCACAAGATTTACTAAAAGTAATAAAAGCCCTAAAATATTTTATTTTTCTGCTAAATAATAAGAAATTTAAGTTAAAAAGGGGAGTTTGCCTTTGGCTTCCGTTGCGTTAACATCTCTCGGTCGACTACATAGTTAGATTTCGGGTTAGATCGCCTAGAAGCGGTGAGTAGAGTGTTTTGTGACGGAATACAAAGGGAAGCTCCACGGCCTATTGAGGGGAGTCTTTACCAAATCCAAGGGGGGTGAGCGATGAGGCCTAAAATCCCTGTTCGTGCTGCGTTTTTTCATCCACACAAGGTGGACATGTGACGGCCATGTCTTGTTGTGGGAGGAGCGTAGGGCGGAAGTGTGGCTTAAAGAAAAGGTCACGCGCAATAGACTCTACCAGAGGCGGGAAACTCCATAACCTCAACTGTGCCAAACCGAAAACATTGACGTTTTGTCATTTTTTATCATTGTTATTGTTTGTATTGGGAATCTCCGAGGGTACATACCCGACAAATCGGAGATTCTAAGGGAATTACCACCCAAACTGGGTAACGTGTAAGCCATCCCTAAGGGTAGCTAGGGCTCTGGTTAAGCGCCGAACCGGGTGGAGAGCTGGCCAACCTGTCCCATGGACGAGGGCCAATAACAGGTGAAGAAAGAAGAAGTTAAAAAGGTTTTATTATTTATAGGTTATGTTATTTCTAAAGGTGTTTATTTAAAGTCGCTCGGAGTCATTTATAAATCTATATAAATCAGTACGTCGCACTTTTTCTTTTCTAGTTCATTAGACAAAGACGTACGTGTGACCGAGTGTTCAGATCGAGGTTCAGCAATTTCCTAAGCAACCAGGACAGACAACAACACTTCTGAGCTCCAACACTGCAATGATATTTTATCTCTTTCTACTACCATTGTTGATTCAATTACGTAGTAATTCGTAGTTCGTAAACTCCTCTCACAAGAGAAAACAAACAACAAAGATAAGGCTTCACGTTCGATACGCTCACAGTATACGGACATCGAATTCTTATTATAATAAATCCATGTACCAAACAGCAGAACAATGTAAGCAGTTTTAATAAAAACGGAATTTTTGTTAAAGTTCAAGGCGAAAACAAATCATAATCAAAAAATAGTATTTTTACGCTTTTTCGTAAATAATACATTAACTTTCACTTTTAAATGATATTGATGTTGCATAAAATTTGCCGTTGGAATAGCGCGTTTTTTTTTAATACTAATAATTTGTTTTACTTATTAGCATGCCCCTCAAATAAATCATTTTAGTTTCCTGAATTATCTCATACACAAGCTTTATTTTTGTGCTATCTATTTAAAGGGCAAAGGGTTGCACAAAAGGGAATTTTATAAATGAAATGCCTATTATAGTCCTAAGAGGATTGCTGAGCGTCCAAACTAGTATTTTGATTTTTTTAACATTGCGCTTTCCCAGTTAATTTTTACAAAAATAGTATATTGTATATCTAGTAGGAGAAGCCTAGCACTTCCGGACGACTGTGAAGATTGCTCCGGTTGCTCTGGGAACACAGAGTCCGGGAATGTGGCTTTACCTTCGAGGTACACATACTATTCGTCCACCGACGATCGTTCAAAAATCGAAAGAAAATGATATAGCTTTGTTTAATTTTGAAAAAAGAATTCCTAATTTTATGCACAAAGTAACTGATGCCCTAAAATTTTTAATAAAAATTGGCTGTAGGTATAACCAGCAAAACATCAATTTAGCACGAATATTCATTTATTACTATTAGTTTTGTCAAAAATTCAAGCTTTTACATATTTTTTCTACAACTTCTCTGAAAATACCTAAAAAACACACACGGACAGTAAATAACTGACAATCCGTTATAAAAACGGACGTATGGAAACCCTATAACAGGCACGCTCCAATAAATCTGTGGATACCTACCACAAGTCTATAAAAACAAATTTCTTATAAAATTTTCTGAGTGAAATACCTAAAAAAAAAACACTTAAATCAGCTATTTTTGGTCAATTATTCGCACAATAACAATACTTATCCAATTCTACGAAATAAGTACTTGTTTCTTAGTAATAATACTAATCTAATGAGTGATATAAATATTAAATCTTGATTGTACATGTAGCAGATCCGGGGAATCACATATAATATTGAAAGCGCAGAAGGGGAAGCCCCGAGAATTCGAAGTCGTTGTGCCAAGTGCCAAGCGGCAAATTCGACAGGTATCGAATTTTTGCGGTGCTGGATTTTGAAGGAAATGTACAAAATAATTAATAAATGTTTTGGGATTGTCATTTATTTCTTGTTTTAAATAATTGAGCAGCAATAAGTGTTAAATAAAATAGTGTTATATTAAATAAATTATAGGTAAAAAAACTAAAAAACACGCACACCCCGGTTTTATGTTAACTAAAAGGAAAATAATTATTTGTAACTTAAATGAAACCCACCCCCCCCCCCCCCCCCCCGGGCAAGACAACAGTGTGTGCCCTGTTCCCTGAGGTGACGCTAGCGACATAATATTTTTAACCACCCATATGCCATTCATCCCTCGGTACGTTTCTCACCATTGGATTGGGTGGGATTCATTTTCCAAATTTACACCAGGTACCCACATTTAGAATTCTTTTTAATAATTTAGAAGTGGGTGATTTATTGTTTGTTACCCATTAAGAAATTCCCATGACCACCTCCCTCCTCCATCATCAGACCTCCTGGTCACAATATGTAACCAAAGGACTCATTGAGACAAATCAAACGAGCCCAAAATCG
This sequence comes from Philopedon plagiatum, assembly GCA_963971165.1. Classification (NCBI taxonomy): domain Eukaryota; kingdom Metazoa; phylum Arthropoda; class Insecta; order Coleoptera; family Curculionidae; genus Philopedon; species Philopedon plagiatum. The sequence continues at coordinate 94,433,588 of OZ020193.1, forward strand.
ATGGGCTTATTGTTAGCCATTGAGGAGTCCCTATGACCACCTCCCATCCTTATCATCATACAAGTTCGATGGTAGCATATTATTGTATTGTCTCCAGAATTGCATAAGTTTGCAATATTGTTGGCCACTGAGGAGTCCCTATGACCACCTGCCACCTCCATCATCATACAAGTTCGATGGTACCATATTCTATTGTCTCCAGATTCCAGAATTGCATAAGTTTGCAAAGTTTCAAATCGATACGACTGTTAGAGGTGGGTGAAAAGTGTGTTGTAAGATTTGCTTACAATGTTAGGAAGTTACAGGTCAAGCTAATTTAAAGCCTGTTAAAATAAAAAAATGGCAATGGCCGCTGATTACTTTGAGAGTAAGGTATGCATTTAGGGAATGACCAACATTTGACTTTAAAAAACTCCTGCTCGTTTTCCCTGGTGGGAGTAGCTGCCACACAACCTAAATTAAAGTGACAGAATCAAGATATTTACCATTTTTTTTTGTTTAATATTGTTTATTATTACCTGTACTGTAAATATCTGAGAGTTCGTTATAAAAATTGACGTTATACGACGTTTATACAATTTTCTAAGTGAAAATAATAAAAAAACTTAAATCTGCTATTTTTAGGCAGTTATTGACACGATGAAAATACTTAACCAATTCTACGAAATTAGTACTTGTTTCTTAGTAATTATATTAAACCTTGAGTGCACACTTAGCGGAGCGGGGATTTACACATAATATTGAAAGCGCAGATGGGGAAGCCCCGAGAATTCGAGGTCGTGCATTTACAAGCGACAAACCAGAGTAAATAAGGTTAAACACTTATCGATCATTATTACAGCGTACATGGAGGACCAATAAAAATAACTTTATAAATCTGGGTCAAGTGAGCTAATTAACATTACAGATTTTTTGCTGTTATTTTAATAAAATTGTCTGGAAGGTTTTTGTTATATCTAAATTCTAAACCTACATAATATGTTGGCTAGTAGCAGAGACTATAAAGAATATAGACAGACACTCGAAACACCGAAAAGCCGGTCTCCTTTGAGACATTTGGTGGGTTTACTGGTTTATGGTTTAAAAGTTTATTTGTCCACCATTATACAGCCTTGTGCAAAAGTATTTGGCACCCTATAGAGTTTAACTGTCTTTATGTTGTATTACGGGTATATGAAAAAAAAGTATATTTTATGTTTAAGGCAATTATATTTAATGTTGTAATCAATATTTAGTGGGTCCACCCCTTGCTTTAATGACATCAACAAGTCTTTTAGGCATAGACGCTACAAGCCTGTAACATTCCTCGGCACTTATTTTGGTCCATTCTTGTTTAAGCGCGTTCAACAGCGACTCTTTGGACGATATTGAATGGCGCCGAATATTTTTCTTCAAAATGCCCCATAAATGTTCTATGGGATTGAGGTCTGGGGACTGTGGCGGCCAATCCAGCACCTCAATTCCATTTTCGCGTATCCACGTCAGTGTGAGCGCTGACTTATGACATGGAGCATTATCGTGCTGGAATATGACTTCACGAGCGTTTGTATCGCCAAAAACTGCACAAATTGATGGCTCAAAAGTCGTTTCAAGGGTCTCTATATATTTTTGACTATTCATGCGACCTTCACACAGAATCATTTTTCCCACGCCATAGGCAGCCATGCAGCCCCAGATCATAATGCTGCCTCCACCGTGCTTCACAGTGGGCACCACGCACTCAGGCTTGAATTCTTCACCCACTCTTCGCCTTACGTACGTTCCACCAGGGGTACCAAAGACCTGAAAGAAATAAAATGAAACAACCAAATTACATCTTAACTAAACAAATCTAAAACATTTTTGGTAAACGTCACGTTTATGTTATCACATTTTAAGTACACAAAACACGTGTACCTCGAAGTTAGATTCATCCGACCACAGCACATTTGACCAATCTTCTATAGTCCAATTTCTGTGGTTAAGGGCCCATTCGAACCGAGTCTTTATGTTTTGCTTTGATTGAGAGCCATGGCTTCTTTCTGGCCTTACAGCCTTTGAGTCCAGCTTTCAAAAGCCTTCTTACTGTACTCGCACTCAGTGGTTTTCCTTTCGCCTCCGACAAAGCAGCAGCGAGCTCTGACGAGGATTTTTTTCGATCCTGCAGTGATTAGTCGATCCTCACGAACAGTTGTTGATCTTTTTCTACCTGTTCTTGGTCTGTTTTGGTAAGGACCAGTCTCCTGGAAACGTTTTAACGTATATTGCACTGCACCACGAGTGCACTTGAGTTCTCGGGCTATTTCAACTTGCGACTTGCCTTGATTAAATAAAATTTTAATCCGCAAGCGCTGTTCAGCTCTAAGCTCATTTGTTTTAGGCATTTCTAACAGAAAACGTCGTAGTCTTTAAAAATACGGCAGTATAATACCACAGTGACTCATATGTTTTCACCTCGAGCACTAACAACAGACTGACCGTTACTCGATACATGTAAACAAACTTACTAATACGGACTAGCAGGTTTTATTACTTCCAGAAAGTAACCAACACGTTTGTATTTTAAAGTAAGCAATAGAACAAATTTTAACATGAGCAACAGAACAAATTTTAAGAAGTAGTTTTGGCGATAATACGAAAAACTAGAGGTGCCAAATACTTTTGCACAAGGCTGTATATACATGTAGATACATAGTATACATATATTTATAGTGGTGGACAAACAAACTTTTAAACCATATACCAGTAAACCCACTAAATGTCTCGAGGGAGACCCGCTTTTCGTTGCACGGTAGTGTTCGTCTAGGTATTATTTTAGTCTATGCTGGCAGTCTGTACAATTAAGTAATTAAATCAAGACGTGTGGATCCCATATGAGTTGAGAGTTTATTTTAGCACGTGTAGTTCAAAAGCTGAACAGTTTTCGTAACGTGTGTAGTGACCTTTAGTAAATCTAGTATATTTTTTACAGACTCCACTTCAACTAGCAGTAATCAACAACTCTCACGTAGATATAGTCCAAACTTTGCTCGATGCAGGAGCCGACATCACCGAAGCTGATGGCGAAGGAAACAATATTTTACATTTAGGAGCCAAATTTGAAAGACTAAAGGTTTTGGAATGTATCCTGTTCCATCCTGTAATGAGACAGAATTTCAGTTGCATAAATAGTTTCAATTTTGAAGGTGAGTATCTCGATCTATACTCTGAACTGGAAATTGCAGAACATAACTCATCGTAAGGGTTCTATAGGTAACAAAGGGAAATAAACCCTTTGCCTGAATCTGTTTACTACTGCGGCAAAGAGGGGTAGTTTTTGGAGTTCCAGTTCATGGAATTTGAATAGGATACTTTGATGGCCACCCTGGCCTCCCAAATTTCTTGTGGTGCTCGCATATGATTAACTTTTATATTATGGATGTTACGTACTTACAGTCTTTAACATTATTTGTTACATTTAGAAAGACACTTTCGATTTTTCAGGACTTACCCCCTTAATGATCTGTTGCATATCGAGTTGGACAGATGGTGCCATTCTCTTCATCGAACATGGCGCCAACGTGAACCTTAAAGACCAAACTTCAGGTAGAACAGCTCTATTCCACGCTGCCGAAGCCATGAATGGTAAGTTTTCCAACTGTATTTTCAATTGTGTCTTGCTATCATGCGTAACCTTCACTCTTGACTTACTTAATAAAGTAAAATATCTATCGGCCAAATTTACTATTACAACCCGGTCTAATTTGACAATCAAGGAGTTTAAATTGACAATCATTGACATCAATGTAATACAACGATTAGATATTTTAAATTTCCAGAAAAATTGAGGGCCGGATAAAACTTTTTTCTAGAAAAATTGGAACATAACGGAAAATTTTAACTTTTGTTATAACATAACCAAAAAAAGATCTTTTAAACACTAAGTTTGCCTTTTGAAAAGTAAATATTGGGAAGACCGTTGACGGGCGATATAATTTGCGCCTCATTTACCTGAATCTGAAGGGTCGCCAATGTTTAAAATTTTAAATAAACATTTTGCCGTTACCTACCTACACACCCGTTTTGGGTTGTTTGGATTTTCCCGTATCCAGCAATAAATAAAATGAATGGATTTCCCTCAAAAGTATGAAACGATATCAGTTCAGTATACATACTCCTTATTTCATTATTATTTGTGACACTGTACAGGACGGCCCAAAAAAGGAACCGAAAAGTTGCAAAAGTACGAAACGGGGTGAAGTTAGGGTAAGATAAAAAACGTCCTCAAAGTATGCCGTGGAATCAGTCACGCATGTCTTGAATTATTACTCTTGAAAAGTAACATAGGTAAAAGGTGTAGGTGAATGAGAAATAGAACTCTCAAGTTCTGAAGTTCAAGAAAATTAAATATGATAGTCATGGCAGAACAAAAAGCTTTTATGATCGAAGGTTACTTTAGAAATGGTAGAAGGGTTGATTGTCTGTGGGTTTATTCAACACGGGACGTCATTCAGGATTTTCGAACAAAATTTCTACACATAGTCATGTATTTCGACCAGTTTCGCTAAGTTTTGACTACATCTGTGGCTTTCTTTAGAGAAACAGGAAGTGTGAATAGAAAGGAATGCAGTGGCAGACCCAAAGTTCGCACTGCACAAAAAGTAGAAGAATTGAGGCAAATCGTGAATGAATACCCACAAACCCCGAGTCAGCGTTTAAGCCAGCAAGTAAATGTCTCCTATGAGCACCTGCAATACAGTCCTGAAATGTGACCTGCATATGCACGCTTATCGCCTAAGCTCAGTCCAAGAATTGTTACCAAACGACAAGGCGCAGCGAATGCAATTATCAGAGTGGTTTGTGGGTAATTTGCATAATAATGAAAACGTATTTGAAAAACCCTTTTTACTGACGAGGCATGGTTTTACCTCTCTGGTTATGTAAATTCTCAACAAATGAGAAAGTGGAGTTCTGAAAATCCACATTTCTTTATAGAGAACCCTCTGCATTCACAGAAAGTTGGCGTGTGGGCGGCCATATCGAAAAGAAGGTTAATTCGACCGATTTTTTTTGAAGGTACTCTCAATTTGGCGCGATAACGTAACGAAATTTTAGAAAATTTTGTAAATGCTTTAGACGATGGCGAGATGCGACAAGGCTACTTCCAGCAGAATGGCGCACCAGTTCACGTAGCTCTTGATAATTTAAATTTTTTGGAAGAATTTTCGGAAGACCGAATCATTAGTCGTAATAACTAAATCACTTTGTACAAATGCTAGGCAAGGAAACTAATTACTAATAAAATTTAAATATCCTAATTACGTCATTAAAATATTTGGTTCCAGACCCATACTAGCTACTTGGAAATTTAGAAAGTTTTATGATCCTCGATCCTAGTCTCCGGTGTATTCTGAAACGAAGATATACAATTTTTTGTTAAAGTTAAAATTGTAGATTCGCATTTTTTATATTATCATATTTCAATTCTTGTTGAAGGTGTCATTGTCTGCCTATAGACTGCTAGTGTGATATTTTTTTCTCGCAGAAACATATTTACTTTAGCACTGCCACTACGTAACTGTAAAAAGAGTTCTGTTGGTTTTTGTGACTGTAATATTTTTTTCTTTTTCCAGTTGACGTCGTCCGACTACTCCTGGATCATAAGGCGGACCCAAAAATTAAAAACTTCTTCGGTACAAGTCCTCATGACGCAATGTACGAGTTAGAAGATATGCCGGATAAAATTAAAAGTTTAATATTTGGCAAAACGAAAAAACGTACGATAGGTAAGTAAAGCCTTAACCACAGAAAGCAATTTTTTTCAGCCATTTAGTTATAGGTTGTGATTTTAGTGATAACATATTGTATTTGGCGAGTTTAATATTGTTTTGTACTAACATTTTTCAAAAACCATATTTCCAGTTGTTTTTTTTTTGACAAACACTAAGTATTTCTAAAATGCATTTGTCTGAAAAAAAGATTTCGAAGAAGTCGATGAATTTTTTTTTCGAAAAACGCTTTCTCCGAAAAAAATCATTTTTAATAAAAAAAAAATTGTTTCCCAAAAAAACTAGATTTAAGAGAGAAAACTATGATTTTCGTGTGTTCTTAAAAATATACAAAAATGTGAAATTGTGTTGAAAATTAATATTTGAGTTATTTATTATTTTAAGTGAATATTGAACAGTGTGTAGTGTAAAATTGTTATATTTTTATTTTCTTGGGTTTGCTTGTTGTAACTGAGTGCTGTAAACCTTTCATTTATTACCCAATAAACTCCCAGACCTTGATAGCTAAGTCAACCCACACATTTAGTGAACATCTTCCAGATCTTTCTGAATTATCGGTATATTATTCGTCAAATATATAATAATAGGTCTATAAACTCCAATATGACCGGTGAATGACGACTGGAAAACTTTCTCATCAGTGGAAATTACCGAAACAATAACTTTTCCTTGTAGACAAATTTAATAAGATAGACATACTTCATTTTGTTGTTTTCTCCTTTAAAACCGCGAGCCGCAACCGAATTGCGCGAGGCGTGATTTACAGGGAAAAGTATAAAATCAATATAAAATTATTTATTGCTTAATTTATTACATGTCTTTTTATCTGTCACCGGGAAGTTAGGTTTTTTATAGCCCATAACACCGATAACAATGTTAAAAATAACCAAAATAGCAGGAATATTCGCTGAATTCACTTCTTAATTATGCATATTAGACCAATTTCGCTGTTTCCAAGAAGCCACACTTCGGGACATAGTTCACGCAGCACAGCAAAATTTTCCACATATTAATTGAAAAATAGGTCATTGTATATTTTGTGTGTATCCTCTAATAATGCACTTAATAAAATCATTTAAAAAGTAAAATGTTAAAAAAAATATGCTTCTAAAGTGTACTTTTAATTTCAAATTGATGACACTGTTCAGGCACTCTACCGAGTATTTTGAATTTCCAACTCAAAATGTTAAATTTTTAAACACGCACGATTTGGCTGAAATAAAATTTTATTACGATTTTCTAGCATTCTTAACAAATTGCCTGAAAATATTAATAGGATTTAATCAAAATTTAGTTTTAGCATAATTAGTATTAAAATTTCATTTTAAGCTGGAAATTCAAAACATTCTGTGGAGTCCGTTAGCAATGTCATCAATTTAAGATTAAAATACACTTTAGTATAATTTTTTTTGTTAACATTTTACCTAGGGTATTAGAAACTAATATAAAATTAACTTAAAATCTCAAAAAACATGAGCATTAATGCTAAAAAGTCTATTAGCTTCTGCGAAGTCTGTACAATATACAATAACTGTATAAAAACAACTAAAGTATAGGGAATATTTTGCTTTGTTGCGTTAAATACATATGTCCAGAAGTGTATTAAATATTCTTTTAGTGCTGATTCTGAGCAATATCTTTTAAAACCTTTCCGTACTCCGTGTTAAAAAATACCTATTTTTCTTTACAGAGGCAGAAATGAATCCTCTTAGGACAGCTAAGGCTGCAAAAAGTTTAAAAACATTCTCAAAATTACAAAAAATCGAAACTAAGGATGGAGTTATGCTGTCAGTGCCCGGCCCGATGTACAAGATAGTGAGGGAGATAAAGTAAAAGGTAAGTGTTCTAAATCCTTTTTAATCCACTAAAAATATTTTTGTGGTGTTCCACAATCTTTAATTTATATAAATTCAATATCTTTCTAACTTTTAAAACATTCTATAAAATTGCACATACTACAATTTTGTTACTGACTTTTCATATAATATCTGACAATATTAAAAATAAATTAAATTTTATCTTGTGGTTACAGCCACAAAAGTTTTTAAATTACAGAAAAACCCAACATAGAGTCATGTAAATGTAATAATAGCAGAGTTTTTTGTCGCTATAAAATACAGAGAATTCCTTGGGTTGGGTATAGATAAAAAATTAACATGGAGATAACATGTAATTCATAATAGAAACAAAATATTACCAATGATTATTGTATTGTTTAAAATACTAAACTGAATGCAGATTAAAAAATTATATGCTTTTATATATTATTATTCTAAATTATGGTATTTCATATCTATATGGGGACTTTTAGACAGAGAAATTTGCAAAATAAATTAGTCAAGTACATTTGAAGATTACCTGTTTTGGAGCTTATAGTAAATTTATGTAAACCCAACAAAATTAATATTCATATGCTTATATATATATATATATATATATATATATATATATATATATATATATATATATATATATATATATGTATAGATATAATATAATGGGAAACCTTTTTATTTTTGACTTTACGGAAAAAAATATTCTTCATAAAAAGTTCTGCTTGTTGAGAAAATATCTCTCAAATCAAATATTTTGACCCAGCATATACGGGGTGTCAAAAAAAGTAAAAACGATAAATGCCGTAGAAGGAAAACTCTTTAATTTAAATTGCAAAGTATAGTAACGTAAGAGGAGAGTGTCGTCTAGAACTAAAAAGTGATCGAATATGAAATTTGACAAAATAACTTTATGGTCATTCATATGTACCTTTCAATTTTTTTAAGAAGTGTTTTGAAATCCATGTTTTGTAAATAACATATTGCCAAAATAACCAACTGTAACATTTTATGAAATACTACACTATGCTTCAACATGACCGTTTCTTTCCACACAAACTATTGTATGTCGTGAAAATCCCGCCACTGCATTTCTAACTCCGAGGGGAAATTTCTTGGACACATTCTCTGATACTTCATTCTAAATGGTTTATGTTTTCGATATGTCTGTGGGCATAGAATTTTTCATTTAAGAATCTCCATAAGAAAAAATCTAGTGGACTTATATCTGGGGATCTTGATAGCCAAGCAAATTCTGACCTTCGTCCAATCCACCTCTGTAAATGTCCATGGTTGAGTCAATAAAAATATATAATGCATTATAAAATAATTTAATGTATGTAGGTACTTAACAAAAAATTATTTACGACACACATTGAAAATAACTTCTTGTGAAAATGATTTTTCTAGTTATTTTTTTAACCTTCTTTTTTGCCTTTTTCGGAAATTTTGCTAGTTTGGATTTCAACTTAATCCCGCTTATCTAAAAAATTATTTTTGACTTACTATTTTTTTCTGATTGGTAATAAGACGCTTATGTATTTTTTTTTTGTTACAGGTGAAACCGTAAAACGCTAAAGTTTTTCATTTAATTTACATCTGGAAGACTAAGATCAGAATAGAGAGGGAATGTAAAGATAAAAGACAGACAATGCGGGTGCACACAATGCGAGAGAGTCGAGGAGAAATGTTAATGTACAGAAGGTATATACAGCGTTTACATACAGTCTTATTTTTCGCACAGAGTTCCTTTTTTTCTACGCCAATCAGAAGTTGCTATTTGGAAAAGAAATCACCAGAAGTTACATGTTAGAAGTATTATTTTTTTTTGTTGATATGTTGGAGGGCAGTTTGAGAATAATTGTAAATAAATAAACAAAGAGAAATTCCCAGAAAAAGACACATTTACTATGAATCAGTTTTGTAGTTTGAACCCAACCCGAGTTGATCTAATTCGAAGCAGTGAATATAGTTCTTAATATCTTTCATATATTCTTTATAAAAGGATACAGCAGGGATCGATGATAGAAAATACAGAGTATTCCTAAATGTGGAGTAAATATTTCAGGGTGCAATTCCCGTGCTGATTTTAAGCCGAGACATTTAGGTATGATTTGTTAATGCTAGTGACTGATCATGTTGTATGCATTCAGTTAAGGGTAAGCGTTGCTTATATTATTGTAAATAAGTATGTATGTATATGTTGTATGAATAAATGAAAATAATAATACAATGGATATAGAAAACAGGTTGCTGACAACAGGAGACATCCTGGAACTAATTGACTTATATTTCAGTATCAAAATAATTGTCAATGCCTTGTTATATTTGAGGGTGCGTATACAATGAGTGCTTTACAATTGCAGAGGCAACTAACAAACTATAGCTGATTAATTAAAGAAGATATTTAGTTCGTTAATTTTCTTTGTAACTATTTAATCGATTTTTATTTTTTAGTAATTAGTTAGCAATTTGCATTGTCTGATTTCTTTGATAACGAGACAACAAAATAAATCTCGAAGTGTCGAAGAGAACTTTTTTATTTTTTTTATCAAATTAGGTTTTGGACTAAATCCAATATATCAGAAATAGCAATCTTTTTGTATTAAAAGTCACCTGCAAATTAAATTGTTATATTTTTGAAACTTTAAAACGCAGTGACTTTTATCATTTATAATATTAATTTTTTGCCAAACCATATAGTGCCGTATTGCCCAATTAATGAATCTTGTCATTAGACTGTACACTAGGGTGCTTCGTTTTAGACGACTATTTTTTTTGGTCTATTGACGGAATAATGTTATAAACATATAAAAAAAAAATTCTCACCAAAGATGAGCTCTTAATTTTAATTTTAAGTACTCGCTAAATGAATTTGAAAATTTCCCATTTAATTAACATGTAATTTTTTTTCCAATCATCTATTGCTTTGCGACATTTCATGATATTTAATTGGCAATAGGTGGAAATTACAGAGGAATCTCTCGTCTTTAAAAGTGCCTGTAGCCAATTTATGTTTTGTAACCGACCTCGCTTTTTCTCGAATTTCATGTTTTTTTTGTATTTTTCTCGTAAACCACTAACTTTACAACAAAATTGTATGTGAGTATTGTGTAGGGAATTTAATTTCCTACAAAAAAAGTTATGCAAGGCATAACCGTAGAGCTAGTAGATTTCGAGATAAATCCAATTAAACATCTCAAAATTTGAAAAATCGCTGTTTTATCCAAGATTTTAGTACTTTTTAATGAAATCATTGCTGAAAAAATATATAATGTATAAGAATCAAATATAAAAATATATATTACACATTAGTAAGTAATCACCAAAAATATTTCGTGTAATATGAAGCCGTCTCTTATTACTGTATTACTGGTAAATATGTATTTACCAGTAATACTATATACTTCTTCAGCCATAATATTATTAAAAGTATTGAAATCTAGCATAGGGTAATAAGAAACGGCTTCATATTACACGAAGTATTTTTGTGATTACTTACCAATGTGTAATATATATTTTTATATTTCATTCTTATACATTATGTATTTTTCAGCGATGATTCCATTAAAAAGTACTAAAATCTTGGATAAAACAGCGATTTTTCAAATTTTGGGATGTTTAATTGGATTTATCTCGAAAACTACTAGTTCTACGGTTATGGCTTACATAACTTTTTTGGGAAATTAAATTCCCTATAAAAAAAACTCTCATACAATTTTGTTGTAAAGTTAGTGGTTTACGAGAAAAATAAAAAAAACCATGAACTTCGAAAAAAAATTGGTTTCAATGGCGAGGTCGGTTACAAAACAAATTGGCTACAGGTACTTTTAAAGAGGAAAGATTCCTCTGTAATTTCCACCAATTGCCAATTAAATATCATGAAATGTCGCAAAGCTATAGATAATTGAAAAAAAATAAATTAAAATTTACGTGTTAATTAAATGGGAAATTTTCAAATTCATTCAGCGAGTATTTAAAATTAAAATTAAGAGCTCATCTTTGGTGAGAATTTTTTTTATATGTTTATAACATTATTCCGTCAATGGACCAAAAAAAAAATAGTCGTCTACAACGAAGCACCCTAATATCAGATATAGCAATCTTTTTGTTTTAAAAGTCACCTGCAAATTAAATTGTTTTATTTTTGAAACTTTAAAACGCAGTGACTTCTATTATTTATAATATTAATTTTTTCCCGAACCATAGAGTGACATATTGCCCAATTAATTCATCAATCTTGTCATTAAACTGTACACTTGCCGTCGAAGTTAAGACATCTCATACGCTTATTTAGCTTTATTTTAAATAAATCACTGACGGTTATTTTGGTATTTAAGTATACTATCTATAGTTGTTTTTTTTTTCAATTTTTTTTATTTTTTGAAGGTGGTCAAGGTTTTTTACACTTTGAAGTACAAATAAAAAGAAAGGAGCTTAGGTTCCAAAATTTTTATTTCAGTTACGTTGTGATGTACACCCGTGGACAAAAAATTGTACATATATTTCACAATCTGACTGCTCTTGAGATAACCTCTCGGCTAGTGCGTAACTCTGTGCTGTCTGTTTTTATTTTTTTGACATTAATGCAATTCGGTTATTTGCTTTAAAAAACCAATGACATTCCAATGTTGACACATAATTCGTTAAAGAAATCAAATTTTATACAAAACAGTACAAAATAAAAGTGTGATCTCTTTTAATGAATTGCATATTTTTTAAGTGTTTACACTGGAGAGTCATCTTTTTTTCTAGCAAACCCAATAATGTTGACGAAACTCGGTAGTGATGGGCTCTGAATATTAGCTCTTCAATCAACTCTAGAATAACATCTTAAAAATCGCTTAAATTTCGTAGAAATCACTCTAAATTGTAAAATAATCACAATAGGAATTTTAAAACCGAACTTCTTTCCAATATATTTGTACTTAAGGACCTGGTACTTGCTTTTTTTAAGTTTTCAACATCTCATTTTTATTGAAAAGAAATGTTGAAAAACATCATTAGTCTTCAATACCAAATACCAGGACCTTAAATAACACAAGTCATTATTAAACACCTTATATACATAAGTTCATGCATATTACTCTCATGCTAACTCTAATGTTCGAATATAATATAGCATACAATTAATTTAGCGCTGAGTTAATAGTTAGTAGCATTTACAGGTGTTTCTCCTAGTAATACACTCAGTCATAATTCCAAGAAACGCTTCAAATCTCATAGGTCAATTTTATACAGGGTCTGGCGAAAGTGTTAGTAGTCTGTAATTCGTTATTATCCTTTGTCAAAATTAATTTGTATTAAATGAATTGTTTGTTTTAAGAGCGATTTTATTTGTTTAACATTGTTGTGTTATGTGCTATAAAAAAACCAGCAACTACCGTTTTTCCGTTGAAACCGCGCCCCCAGAAAAATCGATACTTATTTAGAAATTTAGTGACGCGAAGTTTTAAAGGAAAATTACTTAATAAAAATTTGATTACTACACTGGAAAATAATTGATTTTTAGAGAAACTAACTGAGGCAACAACAATATTAACAAACTAAAATATTAGTCATGGGTAAAGATACTAAACGAGAGAAATTCAGTCGTGTGATTTGCGACCAGGAACAAAAAACGCCAGCTTTTTTTAGTAACATGACAGAATTAAATCAGTATTTTCGGAACATCTGTAAATAATTGATAATATGGTAAAAAATAGGTGTCCGTGCTTACGCAAGAAAACAAACTTATTTTTACGTCGATCCACTGTGGTCTAGAAAGCATATTTAGCGCGAAAAAATATATAAATAAAATATAGCAATCAGCATCATTCAAATAGTTTATGGTTGGGTTTGCTTGGGTAGGAGGATTTTTCTTTAATTATATTTGTGTAGAGTTTAGAAAAATTGCAGGTGTTTGCAGCTATTAGGTTTATTTAATTATGAATATCATATTAGTGTAGACTGCAAAGAAACAATATAAACATATTATTTATTTAACAAAACAAATGACATTAAAAATTAAAATTCAGTGTAGCAGTTCTGGACACTTATTCCAGTACCACCATTTTTCTTTAGAAATTTTCTCCACTTCCTAAATTGTTCAAAGGCAAGTTCATATCCCTCTTTGGACTTTTGAGGTAAAATATCTGTTGATATTTGGGACGCTTTTCGTGTAATTTTGACAGAATCAATCATTTGTAATAAACTTAAAGAAATTCTGAAAATGTGGTTTGAATACTTCAAACATGATGTTTATTTGTCAAACAAGTCGGTTGCTATGAAACTGAATAGACTCCACTACCTTAAAAATAAAAATGACAGGTGTCAGAGTTGTTTTTGACAGGACTGTGTTTTTTGGATTTTTCACTTATCGTGTAAAAAAAGACAGTTTCAAGACATGGTTTTTGTGCGTTATTTATCGTTTTCGAAGGCAGTCGTAGAAAAAAGTAATTTAATACATGATGTTTAGAAGATTTCATCTTTAAACACAACTTTAGAAAGTATGCCATTAAACTTTTTCCGAGAAAGAACTCGTATTTTTGTTCTTGCGATTGTCCATGAAACGATTGTATCCATATTCATATTTTTGTCTTGATTTTTTTGTCGCAGTATTTAGCGTTCTGGACAATTTATCGTTACCGATTATTTTGCACTTTTTTACTAGATCATACTTTTTTTTAAGGGCCAAAAGCTCACTATTGAAAACTACAAACAACAAAACATTAAGTTTGTTAAATATCACGAAAAACTGGCTGACTATTTATATTTATTTTAGTGCAAGAATTAGTAAATTTTGTTTTCAATTTGCTTAAATTGTCCTTTACTTTCGCCCAATCCTGTACTATTCGGATTCGGTATTTTATGAAAATATTTAATTTATTAAACTTTTGTTTGTATATATTGAGAAACTTTTAGTTTTTAATTTTTTTCTGTAGGGTATACGAATTATTGAACTAATAATATTTAAAGGTTACTATATTATACGAAAAATAAATTACTATTAAGAGATATCCTCTGTTGTCTTTTTTGTGCATAATATGGTGCAATGCGTATTATCAATTGTGAATTACCGCTTTTTTCGATGTTAATTAATTACGGTACTTTATTCGGAGAAAAATCCCCTTTTCAATGAATTGTTTAGTAAATATTATGGTTTTCTTATCAACGTTTGTCATTATTTTAAAAAAGAACCCATGGGGCGCCATTGTTAAAAAATATATACATAGAAAAATTGAAGAACAAACTACTCTAACGCTAAGAAGGAAACATTATGATAAAACAATATATATATATATATATATATATATATATATATATATATATATATATATATATATATATATATATATATATATATATATAAAGTCGGTTGCTATGAAACGGAATAGGCTACATCACCTCAAAAATAAAAATGACAGGTGTCGGAGATATTTTTGACAGGACTGTTTTTTTTTTGGATTTTTCACATATCGTGTGAAAAAAGACTGTTTCAAGACATGGTTATTGTGAGTTATTTATCGTTTTCGAAGACTGTCGTAGAAACAAGTACCTAATTTAATACATGATGTTTAGAAGATTTCATCTTTAAACACAGCTTTAGAAAGTATGTATGTCATTACAACGTTTTCAGAGAAAGAACTCGTATTTTTGTTCTTGCGATAGTCCATGGAACGATTGTATCCATATTCATATTTTTGTCTTGATTTTTTTGTCGCAATATTTACCGTTTTGAAAAATTTATGGTTACCCATTATTTTGCACTTGTTTACTAGATCATACTTTTTTTAAGGGCAAAAAGCTCACTATTGAAAACTAAAAACAACTCTTCAAAACGCAGAATGCATGAAACGTTAAGTTTGGTAAATACCACGAAAAACTGACTGACTATTTATATTTATTTTAGCGCAAGAATTATTAAATTTTATTTTTTAATATGCAGGAATTATCCTTTACTTTCGCCTAACCCTGTACTATTCGGTATTTTATGAAAATATTTAATTTATTAAACTTTTGTTTGTATATATTGAGTAACTTTTAGTTTTTAATTTTTTTCTGTAGGGTATATGAATTATTGAACTAATAATGTTTAAAAGCTATTATATTATGCGAAAAATAAATTACCATTAAGAGATATCCTTTGTTGTTTTTTTTTATGCATAATATGTGGTGTAATGCGTATTATCAGTTGTGAATTACCGCTTTTTTCGATGTTAATTAATTACGGTACTTTATTCGGAGAAAAAATCCCCTTTTCAATGAATTGTTTAGTAAGTATTATGGTGTTCTTATCAACGTTTGTCATTATTTTAAAACTGAACCCATGGGGCGCCATTGTTAAAAAATATATACACAGTAAGAAAAATTGTAGAACAAACGACTCTAATGTTAAGGAGGAAACATCATGTTGAAATATAAGTAATCGATGAGGCCGTGCTGCAAACGAGCTCGCTCTCTCTCTCTCTCTCTCTCTCTCTCTCTCTCTCTCTCTCTCTCTTGGATATTTTGAAGGATTGACACAATTTAATCTACCCATTTCAATTCTTTTTACGAAAATCAAATATTCCAATTTTTCATCAACAAGTACACAAATCTTATACATTTTTTTAAAGCGAACCGAAGCGGTTTAGATGTTAGACCCCATATGTTCTATTTGAAAGGAGATAAAACATATACATATATATATATATATATATATATATATATATATATATATATATATATATATATATATATATATATATATATATATATATATATATATACTTGCACCGTGTGAATCGGGCATAAAGAAGTGACTTAACTGCAGCAACTATAATTGCACTAAAATAGAACACGTTATGTTTCCATGCAGCTGTGTTGATATGTATGTATGATAATATGTAGGCTTTACAATGCTGCAATTGACGCAGTTTACGAATGACCGCGACAAAGTTGCACTGTGTGAACCGGGCAATAGAATTATCAGAGGGTGAAGTTTGTTGCCCGAAACGAAGGCAATTACAATTATAAGATGAGGGCTTAAAAGATGTTTTAGCCACGTGTTACGTAGGTATACGCAATTTTTCCATCCATCACCCTCAGAGGTTAAAAATGCCACTTTAGTTTTCAAAAAATGATATTGAAACAGCACTTTTAATCTAAAAATTGCAAAAAGAATGTGCACAAAGGCAGGTATAATTTGAGCAACACCATTAAATTTAGATTCCAAATTCAATGGCAAAACGCTTAGATTATAACCTTTTCAAAAGCCGATATCAAAAAAATCACAATTTTTTAAGCAATTTACAATTTGTAGATACTTATCAAAATACAAAAAATCCCCTTTTGGGATTTTTTGATTATGGGTTTCTTATCAAATTTCGTGACGCCATTGATTGCAATAAAATGCAGTTCTGTGACCCAAATAAAAGTAGGTAATAACTTTTTCAATTTAATTCCGATTTTAATAGATTTACCATAATATTTTGATCGCAAGTCACCGCAAGTGATACATACGTATAGGAGACATACGCACTGGCATACAGATTAAATTGGACTAATATTGCTTATTGCTTGAACCAAGAATGCCTCCTTCCTTCTCCGACCGCGCCTCAGAATACCTTAATTCTTTGTGACTGAAAACTTTTCGGAAAAATAGTTTCTTGTTACAAGCTACTTCAAATGGTTAACTATTTTTAAATTTCGTAAATACGCACCCAAAATAATAAAAATACCAATCATTAGTACTTAATTGTTTGTTGCATTTTTTATTACTGTTTACATTACATATGGGGTCTCCGGTGGCCGAGTTGGTACGGCGCCAGCTTTGCAACCGAGAGGTGCGGGTTCGAATCCCGCTTCGACCATGGATACTTTGTGATTGTTGTTGGAAGGTGGTAGAGGAATTCTTCCTCGACCGAGGTGGTACCACCCAACACATCCTCTTAAAGGGCTGGTGAAATCCCTAGGGATGTTTCCAGCTCTGGATGTGTGAGTCGGCTCCCCAGTACACCCACGGTACATAGTACTTAAACTTCGGTCTTCGTGGGCTGTCAGAAGTTAAAAAAAATATACTCGTATAATATGTTCTGAACATATAAAAAGATACTTCTTTATTTTCCATTTAGTTTAAACCTTCTTGTTCGCTTACTTATAAAAGTACTATATTGTGTAAATCATACCGATTTACTTTGGTACAAATAATAAAATATACATACATAAATCAAAAGTACCTATAAATAATGTACTTTAAGTATACTTTAGTCCTGAAAGCTGCTAAATTTTATAAAAGATACGTATTATTGTAAAACAATTTTAACCATTAAACCAAATCTTAAAATAAACTTCAAAATTCCCTAAAAAATTTGCATCAGGTTTGAAGCAATGTTGGGCAGCAACTAAAAGTTGTGGCAATTGCAATTAATTATTTGTATTCATAGGAACTTACAGTTACTATTAAATTAGTTGGAATTGTTGAGTCCCTACAATTACCATCGGATTATTTAGCAATTTTTTTAATTTCATAATACAAAAATACTCTATTCGAAAACTTATCCCCAAAAAAGTCGAATTTTTTACAATTAAATTTACCCTCAGAAGAGCGGTCAAACATCGCTTAATATTCTAAAATGGAGAGATGGCCCCTGGTAGGGGTGTCCATCCCGACTGGTTTTCTTAATCCCGAGATTTTCGGGATTTTGTTGTCTAATCCCAGAATCCAGGGATTAGTCCCGAAAACAATTTAAAGGAACTTAAATGTTAAAATTTTTATTTATTAGTTTAAACATACAAAAAATATACTAAACAGCACCTACACGATTCTAAATACAAAAAAGGGATGTATAAATTTATATTTATTTAAAAAAAATACCGCAAAAATATTAGGGCCTCCAATTTTTCGTCTTTCAGGCTGAACGTATTTTGTTGCAGAAATCTCCTGTGAAAGAAAAACATCTCTCGGGTTCTATGCTTGTGGACTGAATGGTTAGTAGTGAATCAAAGGTTTTTGAAGATAACGTCCGCGACTGACATCATTTGCAAATAAACCAATTTATTGAGAAAGGATTGCGGACATTCGGGTCTTACTACTGGTTTGCTTTTGTAATGACTGAACATTTTAGTAATGCTTTTTGCACTTTAACGTTGAATGGTTCATTCTCTTCTGCTCTCAGAATTTCTGCAATGGGAATGTCATCTTCGTCGCTGATTTCTGTTTCACTTTCGATATCTGTGTCTATCCTGATTAAAAGTGTTTCCAATTTGGATTAAATGAAATTAAAGGAAAATATTTGATGTTCATCTTGTTCAAAGTTTAGAATGTCGGGATTTTTGAGATAACAGAGAATGTCAGAATAAATGGTTCTGCGTTGCTTAATCCTTGTTCTCTATGACTGTTGTAGTTCCGTACTGAGTGGTGTTTTAATTCTGGATAATTCCTTCAATATGAACTTTAAAGCCGCATCTGCTTTGCATAATAAATCCATATCGCAACGGCCTAGGGTTTCGACGGTGCCGTTCTAATATGCGGTCTACCGTCCTACATACAGTCTATGTGTGTACGCTATTATTCTAATATGCGGTCTACCTGCTAATAACTTTAACATTTAATATCTAATTGTGAGCAGTGCCTAACTCCGCCCGCATAATTATTCCAAAAATAGTGATCTCTCAGGTATGTTAATCCTGCACCCCAATTCCGCCCCGAGCGTATTTACTTTATTTTTGCGAGTTTGGGAAAATCCGATTAGAGTATTAAAGTAATAAAATAATATAAATTGTGTTTACAACAGTGAGGAAGGAATATCTTTGAGAAATTATCAATGTTAGATTTTGTTAAGATTGTTTCTTACCAGTACAATCAAAGTGTAAACATTGATAATTTCTCAAAGATATTCCTTCCTCACTGTTGTAAACACAATTTATATTATTTATGTTAAAGTTATTAGCAGGTAGACCGCATATTAGAATAATAGCGTACACACATAGACTGTATGTAGGACGGTAGACCGCATATTAGAACGGCACCAACCCACCGTTTCGACTACAATTTTTATTGGTTGGAGAACTTTTACAATACCTTTAAGAACCTCACTTTCTGAATCCAAAATTGGTGTTATGTTTAGATCAATGAGATCTTTTTTTATGAAATTTTCCAATAGTGTAAAACGCTCGAGCATGTCAAATAAGCTACTCCATCTCGTCTCGAGGGAGGGGGGGGGAGGTTCTGGGTCCGATGGGCGACTTAAATTTAGGAAATAAGTTAATCTTAGGCACCGCTGCGAACATTTTGCAGTTTGGTCATCGAGGTTATATTGTCAAACTAAATTATAAAAAACCTAATATTCAAAATTGATACCAGTCAATATAATTTTTGTGACGTATTTTTTTCTCTAACAATGAGTTTAACTAATCAAGAAAAAGAGAAGCAGCGGAAGAATTTAACAGTAATCACCCAGAAAGACTAACATTACCCATCAAACTGCCAAGTCATTGTCAAACAGTCACTAAATATTATGAGTAAATGGTGCTCTCCAAACTTCTTTCGGATATACGACGAAAATGATGAACTTAATGTTTTGCTTGAAGGTCAACGAATTCCTGCAACTTGTTTAAGGCAAAATTCAAATGACTATAACTTTCTAAGGCGACCGGTTAATTGGGGAGAAAGAGCAATACAATATTTGATGGTCAAAAAAGGTACAGGTAAATCGGGGAGAGGCATCTTACCAGGTAGCAGGTAAATTGGGGAGAAAAAATAGGTACGTATTTACTATTTAGAATTTATATATTAAAATAAAAGTCCATTTTATACCAAAAACAATTATTAAAAATAATATAACATAAAATAACAACAGCAAAAATTCCCATAATGCTTCCAAAAAATTGTTTTACTTCTATACAAAGAAACAAAATGTCTTTATAAAAAAGTTAGTGAAAAGTAGGTGGTACATGATTGGATACATGACTTTTTCCAATATAGGAAACACATTTGACAAAATGTATTCTTGATATTTCACCATTTTTATATTTTTCCAAATTTGATATTAGCAATTCTTGTTTTGTGTGGTATTTTTTATTATGTTGACACTCTACAAAATCAAATACAAAACAATCTGACACTTCAATAGGATCTAAATAGGCCAGACCAAATAAATGACGTAACCACTTCCCTACTTCACTATTTGGATCACTATAGTCATTTTTAGTCCAAGACTTTGTATCTTTCTAAACCAAGCTTGACCTGAGTGACACTTGCATCTCGTTATTTGTGAAGTAGGAAAAACAATACATATAGCATTATGTATAGCTTGCTCAAAATCTGCAACTACAATTTTTGGATTAAAAACATAGTTTTGCTGAAGACATATGCTTTGTATGTGTCTAAATAAAGTTGTAGAAGACTCAGTAGATTTATCTGGTAACAAACAAAATGCTATAGGTGACCGTTGTTAAAGGCGTGAATTGTGAAGAGTTGACAAAAAAATTTGGTACAATATAGAAAGCTTCCATCTACATAATTTTTTTCACATTCACACAAGTACCGCAAATTTGTAGCACAGGAAGACACTACAATTTTCGCTTGTTCGTCACAAACTGGCATAAAACTTTCACTTTGGTTTTAAAATCGGATGATTTCAAAACTTGGAAAACTTCATTCTGTGATTTAGACAGGGTAGGCTGCAGCTTTCGCCGTGCATTGTAAATATTTTTTCTAATGAGAATCATACCTATTGATGTTATATTTTCTAAATCGCCAACGTTTTCTCTTAAAACTGTATGAATAATTTTTCATGGTCTTTCCGAGATGTCAGTCGTCGCTTTTCTATTGCCACTGTTGATAGTTTTCTTTCTGCTGATTGTTTCGCTGGTGTAGCTTTCATGGTTGTGCTGCACATTTTCTTTGCAGGTAATACAAGAGTCTCCAATTGTATACAATTTTTCCGGACATTTTTTGTTAGTGCAAATCCAAAAACTTTCACCAGTGGTCTTTAACACACTTTTTTGAAAAAGTAAAACTACAGTACAGAATTAGGGCTTTACCACGTTCACTAACAATAAATTCGAAATTTTACTAACCACCTAATCATAGAAATGTGCATAAATAAAATTTTAATATACATTTAATATTCGTACCTAATTTCACTAATTACTTTTAAGACAACCCTTTTTAATCCTACCTACCTATGTTTATACATTGTCCCCAGTTTATCTGTGACAATTTTGGTCCTTAGGTTCGCTTGGCCCCAATTTACCTGTCATCAAAGGATTAAATCCCGAATTCTAACACATTTTTTTCTGGTAAAATTTAAAAATTATTGACAAAATTATGTAAAATTTGTTTAGAGAAAGTAATAAATAAAATTCCTAATCGTGTTTATTTTTCCAGGGGCAGCAAATTTTCAACTTTTTTTCGCAAATTACAATTTTTTTTCTTTGCCAAAACATTCCTAGTAGGCTCACTATTAAAACCCCTGAAGTTGGCTTGAGTTCCGTAAGTAGCAATAGAGGCAACTTTAAAATTCCCAAAGCCGCCCTGCAGCAGGTAAAAAGCTTGGTTATCTTTATCGAGCTAGAAAATACTTCTCCCCTTCGAACTTACACATTCTGTGTTTCTAAAATACGACCAAACCTAGAGTACTGTTCCCACATCTGGGGAACTGCCTCACCTTCGACACTTAACATTCTTGATTCTATCCAAAAGAGTCATTCGACTTATCAATGTCCTCAGAATGCCTTTTCTACCGATACTACGCATTTTGCTCTGATTTTACTATAATTTCCCCCTTAACTGTTCCTAACAAAACAACAAGAGGCGCGTTACGTATGCATCCCTTTACGGCCCAGCTACAAATGCCTAGAACATCCCACTTCTCTCTAGGGTCTCCAGATTAATTACCTGCAGATGTTTTCCCTGCCCCTCCTAGCCTCCAATCCTTTAAATCCCGTGTTAATAGTTTACAATTTCCTTCTCTTCAGACGCCCACGGTACGTTAGTACTCGCCAAGGCTCGCGTCGTTACTTTATTATTTATAGCCATCATTACATAATCATTGCATAATATTGTGTTGTCCGTATTGTGCAACTTTTACGCCTGTCCCTGTATATTATCCATACTGCGGGATTAATTATTTTTTACCGCGTTACGCAAATATCTGGTCCCAATTAATATTGGCACCATTTTTCCTTATAAACTAACTTCTAATTCATTTTGACCATAATTACCTGCAACCCCACCACCGCGGGTATATCTGAATGTATAGCAAGTACCCACCGTATACAAATGGCACCAGTATAGTACCATATAGTACCAAGTTGGATGGTGCGAACGGTCGCCTATACGCAACAGTGTGTGTTTATTGTAGTTCTTTAGAAGTACTTTTACTTTTCTTCCGTTTCCTCTGGGTCACAGGTGGATTACAAAAGTACGACCTAAATAGTATAAAGGTAGGAATCTTTAAAAGGAATTTTTTGTCGTTCTATATTGTTTATAATTTAATTTTCGAAAGTTTTGAGAATTGAGAACATTCGAATGTTTTAAAGACCTTTATTACGTCCAGATTCACTAAGAAAGTTTAAGATTTAGTACTGGTTTAAATTAAGATCTTCTAGTTGATCAGTTATGTTTTGACAAGTTTTTGTCCTGTCGTTGCTAATAAGACGTCATTGAAAATTTATGAATTATTCGGATATTTCAGCGATTTGCTTGGTTTTCAAATGATTTTCATCTTGGAATGGGTTGATAGAGTGAATTTAGTTCTATTATTGTCGAAAGTGCGTACTAAAATTTCCCTTTTCTTTATAAATTTGCGAAAAAGCTCCAAAATAAATTCATAGTATAAAATTTAGTTGTCTAATTCTTACAGTTGTCAGTTTAAAACTTTTGGTTGTCAAATTAGACGACTAGCGTTGGAGAATCTGACTGTTTGTTCAGATTCACTAAGAAGGTCTACGATTTAGTACTGGTTTAAATTAAAATCGCCTAGCTGATCAGTGAGTTGACTGGTTTTTGTTCTGTCGTTAATTAGTCGTCATTAACAACTTATGAATTATTCTGATATTTCAGAGATTTGCTTGGTTTCTAAACGATTTTCATCTTGGAACGGGTTGCTCCAATGAATTTAGTTTTAATATTGTCGAAAATTGCCCTTTTCTTCATAAATTTGCGAAAAAACTCGGAAACAAATTTATAGTATAAAACTTAGCTGTCTTATTTTTACACTTGTCAGTTTAAAACTTTTGGTTGTCGAATTAGACCGGACTGGCTTTAGAGAATCTGGCCATTTTAAAATGTATGTACGAGTTACGAAGAGCCTTTTAAAAGAGCTTTAATTTTTTTCTTTCTTAAGCAGAATAATTAGCTTCAAATAATCTTAAAAAAACGAACACTGTTCTTAAGATCTCCAAAGAATGAGATTTTAATAAGCACAGTCTAAACATAATTTTTTGTGATTTCTTATCCTGAAGTTTTGAGAAAACGTGGTTTCCATTTTTGTTGTCGCGTCAGTTCGCTTGTCCCTTTGTTGTTTTGTTTGTGAACGCCAACATTAGAAAACTACTTAGGGAAATTTTTTTTATTTAGATTATGCTTTGACAGCTCGTAAACAGATAGGGTTACACAGGGTATACATATACACCTTATTATAAGATAAAATACTTGCTATATTAATGTGTTATTTTCGGTTTGTTTGTTGCTGTCGCACGAAACTGCACTAACCTACATGGTTTTTTATAATTGTCTCCTGCAAATAAAAAGTGTGAATTAGTACAGAAACTCAAAATATCAGATCTTTTATTTTCAAAAACGATTTATTTTACAACAATAATAGTATTTGATATTGAGCCAACGCTTTTACGATTAATATACAAATAAAAACAGCGATCTTCCAAATACAGGGATGCCAATTTTATAAGATTAAAGTTTGTTTTTGCTTTAATTGAAGCACTATTCATCGGAGAAAAATATAGCTTACGTTACGGTACGCTTTCATACACGGTGTTCAATTTTAAACAATTCGAGAATTGAAAAAGTGTTTGGATCACAGACGTTTAATCCAGCGGAAAAAATGGCAACACTGTCCAAATACGTAGTTGATTAAAAATTTTCGATTAATATTATTACATTTTACTGTCGCCAAATTCAAGTAAGCATATTTTGCTCTTTATTTATTTTATGGTAAATTTGTTAAATCCTAACAAAAGTTTGAGGACAAATGAGGTTATAATTTACCACTCTCAAAGTATAGGGTATGATAAACACAAAAACTTTAAGCTTATACTGTTCTGATTTCTGCAGATGTAGATAAAGTCAGGATTTGTAGAGAAATAAGCAGCCATTGTAAATGAATCAACTGTCAGCAACGAAGAAAATAGAATAGATTTGTTAGTCCGACAATTATCTGATTGTCCTTGTGGTCGTTGTTCAACAGTATTTTTAATCAAATGTAATATTTCTGATCCACGAGAGCTCCTAATCTTCGAGAAATAATCAAGAAATAAAATTACCCTTGAATTTACAGTACACCATCCATATAACACTTTTATTTACATGTAATGTGACGTCACAACCAATAGCGTCGTGTTTTATAAGTTTTGAAATTTGTATAAAAAATTTGTAATAGAAAATCATTTTTTTGTTATTAAAAACCAATATAAATGATGAAAACAACCACCAAAAATATTTAAGTTATGTAGTGGACACAAAAAAAAATTTCAAGTTCGATTGAATTATATGCATATTTCCTATTGAATTGTTATTACCACTGACTAGTTAATGTTATTTATTTACTGTTGGCGAAATACGACATGATCCGGATTTTCAAACTGTTTGAATTAATTTCATTTTAGGAGAGTAGTTCCATATAAGAAATTTTTTTAGAAATTTTAATTTGGATTCCGCACATTTTTGACAAGTTTCAAAATTGAAATTTAGGTTGGCAGTATGTCCACTTGGGGTAGACAAATGGACTAAAAAGTGAAAGATAAAAAAGGTCAGTTTTTATAAAAGCTTGCTTGCTTTAAAAATAAGGTCGCTGATGCCAAAAATTTGTTATTTTGTACAGGGTATGCAATAAATACAAAAACGTAAAACTTGGTTAAGAGTAAAGTTGTCTTTTTATAAATTTTAATGCAAAACGTTATATAAAAATTATTTAAAATTAAAAAAAAAATTATTTCAGATTTTCAAGTAAAAATTTAAATCTAGTCACATTGTCACCTTTTTTATTTGATTGCACCTTTGATAACTGTGACGTATTTGTCAAAATATTAAGGATGCTTTTGGAGCAAAGAATATTTATAATCCAAAATTACAGAAATGGTGAGAATTGGTATCTCACTTCAGTAGGTACATAAGTTAGTAATTAAATTTTTAAAAACTGGATCTGTTAGTGATTTAAAGAAGACCAAGGAAGGATATGACGAAAACGGTGCTTCTATAGTATTAATTTGGCAATCTGTTGATGAAAATCCTATTATGTCTTTAAGAAAACGAGCACGAAGTTTACAATTGTAGTTAGAACATATTTTTTTGGCTTTTACGCAAAAATTACTAAATATATAACAATTAGAAAAGACAAAGAATAATAATAATGTCTAAAGTATTGTGTAGGAACAGATATAGTTCTTCCAATACTAGCGACATAGAATTTATTCTTTGTCTTTTCTAATTGTTATATATTTAGTAATTTTTGCGTAAAAGCCAAAAAATATGTTCTAACAGATTATTCGCAAAAAATAAAAACTAAGTTTACAATGTGTAAAAAAGCCATATTCAAAATGTGTTTAAGGAAAATAAAATTCGTCAATTTTTAACCAAACTTTGGAAGATGGAGACAGTTAAAATTTAAAAAAAGGCAACTTCACTCTTAACCAGATTTTGTATTTTTTGCATACCCTGTACAAAATAACAAATTTTTTGCATCGTGGATCCCATTTTTAAAACAAGAAAAAACTTTTATAAAGAATCACTTTTTTTCGTATATTTTGCTTTATGGTCCTTTTGTCCTCTTGTCTACACCATCCATGGACATACTGTATATACAATGTCTTAAGATCATATTGAACGCCTTTATTCAATATTCAAAAGATAAATGGGATTACCCTGAACTGAAATTCTACTTTTGATTTTCACCTTTTTCAATACCCGTTGTACCGGTCTGATTTTTGCCAGTACTTAAATATCACATAAAACTCATATTTATTATATTGTTTTTTTAATTGCAGTTTTAGTATTTATTAATTGGTTTTTAGTTGCAACATTTGATTCTTATTTATGCTTATGACTATGGCTTATTCGTTTAGCAAACCTAATTAATGCCAGAATGCCAGGACGGACATATATGTCTTTTGCAAGACATTGATTTCATAACTAAAGTGCTGGACAATCGAAGTGCATAAATGATGTTGGTCAACTTTGAACATAGGTGCCATATGATTATGAATACGGTTTTCAGTGTGTTAGGGTCCGTTTCATTCCCTATCGACCCAGTGTCTTGATGTTGTTTTATAATGGCTGTATTCTTTATATACAGAATGGTGAATAAAACCTTCATGTCGTTGTTATGACAATTTAATTATATCAACACCATCCCTTAAGTATACCTAAAGTACCGGGTCGGGAAATAACCCCCCCCCCCCCCCCTAGAAAAGTAGTCATTTTAATTTTTTTTTTAATTATATTTTGAGGTTTAAACAAATTCAAATGACTATAACTTTCTACTAACAATTTTTTTTCATTTAAAATTTAAGAATTCTGGACAAAATGAAGTAAAATTTGTTTAGAAAAAATAATAAATAAAATACCTAAACGCGTTCATTTTTTTCCCAGGGGAGGCTAAAAAAAATCAACTTTTTTTCGCAAATTACCAAATGTTTTTTCTTCACAGAAAGAAATCTTGGATAAAATCAACTCAATAGCATGCTAAATCAATCAGATCCAGGATTGATATAGCGCCTATCACAAATTAAATTAAAATCATTTAATTATTTGATTGACTTTGTGCCTAAGTTAAAGTTTATCATTATTAAATAAATTTAAGCAAATAGGTTTTATAAACTTTAGCGCAAATGGGATTAATATTATGTTATTGTTTGATAAGATTTAACATTATCTGATCATATAAAGAAAAGATTGGATTGATTTAAATTAAAATTTGATTCATATTAGTAACAATTGGGAACAAATTAGTAAATATATGCTACAATATACTAAACATTTTCTTGAATCTATCATCTTGTTTTATTATATTAAACATATTTAGGATGCTTTTTACTTAAACATTAGGTAAATGTTAGTTAATTTTTATTTAATTTATCTAATATTTTTATAAATTATAACCCACAATTTTATGCGATCTAGCTAATACTTGATAAAGTTTGGTAAATATTTAAATAAGATGTATTTATTTGAAAATAATATATACTACATTTTTATTAAATATAGCGTATTGTATGAATGAATTTAGCAGAAGCTTGACAGAGACTATTTATAATCTGATTGATTTTAGCAACTTTTAGGTAAAATCTAGCCAATAATTGTTACAATTTATTTAATTTTTAAATAAAATATATCCATTTTCGAATAGCTTTTACTCCATACTTAATCAAATCTAGCTAATTATGTTACTGGATTAAGCAGTAGCTTAATAGAAATTATTAATAATTCGATTGATTTTAGGAAAATTTAGGTCAAATTAATTGATAATAAATAATATTAAAATTATCAAATTCTGTCATAATTTAAATAAATATTATGAATACAAATTATTAAGTAATAAATTTTATAAATATGTACCATATTGTAACAAATAACAAATCAAAAACACTAATTGTATTTTTAAAATACATTTCAAAAATAGAATGTGATAGAATCAGCGGTTTACTGATAAATTTGTTGAAGTATTTTTAAAAACTCTTGCTTTAGGGGCTGATAATTACAAATGTTAAACAATAAATTCGATTCAAAAATTTTAAAGGTTATTGAGTTCAAAAATTAAAGATTTTACGCTAATGTTCCCATTAAAGATTGGTAGTTCCCAATTGATATCTTGTCCTACTTAATACTCTATCTACTCTATCATTTTATTACTTATATTACCATCTAATTCGCTTTAATAATGGGGCAAATAAAAACCACCAATATTTATATCAACATTTATTCATTTTAGTGAGATGCAGTACAAAATTTAAATTGATTTTTAAATATTAGAAAAAATCATATTTATTTATATATGTAAGTTAAATTTAAAATTAGCTCATAGCTATTACTGAGCAACTAAATTAAAGAAGATTGAGGTTAGTTTTAGAAGAAAAATATTTTACACCTTCGTATACAAAATTAACCATTATAATATTAGGTAGTATTTAAACTTCTACTTAACTACGACTTAACAATCTATTTTGCTAAAATATTCACATATTTTATTTCATTTTAGTAAGTAGTCAGACTATTAATAAATAATAATAATAAGTAATATTTTTTTGATCCCAGTTGGCACATTCAGCCTTCCTCTCAGATATCGTTGACCTCCACTTTTCTTCTACAACAACCCAAGGTTCAGTGTGAAACTTTAACCAGATTTTATTTTCTGAAGGAACAGCTGGAGCTAAAATAGGAGAAATGTTATTTTCTATTTTAACTTATTTTTTTCTTAGTATAAGGTATACACTGTTACAAATAATAGAGCGGGAGTAAACTGGAATAATTTTTTTATGATTCTATGCATTTTTTATAAGCTGTTTCTAGAATAAGAACAGTTCAGGTTTGCCAGATGTCTTCTATGTTTAGTTTTTGGGTAAGGTGATAGTTTTTTAACTGGTTTTTAGTAGTTGCATTGGCTCTGACTGGTTTATAATTTTTCTGCAAACCAGGCTATTTCTACCGAATATTATTTCTACCGAGTATTTTTTAGCTATTTAAAGATATCTGGAAAATTTAATTTAATTTAATATTTTTAAAGATCTAGTTCAAAATATGCTTAAGTATCGACAAAAACTATTTTCCCTTATACTTTCATATAAATGTCTCATAATGTACATGTCCACCATTTTTTGTATAAACGG
Organism: Philopedon plagiatum; assembly: GCA_963971165.1. Classification (NCBI taxonomy): domain Eukaryota; kingdom Metazoa; phylum Arthropoda; class Insecta; order Coleoptera; family Curculionidae; genus Philopedon; species Philopedon plagiatum. The sequence goes on from OZ020193.1 coordinate 94,463,193, forward strand.
CATAATATTAGGCATATTTGATTGGTAAACAAAATTTCCCAAGAAAAGTTGAAATGTTCATGATTTCTTAATATATAATTATATCTACAGAGAGGTAGCGTGTCAAAAGGAAGCAATTTTGAGTGCTATATATTTTTTTATTCTGGCAGCCGTGGGTCATATTTTGCCTCATTGTACCGGTCCCCTACACTAACTAACTGGAACGTTCTCTATTACAATAAACTTACTATATTCAGGTTTAGATAAGTTGCTTGTACTATTTCCAATTTTTCTTTTTTTCTCTCGTGGAAAAAGGTTCCCTTTTCTTAACTTAGCAGCCATGTTTTTATAAGCCCAATAGAGTTTTCCACCAGGAACATTTTTTGCGTCTTTGTAGTAATAGGAACTCTGTAAAGGATTACAAGGTAGTAATTAGAGTACCACTTTTTTTGTAAAAAAAATCTTACCTTCGATTCCAGGGGCACATTCAGAATCGACGCCGGGTGTTCCCGGGTAAACAGCTGACCGTGAGGCCAGCCGTTGTTTCTTATGGCCGTGACGTCATTGACAAGTCTACCCGGGAATACCCGGCGTCGATTCTGAATGTGCAGTGGAAATATTTCACATATATCGTTACTTATTTTAACGAACTCACTTTCGTGCATAAATTTATCTGCATTTATGTAATGTCGAACAATTTCTTGGATTAAGGTGTCCCGGCAAAAAACGCTCAGGCACCCATTATTATCTTCCATTGCTTTTTTAATTTCTTGCCCATCTTTGCTTAAATAGGCACGTAGATCCTATAAGGAAAGATTGCTTTTATTTATTTATCAAATTTAGATTATAATAACTATACTCACAAAGTCACTGGGGGATGGTGCATCCCGATCATCAAGAGATTGATCACTTGATGATGATGAGTGATGATTCATGAAATCATAAATTTTTTTGAGGAAAATATTATTGTCGGGTGCGTCCAAAGAGTTAGGATAACCTATGTCCTGAAAATAAAGTACTTATATTATTTAAAAAATGGCCAATAATAAGTTTTGTCCCAGTTTATTACGTTCAAAACTCTCCATTCAGTCAAATGTTTTCTAAACATAATTTTTAACTCCAGTTCGTTAGAGCTAAATAGCATATCTAGGTCCCTTTCAGTCATATATCTAAATGCATTTAGGGTGTAGATGCCTGCCTCTGTAAACAATTAAATAAAAAAACCTAAATTTTTACAAACCAGTGATATCTAGCTTTAAACCTCTTCGTAAAAGCTACAACACATTACTCATGCATTTCCAGGTATAAAGCAAAATTAACTAATAGCGTTTTAAACAAAAATCAACGAGTACAAGGCTTAGTTAAAATGATTTTACATGATTTATTGTATTGATTGATTAAATTATGATTTCGTGTATTGTGTAGCTTTTCGTGTATTTCTTGATAAAGTTTAAGATTCCAACAAAAATTCCTTTATTTTTTTTTATCTGAGACAGACCACGTAGACTTCAAGCCTAAGTACTAACGTACCGTGAGTGTCTGAAGAAAAGGGAAATGTAATCTATTAACACGGGATTTAAAGGATTGGACGTTTGGAGGGAATGGGAAAACATCTGCAGACAATTTGTTTCATAATCTGGAGACCTTAAGTATGAATGAGAGAGAGAAGTGAGATGTTCTAGGCTTTTGTAGGTGGACAATAAAGGGAGACATACGTAACGCGCCTCATGTTGTTCTGTTAGGAACAGTCAAGGGGGGAATTATATCTATAAAGTTATGTGGACTATCTGGTCCACATAACTTTAAACAGTTGCGCTGGCGTCCTAAAATACACGAAACACAAAAACCTACACAAAAAAACCGGTATTAGTTGGAAAGAATATACAAAAGATTAACTTACTAGATACTCTGTCGAATAGATTGGGCATACCCCATTCTTGTAAAAAAGAAATAATTTCATTGTTGTTTAAGCTATTGTTTAAATTGTCGAAACTTAGATCAGTTAGGGTTGTATGCCCTTGTTCTTCTCCAGATCCATTGGAGTAATTTATATTTTGATTAGCAACTAGGGTAGCCCTGGGGCTATTTGGCAGGAATCCTGAATATTCATCCATTTAAAGCTACATACGTCAAAACAAAATTAATTTGATTTTAAATAATAATATTATATTGTTATTGGGGATATCGATAACTATTGATATATGAAAAAAATCGAACCACTCTCTTATTAGGCATGGAAATCTGAAAAACCGAATTATATTTGACTGCACGCCACTTTCGAAAAATAAATTTTCAAGTCAATAACTTTTTTTCATTACTTTTACATACATAGGTACTCCTATAGTACACTCCTACCATACAGTGTGTCTATGGATGGAGTTGGAAAGAGAAAAATACTTTATTATCGATTTTATCAAAAAAGTCATTCTTTATAAAAAGTTCTGCTTGTCAAAAAAATTAGTTTATCATATAAAAAATTTAGATCAAATATGCAGGATGTTAATAAAATAGTAAAACATGAAAGTGCTTCAAGAGAGAAGTAGGTACTATCATTTATTATTTTATACAAAACTTTTATAAAAGAAAGTTGTTTATAATGTAAAATAAAGACTAGATACAAATTTGAAATAAAAATTCTAAGATTTAAATTTATTTTACATCGCTTCTTTGGTGAAATTTTTTGAAAATATCGTCACAAAATCAGAATACTGACAGACCAAATAAGATGCTGGCATAACAGTGACGTTTACTACATCGACTATCTTAATTTTTTTGTCAAATGAAACGCAATTACACACAACCGTTATTATTATTCCAAATTTATATCTTAAAATTTTTATTTCAAATTTTATATTCACTCTTTGTTTTAGGTTATAAACAACATTGTTATATAAAAATTTTGTCTAAAATAATAAATAATGGTACTTCTCTCTTGAAGCATTTTCATGTTTTCCTAATTTATTAACGCCCTGTATAATTAATTTTTTTATGTGGTAAAGTTATTTTTGGACAAGCAGAACTCTTTACACAGACTGACTTATTTTTCGTAAAATCGATAATAAAGATTTTTTCTCCTTTCCAACTCTGTCCATGGACACACTGTATAATATGTGAAATTATGATATCAAAGTATAAATAAATGTTAACCCCGTTTTACGTATCACACAAAACTAATTAATATAGAAGCTTGTATTCTTTCTATATCGATTAATAATGCTGAGGTACTACTTTGTACATATACCATCAAGGGCGTCTAAATGGGGGGGGGGGGGGGGAATGGGGGTAATTACCCACCCCAAGAAATATCTGAAAAATATTATTAAAAGTAGCCTGTGTGCATTACACACATTTTAGCAAAAACTGCCTACTGAAATTACTCTCCCCCCCCCAAAGGGAAAAATATAGACGCCCTTGTATACCATCCACCTTTAATAAACCTAACTACCCATTATTCGTAAGAATATTGCTTCCTTTTGACAAACCACAACCAAAGGGGACTAAAAAATAACTTACCTACTTACTGAGTAAAATACTGAAGAAACTAACACACAGATACAGAAAAAATACTTTATTGCGAAGCACACTACACGAGTTACTACGAGCAAATAAAGTGGAATACCCGCCAAAGAAGTAGATGGCCGTTTAGCCGTTAAGAATTTATAAAGCTCGCGCTAAATTCAATCTTTGTTTTCTTAATTCTATCAATATTTTACTGATTTTATTCTTATGTGATAGACTTAAGCTAACATAAGATAAACATACTAAAAGAAAAAATGGATTTTAGCACACATTGGATGCATTTTAACTAATATGTTACAGGCATTTTCTAAAAGTTAGTAAATTATTTGACTGATTTGACAGACACTTAGACTTGTAATAATCTAAAATTTGATAGATCTTATCATAGTAGAGTTTAACTTTTACTGCATTCCGATAAATTTTAGGAAACAAATTACAAATATTAATAAATAAATAACAGAAAGATGTTTAAAGAGAAAAGCCTTGTGCGTTGTAGGGTTGCCGACCGTCCTGTTTTCCCAGGACACGTCTTGGTTTTCAAGGTGTCCTGGGGTGTCCTACATAATTTTTAAGTAGCATCCTGGGTTTTTTAGCCGCGGAAGTGTTGCTTTTTCATGTTATTTTAACTAGTTGTGAGTTCATTTTGTGTATAATTTGAAGAGAAATTCATAAAAAATTGTGATTAAAATATAGTTGACTTTAATTTACCCTTTTTACATCGCATATTACCACAGACTATAAAGAATATAGACAAATTCTTGAATACACCGAAATGGGACCGAAAGGGGGTCTCCCTTGCAACATTTGGGTGGGTTTACTGGTTTATGGGGTAGAAATTTGTTTGTTCACCATTAAATGTATACAGAGTACGTATGTGTACATACATGACAAACAAATTCCCAAGTTATACACCAGTAAACCCCCAAAATGTCTCAAGGGAGACCCGCTTTTTGGTCCATTTTTATTACACGCCAGTGTTCGTCTATGTATTATTTAGTCTATGCTATTACTATCTACTGTTCTTGTACTGCGTCCTGTTTTAAACCAAAATGTCCTGGTGTTTCCACCCTCAAATCCTGGTTGTCAAAATTTGGAGATGGCGACACCTCAACACCAGTTTAGGGTGCTGTAGCGGCAAAAATTAAAGTGTCATTGTCACAGACAGACAAAAAATATTTTATAAATAATTAAGACTGTTTCGTCTTTATTTTATACCTTCATTTAATAACTTCATTCCGTGAAGGAAGTTCCGTGTAAAGTCTTTCGCAAATTCTTTTTAAGTATATACAACTTTATTACTTGTTTTATATGACTCAATCTAAAATATGATAATAATAATGATAATAAATTTTTTAATATTAACTAGAAGTATTTTACAAGCATACTATAGGTTTTGCTATTGCTAAGCAGAACTTTAATGAGTTTAATCAAATTTTTGTTTGACTTAATAACTTATTAAATAGATTTTAACAAACGTTTTTTTTCTACAATGTTAAAGAAAATTTTCAGAAAGTCAGTATATGGTTAGATTGATTTAAACACATTTTGTATAGAAATTATAAAATTACCTGTAATTTCTAAATAGTGAGATAATTTTAATAAAATACTTGATAATATTTAGCAGACAAGCAATACATGTATTTATCGTAGTATGCTGATATTAATCATTGGTGTTTATTAGAAGATCTGTCTTATTCGGCTAAATTCAAACAAAATTTGGATCGTCTTAATCTTTTCAGATTAAAATTTAACTAATTGCTCTATATTTGGGCTTTTACTGAATCAGTAAAATGATTTGATTGTTTATATCAAATGATTTCTTTCCGTGTTCTTTACCAAATCGTTTCCAGGGGGCTCACTATTAAAACCCCTCTCTTCCTTGTTGGTTTCGCCGTAGTCAGGGACAAAGAAATCATGACCGATCTGCCGAGGCGACTTATGGAAAATAATTGATTAAAATTATTTAAATCTTTAAAAAATCGAGGCCGCTGGAAAATTACTGATTATAAGAAAAACTAATGTTTCTCAAGATTTTTTAATTATTACGCACAACAAGATGATGTAAACTCTTCGGTTTAGTCAATAAAAGTGCAAATAAACATTCCATAGTTGTTACCTATATATAGCAAGTATCCGCTCTCCGCTATGCAGAATGGTACCACCAAAACAATCGTAACATTTTTTGTGAATGGTGCAAATACAACGGTTTAATGTAGGGGACAGCGGGGTTGAAAGTGCCGGGGGTCAGTTGTGCCGATGATTATATCTCCGAGACAGACAGAGATAGCTATATTGTTAAACTGCCTCGCGAATCCTCTATTAGCTGTGCCGTCGCGGCAGCCATGTTAGTTGCTTCTGCGGTGTGGTCCGAGTGACTATGTGCATGCGTGTGTTTTAAGGTTATCTGGAAGCACGTGAGTAAATATTTTTGTGTTTATACTTTTTGGTCTGTGCCATCCATTTTTGAAGTGATCGATAGTATTGTTTTACTCGATTGAAGGATATTCATTTAAGAATTATATAACCTTTTGAAACTATCGTCCTTCGTAACCAAATTTTATAGATTAAGTAAAATGTTAGTGTTTTCGTATAGGGGTTGAAAGTGCCTTTTACCGGGGGCTAGTTGTGCCGCGGCACAACTAGCCCCGATTAATCAAATTATAACCTGTTTTGTATATTTTTTAGGATGCGGACTTACAAACGGAAAACGAAAAGGGAGACTACTTTTCAAGAGCTTCTACAAAGAGTTGCCCACGCAGTCATCAAAGATGGTCGCAAATTGAAACACACACAACGCTCCAACGATTTTTGAAAAAATTGAGGTCAGGAATAACACCTACAGTTGGCTACAAGCCTAGAGTAGTATTTAAGCCTGATCAAGAGGCATCTATAACATCCTATATCTTAAGGTGTGCATCTATTTACTCCGGCCTTCTACCTGAGGAAGTAAGGAGAATTGCGTTTGAATGTGCAGTAAGATTTGAAGTCCCAAATATTCCAGCTTCTTGGCACAAAATGAAATGGCGGGTAAAGACTGGTTTACCAATTTCTTAAAGAGAAATCCATCTCTTTCAATAAGAACGCCAGAAGCCACGAGTTTAGGACGTGCGACGTCGTTCAACAGGCACACTGTTAACCAGTTTTTCGAAAAGCTTGGCGATGTTCTAAAGTATAAGCTTTCTCCTTCTCGCATATGGAATTTGGAAACTGGAGTGCAAACCGTACTGAAACCAAAGAAAATTGTTTCATCAAAAGGTATGAAGCAAGTGGGTGCGACTGTCTCAGCAGAACGTGGAACTTTGGTCACAGTTGAGCTAGCTGCAAATGCTCTGGGAAACACAATCCCACCCATGTTTGTGTTTCCACGACTGAAATACAAAGATCTATTTATTCGCGATGGCCCTCCTGAGTCAATTGGTGCTGGTAATAGCTCAGGATGGATGACTAGCACGGAATTTTTGATTTACATGGACCATTTTATTAAATACACTAAGTCCACCCCTGCGGAACCAGTGCTTTTACTTCTCGACAACCACTCGTCCCCCATTGATATTAATGTGGTTGAAAAAGCGAAGGAAAATATCAACATCATGCTCTCATTTCCACCTCATTGCACTCATCAACTTCAACCACTTGATGTCGGTGTCAATGATCCATTCAAGACGTATTGTGCAAAGGCTCAAGAAACGTTTATTATTTTTTTGTTTTTCTTTTCCAAATGTCTTAATATAAGAGTTATTATTTGTGTGGTTATAATAAAACCTCAGAATGAGTACAAACTATAATGTATTTAAGAAGTCATAACATGTTATGTTCAATTTTATGCAGTAGTTAAAAAAAATTGTTGCTAAAAGATTGTTCTTTTTTCTAATAAAAAAAGCAATATTATTACAATTGATTAATAAAAACGTCACTAGAAGACGAATTATGTTTTTTTTAATATTATAATTGTTATTTAAATGTTTTGTTGTGAGCGGCACAATCGACCCCAGCAAAGGCACAATTTGCCCCAAGGCGGGGTAAATTGTGCCTTGACTCCTCATAACAGAAAATCCTGTTTCACCTTAACTCTATTAGAAATTGACAAAAATTGGATAGATATCTAAAAACTATATCAAATTTTACACCATATATTAAAAATTTGAATGACTAGCTTCTGTTTTCACACTTTTATTTTGAAATTACTCAAAATCGGCACTTTCAACCCCGCTGTCCCCTACTGTTTCATTTAATGGTACTTTTACTTTAGATCGCAGCAGGCGAGTTACAGAATTTTTGGGAGGAGAAGAAATAAATTTCTCGTTTTAAAGTTGGAGTAGGAGGAGGAGGAAGAGAAGGAAAAGGAGGAGAAGCCGAAGAAAAATAAAGTTGTACTCTTATTTGGATTTTAGGTTACTTCACACCTAGTGCAAATTTTTGAGGGAATATTTCGAGCTTTATTTAGTAAGATTACTTTTTCTTGTGTGTGTGCGGCATATTAGTACTTTGGGCCTAAGCTAACTTGGACTGTTTCAAATAAAAACCATAGAATTCTGTTTTGCTTCTTCCTGAACGTACACGTCTATTAATACTTCTTTTAAAGATCTACCTTGAAACCTTGAAATACCTATTGACTAAATAAACATTACTGTACTGACCCTTGACCACCGAAACAAGTGTTTCCTTATCGAATAGATCCATATATTATTATGCAGTTAATGACCGGTCGCCTTACTATTAGCTTATTCATTATTTATCAGAAAATAAAGAGTGATTAACTAGAATTAACTACGTCATTAGATGTACGTATAGAAGACAATGACATGGTTAAATTAAAACAAACATCGTTAAAAGTGAATATTTATGTTCGACTGTATAATGTTTTTCAATAGTTTGAATTTGTATAGCAAATTTTGGTAAATTCCTATTAAGTCTTAGGCACAAATGCTTGCTTACTGTAAAAAATGGATATTGACGCCATTTTTAAACTAAAACTAATCTGCTGACGTTAACACCCTAACAAGTTTGGTATATTGCTCAATTTTAAAGTATATATCTTTCCCATAGGACAAGTCCACACCGAATTTAATTTCAAATCATTTGCAATTTAAAAGTAAACAACGGAATATTATTATTATGTATTTTCTAATGTTTTTCAAACATTTCTAAGAGAGATGGAAATTTTCTTGTTTTTTTACCTTTACTGGTTTTTTAACTTTTAAATAAGCTTCTCTAATGTGACGCATGCAAATGTCCGTAAACAATATTATTTATTTCAAAATTTTCCGAACTATATGGTACTCAAATCAATATTTATTGATTGCTGGTGATTCTCAAGGATAATAATGGTAACTTTTAAGATATTTCAAAAATGTTGTTAATACATTTTCGAAAAACAGCTTTTTCGAAAATTTACTTTCCAAAGAGATGTTTTTTGAAAAAAAATTATTGGGTTATTTGTTTGAGAAGTCAAAACTATCAGGCGCAAATTTTGCTAAGATCGCAGTAAAATGTGTAAAGAATCTGTTCAGAAACTATCTAAGAGCATATAAATCAAAAATGCCAAAGAGGCTTGCATTTTTTATGTTATAAATTAGTATTGATCTATTATTTATATTCTTTTAGTATAATTCATTTCAAAGATGCAAAATTTTTGTTTTTGTTTATAATATTTTGTAGAATATGTAGAAATGTTTCTGTTACAATATTTATTTTTATAAAATTCGCTATTCAAATCCTTTCTCTACTAGGCTCTAGGGGGGGGGGGGTGACCCCCTAAATCCGCCACTGTGATGCTTGATCCTATCCAAATCGACTCATCAATGACCTAGTCCTGACAAGAAAACTCCCTTTTCTCACTCATCGCCGCGATGTTGGAGATTTATCCCGATTTCTACCGATGCTTTTACAAATTTAGCTCTGAAGAACTAGCCGCTGTAATTCCCCCTTTGACTGTTCCTAACAAAACAACAAGAGGCGCTTTACGTAGGCATCACTTTACTATCCAGCTACAAAAGCTTAGAACTACCCACTTTCTCGCTCAATTATAGATTATTAAACAAATTGCCTGCAGATGTTTTCCCTTCTTCTAAATTTCAGTCCTTTAAATCCTGTGTCAATAGATTACATTTCCCTTCTCTTCAAACTCTCATGGTACGCCAGTACTTAGGATTGCTGTCTACGTGGGCTGTCTCAGATAAGAAAAAGGTACCTACTCCAAAAAGGGTTTCTTGTACATAAAATAATGTAGACAAACCACAACAAAGTTCAAATTTTATCATTCTGTATCTTGAAAATGAAGCATTTCCAGATATATATTGATAGGGACTCTTTTTAGTTGTGGGCCAAAAGATCACCTATAAGATTTTAACAACAGTATTTTCCACCATACAACTGACTAGGAGATAGTGATTGAGGCATTAGTCAAAATAATCCAAAAATATATTTATATGTCCATCCATTCTATAAATCATTTAAAAAAATAATTTTAAAGAATATACCGTAAAATGGGGTGAATAGGGTCAATTTTCAACTTTAAACTTCGATAACTTTGAAACCGTTGTCCGGAAAAATTTGGACATAGGTTACTATTATGAGTCCCTACTTGTACAATAGAACTACCATATTTATAAGTTTTAAGAAATTCAGTAGGAGTCAGCATATATATATATATATATATATATATATATATATATATATATATATATATATATATATATATATATATTTATGCCCTGACCCTATTCACCCCAAAGTCGGGGTCAATAGGGTCACCCATTAAAAATTAATCTCAAATACGATTAAACCGCTACTCGGTTAAAAAGGGTCAGCTAAACTGTTTTAAAAATATAATTTTTGGCTTTTTTTGCAAACATATTTAACAAAAGTTATATATTAAATTTTACATAAAATATTTCGTCCAGATTCACCAAGAAAGTTTAAGATTTAGTGATGGTTTAAATCAAGATCTTATAGTTGATCAGTTATGTTTTGACAGGTTTTTGTCCTGTCCTTGTCATTAAAAACTTATGAATTATTGTGATATTTCAGCGCTTTACTTGGTTTCCAAATGATTTTCATCTTGGAACGAGTTGCTGTAATGAATTTAGTTCTATTATTGTTGAAGGTACGTAATAAAATTGTCCTTTTCCTGATAAATTTGCGAAAAAGCTCAGAAATACGTTCATAGAATAAAACTTAGTTGTTTTATTGTTACACTTGTCAGTTTAAAACTTTTGATTGTCAAATTAGACTGGACTAGCATTGGAAAATCTGGCTGTTTGTGTTTATCTTGTCTGCTACACAAGGCAAAAATATTATTGTAAAACATAGGTTAAATAGGTAAATAAAGTACAAATTGGTTTCTAAACGTACCTATATTACGAATCAAGGGTGTTACAATACAGTAATAGCCAATACAGTATATCAAATTTTCGCAAAAAAAAAATCGGTTTAACACAAACACCAGGTAACATACTAAAACACTAATTATATAACTTTGTTGCTGGGACACTTACCTTTAAGTTACAAACACAAAAATCTTTGTCCGTTAATTTTAACAAAAAGACGGGACATGTTTACGGGATAACTTTAGGCGATTTTAAATCAGTTACCTAGTCATGACTACATCACCTTATTTGGCAACGTTGCTCCATATACTCAATGCTTAACCTAAAAAATCAAAGTATTAAGATTAAATGAGACAGTGTTGCCCAATGGTCTGACTAGGTCATGACTTGATCGCTGATTTAAAAATGGCTTTTTTTGCCGCTAAATATTACAAATATTTATCGTGGCTAACATGCCGCTACAGGTTGTTTAACAGCACACATAAATATCACGTCCGGTGTTGGCAAGTGTCAACATGTAAAAGCCATGTTCGAAAATCGGCACCATTCGCGCGTTTTATTTTTAAACTGGATTTAGGCAACGAACACACGTTTGACCCTATTCACCCCCGAGACCCTATTCACCCCATTTTACGGTACTACTTTATTTTTGCTCTCAAGTATATTATTTATGTTTAAATTGGCCAGAATAGATTACTGACCTTGAACCTCTTGATATTAAAATCCCAAATTGTGAAAAAGCAATCACACACATCACGAAGTGTAAAAATTCAGGAAGCTACCAGTGTTAATAAAGTCACCCAGGAACTTCATTAAAATAATTGTACGACAATATTTAAACAAAGGATTGAGAAAGTGTTTTGAGGTCAATGTTGATGATTTAAAATGATAATATTATAGTCAAACCAATTGCATTATCTACTTATTAGCGCCATTGTCATTAACTTAAAAAGTAAATTCGAGGTTTTGGAGTACAACTAATTCTAACTGGGTACACAGAAAAATCACTATCCTATATTGAATTGGATACACATTCATTCAATGACACTCTATTCCGTATTGCACAATACAAGTTCGGTTTATTTCAATGATTAGTTTATCATTGTTAACCAATAGGTTATAAGATTGCTTCAAATATAAGGTTTCATTGCTTTTTAACGGATCGTTCAAATATAGCAATTATTTAAAGCCAGTAATACCCTGTTCTAAATTCAATGCAAACTATCATAGGTTTCACTTGAAGTTTATTTGTAAGAATATGCACCTCATTTGATGAGGCTAGCTATTATTGTTTCAATTACAACAGTAATTATTAATTTAATGTAAATTCCAATAGAAAGAAAGCATTTTTGTTTAAATTCACTCATATTCGTGTTTTAACCAACAATTACTCTTATTTAATATAATGAAGAATTTCTGTTAAATCAATTATTATTATACTTATATTTCAAGCAAATGAAACACTCTCTATTATTTTAAAGTAATTTTTATTTAGTATTATTAAAGATACTTTGTTTAGACATTCTGTAAACATTTAAATATAAAAAACACATTTTATTACACCGCACTGACGCGAACACTGTACACTTTTTATATTTATTTCACTCTAAATATAGGATCTAAAACTGACACTGCATTCGAATATCCTAAATTTACAGCTAGATTGGGTGGAAACCATGTCTAAAAAATATAAATTCAACAATAAACTTGCGATCATATTTAATGTTAATAGTTTTTTAACAATATGTATCGGCTGAGTAAACAGTCATATAAAATAGACTAACCAAGTGAGATTTACAAATAAAAAAATCACACTTATTACTGCAAAGCTTTTTAGATTTGTTTTACTTACCATAAAACACTGAAATAAGTTTCTCCAGTCTCCAGTCTTGCAAAAGATCTATTTTTTGGCGTTCAACGAACAAAGAGAAATTCTAACCTCTCCAAGGGTGTTTTTCGCCTAATTATATTTTTAAGCATTCCAATCAACTAGTTTAATATTTTGGCTCTAGCAATTCTACACTCCAAGGAATATTAGAAATTTATTGGATTCGAATAGTATTTTGGTCATTGGTCCATGGTAATATAGTTTTCAAAGAAGTAGGTATACCTTTGAAGTCCAATAATAAGTCTGTATTTAAAGCAACATTTTTTTGTTGATTATTTCAATGATGCTTTTTGAGACAATATTAACTTTAATATAACTAATGTGGCAGTGGTCAAAAACAGTACTATTAATGAAAAAAGCAAAGCATTTTTTTTTCTGTGTAGTAGAATGTCGGAGTCAAGTGTCTCAAAAAGTTAATGTTTGGTGTGGTGTTTTGGAAAACAAAATTTTATAACCTGTATAACGTATCTTTTTTCCAATGCCAGTCTTTTACACAAGCAAAACTTTTATAAAGAATAGCTTGTCTCATAAATTCAAAAATAAAAAGTTTTCCATTTGGTAACCAAATCTGGGCAGGTGCTGTAAAATGATAGATTGAAATTGATAATTTATTTAAATGAAATTAAATTAAAAGGAATCAATTTTGTATATTCACTAAGTAAAATTCGAAAAAAAACTTAATAATACAGCTATTAAATGTATTTCGTCATAGCGCTAGACGCGGTTGGCACTCTCAACACATGCAGTTAGAACATATTTTTTGGCTTTTACGCAAAAATTACTAAATATATAACAATTAGAAAAGACAAAGAATAAATTCTATGTCGCTAGTATTGGAAGAACTATATCTGTTCCTACACAATACTTTAGACATTAATTGCTTATTAAAGAAAAAATCTTTATGAAAATCTAAAAATATCTAAATTTACATAGCAAAAATTTAAGTTCATAAAGTAGCAAGAAAAATGAGATCTTTTAAAATACAGAATTCTAAAAAAATAAAAAAGAATTGTCATAAAATGATTTAAAAAATTTACTTACATCTCAATCCTGTTTACAATATATTGTTTCGGCCTTTTTAGGCCTCATCAGCTCAGGAATATTGTGTAGGAACAGATATAGTTCTTCCAATACTAGCGACATAGAATTTATTCTTTGTCTTTTCTAATTGTTATATATTTAGTAATTTTTGCGTAAAAGCCAAAAAATATGTTCTAACTGAGATTATTCGCAAAAAATAAAAACTAAGCTTAACAAACCATACCTGTATGGCCAGAATTTTTTAATTTTTTAAGGTATTTTACCAACAAATATAACAATACGACTTCTTGTGTCTTTATAAGTCATTTTGACATTATATTTTTTTCATAAATGTATTTCTCTGTTATAACAAAAATAGTTAAATATTAGATTAATAGCTCATATTCCTGAGCTGATGAGGCCTAAAAAGGCCGAAACAATATATTGTAAACAGGATTGAGATGTAAGTAAATTTTTTAAATCATTTTATGACAATTTTTTTTTTATTTTTTTAGAATTCTGTATTTTAAAAGATCTCATTTTTCTTGCTACTTTATGAACTTAAATTTTTGCTATGTAAATTTAGATATTTTTAGATTTTCATACAGATTTTTTCTTTAATAAGCAATTAATGTCTAAAGTATTGTGTAGGAACAGATATAGTTCTTCCAATACTAGCGACATAGAATTTATTCTTTGTCTTTTCTAATTGTTATATATTTAGTAATTTTTGCATAAAAGCCAGAAAATATGTTCTAACTGAGATTATTCGCAGAAAATAAAAACTAAGCTTAACAACACATGCAGTTTCCGACGATCCTGTCCTGTCGTTCTATTCCAGATAAAAGATGATTTTTTTTTATTTTCAACACATATCGTGTCGTCCTTGGATATCCCAGCAAGGTTTTACACATTTAGTAATACATCTGCATGCTAATTTTCTTAATGAAACCAGCAGGTGGTCGGCGACAAATTGAAATACTACTCTGACTTTTTTAACTTTCTTGTAAGCGTCGTGAAAATCAAGCATCGTTTAAGGTAATACTAACATTTCCAAATTTTTTGTAAAGATCGCCTTGAATTTAAAATGTAACCATTGTACATATAGCCTGAAGATATGGGTTACCAATATTTACTTTTTCTTTTTTGGTAACTAATATAATGTTGTATTTTTTTGCAAAATTAGTGTTCATTATTAGATGCGCCAAATGAACAATATGGTCCGACAATTAAATGTTATGTGCAATGTTATGTGTATTAAATAAGTAGAGAACAAACTTTAAATGTCAGAGTTGGCATTGATATAAACCAACACAGACCCACCGTTGTTAGTTAATGCTAATTTAGCCGGAACAAAGACTTCTGATACATTGAGCAATATTTTAACATCTTGTATATAGAATGTGTCAAAATTATGTTAATCCTTCTACGGAAAAAGCATTTATTAGAATTTCTTAACATTTAAGTAAGCATTTATCACTGGTCCAACAAAGTGAAATTTTTGTCGGATATTCCAAACTATTTGCCCTTGTATAAAGAAGGTATATCATAAACATTATTTGATGTTGGATCGATTTCCTGAGAGATGTATGGAAACAAAATTTTGCAATACATAAGAGTATACCTAATTAGGTATGAGCTAAAATATTTTTGACTCTGAGATTTTCGTTTATAAATTACATTTTTACTGCTTCTTTCCTCAAAGTGCAATAATAGTTTGCTAGCATGACAGGATTCCACTTGTCTAGGTAAAGCCGTTCCATGCCTTAAATATCTTGATGGAACCGTTTTCCATGTTCGTCACTGACATCACCCATGTTTGGTGGAAAACATCTGAATGCGAGTGCATCATGTAAATTTTTAATGACATCTTGCAACCCGCTAGACTGAATGCCTCCATCATGTCTTCCACTAATGTTTTGTAATTGTCAGCCTTTCTGTTTCCCAAGAAATTCTTAAAAACTGTAATTTAAATTTTTTAGCCACCCTGTATGCCCTAGATAAAATTTTTGAATAACCATGCTCTTTTTTCACAATGTAGAACTTTCTTATGAATATATACTTTTTCTGTAAAGGCGATATTAAAACATTTATTTTATTTTTGAGACCTTTCCAAACCTAATTCACCAACAAAAAAAGTTAACTACAGTACATTTGCAGTTGAAGTTTACCTTTAAATAACGATTTTATGTCTTTTTAGCTCCACGTGGATTAGGACTTTTCTATTTTTGAGCCACCCTGTATGTGCTAAATCCAATTTTTGAATGGCAATGCTACTTTCTCACGATGTCGAACTTTTCATAAAGAAAAACTTTTTTTCGTAAAATCAATAGTAAATATTTTTCCATGTGGGAAAAACTTTCGAAGACACGTTACCAGACAGCTGATAGACTACTCGTGTGCAGCCTTTCCCGAAGAAACGGTGCAACTCCCTTTCATCCAATTATAGACCTATCTTATTTCTCTCTGTTGTCAGCAAAGTTATGGAGAAAGCGATCAACTTACAAATTCTAAAATACCTAGAAACGCACAAACTCATCCATGACAGACAGTACGTATTTCGTCACCAAAGATCCACAGCTGATCTCCTTAGCTTTGTCACACATAACTGGAACAAGTCATTTGAATTTCATGGTGAATCTCAAATTGTTGCTCTTGATATTTCCAAGGCCTTTGACCAAGTATGTACTCCTCAACAAGCTACATTCTTACGGTCTCCCTAGCAAACTATGTACCTGGATCGGTACCTTTCTCTCTAATAGGCGCCTATCCGTAGTGGTTGACGGTCACGCATCCAACTTCCATACTATCAATGCTTGCGTTTCCCAGGGTTCAATCCTGGCACCAACCCTATTTCCTCTTTACATTAATGGCCTGCTCTCTTCAACTACTAATCCCATCCACAGTTATGCTGACGACAGTGCCCTTCACTCCAATATTCATTTTTCTAGACAAGTCTCGCATCAAGAGCTGGATAATAGACGCAGATCTATGCACCTATCCCTTTCCCAAGATCTCAATTAATCTTAGACTGTTGAGGATTTATCCCTTTTCTACCGCTACTTCCACGGATTTTGCTCTGAAGAACTAGCCGATATTATTTCCCCCTTGACTGTTGTTAACAGAACAACAAGAGGCGCGTTACGTATGCATCCCTTTACTGTCCAGCTACAAAAGTCTAGAACAGACCACTTCTCTCACTCATTCATACCTAGGGTCTCCAGATTATGGAACAAATTTCCTGCAGATGTTTTTCCTTTCTGTCTCAACCTCCCATCCTTTAAATTCCGTGTCAATAGACTACATTTCCCTTCTCTTCAGACGCCCACTGTACGTTACTGCTTAGGCTTGAAGTCTACGTATGATGTCTTAGATAAAAAAATGTCATTCAAACAAAGAAAAAGCATTAAAGTTACGTAATATGTGGGTACCTATATTATTACGTTTTTAATATACTTTCAAGTGGAAATAAATTACATTCATTTAAATTATTAGAATTAAATATTTAAATGCCGAGAAATTGGATCTATGAATAATTTAAATTATATTTCAATTAGAAATGCAATTAAAGTAAGCATAAAGTGCATATTTTTCGGAAACATGTAATATATATGCTTAATATTATATTATTAATTATAATGCTTCATGTATGACTAGTATGACTGATGTTAATGAAATCAAAATAACCTAATAACAAATTTATTTTTATTTTAATTCTAGATTTTAAAATGGTACAAAACCAAGCAAGCTAAAATCTAATACATCTTATGGCAAATTTAATTCAATTCAACATAGAGGGTGGCTAACCGACAACGAAATAGAAGCGTTTTGAGGCATTGTGCTAATTTTTTTTTCTCAAAACAGTTGGACCTGTGGATTTTTTTTGTAAGGGGGTTATTGGGAATTTTCGACTTCCTTACATTAACTCCTTAGGATAAGGGAGTTCCTCCTCCACGCCGTCTTAACAAAATTCGCCAAGGCAACCGCAGCGCTTGTATGTTGTCACCAGAACTGAAGAAGTAAAGTTGTGATGTCAAATGTCGAATCGCTGAGTTTTGTCATAAATTGAACTATATCATCAGTTTATTTCCCACTTTTTTTTTGAAATCGACCAATTCATCGGTAGCCTCCTATGAAAAACAATTATTATTTTTTAATATTTGTTTATAGTGAAATACGTTCTCCACCGTAGTTCTATTCAGGCAATTTCTATATTTCATTTTAATGATACAAAGTATAAGAAAGACTAGTATAAAGATTTTAATGATTTTGTCATCAATGCAGCTCCGCCACAGCAAAATACTTTTTTGTGTAACATTTCATTTATTAATAAATCATTTTTCTTATTACATATCAATATAAATGAAATTCTTAGGATTATAGCAAAGCTTAAAAATAAAATGAGCACTGGGTATGATAAAAGTTCATCAAACTTAATAACAAAGTGTGCAGAAGAACTTGCAATTCCGTTATGCTTCATTATTAATAATTCTTTTAAGTATGGTATTTTCCCTGATGACCTTTACACAAAGAAGGTGATGCTACCTTACAGGAAAATTACCGTCCAATCAGCCTGATTTAAAAAATCTTTGAAATTGCCATAACCTCAAGGTTTCTATCATTTTTTTATAGTGAAAAACTATTTAGCACTGCATAGCATGGCTACCTTAAAGGTAAGTCTGTTGAGACAGCTGTGTATGATTTCATCGATAGAATATTGAAGGGATTTGAAGATCGAGATTTGTTTATGGGTATATTTTTAAATGTGTTCAAAAATTTTGATAGCTTGGACAACTCTATTCTTTTGGATAAGCTTGAGCGGTATGGATTAACTCTTACCTAACCAATCGTAGGCAAAAAGTTATTGTTGAGAGGTATGGGGAGCGATACTTCTCGGGGGAGAGAAAGCTGCAATTGGGGATACTCCATGGCAGTCTCTTGTTCATTTTTATGTAAACAATTTAGCATCAGGGGTTCTTGTCCAAAACTCCCATCTTGTTTCTTGTGCTGATGGCACAAACATTCTAACTATTTTGCCTGTGCTATTAGTTCCACTTTTTCCGAACTTCTCGGCATTTCTAGTGATCAGCTAAGAATGGCACAAGATTGGTCCTCTGAAAATAGACTGATTCTAAATAATGATAAAACAAATTACTTGTGCTTCAGAGCAAAGCTGCGTAACAGGGAAATTCCTGATGAGGTTCAGCTCGCTGCCGCTGCTCAGAGTGTGACCCTGGCCAAAAGCATAAAGTTTCTAGGTATACCAAAATCTTGACTGGGTAGATCAAGTCTCAAGTGCTTGTAAGGTCAACTCAGCCTCACATTCCTTAAGAATAATGGCTAAATACTTGGATCTTAACACACTTCGTATTATTTATTTTGCAAACATTCATTCTATTTTAAGATTTGGGGTCACATTCTAAGGGGGGGGGGGGAGCATTGATGCCCACAGGGTGTTTACTGCACAAAAGAGGGCAATACGGATTTTAAACCCTATGAAACATAGAGAATCATGCAGAGGTAATTTCCTCACACTTCCAGGGCTTTACATGCTAGTGTGTAATATTTTTTTCAAACACAGCCATTGAATTCGCCATTCATAATAAACTTTTATTTACAATAATTTTTCAATATTTGTATATTCTTAATTGATTTTAGTTTCGTTTTGAAATTTCGTACTGAAATTGGTGGTTTTTCCAAGATATAGACGTACTGAACTGAACCACTTTATACTGAATTTAGTACAACTGTACCGAAACGGCACCACTGGGTACATAGTTTGGGAAGAAAACCGTATGTAGGCCATACTTGAAAATATTACGAGCAACAATCTGAGTTCGCCACGAAATTTGCGAGACTTGTTTGCTTGGGTTTGCTTAGGTTTGCTTGGGTCCAAGGAAGGAGCCAAAGGAAATTAAATTAAAATGAATCAATTTTATATTTTGACTAAGTAAGTGAAACTAGAAAAAACTTAATAATACAGCTATTAAATGCATTTCGTCATAACGCTCTACGCGGTTGGCACTGTCAACACCGTCGCGTCGGCGCGTTGGGTTTCCGACGATCCTACTTTGGTTTTATTCCAGATCAAAGATGGATTTTTTCTTATTTTACTTGAAATTGAGTCATCTTTTTGAAAATGATAAACAGTTTTAACCATAACTTATAAATTATTGGGACATATCGCAAGATTCTGATTCCATAATTTTTTTGTTCGAATTTTTTAACATTCTATTACCTATATGTTTTGAACAGATATAGATAAAAATGCATTTTGATTTGTAAATAATGACATTATCGTTAAAATGAATGCATATCATAAACCATCTATTTCAACGTATCATTTAAGAGATAGATACCAAAAACTGACGAAAAATTCATTTTTTCATCTCTTTTTTCGGGATTATCAAAGCTATTTAAAAATATTAAATATTTCCACTAAGAAAATATCGTTTCCAGGGCTTGAAAGAATACGCCTTAAAAAATTTTGATACTACGCTTTTTCATAAAATAAATCCTCCAAATCTTAAAAATAATAAAATCCAGTTTTCTTTTCAAACTATTGATCTAGGATTTTCATTTTGGGCTTCAATTAATGGAAATGGGAAGATCTTTGGGTTAAACTTATTCGAGACACATCGTGATTCCCTATAGCATTTTTAAAACACCATTTATTCTCTCTACGCCTGTCTTACCCAAAACGAATACGATTGTCTAGAGTAAATAAAAACGAAACCTAATAACGATTACTTCATTTGTCTGTACGTATGTACTTAACATTATTTATAAATTAAAGAACTGTGTTGAATACCGAGATTACCCAACAATGATTAACCGTACAAGAAAATGAAAGTTAAGACAAAAATAAAATTGCTGTCTGAAGGCCGGCGGCAAAATGTACATAGGTACATTGTTCGATAAATGGGACGTGTTTGTGAGTGAACACGGTCGAAGAATGTAATGATATACCCACCTTATAACAGTGTATGAAAGGTCAGTTTGATCTTTGGGTAGCTTATCCATTAAGAGTACTAATCAGGTTGCATCCTCGCTATTTTAAATAAAAATCAGCGACATAAAAACAAAAATAGACCGCCAGTATTAAACATTCCATCCATAAATTATACAAGGTATTTGGAAAATGCATTAGCAAACATAGAGAGGTAATTCTACATGAAAAAACAATTGTAGTAGACCTAGAGAGGAACTTAATTAAAACATTTTCGTTCAAATTCACAAAGAAGGGTTAAGATTTAGTACTGGTTTAAATTAAGATCTCATATTTCATCAGTTATGTTTTAACAGGTTTTTGTCCTGTCTTTGTTAATAAGTCGTCATTAAAAACTTATGAATTATTGTGATATTTCAGCGATTTGTTTGCTTTCCAAATGATTTTCATCGTGGAACGAGCTACTGTAATGAATTTAGTTCTATTGTTGTCGAAAGTACGTACTAATATTGCCCTTTTCTTTATAAATTTGCGAAAAAGCTCAGAAATAAGCTCATAATAACTTCTTGTTCTAACACTTCTTGTCAGTTTAAAACTTTTGGTTGTCAAATTAGACCGGACTAGCGTTGTAGAATCTGGCTGTTTAAGTTTTATGAATCAGGTAGTGTTAATATGAAACTTTACAGTAAAATATGAATGCACCATAGCACCATTTTATAAACATATCATTTTTCATGGAATCCCGATCCCAAATTACTATCAATGTTTAGATCGGAGTTTTCAACCCTAATCTGGAGAATTTCGGGGCTGAAATATTGATATCACGAATTGAACCCCAATCTTGGTACTATTTTAGTTATGTTTTTCTCTCTAGCTTTTTTAGTTCGTTTTATTTTCATTTTCAGGGGGTAACGTTTTATAATGAGCGTACCATCGGAGATAGCGAAATGGTACGCGAACCAGAGCATTTTCATCACAGGCGCTACCGGTTTTATGGGCAAGGTATTAGTAGAAAAATTGCTCAGATGCTGTCCTGATATTTTAACGATTTATATCATCATCAGAAACAAAAATGGGAGAAGTGCTTTAGAGAGGTTGGAGGATTTTTTTAATTGTCCTGTAAGTATTAATAATTTTAAGTGTATACACCTACATATTTTATTATTTGCATTATTTATAGCTTTCCTTAAATAAATCAATATTAAAATGGTGCCACAGTAAGACATTTAGTGCCATCAGTGCCGCATTACGGTTTCTCCACGCCTGAACTGAGGTACAAAAATGTAAAGCTCCCCAACCCCTAGTACAAGGCGTATTGAAAGTGCTATGTTTAGGGGGGAGTGGAGCAAAGCGAAAACTGTTACCCGTTTCCGACCTTTTTTGAAATCCACCCCAAACTAAATGGTCGACGTTTTCGTGTTAACCCTAGTGCGCACCTATTTGAAAAGGAACCTGGGGCTCGAGCTCCACTGAGCCCCATTTCATGGGGGTGACTGGAGTGATGTGTGATGTGATGATGTGATCTGTATCAAATAAGGATTACCAAGCTCCATTCTTTACAAAATTTCATTAAAGAAATTTTCTTTTTTTCGGTTCAAAATTTTTCAACTCTAGAGCTGTACCAATAGAAAAATGAACTGGTAATAAAAATAAACAACAAATATATAAAATTTTTACAGAAAAAAAATGGTATTTGAAAATTATCACATTTTTACTGATATTATGAAATTTCAGAATATGTATAGAAAAATTGTGCTCAGTGTGTCTTTCTCGCTTGCCTCTCTCCCGGTTTGCTCCCCTTGGCGGCCTCTGTTCTGCATATTCTTCTCCATAACAAATAGCGAAACCATGACAAATAGCGAAATAGAATAGGAGACAAAAATGTTTCAAATAAGCACGTGCATCTGTTAAAAAAAGTTTTAAAGGTTTTGGTCAAACACTTGGAACCCTGTATATTATTTTTTAGGTTTTTGACAAACTGAGAGATGATCCAAACGCCGAGAAAATTCTTGGCAAGCTGAAGTGCTTCAGCGGTGATGTGACATATCCCTTTTTAAATTTATCCGAAAAAGATCGACAAGAACTCGAAGAAAATGTCACTACTGTATTCCATATGGCTGCTAACGTTAGATTCGACCAACCTTTGAAAAGTGCCGTATTAATGAATACTGGTAAGAATATAAAGTATTCAAAACATAATAAAAGCCAACGCGAATTGCGCATGCAAAGTTGTAAAATTGAATTTTTAATTTTGATTCACTTTTTTTAAAATTAGAACTGGCGCACTCGACACAAAGACCACTTTCTTAAGATCATTTTAATATGAAAAACTTTTTGATAATCTTAACTACCCATTACAGAAAGTTATCTTAAAGTTGTCGCTCACGCTGCGACATTAAGATAGCAGTAATCTTACCGGAGTTATTTGAACGACATCTTATAGTTATCTTCTAAAAGCATAACACCCAGATGTTAATTGGATATAAATGGGCCCCTCGATTTAGAAACAAGGACGAGATACCATTATTTACATTTTATACCGATCAGCATGAGCAAAAAAAATCAGAACATTTGTGGCTTTTGCCAAAAGGCCCCTTTTTTGGGGGCATCAATTAGCATCGTCACGGAGACAACTGTAGCTACCTGCCTCAGTACTCTATAAGCCCAAGGACAAGAAAAAAAGAAAGTTGGCTTTCTACCACTCACAGTCCATGGGTATATTAGTACCGTTAGATAAAAAGAACAGTAACAAAGTATGCAGTGGAATCAAACACGCATGTCTGGAATTATTACCCTTGAAAGGTGACATAGCTAAAAGATATAGGTGAATGAAAAATAAACCTCTCTATTTTTTTTTATCTTCTGACAGCCCACGAAGACCGAAGTCTAAGTACACCGTGGGTGTACTGGGGGCTTGACTCACACATCCAGAGCTGGAAACATCCGTAGGGATTTCACCAGCCCTTTAAGAGGATGTGTGGGGTGGTACCACCTCGGTCGAGGAAGAATTCCTCTACCACCGTCCTTATTTAGTGCGAGACACCAGACACGGCATTCCCAGGCGGTGACCCGTCCAAGCAATAACCGTGCCGAGCGTAGTTTAACTTCGGTGATCGAACGCAGTGGCTCGACCACCAAAGTTAAACGTCGCCTCTCTGTGAAGTTCTCAAGATTTTTTTAGGAAAATTACATTATTGTCATTGTCATTGCATGATACGGAATTAAAAAAAAACATATAGAACAAAGAACCTAAAAATTATAAATTTAAACTAAATGGGAGACGTGTCCTCCATCTTCTTCCAAACATGTTCTCATTCTTCTTTTTACATCATCACAAACATTGGTGAGCACTTGGAGGGAGTTGTTAATCTCCTGAAATTTATTTGTAATTCTAGCCCTTAGGTCTTCTAAATTTTCACAAGGGGTTTCGAAAACCGAGTTTTAATGTGTGGCCTTTAAAAAAAGTCGCACGGCGTGAGAATGCAGGACCGTGGTGGCCACCTAACTGGCATATTACGACTAATGATTCGGTCTTTGTAAAATTCTTCCAAAAAATTTAAATTATCAAGATTTCTAATGCGTCATATGCGTTTACAAAATTTTAATTTCATTGCGGCATCGCGCTGAGTCCCTTCAAAAAAAATCGGCCCAATTAACCTTCTTTTCGATATGGCCGCCCACACGCTAACTTTCTGTGAATACAGAGTCTTCTCTATAAAGAAAGGTGGATTTTCAGAACTCCACATTCTCATTTTTGAGAATTTACATAACCAGAGACGGAAAACCATACCTCGTCAGTAAAAAAGGTCTTTTCAAATGCGTTTTCATTTTTATGCAAATTACCCATAAGCCACTCTGAAAATTGCATTCGCTGCGGCTTGTCGTTTGATAACAATTCTTGGACTGAGCTTAGGCCCAAAAAACTATCTTAAAAAACATGTTTCCGGCGCAAACGTGTAAATGTTATTCACCGCAACAAATATTTGACAAATTATAGGAACAAACAAAATTCTTATTTATGACATATTTTCGGACGACTCTGTAGGTATATATTTCAATAAGAATATGCCTCTAAATAAAAATTATTATCTTAATTATTAGGCATCATTTTATTTTATAAAATTATTTACTTTTCTTTTCAGGTAAATAAATACATAGGACGCAATCGGCGGGCAATTTACATTAATTTATCCCTTTATTTACATGATCATTTTAAATCGTATACTTCACAATGTGTATTATAAGCAGGAGGCAAAGTATATCGCCAATATAATTTATATAAAATCACCTATAACTAACGTAAACTCTATATTACGCCTTATAAATTTCAAAAATAACTCACAGCGTGACGTCATGCGCGAACCCGGACGAATTTGACACGGTTTGATATCATATCTTCCTATTATTGTATCATGCCTTTTACCCATGTTACCTGTCAAGAGTCCAACCTGTCAAGGCATGCGTGATTCATTCCAAGGCATACTCATATCTTAAATCATACCTTATATATATATATATATATATATATATATATATATATATATATATATATATATATATATATATATATATATATAAGGGAGAGTAGTCGCCTGACTAGTTAGGAAAAAATATTCAAAATTGGAGTAGTGGGGATGCAGTCTTTATTGAAGGTGGCCTTAACTAAGGTATAAAACCCTTTTTGGATTTGTCGAGCTTTCGAGAATTTATTTTTCTCTTCTTCAGGACTTCTACAATACAAAAATTAATTTAAGTTAGTTAAATCTAACCTAACAATTTTCATAATAAAAGAACTCACCAAAACTGGACAGTTAAACTAAAAACAGGCACACATATATATATATATATATATATATATATATATATATATATATATATATATATATATATAACATCACCGTTTAACAAGAAAATAAAATATTACTGAACCCTTTTGAACCGTAATAGCACCAACACATGACGATGATAAGTTTTTTTCTAGGTGGTACACTTCACGTATTAGACTTAGCTTGTAGATTTAAAAAACTCAAAATGTTCGTTCATACTTCTACCTCATACTGCCACTGTGATCAAAGAAAGTTGGAAGAGAGATTATATTTAGCACCCCATAATCCAAGGTAAGTTTGTTCTCTGGGTATTTATCAATATTTTCTAAATTATTAAAGCCTGATTCCTATACAGCAGCGGTTTACAACCTTTTTAAATGGCGTACCACCAAAAACGTTTCGTAATTTTAGGTACCACCTAATTAGAATACCAATCTAGACTATTCTAGGTAATTCTGAATAATTACAATAACATACCAAATACAGATACTTCAAAAATTTTGGTTTTTATACCTCCTCTTGTCAGTGCATTAGACGCGCATGCATCGTCTGTTTTGCGAAGATCTAGTACATTTTCATTGATTTTGGTACTTTTTGATCAGAATCTAGTATCAAACAGAAAAAATTTCTGGCAACGCTGGTGGAGATAGATAGCGGCCGCTTTTGCCAGAACGTTTTCCCCGAAATCTGAAATCGTTATTTTTTATATTCTGTGTCGGACACTAGTTGTGAGTTTTTCCTAATTAACGAATTCCAGCTTGTTTGTTGATTGATTTGAGCATTTTGGCAACAATGTTCCGGTAACCGGGGCAACAATGTCCGGGTGACCGATGCTTCACTTATGGCAACCCTATACTAGTGTCATATACAGAATTCCTAAAGAACCGTGGCAAGCCTGCCTACAACAACGCGCGTCAACCATCCAATATTTAAAATTTGAGTGTGATTTGTGTTTATTTGACTCCGCTAAATATTATTAAAAAAAGAATTTCGAATCATTGCTTTCCAAAAAATTACTTTCGAAAAATTTTCGTAAAACTCTTTTCTCCAGTAATGAAATTGCAATTCGGATGTTGTTGTCTTAGGCTCTTTATTCTATATAAGTTGCCAATGCCAATAGCAAACTATTTATGCTTTGTAGACATATACTGGATCTCGTCAAATGGATGGATGGGGATCTCTTGAAAATGCTGACTCCAAAGCTCTTGGCAAATTCTCCAAATACGTACGCTTACACAAAATGCTTGACTGAACAATTAGTGTCAGAGTATGGTGCTAGAATACCCCTAGTTATTGCCAGGCCATCTATAGGTAACATAAAAATATTATATTATCTTGAAGTCTCTTCCTCAAATATCTTTACCTGTATAAATTTTTATTCGACCAATAGCAAAAATGCAAGAAACGGCACGTAGTAGGGTCTTTGCTCTTCTTGTTTCTAGTAATTGCTGCATGGAAAGAACCTCTTCCAGGATGGGTTGACAACCTCAATGGTCCTACAGGTATTTTAGTAGGGGCTGGAAAAGGTGTTATAAGGACCATGCATTGTAATGGAGAATTTATTGCCGACGTTGTGCCAGTAGACGTTAGTGTGAATAGTTTGATTATAATGGCTTGGAAAAATGGAAAGCAACCCAAGAAAAATAAAGTGGAAGTTTATAATGTAACTGTTAATAAGGTATGTTTTTATTATTTTCTAAATGGTATATGCTAAGGGACGAAAGCATATTATCTTTCTAAAGGTAAAGTAGTTGTTAATACACGCAGTTATTACACTGGGGAATAAAAAATATTATTTAGTGTCATGGTACATTACAAGGTATGCTTGCTCCTCATTGCTGATAGCCTTAAAATCATATTTTTACTTCTCCCACTACAGAAAATATATAATTCGCGAAAAAATCACTTCTAGAGATTATTTTAGATCTTCACGTTCGGGAGTCTCAACTTGCATTTCAAACTTGCCGCCCTCTCTTCAAAATACGGGTGGGGGGGGGTGTTTAAATGTCAAACATAATTTAAAATATGTATCTCTGTCTATTTATTACATAGCACATTTTTCATTAAAATATTCCAAACCGTTTTTGATATATTTCATTTTTAAAATCTTTACCCTGTATATAAGGCTTTGCCCTAGCTTGAAAACGGCTAAACTTCCGGTGAACCAGAACAAACATTTTTTGTCGCTATAATTTAAAAATCATTTATTTCTCATACATTTTATTTTATTTAAGACGAAGAGTCCTCTCTCTAGACGCCAAAGGTATTCGCCTAACATATCTTCATTCCAACTACCTTGAAACTGCTCCTCAAGCCTCTTCGCACCCTGGTGGAACCGCTCGCCCTGTTTATCGCTTACGGGTCCAAGGTTGGAGGAGAAAAAATCAAAATGCGAATAAAGAAAATGAATCTTGAGCGACATTCTGCATTCCATCTCTTTGTAAGAATGTAGCAAATTGCTGTACCTCACAAACGTGACGTGATAGACACATTTGGTGTTCATCTCCTACCTTCTAATAGTGTTAGCAAACTACCATTAGTGTTGGCAAGCTACCAGTTCTTTGGGTACCAAAATCGTGTCACGCAGTATTTCCTTAGCACATAACACACTATCTTGGCTTTGTCAAGAATTATTAGAATTTAAAAAATTTATTTCCCAAACTAACCAAGCAGTAGCGCAGGTAGGAATACGCTCTGGGGGTGTGGGGGGTTGTTGACAAAAAATTTTGATAAAAATTGCTTTATTTTCGTTAATTTGGGAAATGGCTATTGTATAATCTTAAGGCCTTTGGGGAGGGGGGGATACCCCCCCCCCCCCGTGGCTGCGCCACTGTAACCAAGGAATTTTTGTGACATAGGAATATTTTTTAGAGATTTGCGCTGAGCTGGAAAGAAGCTTTAGAAATGGGACGAAAACTCTTCTATGACTACCCATTCAGCGTGTGTTTATGGTATCCTGGGGGAAACATTAAATCGACGTATCTAGCTCATGCCATAGCAGCGCTTTGCCTGCACATTATTCCTGCATATGTTGTAGATGGTTTTATGTATTTAACGAATAACAAACCATTGTAAGTATTTCATAATTTTTAGTCAATTATATACCGATTAATTGATCTTGAATGATAGATCAAACCACTGAATGACTTAAATCAGAAAAACTTCCGTTCTATTATTTTTCCCTTCACAGTGCAAAATTGGCTTAATTTAAAACCTGTTTTGTAGCTTAGTACAGATCCAAAAACGAATCCAAAATGGCCTCAGTGTACTCCAGTACTACACAACGAGACCGTGGCTTTTCTACAACGAAAAACTGGAGAGGATATACGACACACTCAATGAAAAAGACCAGGAGATTTTTTATTTGGACAAAGGCCAAATCATGAATGAAAAATTCATGACGAGCTACATTTTGGGTGCAAGAAGGTACTGTGTTCATGAAGAACCTGAGACCATTCCTTATGCGAGGAAAGTTCTCAAAAGGTAAAGTACATGGGAATGGATAATAAATGGATGTAGATCATTGATAGGATATCTTATTTTATTTTATGTACTGGTCTGCCTACTATCTTTAATCATTGACTAAATACATACATAGACGAGTACTGGCGTGTAACAAAAATGGACCAAATGAGACATTTTGGGGGTTTGCTGGTTTATGGTTTAGAAATTATATATATATATATATATATATATATATATATATATATATATATATATATATATATATATATATATATATATATATATATATATATATATACTATATAGATATATAATGGTGAACAAACAAATTCCTTAACCATAAACCAGTAAACCCACCAAATTGTTTCAAGGGAGACCCGCTTTCGGTCCCATTTCGACGCATTCGAGAATTTGTCTGTATCTTTATATAGGTCAAGCAACAGAGCAAAATATTAGCGATTTTTTGACATTAATCTTATTAGAAAACCGCCTGTGCCATCATCTGAAAGATGATTCCTGTTATATTTCCAACTCTGAAATTTTTTTCTTTAATTTGTTATAAACATTTTTAAGCAAAAATACGAGATTTTTTAATTTAAAAATAAAACTCTTAATTTTCTGGTTTTTCCGGATTTTCTCCGTTGCTACTTATCCTATCCGAACGTACGACCTCTCATTTTGTTCGTATTTTTATTCTCTACAAATCGTCTATTTGCACCATTAAGATTGATTCATTACTTTCAATTTATAAGCAAAAAACTAAAAAATCGCGTTTTTTTGCTTAAAAATGTTTATAACAAATTAAAGGAAAAAATTTCAGAGTTGGAAATATAACAGGAATCATCTACGGATCGTCTTTCAGATGATGGCACAGGCGGTTTTCTAATAAGATTAATGTCACGACAAATCGCTCTATTGCTTGGCCTAATAGTCTTTGCTTTGATGCAAGTGTCTCTAAAGCTGACAAGAAATCTAATTTTTTACTTGTTTATTTTTTGGTTATTTCAAAAAGTGTTTTTTTAGGCTGTACTACCTGGACGTCTTGAAAAATGTAATTTTGGGTTTTCTACTTCTATGGGCACTTTACATAATGGTAACGACTGTAATGGGAAAACCATCAGTCTCTACAGAATCCACTTTGAATTTGACGATGAAGCCAATTACCTTTGTAAGGAATGAACCTTAGACATAATATACAGGGCTTAGTTTGTGTGAAATTTGCATTGATGTGGGCGGTTCCTGAATTAAACGTATATAAATACTATAATATTGGGAACTGATAGGTTGTAAGCCATATTATACTGTAGTTATACTACAAAAAAAAAGACGTTTATTTTTTAACATTAGGTACTAATAACTTCGACGCATTAAATAATTAAGAGCCTATATACTACGTAATTAATTTAGAAATTGCATGTTGCCAATGTCTGGAATAAAATGAAATTGGACTGGCAGGATATTTGATATACATACAGGGTCCTGCAGCTCACCTCCCGTCTTCTGTAGTTCAGTTATTAATTAAGTTGGGATTTTAATATTGTGCAGACACCCTGTATAAGTCGGATCAATCAATATTGGTTACTGAGACTGTTAGACCTTACTTAATAAGTACCTTGTATAATTTTATTAACGATTAACTATTTGTATTTTTCAATAATTTTTAAAACCAGTGGTGCAAAACTGATTTTTTATAGTTTTTATTTTTTTTCGCTGATATCACCAAACCGATTTCAATAAAATTTTATAGGTATGTAGGTAACCATCAGAGGTACCGAAATATGCAACAAAATATGACATGTAATCTAAAAAACAAAATCATGACGGCACACTTTTTTGGGACACCCTGTATAATCAAAAATATTTTCCTGAAATGCGCCCTAGGTAAATGCTGCAAAATATCAAAATCCTAACTTAATTTATAACTGAGCTAAAGGAGACGGGAGGTGAACTGCAGGGCCCTGTAGAACACTTTTTGTTCTTTTTTACTCAACGCATTGTAATAATAATTATTATTAACAACTATATTGAACACATTATTATAATATTTAAAATTATAGTTTTAAAATACTCTTCCTTAAGATCTTTAAAATATTTTAGTTTTAAATTTGTCTAAAACCAATTAAGGCCCTTTATGAAAAGGGGTTATATGCATTTTTCCTATTGGCAACTCAAATTAAGAACGTGGCGTCCTCTTCAGGTGATTTGCTAACTACTATACTGCCGTGTTATAAGAGTAGTATCTGCATTTTTACCTATCTATCTTTGACAAAATGAAGAAAAACTATTTGTCATTATGCCATTCTGAGTAATTCTATTTCAAAGTGAAAATAATCAAAGTCTATAAATTTTTTTGTATAGAATTCTTCAAATAGATCGGTCACTTTGGCATGATGTGATAACCCCGAAAATCTGAAAATCCGGGGAATGTTTTCGTTTTGTCTTTGTCTTTATTATCGTGCTATTTAGCATCTTTGTCAATTTTGTCGTCAAGTGAATACTATGGCTTTCTTAATTTGAGTCCCCAATTCTCAGCATTTCAGAGACATATTCCCTTTAAATTTTTACGTTTAAAATTAAACGTTTACAATAATTGCACGTTTAACATACATAAGTATTAAAAAATAGTTTAGTAAGTTATTGCTGTTTGTAGTCGTATTTAGTATAAGTTGGGGAATTTATTAAAAACCAGTAATAAAAAAATTGAGTTTTTATCAGTGTCGGTCGTAACAAAAATATTATACATAATATATTACTGGACCGAAAAGTGTTTTGCAGGTCCCCCAAGCTTTCAGGACTCGCCTAGGGCTCGCCTTGGAGTCTACTTGGCTCGACCTGCAAAACACTTCTTTCCGATCTTATAACGTAAGTTACTACTATTGTGTGCTGAATATTATTTTTTATGGCTTTTAATCATTTTACATTTGAATAAAAATTCTGCAAGTTTTAATAATTTTCCTTATAAAAATTTTATTTCTTTTAGGAATAATGTCTTCCTTTTAAATACTCTTTTTACTTCTAAATGCCGCCCCCCGCCATCTTGGTTTTTGTATCATTAAAAATTCATAAATTAAAATAGCTTTATTTCTCTTGTTACTTTAAAAGTTGTTCAAAATAACCACCCCACCATGAACTTCTAGGCAGTAATAAAGTCGACATTTTTGAGAATGGCAGGTGTTACTTCTTGCATGGCAGACGTTAACAATTCTTTCTATTACTGCCAAGAAGTTCCTGGTGGTCATTTTAAACAACTTTTAAAGTAACAAGAGAAATAAAGATATTTAAATTTTCATGATTTTTAATTTTTGAAGGCTTGCCTTTTAAAAACGAATTAAGATACGGACCTCGGATTTACGTTAGAATGTTTCTTTCAAATGAGGTACCACACGGCATAGAATTTCATTTAAAAATTTTGACGTCAACTCCCTAGCGTCGTCTCTCAAGGGGGTTGAGAAAGTTAAATTACTTGAAAAAGTAGATTAATTAACTAATAAGATACACCCAAAATTTCGTGTCTCTATCTTTAATAATAGCAAAGATATTTGCCCATACTAAGACCTGTATATAACAGCTCGAATTTTTGAAAAAAAAAAACAAAAAACTAAATTTTCCTACGACCACCTATGAAAGTGAGAAAAAAAGCACGGTTAACTTGGCGAGAAAGTGCCTTATATCACACGCGTGTTGAAAAGTACTTTACAACACACGTGTTGAAAAGTACTTGTCAACATGACATTTAAATAGAAGGTGCCAATTTCATTTGTTTTGTTTTCAGCACACTTGATAAAAATGTTAGTGTTGAAAGTGAGGGTTTTAAAAGACAGAAATTGAGGTTTTTTTGTAAATATTTTTGTGGTCGTAGGAAAAATATTTTACATTACTCGTGTGAAAGTAATTTTCGCACACTCGTGGGATTATCGCACTCGGCTGTCGCCTCGTGCGACAACATTCCCACTCGTGTGAAAAATGTCACTTTCAACACTTGTTATGTAATATACTATTACACGCGTCCAGTTTGACAATAGATACAAAATTAATACGTTTCCATGGTTACACAGTCAATTTTCATTAGGATCTTGAAGACATCAACAGTCAGATTCTCCAACGCTAGACCGGTACAATTTGACAACCAGTAGTTTTAAATTGACAAGTGTGAGAATAAGACAACTAAGTTTTATACTATGAATTTGTTTCAGAGTTTCTTAGCAGATTTATAAAGAAAAGAGCAATTTTAGTACGTACCGTCCTAAATAATAGAACTGCATTCATTCTAGCAACACGTACCAAGATGAACATCATTTGGAAATCAAGCAAATCGCTGAAATATTAGAATAACTCATACATTTTTTATGAAAACTTATTAACAATGATGGGAAAAAAATCTGAAGTGATCAATTAGAAGGTCTTAGTTTAAACCAGTTCTAAATCTTAAACCTTTTTAGTGAATCTGACTGCAAAACTTTTATCTGTGCATAAAATTAGTCATGCTCTTTTTAAAATTGAACAATCGACGGTAAAATAGTATGCGTACCTCGTAGGAAAATCCTGTAGAAGTTAATATTTTTAAACCAAATTCTGAATCGCACATCCCGTTTAAATCTGTCGCAACTCAAAATTTTAAAATTTTCTGATTATTTTAACACCAAAATCTATTTTGCCTACTCTATCTGTTTACAACACCTTACAGTGAATGTCAACTATTTCTCGCTAAATGCCGCCATCAATTTTATTTACTATTAATTTTAGGACAAACTGATAATATTTTTGAAAATCTTCTAGTAATATATTGACAAAAGAATATATTCGAAAAGATTCTTTGGAATATCTTTAACTAAATACAAATTAAAACCAAACTTTTAGGGCAAGATGATTTTTCTAAAAACAGAAAGAAATCTGAAAGGTTTTCTTCTGCTTCTCCTGTAATTTTTTTTTGAGTTAAGACGGTTTTGAATGGGATGTGGGATGTGCGACGAATGATAAAAAATTCAGCAGAAAAGGTGAAGCCTTTATCTGGTCTTTTGAAAATTCCCTTCAAAAAAATTGTTTGATTTTATTCTCTGTCAATCAGTTTGTTCTCATTATTCGATTAAAACAGTTTTAACAGTTGTAACCTACAGTGCTAAAATGCCAAGAGTTCAAAGACGGTCGATTTATCATCAACTAAGTAATTTTGACAGGGGTCGTATCATTGGGCTACATGAGGCAGGAATTGACTTTCGCGAAATCGGTAGACGGATGCCAAGAAATATTACAATTATTCGTTGTTGGAGAAGCTGGTCAGAAGATGGTAGGCAACATCGCAGAAGAGGCTCTGGAAGAAAGGAGATTAAGACTGATTGCCCTAAGAGATCGGCATAGTACCTCAAGATCGGTAGAAAACATTTTTCTTCGGGAGAGATAGGCCGTAGAACCACAATGCGTTCCATATATCGCCCTATTCGTTCCTTCGGGTTAATTTCATATCGCCCAAGATTAATAGTCCCTCTAACCAACGTCGCCATTATTGAATTTGGACTCTATAGGATAGGATGTGATTTTTTCATTAAAAATTTTATAAATAATTGTTATTTTTGACACATAAACACATGAGAAAATTTGGTTAAAAAATATACACTTTTACTGGGTGATGTGTTTTTCTTTGTCACAGTATTATACACAATATACTATTCTTAACCTCAGGAAAATATCACACTGCTCTTTCATCATAACTCGATTTCATAATTTTAATAGGTACTCAGATCTTAAATAGGGATTTTTCGAAATGATATTTGAAAGGTACCTACTACACGATAACTATTTTGTAAATACATATTTATATCATATAAGGTTAGTATCAATAGAAAAATCTTTAATTATAAACACATTTAAACAAAAACTTTTGGTATTGACGGGAAACAACAAAACATAGCGAAATAATATGTATTTGCTGGAACTATGGTCTGAGAATCTAATCCGGTCAGCGCTGATGAATTGGTATCTTTCTCTGATAGTTGTAATTAAAAAAGGATATCCGATATCAGCTTGGATATCTTCTGCTGATCTGACCACCGTTGCTGTAAAGTTCTCTTAAAATGCACTACGACAAATAAACATACAGTATTGCCACATACAAAAGAAGTTCAGTGAGCTGTTTATATTTTGGTAACTTTTAACTATTTTTACAAATAAATAAATACAAAACTACTCAGTTACTATGAAGGAGAACTACACTTAGGGTGAAAATGGGCAAGTTCTTAAATTAAATCACTCATTTCTTTGATGATATTAAATCATATGTTTTATCCTTGTCAACACGAATATGTCAAAAAGGGACTTTTTTCTCCTACTGACGTTTACTCTCTAAGTCCATAAATGTGTAACTAAAGTCCATCCCTGTAACTGATATAGTTATAGGATATTAGAAGCCAAGAAGAAAAATATCACCCTCTATAAGGCTTCTCGTAATTTTTACGGATTCTTTCAGCAATATCCAAATATACTCAGTTTAAAAGTAGTCGCTCGGCTAACGTTTATGTCCTATTTTGTGATTATCAGAGTTGTTAAAAAGGGAATGTCTGTAAATATGAATATGATGGCTATATTGGATATCATGTACTTTAAGTATATTGTGCTTATACTTATTTTAATTTTTTTGCATTGATATACGACGAACTAACTAACTGTGAATCTGTTCTTCTCAAGGTAGGTGCTTTATTATTATTTTTACAGACATTCACAAGGGGTAGTCTACTTCCACCCCCTTTTAGTAGTAGTTTGTCTATCGTTATTGCTCAGTTATCTTCTGTTATATTAAATAGCAGCTTTAACGTTAATAATGTACGGTAATTTTTTTAAAATTTCTTTTCGATACAATTCATTACAATTTAAAAAGCAGCCATTTGAGCAATGGTAAATGACGCCAGATATTGTCCGCGTTTTTTATTGCACATTGAAAAAACTACCATATAAGTATTGTACTGTGCCAATATGCAAAAATACCACTGAAAGTGCCCCGAACAAACTCTTTTTTCATATGCCAAGAACAGCCGAAATCAGGAGAAAGTAGTGTAAAGTGTATTAAAAATTTTACATAAATCTTATGAAATGTTAGCATGGCCAAATTTAAGAAAGCATATTATTTGGTTTTTATTTATTTTTATAGTATAACAGATCCTAACAAACTTAAGGTTATGATTTACCACTGTCAAGGTATAGCATAATATAAATAAATAGAAACTATTATTTTATTATTTATTATTATTTCGATCTTATTAGCACATAAGTCACATAACATTATCTTCAATATATACCTTTAAAATTTTACTCCTAACTTCTACCGATGTAGGTAAAATCAGAATTTGCAGAAAAATTAGCAGTCATCGTAAATAAATCAACTGTCGGCAAGGAAGAAAATATAATAGATTTTTAGGCAGCAATTTTTTCTGATTGTACCGGGTCATTGACTCACCCGGTACTTGTGGAAATTGTTGAACAGACTTTTTATTCACATGTCAAGTTTCTTTTCGACGAAAGCTCCTAATTTTCAAGAAATATTTAAGAAAATAAATTAACACTCAAATTTACAATACACCAACCATAATAACACTTTTATTTACATGTAATATAACGTCACAACCAATAGTACCGCGTTTTACACCAATTGAAATTGGTTTGGTTTGAAATTGTTCTTTTTTTGATAAAATAAACAAGCCTGTTATTTTTCCAAAATTATTGGTTTTATTTCAAAAGTAAATCCCACTGTACCTATTCGGACACCGTTCAGAATAAACAAACAAAATGATAGAAGCGTATTCATGGGGATATTTGGGGGAGCCCCCTCCCTAAGCTAGGCGCTTAAATTGACTTTTGGCTTGTATCAAGAAATGTCGGCAATTGAGTTTGGGAAAAATTTGTAAAAAAGTTCAACAATTTTGAGTTTTTCTTTTCTCATAGTTGGATATTTTTCCTCCCCCCTTGCTTGATTTCGGTACGCCCCTGCATTGCTATTAAGCAGATCAGGACTGACACCAAAGAGCTGATTACGAACTAGATAGTTATGTTAAGAGTAAACCGATTCACAAAGAATTATTATTAATTAGTAAAACAAGAACGAAAGGAACAAAGTGGACGTATTCGTCTACTTTGCAGAACTTGAATAAAAACTAGGAATGGTTTCTTTCACTGTACCTGAATTTTATAATGTTAATATCAACATCTTCACCAGGGTATGCTATACCTATTATATTATATAAATTTTTAATCAAGAAATAAAAAAAATTTTACAATTCGATTGAATTTAAAAACACTAGACAATGACGTAAGCAATATCCTCGTAGGCGATCAGCGCGATAAGCATATTATGGCCACGTGATCTGCATTATCACGTGGATCAGTATTTGAAAGCCGCATTTTTAAGCACGTGGCAGTTTGACAAATATATGTATATACAGGGATATTGATTATATTTGGACCAATAGAATTTTTTTTTATTTGAAGAGATTTTTTAAATCATTGTTTAAATTAGAAAAATTGTACAGGGATATCCAAATAAAAGTGAACACTGAACAGACCTCATAACTTTTTTATTTTTAAAGATAGGAAAAAATGGTAAATTTGAAAGTTTTGGCGATTTTTATGGATCATTCATATATCTTATCAGCAAAACAATTATTGAGCATCGAAAAAAAAATAGTATAAAACATCGATTTTCTCGCTTATTTTAAATTGGCTGGCATGATTTTTACTATATTTTTGGATTCCAGGAGAAGTTCTAGACATATTTAGTATAACTTATCCTATGCAGTTTTTCAATCGATTTTGAAATATTTCATATTAAAAATTATTTCGCATAACTATACTTTAAACGTAACTATCCAGGTTGCGAACGAAATATCTGCTACCTTTTTAAATTTTCTTCGTAGGTACCTAAGTCAAAGTTAATGTCAAAGTTGACAATAATACTTTAGTCGCCGTGAATTTATAATTTTATTTTGATGCAAAATGAGTTATTCTATTAAACATTAAATGTTGATTTTTATTAGTTATTAATATTTGAAAGCAATAACTAGTGATTATAAACAATAACCAATGAATTATAACATAAATATATAATTCTTCACACTTTTCATCCATTCTTCTCTGTCTCTGAACTGTGTTTATAATACTTTCAGCATCATTTTCGTTCAGATTTCTTACTTCATTTCTCACCTTCCTTTGAATTTCTTCAATATTTTCATTATGATTGCTGTATACGACATTTTTCAAATGACTCCAAAGAAATGCATCTAAAGGTGTGAGGCCTGGGCTATTTGCAGGCCAATGTAACGTTCCATATCTACCGATCCATTCGTTATACTGATGGTTTAAAAAATTGCGAACCTCAATAATTGTATTAAGGGGAGGCGTTCCGTCCTGTTGCCATATAATATGTCGACGTTCTGCAAGCAGCAATTCCTCGAGAATATATTTGATTTCATCTTCTAAAAAATTAAGATAGCGCGAGCCAGTTAATGCTCCACCAAAAAACAATGGTCCTAGAATTTTATTTTGTAATATCCTACACCAAACATTGATTGAATTACGCCCCTGAAAAGCAATATCTTCGACGGTAAGGGGATTTTCATCCGACCAAACATGAACATTTCGTCTATTAAACATTCCCACAGTTGAGAAAGTTGCTTCATCTGTCCAATCGATAGTATGAAATAAATTAGGTTTTTGCCGCATTCTTTCGTTAATATTTGTGACAAAAGTATATCTTCTTTCTTTTTGCTCGGCACTAAGCTTTTGAACTGGCATAATTTTATATGGTCTATATATACTTAAAATACTTTAACGTTCTTTGAACTGTTCCATAAGTCAACATTTTATCTCTTCTTCCATATCTGAGGTACCGCACACAATCGGTGATTGATTTTTTTTGGATTCTCTTGGAAAAATAATAAAATCGCTAGGTCCCTTTCTTCATTTCTTTCTTTTCTTCTTTTTCCATTGGCCAGAATTCCCCTTTCTTTTAGTCTTCTATTTGTTTTTATTATGGTGTTTAATGATGGCGTTCTTTGTCTCTCTTCAATACTTTCTTCATATTGTCTTTGAGCAGCTCTAACATTATTGTTATTTTTTAAATATATTTTTAACATTTTGTATGTTTCATTAATAGAATAATTCATTTTGCATAATAATAAAATTATAAATTTACGGTGACTAAAGTATTATTGTCAACCTTGACATTAACTTTGAGTTACCTACGAAGAAAATTGAAAAAGGTAGCAGGTATTTCGTTCGCAACCTAGATAGTTACGTTTAAAGTATATTAATGCGAAATAATTTTTAATCTGAAATATTTCAAAAGCGATTGAAAAAGTGCATATGTTAAACAAAATATGTTCAGAACTTCTCCTAGAATCCTAAAATATGATAAAAATCATACCATTCAATATAAAATAAGCGAGAAAATCGATGTTTTATACTATATTTTTTTCGATGCTCAATTGTTTTGCTGATAAGATATATCCATCAAAATCCCCAAAACTATCATATTTTACATTTTTCCCATCTTTAAAAATAAAAGGCTATGAGGCCTGTTCACTTTTATTTTGATATCCCTTTACAATATCCACAAGGAAACGTAAGGGAAAAACAATTAGACATTAAATAAGCGACTTTTGAACTAACCCGCTATATTTTTTTTTTTGTTTTTCTAATTCTACTCGCTTAGAGCTCTATTTTGTATTAAGTTACCCGCACCGATGTTCGACTGTTTTCCTATAATTTTAAAAAAATAAAACGAAATATTCCATACCCTTCATGCATGAGTCGCAAGTCGAATAGGGTGTCTATGGAAACATCGACAATCTTTAGTTAAGTGACAGGTGGTCTAACCAGGTGCTTCTGTCATTCAAAGAAAGACAGTTTATTATTATGTAGTTTATTTATTTTGTGCTACAGTCAGCAAGAAATGGTTAATATACTTACAACATAATATACAAATTACAATAAAAAGAAAACGGAAACGAGGACATTATATGAAAGACTGTATGAAAACGGGCAAGTTCCAAGCCTAAACACCTTTGTAAGGACCTACAGGATTTCTACCAATACTATTTTTTACAAAAAAAGCTGATAATCATTCACTAGTGCGATCACGATGTGCGATCATCGCACAAGTGTATGATTGGTTTAAATCAACAACTAAAACTTGTCATTTTAGTGTTCGAATGTCTGTTTTGACAGATGAATGAAATTCTCCTCTATAATCATTCTAAAGTATTTAGCCAGACTGCACATAACTTATTAAAATACCTCTGTACCAGCATATAGGTTAAATTAAATTAATAGCTTGAAAACAACTGCACACGCACACACCAATTCAGATTTCCATTATCTGAATCTTTTCGTATCACTCTATGTAAGTTGGTCCACTGTATTTGCACCCTCCTACGTTTTCCAGGGGATGCTGGACGGAGAAAAATCGATATCCAGGACCTAGCGGAAAATCAGTGTCCCGGTAAAGTTCCTGCAGGATACCGGGAAGCTGTGTGTTGTTATGTAGACGAGCAATGCGTATAAAGAGTGAATAGAATCAGTTTTCATTCACTTCTTGTGCGAGTAATATGGATACGTTCTGACAAATTGGTGTGCGTACTAACCGCTCAGGTAAAGTACATTATTGTTAGAAGAATTAACAATAGTATATTATTCGGACGGAATTAAATTGGGCGCGAAGACACTAAAGAAAATTTATTCAAAATGGGTTCAGGGAGCTAGGGACTCTTTTAAAGCAATAGTTTAACTGGGCGCAAAACACACTGTCGAAAGAAAGAAATGAAATAGTTTTAAAATTTTATTTTTTTATTTTACTACTAAGTATATAACTTATAACACAGATAAATATGTGTACGTTTAATGTAATGTATTTTACTAACAAACCTTAGCGAAGCTGTGCTCCGGCCCAATAGGTACATCTGTACGATTAAATGCCCCTTTTGTGAAAACAGGTGAGATGTTTTTGCGCTCAGTTGACTCCCGCCGTATTATTCACGAACATTAATGACAATAATTATTTACCAGGATAAAATTTGTGACACGTAAAACATCCGAGTAAATATCAGTTAT
The DNA here is from genome assembly GCA_963971165.1 of Philopedon plagiatum. Taxonomy (NCBI): domain Eukaryota; kingdom Metazoa; phylum Arthropoda; class Insecta; order Coleoptera; family Curculionidae; genus Philopedon; species Philopedon plagiatum. The sequence continues at coordinate 94,504,257 of OZ020193.1, forward strand.
TACCGCGAGTAAAATACTATACTTTTTCTACGACTGTTTTATTAGAAAGTCTGAAAATTAAATTTTAAAAATTATACCTACCGCCTGTTCGTGAATTTACTTGCTAAATTGAAACCATCTTTATTATCAGTTTTTGGGAAAAAATTTACTCTTCATAAAAAGTTTTGCTTCCAAAAATATTAGGATTGGTATTTCTTTTTAATATTGTACAGTGTCTCAAAAAACGATAAGCTTAAATTTTGAATGGAAAAAAACTTTATACCAGTACTTATCCGGGCAAATTGAAGAGAGACAAAAGCGCATTAAATTGTCAACTAATTTGTAGTATACAGGGCAATGATAAAGTATTATTTGAATAGTTACTTAAAACTTTTGAAATAAAGTATTGATGGATAAATTGCAGTATTTATTATTAAGCCGAAAATGTATTATTTTGCGGGTTAATTTAGTAATTACTAAATTACACAGTAAATACCAAGAAGAAATAAAAGATTACATTTTAATTTCATGTTCATCATAGGCCTAATAATTTATTTCTAAAACTGACGGCACTTGCTAGTTGATATCTTCGAAGCTCGGCATATTTCTGAATTATGCGTCTTCTGAGGTCTTCTTTGTCTCGACCTCGAGGCCGCCTTTTATATACTCTCTCTTTGAGGACACTCCATAACAAATAATCCAGTGGGGTGAGATCCAGGGATCTGGCCGGCCAATGACAAAAACGCAAATCTTGATTCGTACCTCTTCCTATTACCTATTAGCAAAATTTCTATTTACCCAATATCTAACTTGCACCGCAAAATGTTCGAAAGTCCCATCTAGCTGAAACAATAAATTTTGTCTAACGGCCAAAGGTAGGTACGTCGTCCAACTTATCACTAAAATCATTTTCTAGAAAATTTAGAAACACCTTGCCGTTTATATTTTCATTAAACAATATTGGACTTAACAATCGGTCGCCGAGTATACCACATCACTCATTTATTTTTTCAGAATATTGGCTTCGGCTCTGTAGAACCCAGTGGTGATTATCCACTGACCAATACCGGGAGTTATTGGTCAGTTTTTGCATATTTTGTTCATAAATCAAAAAGTATTCGGCTTAAAATAAAAAATAATGGTTTTGGAATGTGTAAACAAAGCCCTTTCCAACGATATCCCTAATAAAATTACAAACTTCGAACCCCCATTTCATTCCCTTAGGGGTTGATGTCTAAAAATTTATAAAACATGTGTTTATTTTTTAGAGTACTTTCACGTAATTTCAAAGTAATAGAACCGTATAACAAATTTACTCCATTATAAGCTTTGGACCTCCATTTCACCCCCTTAGGGGTTGATTTGTTAAAAACTGTAAAACACGTGTTTAAACATTTATTTTTTACAGTACTTCTATGAAATTAATAGGCCCACCTAATATTTTTTCTCCATACGCTTCTTCATAAGTTTGAACCGCTGTTTCACCCCCTTAGGGGTTGAATTTTGAAAACCCCTTTTTTATTGCATGACTACGCTATATAAAACATCTCTGTGCAAAATTTCAAGTATCTAGACCCAGCGGTGTGGGCTGTGCGTTGATACGTCAGTCAATCAGTTTCTTCTTGGACATAGAGAATGACATTTCACGCAATAGTTTTATATAAAAGACGTAAGTTTTTTTTCCAACTATTTTAGATATGAAGGTATCTATACTCTTAAAACAAATCGATAATTTTTAAGACAATAGAAGATTCAAGAAAATTCGTAGCAACTATATACTAAATAGATTAAACTTATCCTTGGACTAGTCATAATTGCTAGAATTTCTGGAGATTCTGGAATCAAATTCTCAGGGTAGTAATAATTTATTTTTAATTTGTATGTATATCTGCTTTTTCTGTCATGCCAATTTTCATATATTTACTTTATTTCCTTTTGTGCCTAGCCCCCTCCGAAGGCACGCCACTGATAAGAAATGACTTCGTACGCTTAAAAATATACTTTAAAATGAACTTGTCTAATTAATGATAACATGTAAAACTCTTTTAATTACTACAAAAATTAAACATTTAATTTGCCTTTAATAGCGTAAAAAACACATCATTTGCATTTACCAAATGCTTTACCAATGCCTACATTATGTTAATACATACGTATTAGTGAATCAGCTTTTCTAGTCCACAAAAACCATACGTTTATTTTTTGTTGGTTTCGTTTATTTTGTGTATTAGTTTATATAATTCTCTAGACAAATAGACAATAAAATATTTTGTACTACTGTAAGTAAAAGTGTTTATTAACAATAATAGGTGAAGAGTCCTGTAAAAGCGAAATTATAAATTACATTGCTTTTTCCTACAAAGAGAGCTAAAAGGGACACACCGCTAGGGTTGCTGGTGGTTGTTGTTGTACTATAATATTGTACAATATTTTGGCTTGATGTACTATACAGGGTGAGTCCTTTAAAGCATTACAAGGGACATTTCAAACGGTTTAAAATATTTTCATGACATTTTGATGAGTTTATTTTTAATGATGATGATTAGATTATTTTTGACCTTTACCTCCTCTCTCTATTTTGGGGGTTGGGGTAACTAACTAAATCTATGTAAAGAACTACGTATGAGTAATTTTTTTTTGATTTGCTCTTTTGGTTACGGAATTATAATTTATTAGGTTATAAAATGCAAAAATTATTTACCATTTAATTTTAGGGCAGCATTTTCCACGTGGCGTCCATGTTGGTAAACTTAAATTCATTTTAGTAGAATTTTCTGCTTTATTTCTCTTTTGTATGAATATTGTGACAATATTAACCGTAGATTCATATTCCATAGGTATTTTTTAGCGTAGTAATAAGAGTTTCAAGATATTTTATGATTTATTTTTAGTCTACTGCATTAATTTCAAGGCCCCCCGCAAGCCTTGGGCTCCTAGACTATAGCTTACTCAGCCTAAAGGATAATCCGGTCCTGCTTCGGAATAAAGTCACTATACACGTTGAAGTTTTAAAAACGTCAGATTTGAAAGCTTTTAGCCGAACTACAAAATCACTAAAATAGGGAAGGCCTCCACGGACTACCTATCCCAGTGGGGAGCCACCGATGGCGACGTAAGCTGTCCCGGGACAACTTCCATCAGGACCGCGCGCGAAGCTCCTCGCCCGCCGACCACCAGGAAAGGAATAAACGTAACTTGTTTAAAATGGACGGCTTCGTAACCGATAAGCAATACAAAAAATGGTGTTCGAGCCTAGCAAAAAAAAAAAACGATACCGAACTTGGATTTAAAAAAACGAATTACGTCTGCTGCGATGTGTTTTGAAGGAATTTTGGATTTTGATACCAGAGGCTTGCGAACTTATTTTGTGATGGTGGATAATAATAATTTTTTTTTAAATTATTTCTATTATTGTTACCCTTCTAACTTGTGGGAATAATAAATTTTAATGAATTCAGCGATTCGTACATAAATATAAACATTTGTTTTCTTGTTACCCAAACCTGCTAAATAGGCTTAAGGATCTTGGCTAAAAGCTTTTGGAGCTTTAGGACGTTAGAAAAACCATGTCAAAATGAAATTGGGTTGGTCAATGTGGACGCCACGTGGATTGAGAAGTTATTCGAAGTGTCCCCTTTCAACTTCCAAACACTGTCTCGATATTTTTCTAAATGAATTTCATACCCGCTGTAACATTTCAGGTGTCACTAATAAGCAGGCAAAGCGGATTCGGTCTTCCTTATCACCTAAAGTTGTAGGTGCAGTCTCCATCACTTTGTCCTTTATAAAACCCCACAAGAAAAGTCAAGGGGGTCAAATCCGGGGAGCTAGCAGGCTAGTTGACCAGACCAGCTCGTCCAATCCACCTGCTTTCAAATACGCAATTCAAATGATTACGGGCCTGTATTGCATGGGGTGGAGATCCGTCCTGGATGAATGATCCTAACATGAAACCACATGTTAGGATTTATGTTCTGGTTTAATAATTGGGGTAATTGGTTTGTGAAAAAATCTGTGTACATTTGTTCATTTAAATGTCCTTCAAAGAAATGCGGACCAATAACTCCCCAATATCCCCGATTATACCACAACAGATCAGTGATGTTGATTTGGCAGAGTTCTCATCCAGTGGGGATTTTCCGTCGTCCAGTAGTGCACCTTGTGTCTATTTACCTAAAAAAATAACCAAGCAGAAAAAAATTAAATTTCTAAGAATAAGGAATAACTTAAAATCCGACCTGCGCACAATTATTGCGAAAAGTAGCTTCATCAGAGAAAATAACATTCATTAGGAACCTGTTATTTCCTTGTATTTGTCTTGTGACCCTATTGCAAAATATAACGCGATTTCCAAAAAAAAAAATTCAACTTTTTTTCGCAAATTATAAAATGTTTTTTTCTTTACCAAAACATTCCCAGGGGCCTCACTATTAAAACCTCTAAATTTGGTACGGGTCCTGTAAGTAGGAACAGAGATATACAACTTTGAAATTTCATAAGCCGGCACCTGTTAGTTGCCAGTGTTCTAAGTAAAAATATAGTGTTTCTAACGTTACTTTTTGGTGTTTTTATTACCACAGGGATTAAAAATCATTTTAGAGGAATTTAAAGCATTTTTAATCCTTCAGGGATTAAAAGTGGCACACTTTAGTCCCTACAAATGGCGACTAAAATACCCTTTTTTTAGCTATGGGGTGCAAAAAAAAATTAAAATTGGTGACTAGTGGCTATCTTACCTTACATATTTGAAATTAGAAAATTAAAAAATGACCACCTTAAATTGCATATTTAAAAATGTATGATTAGATAATAGTTTTTGCCTTGTGGATATTGCAAAAATTTTATTGAAAAATTCCTTTTCCATTGAAAGTTGTGGCTGATTTTTAATCCTCATTGTATAAAACCATAGTACATGCCTTTTTATTTTTAGGCCAGGCGCACCAATAATTCTATCTAAATGTGTTTCTGACAGTAAATGTTTGGCCCACTAGGCGGCCCAACACTTTTTTCCTTATAGAACATTAATATGGTAGATGTAAGCCTTTGCAAGGGCGCTCTTTATTGTTGGTTATGGAATTTATCAATTTTTGGAGGTAAGTTGCATTAAGGTTTCTGTTCTGTTCGAGGATTCCTATGGCCTCTTGCCTGTCCGGCATCCAGCCAACATTATTCAGCATTAAGGTTTCGAATTATATTATGTATCTGTACTCTAATGAAGCAGAGTAATGGATCTTGACCTTTAGTACCAATGGCGTAACAATTTTTAGTTTTATTCTTGAAAATTATTTTAAAAGTATATTATGCCAGTATATATTCCGTGAAACGGAACACTTATGGAATTACTTCGGTATCCGTCCGTCCGTCAGTCCGTCCGTCCGTCCGTCTGTCTCTGAAACTATTCGACGTAACATTGTCAAAGCTTATTGAAGCACGAATTCAACGATATATATGGTGTATTTTTTTAATGAATTTTTTTAAACATTTTTCGGGAACAACGATTAAAAATTGCTGTTCCCCACCCTTATCACCAGAAGGATCGCTCAGAAAAATCTGAAAAAATCATGAACATTAAAAATTAGGGGTAGATTGAACTAAAATTATCAGGATTGAAAAATTCTTGCGCGGACAGTTGTTATAAACAATGTAATTGTTTATGTCCTTATAACCGTTCGTTTTAGAGGAAAAGAAAAACTTCTGAACATTCTGCGGTAGCAGGTGACTTTTACGACCGTTTGGTAACCTGTTCCCACCGCAAAGCATTTCGATATCTTGACCATAGGCTAACAAAGTATATAGAATAGAAACTGAATACCACATCTCTTTCTAAACTGTTGCTGGGCGCCATCCTTGGTCTGTACGCCCAAGCTTGCTTTAATGATCGATCGCATCAAACTTAAAAAACAAAGCCATCATTATTATTGGGAACACATTTTTGAAAACATGCTTTACCATTAGAGTAAACGGCGCTTTTTATTGAAATATACAGTGTGTCCACGGATGGAGTTGACAAGAGGAAATAAATCTCATTATTAATTTTACGACCAAAAGCAATTCTTTATAAAAAAATCTGCTTGTCGAAAAAATAGTATACCATATAAAAATCTGGGATCAAATGTACAGTGTGTTAATAAATTAAGAATGAAACAGCTTTAGGAGAGAAGTTGCATTATTTTATTTTTTTAAATAAATTTAGTTAGATGATTGTGGAAAATACATATAGATACTTAAATTATTACTGCTCTTTTGTTCGTAAACTTGCGAGAAATCATAAAAAAAAATTCATACTACAAAATTTAGTTTTCTTAGTTTTACACTTGTCAATTTAAATCCTTGATTTTCAAAAGTTAAATAACTTGCTATTTTAAATCTCCTTTCACGCTATTAAACTGTATGGAAAACAACAACGATGCGTAGCGCAAATCAAACGGCAAACCAAATGGCGATTCTTCGGTTTTTCCTCTTCTCCAAAAAGTTAAAAATCACCCTTTTGACACTTAATGATTAATATTGAAAATATTGATACGGCAGAGTACAATTTCATTGTAGGTAGCGATAGGCGAGCTTCACGGTCAGCGCCCCCCGCCACTCCTAAGCTAACAGTTTTGCGCGGGAACGGCAAACATGTCGAAGTCGATGTATTGACACGGTGCCGGTGCAGCCGCGAGTCGCGACCCATCGCGGTAGTTATAATTCGGGCGCCTATGGTCTGGCACTTTGATTTACGAACCCTTTTACCCCCACCCCCCCCCCCCCCCCAAGATTGTAATAATATATTTTTTCATATTTTTCAGGTTATTTATTTTTCGTTATTTTACTTCCTCTTGTACTAAACGCTCCCAAACTGTACCGAAAAATCATAGATTTGGTTGTTAATTTTTGGCAATTTTATGTTACGGTAAGTTATTTATTTGTAATTACTTAGGATTACCATATATAACAATATTTACAATATACTACCAAAATGTCTAATAAGCACAAAATAATCAAAATAATGGCAAAATGCTGTCTGAAAACACAAAAAAACCAACAACAACATTCCTAAAAACAAACTTTGATTTCACCCGTCATAAATCAAAATCGGACGGGACGGTTCTGTAAAAAGCAAACTAACGTGGAATAGACAGATGGGTTTAAGACTGCCGTAAAGAGATATGCCGGTGCAAAAGCGTAAGAAAAGGATACCCATCTATACCGCATTCTATATGAGATGCTGCACATATTTCGCCTGTTGACGCTTTTCTGGCTGCAAGGATTAGATGAGGAATATGTATCTTCGTCGGGTACATGTAAATTTATATATCTATCTCTTATCTATTCAGCCATTGTCTGGGTCCGCGAGTTTTAAATCATAAGTTTTCAAATATTTTGATATGTCTCAATGGCCGCCATTAAACTCTCAACTGATATTGAGTATAGTTCGCGTGGGATATAATATAGTTCACTCATATTATCACTGATGGCGCTGAAGTATTTTAACATCGCGGTAGATAGATACCTGTCGATGTCGCCGGTTGCTTATCAGTATTGCAAACTCGAGGGATAAATCTTGATATGATTGATTTTCGAGGCTCATAAGGGATGAAGGGATATTTAGGGTGTTTGGAGGGAATTTTGATATTAAAGTAAAATAGTTAAAAAACTAGATTACAACCTTCCATTTTTTTGATCAAAATTATGAAAAAATACACTCCTATTTCGAATAACGCCTTATAATCTATTGTAGATTCTCTTAAAACTATGCGGATGTACCATCCAAGTTACTGGGGATGCAATTAACAGTGAAGAAACTTCTATAATCATTTCTAACCATCGTACTCGAGTGGACTGGAATTTTTTGTGGCCTGCTATGTACCATGCCGTTCAAGGGAAAAATAAAAAGTTTTATTCTACAAAATTTGTTCTGAAGGATTCTATAAAAAATATTCCTGGACCAGGTAAGATGACTCCATTTTAAAAACTAGCAGGTCTATTGTATTGTATTGTATTGTACATTACGTTGCCTCTTGGTGTTTTAGCGCAGTGACTCTGAATAGACGGAGATACTACACAGCGGAAGCGATTCTCTAAATTTGAATTTCATAATTCTAATACTCTTACCTCTTATATTAGGCAGTGGCGGCTCGTGAATTGTTAATCAAATTTATAGAGGGAATATTATTTAAAGATTCACCCTATCAACCTTTCTTTTCTGTCCAACCAAAAAAGTGTTTTTTTATTTATAATAATATTAAGTATAGGTATTGAAATTTCTGCTTAAGTAGGTAAATATTTATAATGCGGCAACCAGGCGCTGCACGTCCATGAGGTCATTTACTCAATGACCTACCTACATTTATTTTCAATGATCCTCCTAATAATTGATTTCTTAAAACTAAAAAAAAAAAACAATTATCTTTTCTTTCAAAAAAGTACCAGTTTCTTTCGAAAACTCCCCAATAAAGAAACTAGACTAGCTTGCTCCAGCCGTACCTATTTTAAATTGACCTCATAGGTTTATATGGACTTTATAAATGCATTAAAACTAAAAGAGAAACAAACATAGGCGCTTTAGGAAGTTTAAAAGACTCCAAATTTGTCGACCTCCCACCAATAAAATCGCTTTCGGCGCGCGCGTGGTCGTCGACGCTGCCGGTTCTCGGATTGTCTCGGGCCTCTTCTCGGGCCAATACCATTGCAAAATATTTGGGTTAGACAAAAAAAAAACTAATTAGGTACCTAAATACGCATCGTGTTTGTATAAACTTTTCTTTACATTTCATTACGTCGCGCCGGCACTTATTTAATAAAGAGCTATTTCGGCTTTCCTAATTTTGTTGTGTAATACTAATATGTTTTTGGATATTATTTGATATTTGTGTTGTGCTCTTTGTGTAGTAGTGTAGTACTACTACTTGAGTACTCGTCTTAACAATGGCTTTAACAGTGCAAGAAAATGTTTGCATGTAATTTTAAAAAAGTCACGGCAAAAATGCAATTTTAGTATTTTATGTTTCTTTTTGCAGTGTTTATTTGTAGGTAAATAGTTTCTTGGCAGAATTAGGCACATTATTAAAAAATCGTCCTTAATTAAAAATGTGTATTTTGCTTGTTACGTTGATATCACTAGCTGCCCACAAAATTTGTCCCACCTGTAAAAAGGTAAAAAAACGCACGGGCCGCGCCTGTATTTTAGAAAATAGACCTGTTCCATTTGAAGAAAAAGTTGCAATCAAAAAGTTGGGTCGTCCAACACCCGATTTAGAAATAAAATCAACGGTGTTCATGAAGTTTTGAAAAAAAAAAATAGTGCAAGCTAGCATTCGGCGCTTTTCACTCCTCACCTTTAACCCTCCTCTCCCTCCCACCTCCACCCCTCAAAATAGAGAAAGTGGGCAAATGTCAAAATCATGTTTGAATGTGTCTCTATCTCCCTATTAACTCACTTAAATTTCATGCAAATATCTTAAGCCGTTCTCGAGATATCGCCTTGCTACACTTTAAAAAACTCACCCTATATGAAGTCGGAATACTTGGTTGCCTGATCTCGTAGTATAATTATCATAGGTTAGGGTCGGCGCGCCGACCTGTGGCAACGCCAAACTGGTCCAATTTAAATCTGTTGCGGCAAACTACAAGCTGCCGTTTAACTGCCGAACTTACCCGATTTTTTAGTGAGATGGATGTTATCCGAACTACTATTTTAATTATTTTTTAGGTTGGGTTATGCAACTAGCATTCTACGTTTTTATAACTAGAAGTTGGGAGAAAGATCAACTAATCTTTAAAAACTACATTGATTATGTCGCGGATATGGCTTATAAACATGTTATGATTTTGTTTCCAGAAGGCACAGACTTAACTTCTGATACACGGTATAGTAGTGATAGATATGCTGCGTCCAATGGATTTCCGGTATGTAAACACAGAATTAGGCTTGTTTATAAGCGCCTCATAATTTCATGGGGGGTGCATTTTAATAATAATTACTTACAAGTAAGGATACTAAACAAAAAATAATTGTTTACAGTAATTATTCAAATAATTTAGCTGAAACAAGATTGCACTATTACCTATAGTATTTATGTGATAAATGTTAATTATTATTAAGTTTAAAAATTTATATTCTACACTGTCCGCACGAGAAGGTGGTAGAGGAATTCTTCCTCGACCGAGGTGGTACCACCCCACGCATCCTCTTAAAGGGCTGGTGAAGTCCCTAGGGATGTTTCCAGCTCTGGATGTGTGACTCGATTCCCCAGTACACCCACGGTACATAGTACTTAGACTTCGATCTTCGTGGGCTGTCAGAAGATAAAAAAAAATAATTTTTAAGCTTGATAAATTATTTTCATGTGCGCCGACTTTAATGATTCATTAAAAAATATTTAGATAAAATTGGTCAACTTTATAACTTGTTTTTGAATTGAATTGTTTTAAAATAATGTTTCAGTTATTTTTTTAATGGCGTTTTCATTACGAGATCGTAAGTTTAAAATGGCATGTTTTTAGGCTCGCGCGTCGCGCCGGAACATCTGAGGCGATTCGCCCCATATGCGGTTTTTCTTTCTCAATTCCAAAACAAATTAGGAAGTGAAACAAATTATCCTGCCTAAAGAATAATTAAATTTAAAAAGAAATAGTTTTAAAACATATTTTTTTAAATTTTAACGTACCTAAGTGGGCGTCATCTAATTTACTAAAGTCAAGTCAATATGTCTCGCAATCCATTCCATGACTCTATATTGAACGAGAAAATTGTTCAAGAAATTTAAAAAAAACCGCCATATTTTACAGGTTCAAGCTTGCAACATTTTATGAATCAAACCTGAACAGATCTGAAAACTAGAATGTAATCAATATGTTGTTTTTTTTCAGAAATACAAGCACGTCCTACATCCTCGAACGACAGGTTTTACATACCTCATTGATGAAATGAAGAAAAGACAGTGCATAGATGCAGTTTATGACCTAACACTTGTATATCCAGATGACTGTCCACAAAACGAAAAAGAATTATTTTTCCAGGGAAAGTTTCCAAAAAAAGTTATGGCTCATTTAGTACGGTTAGTATAAAAAGAATTTACGGTGTAAATGCTTTAGCAGTACAGCGTGGCATTTATAGTTGTATATTACAATATTATTATTTATCAAAAAGAAAATTTATTTCTTCTTCACTTCATCGACTGCATCATTATTGTCTTGAAATAAATTGCATTGTTTGTGGCCTATTTAAAATGGAAGCATATATCTATAATTTATTTCGTCTGTCAAAGTTATGCAGAGTTTGTCAAAAGAATAACACATAGCTAATATCTCCTTCTAAAATTCTCGGAAAAACGCTCATACACGGTAATTTATTTAAATTTTTCCCACTTTTTTACAATATGCTTTGGCTTGATGAGTTTACTTTTAGACAGACAGTGCCACCTGGATATGTTTCTCTTAAAAAGCAACATATTCTTTGTGAATACTCATTGAGAAGGGTAGGAAAATCTTAAATTAATGGTCATGGCAAATGTTATGTAACCTACCGATATGCACTTCTATTGTTTTCTTACCTCGATGACTCAAGCTTGCTTAAAACTAAAATAGCTTGAACCAATAACTACAAATAAAACTGTTCCACCTACTGTCATGATTTTAGTAACAAACCAGAAGCATCTATTTTCAGATATCCAGTCGCATCTCTTCCAGATACTAAAGAAGGCCTTAAAGAGTACTTAGAACAGCGCTGGTTGGAAAAAGAAAAAACCATCGAGGAATTCCGAAGAACAGGCAGATTTCTTCACGGTAAAATTTTGAATCAATCCCTACCACTAACAATAAGTTATTGGACACTAGTATTTTGGTTAATAGTACCACTCTTTGAGTTTTATCTCTTGAATAGCGATTGGATGCTTTTTCGTTTCGTTATATTGCATACGATACTTTTAGTCTCGCTTCAGTGGATGCCTATTGGGGCTCAGAGTTTCGATATGCTTTTCTTCAATTGTAAGAACGCTATTTTTCGACAGAAAAGTGCACCAGGTTAAGGGTTTGTTCGCATTATTAGGGATCGGAGAAATATTATTATTTATTATATAATAATTGTTGTGGATATACTCTTTTCCACACTATCTGCATTTGTTTTATTATATAATTTGAAAAATAACTCTTATTAAGGTAGGGTATTTATTTAATTTTTGGAATGTGCTAATAGAGTAAGATATGAGGTAATTACGTTACCCTCAGGTATAAACTAATTTAATCTATTTTAATAATCACAAAATTGTAGTAAGTATAGAACTTTAGCGGATCTTAATGTAAAAACGTCTTTGCAGCAAGTACTGGACCAATTATTGTGTTGAATAAGTATTGGTACATAGAGCATTTTGATACTGAAGACTAGAATAGACTGATCTGAATATGGATAATATCTGTCACTCATTATGTCTATTGTAATCTCTAGTGCATGTACTTGTTTTGTGTTACATTACTTATGCAGCTGCAGACTTGAGCTTTGACAGATTTCCGATTTAGAGTTGAATTTTTTTTATAAGAAATTTAAAGGTACTATTATTATAGAAATTTTTGCAAATAATTCTATAACCAAATTTATATCGATTTTTTCTGATCATTTTCTGAAAAAATATTGCTTTAATGCACTGGACACATAAGCTTTTATTAATACGGTAAAGATTTTTGCACATTAGAAACACGAAATCGATAATGGGACTCATCTTTATTAGGTAGGCACTATTATAATGACATATATACTTGAAAGATATTTATTTTATCTTAGAATTTAGAATAACATATACTATTTCATTAACCAACAATTAATATGCTTATGCTTAAGGTAAAAAAATATGTATCTTGTTGTTTAGGTAAGGTACGCTTTATAGGGTCGACAAAAAACAAAATCTTTTAAATTGATAGTGACAAAGGTTTGCTAAGAGGACGCTGCTAACACAATCCACGTCTAACCAAAATTAGAGCCTTAACATCTTTCTTTGCAAATACTATAAATTGAAAAAAATTACTGCCAATAAAATACAGGGTGTCAAGAATTTATCAGCCGACAGCTTTTAACATGCGCACTGTGTATTAAAATGCATGAACTAGATATTCCATACGCACTATTTATGGTTTGTAATGTGTTTTAAGATAATGTCAAGAAAATCAAAATAGGTATAAAAATAGTTTAAAGAACTAGATTTAATTAAAAATAATACACCAGTACTAAAGACGGACCTACAAGTAGAAAATATGTGACTGAAGTGTTTCTGTAGATTGATTGACATTGAGGTCACACATTTAAGATAAAGTTTAATTATGGGTAATTGGTATTTTGCTGTGTATTGGTAAAACATTTGTCAAGCAGAGTGGGACTTCTGTCGAGCAAACAAACGGCTAGACAGGAGATCACTCATCAAGTACCTGCAAAAATGTTGAACTGATGCAACGGGCATTTCAACGGCGATCTAAAACTGCTAAAGCATAAGGAGTAGGATAAGCATCCCTCTTTGTCATTTGGTTAAGTTATCTGTAATCCATACAAAATCCGTAATAGATTACCGTTTCAGAAATGCGCGTAGTTGTACCGTGCTTTTTCTATTTGGACGTAGCCCATACAGGGTGTTTACCACATCCCTTTCTTGTGTAACAGGAACATAGGTTACCGTCATTTTAACTATGTATGCAAGAGGCTATAGCTATCAGGCCGAGGAGAGCGTCTCTAGAGAATTGATGTAATGATCAACTCTGAGGGAACCTAAGAAGATTCAGAGTGAGATAAGGATCTTTCTTGGTTATGTGGTTAAGTTTTCTGTAATCTATACAAAAAACCATTAATAGAGGAACACTATTCTAATACATGTAGAAAATATGTGACTAAAATGTTTTTGTAGATATCATTGATGTCACGTATTTAAGATAAAAGTAAATCAAGGTAGCTGTCATTTTTACTCTGTACTGTTAAGACATTTTTATTGGAATTGGAATTGTATTGGATATGTTTTGTCCAACTGAGTGAGGTTCTGTCTGGCACAAAGGGCTAGACATTGTTGACGACCCACTAAAAAGTACTTGCAATTTTGTTAAACTAATTCAACGGGCGACCTAAAATTGCTAAAAATGTAGGGAGTTGGATAAGCATCTTTTTTGGTCATTTGGCTGTGTTTATCTTAAATCTATATAAAATGGAAAAGCGGTGTCAAGCAGAATGAGGCTTCTGTTAAGCAAACAAAATGCTAGACATGTAGTACCTGCAAAAATGTTAAATTGATGACATTAGATCTAAGGCGATCTAAAATTGCCAAAATATAAGAAGTAGGATCAGCATCTTTTCTGATCAGTTGGCTAAGTAATCTAAAATCTGTGCAAAATCTCGAAAAGATCTAGGGATAAATTTCGAAGTGCGCGTTATACCATTATTTTTTTATTATTACCGATCCAATACAGTCGAATTGCTTATTGTTTACCGCATTCCTTTTATGAAATAGAAAGGTAAACTACTGTCATTCTTATTGTGTATTCGAAAGGAAAGATCTAGCAGAGCAAGGAGAGCGTCTTTAGAGAACTGATATAATGGTCGTCTCCGAGGAACCTAAAAAATAGATGAAGTGGGATAAGCATCTTTCTTGTTTATGTAATTAAATTTCCTGTTATCTATGCAGTAGTAGAAAAATACGACTAAAGTATATTTTGTAGATCTCACCGAAGTCCTGTAGTTAAAGTAAAAGGTAATTATAGATAACTGTCATGTTCACTATACATTGGTAGCGCAGTTTACTCTGTATTGGGGATACTTTGCCAAGCATAGTGGAGATCGGTGACCATAACAAAGATGGGCGTCATATGATTATTTTATTTTATACACTGGAAATATCGATAACAGCCAGTGTATTGGTGAAGCTCTGCCAACCAATGCGGGGAAAGCATATAACTCTTGTCAAGCAAAAAACAAAGAAATGAAACAGGAGGTGTTGCAAGCAAACTCACTAAGAGATTCACTGACAGAATGCTGATTTTATATCTGTAGAACTGATAACAGTAACAGACATCTCTCAAGCAGTGTGAAACAGCTGAAGTACATAGAATGGGATATGCGTTTTTCTTCGTTGTTTGGTTAGATTTGCTGAAATCCATTCAAAATCTGTAATCGGTACGTGTGTTTTTTCCTTACTTTCTCCGATGGAATCTCTATAGCCAATGCAAGGTAAAAATAGCAGCATCTACAAAATCCAAAAAGTGTCTCACGTAATAATAATAATAATAATAAGTTTATATTTCAGAAGGCTTGTAAAAATACATAATTTTTTCTCTTGTAAAATTTGAAGAAAACCAGATAATACGTTATTTGAGCATACAGATAATATACGTATGTCAATGAAAAATAAACCATTTTTGACGTATACACAATACCAAATCCTAATTAATATAAGCAAAATGCATTTTTTAACTCAGTTACTTCAAGCTAATCAGCAGAAATAACAGTTTTAAAAATCTAGTCCAAATATGTTAAATTTTTGTTCCAATCTGGGATGTATAGAGTGAAAAACCACTCTACCATACTCTATTTTCATTCTGCATAAAGGAACTAAAATAGACGAAACTATCCTATAGGAAAATAAAAAAAAAATTAAATATGCTAAATTTAGATTAAAATTTCGGTTATTTTTTTAGATTTTTTTGAGCTTATTAGAAGGACGATAAGTCTTTCTTTCCTAAAAAAACCAAAGAACTAGTACTCTAAAGCGGCAAAATGTAGTTATAAATATGTGATGAAAATATGCCTGTATATATTTATTGAAGTCGCATATTTATTAAGTAGATTAGGATTAAAACTTGATTCACAATTTATCATTCATGTAATAATATTAATTTTAATAATTAATTAATTAATTAATTATTATGTTAAATAATTAATTAATATTAATATTAACATATAACAATTATTAAGGAGCAAAAAGTAGTCTTAAATACGCGATAACAATATTTTTGTAAATATATTGAAGTCGCATATTTATTTAGTAAGCAGAAGTTAAGAATACAACATAAAGCCATTTGATTATGTGTTAATGTAGGGAAGTTAAGAGTTGGAAAGCATTAAGATAAGTACCAAGCCACAGAATTAGCTTGTTCACGAAACTTTTGTCTTTTACCTTAGTAATAGTGATCTGAGTTGAGTGCTTGGAGGAAGGCAAGTTGCGATCTCCTAATAGGTTAGAGGGTTTCATAATCTGGAATCTCTGGGAATGAATGCTCTGAGATTCTTAGCAGACCAGTAGAGGAGTTGTTTTGCTTATAACATGTCTGTGTGGAGGATATTTATATACAGTGCTGTAGCCTACTCATGTTCAAAGGAAAATTGAGTTAGAATCAGTGTGGCGAAGAGTAAGATAAAATCGAAGTAACCGATTTTATTTCTAACGATAAACCTCTATTATCCAATAGGAAGTATTTTTTTTACTTTACTATTCCAGAACAAGAAACTGCTAAATATCGGTGTTTAAGGTCACTATTAAACTAGTTAAAATAGCAAACAGTTTCGAGGACAAGGGTTCTGTATTATTAGGTTCTATATGGACAAATATAGATTATGATTTAAATTAAAGTATGTCTTAATTATTATCTCCTGTAGTCGTAGAATAAGAACATATAAGTATAATATTAAATATCAACATATATCTATACTCTATTTACGTCGATTGTCTTTTGTTTCATAACAGCATAAAATTGGGTAAGAGAAAAATTATGTGTAGAGATTATACTTAAAGGTATAATAATATATTATGCATAGTCACTAAGTTTTGGTTAGTTCGTAAATTCTTTTAAAGTTTTTTGTGAGACATAAATGTGCCAAATGAACAATGCTCACTCTAAGATCTGAACGCTCTTAGAAGAGTTCTAGAAAATGTCAAGGTAAGTTAGTAGTAGTCATCATAATTATAAGCTATTTACGAGTATTAGGTATAGGTAATAAGATTTACATTTATTACAATAAGATTACAGAAATAATTAGATAAGTTAGTTTTAAATATTCTAACGGTGGTATTGGTCCTGAAAAACACAATGATATAAAATATCATTGAAAGAGATTCTACAAACGATTTAATCATAATATAACATTAGCTTACTTAAGTAACATATAAAATTAGAATAAAAGCTTAAATTAAGTGTAATAGTGGTAGTTCTTTGTTATAATTGTTTCTGTAGGCTTTATAAAAGGATTTAAAGGACAAAGGATAGAGTTAAATTTAGACAAAGTTGGGTTGGTCTGGGACATGGTAACCGAAAATATGGGTGGGATTGGCTGCTTGCAAACCCTGTTGTCTGTTAGATCAGTAAAAACTGAGGAAATTTGCAACTGTGGAGAGCCATACAGGGGTATGGCCCTCCTTTTAATCACCCAAATGGTATATACCCGTACGGGTATTTTTGAATCCATCACGGCTCTGTAATGGGTGTTTTACTATTTGTGTGGGTGCAAGAAGTTGTGCTAAGCTAATTTGTAAATTTTTGTGCAGTTACAAATAGCCTAGCGGCTGATTTTTAGTGAAACTTAGAATGGATGTTAAGTGGTAACTATTCATGTAACCAAATTGTCTGTCACCATCTCTAGGGCCAGTAATTTAATGATAAACTGTGTGCTAAATGGAAATTAAATATTGCATCAAAAGCACATGAAAAAAACAACAAATTCGGAGCGTTTTTAATTTATCAGTGACTTAGGTAATAGTTAATGTCAAATTTAACTCTGTATCTCTGACGATAGCTGATATGCAAACACCCCATTTCTAACACCCTCTGTATTATGGGTTTGGCAAAAAAATATCAATTTACTTACAACTTAATAACAATATTTCTCGATGTTAAGGAAATTTCAAAGAGCAAACATTTGTCATAGATCCTTGATAATATATTATAAAAAAATTAGTAAAATTCCGTGCATATTATTGCAAATTGATAGGTTTTTAAGACCAGATCGACCCTGTAAAAATTTTATTCAAACGTATATCTCAGTGTTTAATTAGTACAATATATTCTTAATGTATTACATTGTAAAATCATGACAGCATAACAGTTTTACTAGATATTAAATGACTTAATATAAACATAAAAACACGAGCTATTTGTAAAATCTTATTTGTGTAATCTTATACTTCTACTTAAAATATTTGTAATATATTAGTTTATAAACACTTATGTCTCTTTGATTCCGTAAATCCATCCCATAAACAATCAAAAGAAAGAATGAGCAATGAAAAACTTGAATTAAAAAAAAAATAAAAAATCTATTTCTTTAAATAATCGGTGTCATCCGATTATGAAAATCATAATTCAAAGTGTAATCGAAAACTTAAATTCCAAGCAATTCGAACCGGAAAAGACAGAATTTTAAATAACTAGATGCGTCGACCGCCTAATCGCCCCCCGAGGGGCTCTATAAGGTCGGTAATATCATCATTGTCATAATCTGAAAATTTCGTGTTTCTAGGCCATGTATTAAGGAAGATATCACACTCCTTCGGACTGATGATGCAGAATAGACCGCCCTTCGTAACCGTATCGCTACATACAGGTCTGATAAATTTAGTTGCTCCCTTCCTATAAAAAATGAAGAAACCAAAAATATGGAAATTACGTATTTCGATGAGCTCTTTCCGACCAGGTATATGGGATTTTAGTTTGGATCCATTTTGACCCCGAAAAAAATTAAAAACCGTCAAAGATTTTCATCAAAAATCGTAATTTCTATTTTTTCCCAATTTCCAGCCCTTTTAGGTACAGTTAAATGTATTGCAGGAAGAAAGTATTTGAGATTCTAAAGTTTGACGTTCAAACCGTTTTTCTGTACGACGTTCCGTCTTCGAGTTATTAGGTACCAAAGATGTGTCTGCAAGTGGCATTTTTCGACATAAAAAAATTCTAAAGAATTACTTTCAATTTTACGAATACCGCCAGTTTCAATAGGGTTCTGGAGCCCCGGGTCCTCTACAACCTCCGAAAATTTAAATCGATTTAATTAAGTTTTGCGACCTGTAATTGATCCCATACGAAATCGCGGAAATTTCGGCTTTGACGTTGAATAACTCCAAAACGAAACAACCTGTATAACTGAATTTTTTATCGAAGCTAGTCGCACTATCCCTCTATCAACCAAAAAATTTGGTTGCTCTCGCACTAACCGTTTTCGAGAAAAAAAATTGAAAAGGTGAACATGTCGAAACGGACAACATACACACATTTTAGTCGCCAACGGGTGAGTATAGAGACTGGCCCAGAAGCTGTTTAAAATGTGTTAAACAAGATTAGCTTCATAGTATAATTTTTTTTCTTCAAAAAATGAAACTTCACAAAAGGGAAAGCACTGAAAAGCATGAAATAATATTTTTACGTATACGTAAACTGAGGTTAATGATAAAGTTAATTATGATAAAATTTAGGTAACTCGTATACTGAAGCATATTTTGAAGTCGGCGCAATTTTAAAGTAAAATAGGAAGCCTTAATGAAAATACACTAATTAGAGAGTAATATTTTTAGCCTTTAAGTACATAATTTATACACAAATTTTCTTAACTTTAAAGTAAGCGCAACTCCTTATTATTTGCTTACGAATTATCATTACGGATCCGTAGTGAAATTGCGGCGACTTCAAAGTTTAAAACTTCTGCATACTAGTTACCTAAATTTGAATAAAATTAAGTTTACCGTGCCAGCTCTTTCCGCAATAAAGGAAGAATTTAATATACTTCCACTTACACTTCAGAACAAAATTCAAAGCTCTGAAAAATCAAAATTTCGAAAAAATGCAACGAGTTGAGCTGAATGCGAGTCGAATGCCCTAACTCAAAGGCCGGAGAGTAGGGGGGTCTAAAGGCCGCCACTGTTTTTGTAGCCGGGTTAACAACAGAAACATTCCTAGATTACATTGGGATCTCGCTTTCAACTCACTCAGTAACTGAAGGAACCATAAAAAAATTAACTTCAAACTCCTGTGTAAAGTTCCTTGGAACTATTTTCCTTTTAAATTTAGCATTAAAAATTGTGAATATATAAATGGTGGTCACAAGAATATTAAGCGCAACATACCAACATAAGATTGCAAAAATAAATGCAATAAAAAAATTAAAGTTACGTAGCTTCAAATATTTTGTAACAGCACTAATAACGTTAAGCGCTACGTAACCCACGCGGAATTGCTAATACAAAGGTAAAAAAATATTAAGGTACATATCTTTAAATACCCCAACAAAACTAATAAAATTAGGCGCTATATAACCAACGCAAGGTTGCAGAGATCAACTTCATAAAAATATATTAAAGGGAATGATTATGAAAAATAAAAAAAAAATTTAATAGTTGTCCGCAAGAGTTCCGTTCTTCTTCGATGAAGTTGTTCCGGCCCAAGGCTATGAACGCTGGGCATGCCAATCCAATCACCACCGTAGAGGACTCTTCAGTTTAGATAAATGTCAACTTACTGAATGAAAAATTGATGAAGATGAAAAGAGAAGATTCTTTCGATAAAAATGGTAAAATTGAGAGAAGAAAAGAAGACTCCTTCGGTGAAAAAGGTAAGCTTGAGAAGACCCTAAAGGTTATTGGATGGGTCTGAGGTGTGCGAATTAGACGTTGCAGTTTTAAATACATTAAGCATGGTATTCTTCCGGACCTAACGGCGTCAAATAGACAAAAAATAACCAACAAAACGGAAGGTACACAAAAAACCCGGAAGAAAAATTTGGGGTTGCACCCCAGATCCAAAATGTGACATTGTCTGCTAAAAAAATAATTAGATTTTCTGCCCTCAAGAACTTCGAAAATGATACATTAGTTAAGATTTTTGGACAAATTCCAAGCCGCTCCTTTTTACCCCCCCCCCCCTCACTTCCTGTTAATTTTTTTCACTTCTGCTAGAACAAATAAGATTTTCCGACCTCAATATCCCCGAAAATGACACATTAGTCAACATTTGCGGAACATACTCAATCGCTCGGGTTTTATCCACCCTCACCCCCTCCCAATTATTATTTTTTTAAAGTTAAGTACCTACGAAACCACCTGCTGAGCGCAGCGGAGAAAGAAATATTAAAATCCGTGCCCCCCTTTCCGAAATACATACACAAAATTTGTCGAGCTTCACGATTTTTTTTTTAGTTTTTCATAATTTCTTTAGCTTTTCTCTCACTTTAGCAAAAAAAACCTTAAAATGAGATCATTCGGCAGAACTTATCTACAAAACAAAAGAAATAATTGAAATCGGTGAATCCGTTCAAGAATTATGCCACACAAGACCACGCCTCTTGTGAAGTCTGTTAAAAATGTAGTCCTTTGAAGACTTTAAGAGAAAGGAAATGTGATCTACTGATATGGGATTTAAAAAATTGGCGGGGAAGGGAAAACCTCTGCAGGCAATTTATTCTATAATTTGGAGACCCTAGGTATGACTGAGCGAGAAAAGTGAGATGTTCTAGGTTTTCGAGGCTGGAGAGTAAAGGGATGCATATAATGTGAGGCAAGAGACAGTGTCCGAACAGCGCACCGACAAGCGAGAGTTTTCTTGTGAGGACTGGGTCATTGATAAGTTGTCCCTAGATGTAGGCACAATATTCTGGGTTGGGTGTTATTTGGGAAACGTCATCATCTTCATTGAGCCGTTCAATCTCTTGGTTTATGACTAACGCTCGGTGCGTTTAAAATCAATAAAACAAATAAACTTATGTCTTTTTTTTACTGCTTTTCTCTCATTTTAAAATAACAAAAGGTAAAGTAATACAAAAACACCAACATCCAAGAACATAATTAGATTATGCCTAATTAATACAGCTTTCACTAGTTACGCCCGTTTTTCAAATTGTTCCATTAATCTAAAGAAACCTATAATATTAAATTTCTAAAACTAAAAGTTGTAAAAATATTAGTTTATGTGAGCAAGAAGCAGTACCGTAAGTTTCCATATTTATTTATGAAACTGTAAAAACTTAGACATCTAGAAACCTAAAATAGGAGTTTGGAGATGTAATAAAAGAGTAAAATGAAGAATCCTATTTTGACTATCCTGTCCAAAACGAAAAATCTGCAAAAGAAAATCCAGTTAGTATTACAAAACCACTGCACATTTTTTTTTGAAAATAGTATAACTGAGTTTTGTTGATTTGGCGGATTTTTATTTACAAAAGTTTTATTTGGCTAATAAGGCAAATAGTGTACCCTGTATGTAAAAACTTCCGGACCGTATTATTTTAAAAAGTAGATAAGCTAGCAGAAAATGTAATGACGAACCATTATCATTACACTATATAAAACATGACGTAAACTATTTTAAAATAGGATACATACAAAATTGATGAAATTGTTGCTAGCCAAATGCAACTTGAAAAATCTTTGACAGATATCCAAGCAAAGATTGAAAATCTCAATGAGTTAGCTTCAAATGCTACCGAGATAACCCACACCAGACCCAATCTTGAGCTGCAATCCACGAATGAAATAGAACCTACAATCCAAGAACTACGGGAAAGAGATATAAGGTCAACTAATGTCCTACTGTTTGGATTGGCTGAACCCGTCAACAACAACAGAGAGGACCGTATTAATACAGAAAAGCAGAAGGTCACTGAAATCCTTAAAAATATCTGCGATAGAGTCCCACTTGATGCCATAACAATGCATAGAATTGGTAAATTTTCAGAATCTAAGGCCCGCCCAGTGAAAATAACATTTAAGACCAAAGATGATGCTCTGCAGTTCCTTAAAGCAAAAAGCAATATTCCAAGGGATTCGGGTATGTACATTAAGAATGATATGACTAAATTGCAAAGAGAATATCTACAAAATACTATAAAACGACTAGAGGAGAGATCATCACAGGGGGAGCACAACTTAAGAATAAAGTACATAAATGGAATACCAAAAATTATAAAAGTTAATCCTGTGCCTAATGATAACACGAATATTCCATCCTCAAAAAAGTAAATACTCCAATCTCCCGGTTGCCCATCCTTGATGTTACTTTTATGTACACCAACCTCAATTCAATCAGTAACAAGCTGGATGAGATCAGAACATCGATCAGCACCCTGAAGCCTGGCTTTGTCCTTTCGACAGAGACCTGGCTTAATGAAAATTTTAACAATTCCCTTATAGCAATCCAAGGGTACGATCTGTATAGATGTGATAGGGTTGGCAAAAGGGGTGGTGGTGTGTGTATTTATGTCAAACAATTCATTGCTGGCCATAGAACAGAAGTAACAGAAAACAATACATGCACATTCCCAGCATCTTTGGAAGCTATATTTTTGGATGTGAAAATTACAAACATCAAACTCTCACTGGGATGTATTTATAAACCTCACGACGCTCCCAGAAATGATCAAGATGAAATGATTAATGCCATGGCCGAGATGTTGCTGAACCACACAACAATCATTTTTGGAGATTACAACTACCCAGAAATTGATTGGGATACACTTACATTAAATCAGCCAAATATTAATGCACAAAATTTTCTGGATGTCTACAGAACATGGCACTCGCGCCAGCTTGTTAACTTTCCAACTAGGTTTCGTAATAACCAGTGCTCAGTATTGGACCTTGTCCTGGTCAACGATGACAAACTCATAACTAGCATTTCCGATCTTCCTCCCATGGGCCTTAGTGACCATATTACAATAAGTGCAACTGCTCAAATTAAATTACAGCCAAAACCGACTATACCAGTCAAACATAGAAACTTTTGGAGTGCAAATTACAACAATATCAACGATTTCATTAAAAATCAATCTCCTGGCCTTGACCACAGCTATGAGGGCTGTATTGATCTCATGAATCGTGCGATAACAACACACATCCCAGATAAAACCAAAAGAGTTAACTCCCAAAAACCATGGATCAACAAGGAAATAATGAAGGGCATCAGGAAGAAGAGGCAGCTGTGGGATAGATACCGAATATCTAAAACACCGAACGATTACCAGAACTACCAGAGATGTAATAACCAGTTGAAGAGCTCCATTATGGATGCCAGAAAAAGATACGAAGAAAACTTACTGACACAATCGAGCAAGCAGTTTTATAAATATGTTCGAAGCTCTCTGAATTCCAGTATAGCCACTATTGTATTGAAAGATCCTGATAGTGGTGAAGAAATTACCAATCCTGATAGAGTTGCCAACATATTTGAAACTCACTTTGAGTCAGTGTACACTGATGAAGATCTTATTAACATGCCTACCCTACCAGCCGAAACTAGGTCACAGACTGAACTGTCAACAATCATGTTCACTCCACAAAAGATCCAAAAAACCTTGGCGGTGATGAAGACTGATTCTAGTCCGGGTCCAGATGGTCTTCCTACCTTATTCATGCAAAAGTGCTCAGACTCTCTATCAGCAACCCTGGCCATGAGCATGTCTACCATAATGGAGACAGGCCGCCTACCTTCGGACTGGAAAAGTGCGTATGTCATGCCAATTCATAAGAAGGGAAATAAATATGATCCAGTGAATTACCGTCCTATCAGTCTGACTTGTAATCCATGTAAGTGTATGGAAAAAATTATTGCTGGAGAGCTTACTGAATTTCTTTTGTCAAATGGCACAATAAGTTCCTCACAACATGGTTTTCTGCCTAAAAGATCCACTGTCTCCAATCTCCTCTCCTGTCTGGATGAGTGGACTAGTGCATTTGATAATAACGAGCCTACAGATGTCATTTATCTGGATTATGAAAAGGCCTTTGATAAGGTACCGTTCAACAGACTCCTTCTGAAGCTGGAGCACTGTGGAGTTCGTGGCAAGTTACTGGCTTGGATTGAGAACTTCTTGAGAGAAAGAACATGTAAGACCAGAATAGACGGATGTTACTCAAAGCCGTACAGTCCGAGGAGTGGTGTTCCTCAGGGCTCCGTCCTGGGTCCTCTGCTCTTTTTGGTGTACATTGCTGATTTAAGTCTGAATGTGAAATCCGAATTATCCCTGTTTGCTGATGACACCAAAATCTTTGGCAGTCCTCTGACAAACTATGACACCCTCACCCGTGACCTGGTGTTCTTGGAGCAGTGGTCAAAAGAATGGCAGCTCAAACTGAATGCTGACAAGTGCTGTATACTTCATATCGGCCAAAATAATCCCAATCAGTCCTACAAACTAAATGATACTTTTTTAAAACATGTAACTCAGCAAAAAGACCTAGGCATAACGATGGATGGTAATCTGAAGTGGGAAGCACACATAAGTAATATGGTCAAACATGCCAACTATGTTTTGTTCCTCATCAGAAAAACTTTCGTGAATCACTCTGTGGCAGTTGTGTCAAAACTGTACAAAACTTACGTAAGGCCATTACTCGAATATGCTCACAGTGTCTGGTGTCCTTACTTTGTTAAGGACATCGAGATGTTGGAGAGAGTGCAGAGAAGAGCAACAAGGATCCCACTTCAGACTCGAAGTCTGCCTTACCACGAAAGACTTAACGCCTTTAACCTGACAACCCTAAAGGAAAGAAGACAGCGAGGAGATCTCATTGATACATATAGGGTACTCAATGGGTGTTACTCCATAAATTTGGATATCTTCCAGATGAACCCACAACAGGGTCTCAGAGGACATAGTCTAAAATTGAGAAAGGAAAGATGTGCTAAGCTGCCAAGGAAAAACTTCCTGTCTAATCGTGTCGTCTATTCATGGAACAGCCTCTCTGAAGACACAGTGACAGCACCTTCAATCAACTGCTTCAAAAGTCGTATGGACAGGGAGCTTGCAAGTGTTAATCTGGAGTTGGTCCACTATCTGTGATGTGCATTGAGGAGCTTATTGGATATCTTATTACTTTCATAATGGAACAACAAATCTGTGATAGAATGAGTTTTAAATTGTAACTGTGATAGAATAAGTTTTAAAGTTTTAAATTTTATTTGTGATGTAATCTGATTGAAGCTGGCAGTTTCATCGGTTTTACCGCCTACTGCCTAATAATAATAATAATAATAATAATAACATACCAAACTGATTATTAAAAGAATCATACATATTTATTATTAGAAAATTCCGCGAAACTGTGGCTTTATCAACTATAACAGCTGCTTTACCTTTCTTCTAATTTTTTTCACAAACAATTTGTCTTAATTAAAAGTAACTTTTGACTGAAAGTACTATTAAGGTATTTTTGACGCTTTTTGGCTAATAAACCCATGTCAATCTCTATAGGGTGCTTTTTAAAGTGTTACAGGGCGATATCTTGAAAACGATTTAAAATATTTTCAAGAAATTTTGGCGAGTTAATAGGGTGATGGGGGGGGGGGGGGGGGAGGAGGGGCATATTTAAGTATATTTTTGACATTTACTCCTTTTTTCTATTCTTGAGAATTTTAAATGGGATGATGTACTCTTGTTTATAAAATTCGAATCTACGTAAAAAACAACGTACGTGGGTAACATTTTTTCTGATTTGCTCATTTGGTTACAGAATAATGATTTATTAGGTTATAAAATAAAAAAAAAACATTTAATTTCAACTTATTTATCCTCTTTCATGCTTGAAAAGTTGTTCGAAATGTCCCCCTTCAACCTCCGAACACCTTCTCACTCTTTTTCTAAATGAAATTCGTACCCGCTGGAACATTTCCAGTTTTCATCCAGTGGGGATTTCTTGACGCCCAGTAGTGCATATTGTGTCTATTTACGTAAAGAAAACAACATACAAAAAAAAAAGAAAATAATTTTCTACTGATAAGCGATAACTTAAAATCCTATCTACCCACAATTATGGAAAGTAGCTACATCAGAAAAAAACACCTCTATTTGGAACCTGTTATAGTATGGATGAAAATCGTACAAGAGCAATATGGTCACAACTGATTTTTGACTCAACATCTCTAGTAAGCCTTCTGGTACCTACATGCGGGTCAATAGTCACTGGTCCCAAAACGCCAACTGCCCTATTTTCGTCGGATTTAGTTCGCTTCCGAACCCGTGGTTTCGTCTTTGGATTGCCAGTAGTACGACTCTGGTTTCTAGCCTTTTAAATGTCATGTGAGCTTTCGGAGTATTATCCGCCTACACTAATGCAGTTTCCCAGCTTCTCTGTAGTTTTTCTGCACTCTCCCAAAATTAACAACATATCAACTTGCACATTAAAATTCGCTTCCATGTTAAATTGAGCAATAAACAGAAATAATTGTTAAAAAGTCAAAATTCTCAACTGAAGTTAAGTAAAAATTGTATGGAAACGAATAATAATTCTAAAATAAGTAAACTTGATTTATTGGTAAAATTAATTTATTTTTGAAATTCAATCAAAATACTTCCGTAACCGAAAGAGAAAATTAAAATGTGTTTTTATACGAATATTCGAATTGTATAAACAAAAGTACATCATCCCATTTAAAATTACGAAGTTACCCCCCCCCCCCACATAATAAAGAGAGGGGGTAAATGCCAAAAATTTGTTTAAATATGTTCGCGCATCTCCCTATTAACACACACTCGCCTTGTATCACTCTAAAAAACTCAACCTGTACACGTCTTATAGAACAGGGCCTAAAATGGGGTTAAAAACTTAACATGTAAAACCCTAGGATCAACTTTTAAAAAATACCTTGTGTACAGAAAAAAATATTAATAAAGTTTACAAAATCTTGTAACAATAGCAGCAAAAAGTAAGTAAATTTTTAAGATCTTTTCAATGTTATATGCAGGAGGTAATAGGTAACACTTACATTTTTACATTTCTTTTGGCTGCAGGCAACGTTTCGTCTGTTTCTTTGAAAATATGTCTTCTTGCATACAGCATACAGTCAGCTAAATATGCTTTAATATCGAGTTCATCAGCTTCAACCTTAAATTAAAAACAGTCACGGTTACTATCAACAATGGGATAGACTAGCCAATACAAGAAATGTACCGGATTTGATTTTTTCTTGCAAAAAGAAAGTTTATAGGTTCATGAGAAGGACATAGGCTACTTTTTATCCCGATAAGTTGTATACGTGGTTATAAATTAAAAAAAGAAACGCTTTGGCCCATTTTATCCTATGATAAATTTATTGGCGGTAAGCTACCGCATTTTCTAGTTGAGGTTTGTCAGCATAACAACAAATTGCTTTCGCAATATCGATTAGATTGGTATACCGTGTGACGTCCATGTATAAGTGCCTGTCCGAATCTGTTAAGTAAGATAAAAAAAAATGTCCTCATAGTATGTCTTGAATCATTACTCTTAAAAGATAACATAGGTAAAAGGTATAGGTGAATGAAAAATAGAACTGTCAAGTTGTGAAGTTTTTATTTTTAAGAAAAATATGGTAATCACGGCAGAACAAAAAGCTTTTATGATCGAAAGTTAGTTTAGGAATGGTAGAAGGGTTGATTGTCAGTGGGTTTATTTAAAACGGGACGCCATTTAAAATTTTCAACTGAATTTCCACACATAGTCATATTAGTCATGGATTTCGACCAGTTTTGCCAAGTTTTGATTAGATCTGTGGCTTTGTTTAGAGAAACAGGAAAGGTGAATAGAAAGAAAGTCAGTGGGAAACCCAAAGTTCGCACTGCATAAAAAGTAGAAGAATTGAGGCAAATTGTTAATGAACACCCACAAATCCCGATTCGGCGTTTAAGCCAGCAAGTAAATGTATCCTACGGAACCTGCAATATAATCCTGAAATGTGACCTGCATATGCACGCTTATCGTCTAAGTTCAGTCCAAGAATTGTTACCAA
Organism: Philopedon plagiatum; assembly: GCA_963971165.1. Lineage (NCBI taxonomy): Eukaryota > Metazoa > Arthropoda > Insecta > Coleoptera > Curculionidae > Philopedon > Philopedon plagiatum. The sequence continues at coordinate 94,532,922 of OZ020193.1, forward strand.
ACGACAAGCTGCAGCGAATGCAATGTTCAGAACGGTTTATGGGTAATTTGTATAATAATGAAAACGTATTTGAAAAAATCTTTTTTGCTAACGAGGCATGGTTTTACCTCTCTGGTTATGTAAATTCTCAACGAATGAGAATGTGTAGTTCTGAAAATCCACACTTCTTTATAGAGAAGCCTCTGCCTTCACAGAAAGTTGGCGTGTGGGTATCGAAGAGAAAGTTAATTGGACCGACTTTTGTATAAGGGAATTTCGTAAATGCATTAGACGATGCGTGCCACCTCCAGCAGGGTGGCACGCAAATTCACGTAACTCTTGATAATCTAATTTTTTTTGGAAGAATTCCTCGAAGACTGAATCACTAGTCATAATATGTCAGTTAAGTGACCACCATGGTCCTGCGATCTCACGCCGTGCGACTTTCTTTATGGCCACACATTAAAAACTCGGTTTTCAAAACCCCTTGTGAAAATTAAGAAGGCCTACTGGCTAGAATTACAAAGAAGCTTCAGGAGATTAGCAACTCCTCCCAAGTGCTCACCAATGCTGTTGATGTTGTAAAAAGAATGAGAACATGTTTGGAAGTAGAAGGTGGACACGTCTCTCATTTAGTTTAAATTTATAAGTTTTAGGTTCTTTGTTGAATATGTTTTTTTCAATTCTGTATTATGCAGACAATGACAATAATGTAATTTTCTTAAAAATATAAACTTCAGACCTTGACAGTTTTATTTTTCATTTACCTATATCTCTCACCTATGTTACCTTTCAAGAGTAACAATTTAAGACATGCGTTATTGATTCCACTTTGAGGATGTTTTTGTTTCATCTGACGATACATGTGGATATTTACCTAGTGGGGTTCAGTCATTAGGTAGTCTGTGAAGAAAGAAATTGTGGGGTATTATATATAATTTTATGGGGTATTATATATAATTTTTGCTCCTTTATGTTTTTTGGGGTGCTAATTACGAATCTCAGGTTTGCCAACAGAAATTTTTCCTGGAGTTTGGGTTATAGCCAAAAACACGAACAAAAGTTTTTTATTCTTTTTTTGCTCACAACTCAAAAACAATCAACTTTGGGTAAAACATCATTTTATACTAAAATAATCCACATAAAATTTTCTATAATTTAGGTTATTACTACTTTTTTTGCCACGTGTACCATTTATGCCCAATTGCTAGTTGAAGTTCGACGAATGTTTGACTTACCTGTTAGCGTGGCTTGAACAACAAGAAACCATTCCGTCTGTATGCACTAAAATTATCAGTCTTACGCATGGAACCCCTCCGCCTTTGAACACTCTTGCTTGGTGTTGAACTTGAAGTAATTTCAATCCGTGTTTGTGCCTAAACGGTACGCATGGCGAAAAAATTAGTAAGGACCTAAGTTACCTATATGTAATTTTGTGCAGATATTAGTGTAGAGTGATGCTCTACCCAAAGTTAATAGTTTTTGAGTTATAAGCAAAAAATCGGGGAAAATGTTTTTTGGCTATAACGCAAATTCCAGGAAAACCTCAGATTCGTAATTAGCACCCCAAAAAACATAAAAGAAGAAAAAATCATAACTACCCCATAATTTGATTTAAAACATCCCATTTCAGAATCTAATGACGGGGCTATAGGGATTACAGAAAAGTGCATGAAGGGAAGGCAGGTTAGGCAGGAGCTTGGGTTCAAAAATGCTGGATTTTTATTAATTTGTATTTTTTCCAGTCCGTATTATGTTAACACAATACTGGCTGGACCACAGGGTCATCTCGAAAATAAATGATAGTAACGCAACACCAATCCATCCTAGTTTAGTTTTTAATTTTCCTAAACTGAAAATACCTTATAAATTTGTTTTTCCTTTGAATTCAGTCCTCGTCTAATACTCAAGAAATAGTCAGCGTTAAAGTTCCATGCTTTCGTAGTGTAATACTCGAACATTTCTTGGCCTTTTCTTAGTCTTTGATTTACTTGAAATAATCTAAAATTAAAATCAAATTTAAGTAATATATCATTGGTAAAATGTTTCTATGTACTGTGTGTATAAAGTAATGGAACGGGTGATTATTTTAGAAACTAGATGAGTGAGCGAAAAATATTTCAGATAAAAGTTCTAGGGCTTCTGAAAATACATGTAAATTGTAACAGAAAATCTTTTTTCTTTTTGTTAAAAACAAACCAAAATAAATGGATTTTTAATGGATATTTAATTTATTTAGAGAAAACAAAAAAAAAATGTTATTTGGGTTATATACATATTCGTTATAATAAACCTTTCTGATTTATTTTCTTCCTGGCATGCGTTACCAAAAATAGTACTCACATAGGTTTATATCCCAAACAAAACAATAGGATATCAATTAAAATGGCAGGAATAAGTTGAAACAGAAAGCCGTTTATATTATTCCAAATCCTGCTTTTCGTCATGGTTCCTCCTGGATACCAAATGATTAAATTAAAGGGTACTCGTGTGTTGACGACCTCCTTGCCCATTTCTATGATTTCTTCCCATGTAAGTTTGATGTCTTCCTTAGGTACACAAGCGTTGTAGACATGTTGTTTTCTAGTGAATATAATAGTGATTATTACCTTTCGTAATACACACATACAAGAAGGGTGTGTGGTCTTTGAAATATTGATGGGACCTGTAATGATGTATGGAGAAGAAACATTATCAGCAAAGCGATGTGATTGCGAGTGAAAAAGTGAAAGCGAGTGAAAAAAACACAGATTACAGAATTAAGGTCCAGTCATCATAATTTTTTTTTATATTTTAATCGACATTCTTAGAGAACTGATACTTAGACTGTGAATTCTTGTAGAATTTTTTTAACGGGTGTACATGCAGCTTCAAAGAAGCCGATAAAGCTTTCGCTTGTTATCGATTACTTTTTGTGATAACTTACTTTGTTGTCAAATGATCCCAGGCAGCAACCAACATAACGTTTATGGTACTATCAGCGGGGATGAGATTAGCATGTGCTTTACTGTCCATGTACATGGTCCTTATGACGCCTTTGCCAGCTCCCACGAAGACGCCCATGGGACTCTGCAAGTTGTTAAAAAAGCCAGGCATCGGCTCTTTCAATGTCGGAACAACTGCAATAAATAAAATATAATAGAAATACTACTTACCCATCTGTCAACCATTGAAAAAAAATTCAAATAAAATTTTTAGCTTTAAAAGTGGTAACGGTTCCTATTTTTAATTTTTGTTAAAATAGCATAGAATATCTATGCTTACCAACAGCAGGCCTTACTATAATTACAGGAAGCTTGCCAATTTCTTTATTGACTAGTCCCTCTGCCAAAGATTTGGAAAAGGTGTAGGTATTTGGACAATCACCAAGCAGTCTGAAAAACAATAGGTCAGTAACAGGGGAACTATATGTCAAGTATTACATTAGTGATATTAAACGTCAAGTTTTAGTTCGATATTAGCGTCATAAAATTAAATATTATGATATTTTTGTCTCATAAAAAACTTGATGTAGGTAGCCGAAGTTTCCCTTAAGGCAGGCTGAATCAGAAACAAAAACCGGGTATTCTACAAAAATAAACATGTTTTCAGTTTTTTCACTTGTACACGAAAGAAGGGAACAGTCATTTTAAAGTGCATGAAAGAAGGGCACTTTCCGCGGCGCCTGGTACATTTTTTATTATTTTTTATTTAAAAACTACTTAGACGGAGCCGCAAAGGCGAAAATCGACAAAAATACACGATAATTAGGTCTTCTCCAAAACCAAAAAATTTTTTGCAGCTTTGTCCAATTTGCATGAAAGATGAACACTTTCCGTTTCATTAGGTACATTTTTTATTTCTTCACAAACTAGTATTAATGCCTTATAGCCCGGCCATTCGTCTTCTCTTAGCTGTTTCTCTATATAGCGGCACCTTTTTGATGTATCTAAAACATAACTTTAAGTTATCTCAGTCCTGTAAGATGACGCTTTGTTAACTTAATGTCGCCACACGAGCGATAAATTTCTATAAAACTATCAAAGTTATCAAAAATTATGACATAAGGTTTTCATAATACTTTTGGATAATTTTTCGGTTATTATTTTCCGATAACTTTTAAGGTTAAATAGGTTAAATATTATGTAGTTTTTTTAAGAAATAGAAAACATGCCTAGTCCCGCGGAAAGTGCTCTTCTTTTATGCACAAGATACAAGGCTGCGAACATTTTTTTGCTGTTCGAGAACACCTGATTAAAGTGTATTTTTATTTATTTTTATTAATTTTTTGCCTATATGATACCCTTGAAATTTTTTTAAACAAAAAATATGTTAGGCGCCGCGGATTATTACCTTCTTTCATGTAAAAGTCACAAAACTCCAAAAAATATTTACCTGTGGAGAAGATCTGCTATTAGTTCCTGTTTGGGGCTACCACGAGGCAAAATTCACCTGTGTATGTGCACATACGAGTACGAGTACATACATAAAACTTGCATAACCAATGTCGCGACTTTAGTGCCACAAAATCAAAATACAAGAATGAGCTAAAATTACCGTGGAATGACGGATAGATTGCGCTATTTCAGAGCGCTATTTTAAAGCCACATGAAGACACTATGAGCTATATATTTATACAAAATCCTATGTGACATGCTATTTTGTAAAATTTTAAATGTAGGTAAGTAGCATGAAAATATTAGCAAGAAATTTTATAACGCTTTGACATCAGAAGTCACGATTTTTAGTCTCATGACGAATATTGTCTAAGAGCTCTATTCAGGGCCGATAACTATTTTTTTTATAATTCTTGTTACTTAGTTATTTGCTATCTAAAGAGTCCCCAATCGGCTGATGATTCATTAGTCTGAAGATTTTATTAATTATATAATAGACATTTATTAAAACATTTAGCTTTTCAAGCGTCATAATAATTAGTACCGTTCACTATGTGTGACGGTGCAAATGAATACCGTGCATATAATTATGCAGACATTATGGTAATTACAGTAATATCCTTTTAATCGTTTTTGCAATTGCACTGACCTAAAATAAAGTGATAAATCGATTACTGAAGAAGTGGTAGCTGTTTTTTTTTTAAATTATTTTTTTACAACTGTGTGGCAACATGCCTTAAACCGCACTAGCTTTAGCGCACTGACGCATTACTGCATTAGACCAATTTTGCTAATGTACCAAAGTTCCAAGCGAAAATGTGCCAAAAAATGGCTGGGTTCAGTCGAAGGTCAGAGGTCTCAGCAGTTAATCAAATTTGACAGATTGCATGTGATATATCTTCAGATTTGATATAAGTAATCACGTGATCGCCGCCAAATCCAACCAGCTGCTGAGACTACTGATCATCAGCTGAACATAGCTATAGGCAATGTTAGCATGATGTCACTATTAGTGTGAGTCCACACCTGAGAAAAACAACAGTAACAGAATAGGAAATGCAGCGTTCTGATTGGCTAATAAAAAATACGACGGAATTCAATATCGTTCCGTCGAAAAAATAACACATGTTGTTAGTAGAGGAAAATAAGGATAAGGATAGAAAAATGAAGTTTCCTCTGGTACAACAAAAAGGATAAATATTTTCCGTGTCACATTGAGAATTCGATGTTTCGCAAACGATGTTCTATCTTCTGTGTTTTATGATTTATTATTTACAATAGTATATTGCGTATCTAGTGGGAAAAGCCTAACATTCCCGGATAACTGTGATGATTTCTGCAACACTGAGTTCGGGGATCAGGCTTTTCCTGCGAGATAGACATATATTTTCCCGCCGATCTTTCAAAAATCGAAAGGAAATATTAAAACTTTGTATAATTCTGCAAAATGCATGACCAATTTTATGAACTAATGAATCGCACACTTACGCACACAACAACTAGATAATTTAAAATTAATGCTTTTGAGAAAATGCAATTTAAAGATTCTAGGGGCAAAAAAATTACACACTATGAGTAATTAAAAATAATTATTACCTACACAGACGTGTTACATACAAAACTATGATTTGTTATTCTGATGGAAAATTAGGTTTTATGCTTTTGCAGCATTTTAACAAAAACCTGAGATGTCTAGTTATAGCAGAAAATCTTGCCAAAAAATGAAAAGTTATCTACTTGTGAACGTGTTGTTGAGGTCTTTTACTTTTGTCTGCTTGGAATGGGATATTTTTCTAGGAGCATTTAAATACATTTTCATATACCTGCAATGTTTTCTGGTTGCCTAAGTGCTCTTTCCAAGATTTTCTTTGCTCTTGTCGTCATTTTTACAGTTCACCAATATTTAAAAAGTCGGTAAGAAACACTGATAATATTCACCGGTTCTTTCAAACACACAACTATATATCTCATACAGACCCACGATACAGACCAAGAAGGTGAAGGCGGTAATGTAATAATGTCAGTACAAGTACAACATTTAGGTATCCCGAGATGTCTAATTAAAGAATGTACATTTTGTTTGTCACAACTAGGTATCTCAAGTTATCTGGTTAAAGAATGTACATCTTGTTTGTCGTGGGAGTTATGATTGTTGCCACTTTGTATTTAGAGTTTAATTTCATGAGATATATCTAGTTGTAGCAATAAAAAGAGTATGCTAAAAAGAGTTGATCTAACTAGATAACTCAAAGTTCATTAAAATTCTGGTTATCTAGTTGTTGCCCTAAGGGGACGAAATAATGTTTTAAAATTCCTGTTCAAAATGTTTTGCATAACCATGGAACCTTGTAGGTATTGTCAAACTTTATTTTTACTTATTTCTTTTTTAAATCAGTGCTGTTATGTATTTTGCATCTAGTAAAAACGTGAAAAATAATGAGCGTACGATGAATTTTCCATTTCTGGAACACCTCTAGAACTGGTGAAAGCAGTAAATACTACCAATTTTTTTTTCAAAATGATCCAGACAAAAATATGAAAATACATACAACCCTTTTATGGACTGTCGCAAGAATAAAAACATGAAATCGACGACTAGACGTATTTAGTAATGCTAGACTGCATGTATCTAAAAATGCTGGGTGTTATTGAATTTTTCTACAAGAAGTCTTGTCAGAAATGTCAAAATTTTTGAAGGATCGGCGGAAAATAGTATACCTATTGTTTTATTAGGATTAAAAGCGATACTTTTATGACGAGTCCGTAAAAGTCATAAAACGTTGCTTTTACTACGAATAAAACATACTATTTTTTCTTCAAACGTCGTTTAAATATAGAAAAATAAAGATATACAATTTTTTAATTTTTCCATTTAAAAATGTTGAGTTTCGATTAGGTCTAGCGTTGCTATGCTCCTATTGCTATTATTGTATTGTTTGATACCGACGCGTCGTTCGATTTGACCAGTGTCCGTGTATATCATTGCGAGCAGCTTTCCTTAATTGTAACTTTTTAAAAATACCATTTTTTAAAACCACACATACTCCAAATTCAAATGTTATACTCGGAATCTATTTTATTTATTTTTTTTATAACTTTCTTGTATTATTCGACATATATTTATTTATGAGTACACAGCAGGCACGGCCCGTGAAACTTCAAAGTTGTATATCTCTGTTGGTACTAATGGGACCAATGCCAAGTTCAGGTTTTTCAGTATTGAGCCTACTAGGAATATTTTGGTAAAAAGAAAAAAAATATTTTGCAATTTGCGAAAAAATGTTAAATTTTTGAATTGACCCACCTGGGTAAAAAATTAACACGCTTAGGTATTTAATTTATTATTTTTTCTAAACAAATTTTACATCATTTTGTCGACAATTCTTAAATTTTAAGAGAAAAATATGTGTTAGTAGAAAGTTAAAGTCATTTGAATTTTTTTGAAAATTATATCTTAGGTTTAAAAAAATTCAAATTAATGGCTATAACTTTCTACTAACACATTTTTTTCTCTTCAAATTTAAGAATTGTCGACAAAATGATGTAAAATTTGTTTGGAAAAAATAATAAATAAAATATCTAAGCGTGTTAATTTTGTACCCTGGTGGGTCAATTCAAAAATTCAACTTTTTTTCGCAAATTACAAAATATTTTTTTTCTTCGCCAAAACATTCCTAGTAGGCCCACTATTAAAAATCCTGAACTTGGCATGGGTCCCATAAGTAGCAGCAGAGATACACAACTTTAAAATTTCACAGGCCGCGCCTGGTACATAGTCATACTTTTATTTCCGCGCTCAGCGGCAGAAAAAGTACTTTTACTTCCGCTGCCAATAGCAACCGCCTACTGACAAAAAAGCGAAACTTTAACGTCAAAAAATTAGTAGAAAAATGTCAGGTTTATTGAAATTTGAAAAAAATATTTTTTTTTCGATTTATGAAAATATTTTTCTAAAAGATTCCCTTTAGGACAAGAATCCTGAAGGGTAAAAATTTGACCATCTTCAAAAGCGTTGTTTTTTTTTATATTAGGCTGTTATGTCTGTATTCTTTACCTAGTAAAAACGTGCATAAATATTAAAGGTAAGAATTTTAAATTATTGTTATTTTTATATGATCGGTTAAGAAGTAACAAGCTGCAGGCATTTCATTCTTAGATATGCCAATTTTGATGAATGAAATTTTGTTAAAATATTAAAAATATGACACTGCTTGTTCTCGCAAACTGTTGAGGTTTTACTTACTGTTTGGTAAATCCGGATATAGCATCGTCCTTTATCCAATTAATACTGTTTATGACTTCATCTGGATCAGCTGGTGGATCATATGGTTTTTCATACAGGACATCTTCTTTTGGAAAAGCGAATGCGGTGGAAACGTGAACAAACAACTAGAAGAGAAAATATTTGTCACTAAATAACAAAGAATTAATTACCCAACAGAAGATACGTCCCAGTATTTTTTTAGAGAACTAACGACAATGTTTGTATAAAATGCCCTTGCGTAACTCAATAATCAACATTAATTATTTAAATATTATTTAAAAGCTATTGATAACATAACATACCTTATAAATGAAATTTAACGCATTTTTTGAAAATTTGAAACGCGTCTGCCAAGGGGATATATTTCTAGAACTTACTAAGGATGAAGAAAAGCCGTCAAAATTTCAAATTTTATAAAGATACCTGAGTCGAAATTTTTCGCAAGAATGAGGCTAATGAAGGAAAATAAATATGGGGTAGTTTTGCCCGTCGATCTAGTTGGCAGACTGTTAACCCCTTGTAGACATATAATAGTCATATTTAAAAAAAAAAGATGTGTTATCAGCTCTCAGTCTATTTCTAATATTTCAGGCATTTGCTTGATTTCTAAATAAGTTTCATCTTGGAACATGTTGCTAGAATGAATTAAGTTCTATTATTGTTGAAAGTACGTACCAAAATTGACCTTTTTTTATAAATTTGCGAAAAAACAAATCCATAGTACAAAACTTAGTTGTCTCATTCTTACATTTGTTAGTTCAAAACTTTTGGTTGTCAAATTAGACCATAAGTATTTTATTTTTATTACTTGATACACTACCATAGTTTATTAGCTAAAACATTGAAAGTGAAAGAGGCGTAAACATAAAACAAAATACGTATTGAGAAAATCTTTGGGAAAACTTATCCATTATTGTGATAAAAATTTCGTTGTAACTGGGTTATAGATTACGTGCCGAGATTGTTTATCAATAATGTATAATTAGATTAGCATTACATAGGGGTACCAATTGGTATTTCGTGCCTGTTAATCTACGATGTGAAAGTACAAATAACAGAAAAAATAAAAAAAGGGCAGCGATATGAAATAAATAGCCACTAGATGTATTAGATAATGGTATTAAAGAGTTTTTGCACGAAGGAGCGTATTCATTCCTATTTTTCAGCTATTTTAATAAATAATATGATAAATAGTATGACGGAAAAACCGAAAAAAGACATGAAAGAAAAAACGACTTCTTTGCAATAAATTGTTATTAAAAAATACCAACAAGATATTTTTATAAAGAGTTTTATACGTTTATCTGGACAACTTTCGGGATCCATTCCAATTGGATTCATCCATTGCATAATTGTTTTTTGCTTATTTCGACTCTCCAGATCTAACTTGCCTCCTCTAACTCAAAAAATATCAATTCGAAAAAAGTTTTTTTTTATAAACATGTATTTTCGAAATACGTAAATGTTCTTCACAAACAATTAACATTTTTTCTTACTTGTAGGTGTTTAAGTAATAAATGTTATTAATATAAAAAATGCAATTTGACCATTACAGCAACAATTATTAATACTCGTATTAACCCAGGAAGGTTGTGGAAAATTTTAAATACCATTAACGGGAAAGTGTGTCAGTACTTACTGAAGATCGGAAGAAAGACATCAATTTTCCTTATATTTTGAAGGTTTTGTTTACAATGTCGCATACGATTTGAATTTAGTAAATACATAGTTTTTTAGTTAATAGTGGTAGGTATATGAATTTATAATATTTGATATTGCGACTACGCATATCGAGATTTTCATGTGGCCAAAGCTGCATCCGATCTATTTTATCCACTCAAAAGTGAAGATGTACACCATGACTATAGAAATAAATTATTTTTTTTTACAAAATGTACCACAAAAATTAGATATTTTAAGGTATCATTCTAGTGTCCAAAGTGTCATTTCTGGCCACCGGTTTTAACAATTATTTACTTTTAATACCAGTGTTTTAAGTGAATTACTTTTGAAACTAGTATCCAAAGTAAATTTTTTACATGAAATTTCATACTGTTCCCTTGATTTTTTGGTAGCAAATCGAGCGCTATTTATTTTTCGCCGATTTCTGAACTTGACATATTTTCTTCATCCTCCACCATTTACAGGTTCAGAATTTGTATCACAAGGTTGTTTAGGTTTATTCGTGATTTTTTCTTTTATAGAAAAAGCAATTCAGGGGAATAAAAGGTCTGGGGTATAAAACGTCCGGAGGAATCCAGAGAAATTATTGTCCAAGGGCTAAAAGTCCATAAACCGCTGTAATATACAAAATTAGTTAATATCAATCAAACATTAAGTTCGCCTAGGTTTGTTTAGGTTGGCTTAAGATTTATTCTGTAAAAAAAGACAGAAATATCTCCTAAACAAACCTGCACAGCCATGTTGGGTAGTACCGACTTTACCTAGAACCTATGTAATTAATGAATTAATTATTAAAGCGTTGTAAATATACATACGTAGGTGAGTTCAGGGACGTCTCTACACTATTTGGAAATAAGATTAGGATCCGATTTGACAATAAAATACAAAAATTTATTTACCTACATTGTGTAAGTAATAGAAATAAGTGTACATGTGTATAAGTAATAGAAAAATATTTTACCCACTAATGTGCCTGTGTCGTTTTGGGCCTGTGTAAACGCCTGTAGCATTAAAATACCTTCTAGAATAGACTCTTTTGTACGCTTTGAAGTGAAGATTCAACTACAGTTTGAAAATAAATGCTCTATATCCAAAGATGAAATGTTTAGGTATCTAAGATACTGCAAGTAATGGCCGCAATTGTCAGCACTTACGCACTGACCAATATCACGTAGTTGCGCGAAATCCGGATTTATGTGTAACAAAAGCTTAAACTTGATCGCAGCTTCAACACCCTCTTTTAAAGTTTGTAGATATGTAGTTACATTATCTACTATGCGCAACGAGTCAGGAAGTGACAGATAACTATGTTGAAGGCTGTCAATACCATCTACTAATACACGATAGTTTGCCTTTATAGTACGCAAATCTGCTTCAACTTTGGGATTATTAAAGTTTTTTTTATATCTAAGACATCACACGTAGACTTCAAGCCTAAGTACTAACGTACCGTGGATGTCTGAAGAGAAGGGAAATGTAGTCTATTGACACGGGATTTGAAGGATTAGAGGTTGGGACGGGAAGGGAAAACATCTGCAGGCAATTTGTTCCATAATCTGGAGACCCTAGGTATGAATGTGCGAGAGAAGTGGTCTGTTCTAGGCTTTTGTAGCTGGATAGTAAAGGGATGCATACGTACACTGCTTAGCTAAGTCGAGCATATATTTAGTTCCTCTAGTATTCATCAGGACCGAATATTTCAAAGAATCGTCGAATCTTGTAGTGGCAGCGGAATGAAAAATGAAGTTAACTTCATTTTGAAGGGTTGCCCGGTCGTCATTGGCAATACCCAAATCAACTTCGGTGACATCGCCTGGAGTTACCACGCATTTTCTGATTGCATCGGGATGTTCTTGTTTTAGTTTGGTAAACAACTGAAAAAATGCAATACTGAAAGGGTAGTACCGGTTGACTTTTTTAAAGTGTTTCAAGGCGATCGCGATATCTCGAAAACGGTTAAAAATATTTTCATGAAATTTTGGTGAGTTAAGGGGTTATATATACAGTCAGGAGGCCTAAAAAAAAAAGCTATTTTTCAAGAATTTTTCCTGAGAAGACTTTTAAATTTATTAATGTGAAAATCTGTACTCATATTATGGTAACTTTTAACTGTATTTTAAGATGTTTGTATCTGTAAAAATAATAATTTTGAAAGCTGCTATACTGATCTCCAGGAGTTCCTCTCAAAAAAGGCGGTGACAACGATATCTCTGGACTGAATCATCGAAAATGAAAAAAACCAAACGGATTTCGTTAAAGTAATGGATAATCTTCTAATTAATCGAAGGAATAAGCAAAATAAATTTTTTTGACAAAATGGCGGCTTCTCAAAAAAAATCGATTTTTGACCAAAATTTACTAATACACGATAGTTTGCCTTTATAGTACGCAAATCTGCTTCAACTTTGGGATTATTAAAGTTTTTTTTATATCTAAGACATCACACGTAGACTTCAAGCCTAAGTACTAACGTACCGTGGATGTCTGAAGAGAAGGGAAATGTAGTCTATTGACACGGGATTTGAAGGATTAGAGGTTGGGACGGGAAGGGAAAACATCTGCAGGCAATTTGTTCCATAATCTGGAGACCCTAGGTATGAATGTGCGAGAGAAGTGGTCTGTTCTAGGCTATTGTAGCTGGATAGTAAAGGGATGCATATGTAACGCACCTCTTGTTGTTCTGTTAGGGACATTCAAGGGGGGAATAATACCGGATAGTTCTTCAGAGCAAAGTGCTGACTTTCTTTAACGCAGATGGCAATTTTCTGATCCAACTGAAAGTATACAGATTTACCAGCGTGAAAATGTTGATTGTAATAAAATCCAGCATTCAGCTACGTTCTCCATCTTCTTAATACGGGCTGTGGGGGTTTGGTAGTCCCATGACACAACTGGTCAAATTTTTTTATCCGTTGTGGAGATTTTGTAAAAACCTTTTTGGTGCTGGCAATTAGCTTGTCCACATCTGGATACTTGCTTTGAATTGTTTTTGCCACACGGAGAAAAACATGTTTTAAACAGATTATATATAAAGAATTACATAATATAATCACAATTTTAAGCCATCTCGCTGCTTTTACTATATACGTAACCCACTTTTTTCAGTACTTTACCCGAATGCTTTTCGTATTTCGCATTCTCAAATTACACAATGTAAAGGGTTTTCCAATAAGAGGTGTTATTTTGATATTCAAAGGAAAATGCCATTTTTTGAGATAAATGATCGGATGTTTATTTCATTATAAAGAGGAAGGTATGCCGTTAATAATGGAAAATAACATCTGCCAAATGACCACCACGACCACGCCTACAGGACCATATCCTTTTCATGAAATTTTCCATAACCAAATCGCAAAGTGACTGCCCTATGTCCTCGATAGCCTCACGAATTCCATCTTTGAGGTCTTGAATCGACGCTGGGCTATTGGCGTAGACCTTCTCTTTCACGTGGCCCCAAAGGAAGAAGTCGCAAGGTGTTAAGTCACAAGATCTCGGTGGCCAATTGTGATCACCTCTTCGAGAGATAACACGGTCCGGAAACTTTTCCCGTAAAAGATCAATGGTTTCGTTGCTTGTGTGGCACGTAGCGCCGTCTTGTTGAAAGTAAACGTTGTCCAGATCAATACCATCCAATTCCGGCCATAAAAAATCATTAATCATCTGTCGATAGCGCAATCCATTCACCGTAACTGGTGCTCCAGCCTCATTTTCAAAAAAGTAAGGTCCAATGACCCCGCCGGACCATAAACCGCACCAAACAGTCACACGTTGAGGATAGAGAGGCTTTTCAACAATAACTCTTGGGTTTTCCGAGCCCCAGATGCGACAATTTTGTTTGTTGACGAAGCCACCGAGGTGGAAATGGGCCTCATCAGTCAAGATGATTTTTCGATGGAATTCCGGATCATTTTCATGCATTTCAAGGACCCAATCGGCAAAGACACGCCGTTGTTGATGATCGGCCGGCTTGAGTTCTTGTGTTAACTGAACTTTATAAGCCTTAAGACCCAAATCTTTATACAAAATACGGTGTAATGACGTTTGTGGAATGTTTAATTCCAAAGAACGACGAGGAATGGACAAACCTGGGTTTTCTTCAACATGTTCGGATACAGCAGCAATATTCTCAGCTGTTCTTGAGCGACGTGCACGGATTTTATTCTTCACATCACTAACTTGTCCCAACAGCTCGAATTTTCCCACCAACTTCTGTATTGCGGTCCGACAAGGTGCTTCACGACGACCCAAAAATGTTCGAGTTTTACGAACCGTCTCTGCCAAATTTTCACCATTTTTATAGTGAATTTTAATAATTTCAATGCGTTGTTGAAGCGTGTATCGTTCCATTTTTATTAATGGCGTAGTTTCTACTTGTCAAATGTCAAAAAATTACAGCTCCAAAAGTGACATCTACCGAAATAGCGGGCTATTCAAAATAACACCTCTTATTGGAAAACCCTTTAGGTAAATAAATATTTGTATTTTATTTTTAATTCGAATCCTAATTTTATATCCGAATAGTGTAGAGATGTCCCTGGAGTCAGCTATGTTTACAACTCTTTAGGATTAGTTGAAGAAACTTTTCTTGTCCCCTTTTAGAAAAATATACCTGATTTTACAAAGCTACAATGAAAGAATATCGAAATTATTGTGACAGTATCCAAGGTAGCAGGGTACCAAAAATTCGGAGGACGAAATGTCCAGGGACTGAAAGTCCGGGAACAAAACGTCTGAGGACAAATTCTTCAGGGACGAAATATCCGAGAGACTCGCCCAACACAGCACAGCAGCATCAGGTTCAAACGGATACTTTTATGCAATTTTATTATTATTAATATTGCCTCAGATCCGTTGTGGAAAATTTTAAAAATTATGGCTGGGAAAGTGTATCGGTTCTTATTCAAGATCAGGATAAATGCCCCCATTTTCCTTATATTGTTAAAGTTTTGTTTACAATGTCGTAATATTATAATTAATTCAATATTATGTTATTGAGCAATATGATTTATACTTGTTTGTTTTAGTAAATATACAAGAAAATATACATAAATTGTTTTAATACATAGATGTTGTATTTTGATATTGATTTTCTGTATCAAGTAGTATATAGAGTGTCCGAAAAGTCTTTAGAATGGGCAAATATCTTTGCTATTAGTAAAGATAGGGACACCAAATTTTAACTGTACCTAATTGGTTATTAAATCACCTTTTTTATGTAATTTTACTTTTTGAACCTCCTTGAGGGGTCACGCTAGGAAGTTAAGGTCAAATTTTTTTAATTCAACCCTATGCCGTGTGGTATCTCATTTTAAAGGTCTTCAAAAAATAAAACTTGAGGTACGTATTTTAATTCGTTTTTAAATGGCAAGCCTATAAAAATTAAAAATCTTGAAAAAAATAAATAAAAATTTACATACCTTTATTTCCCTTCTCACTTTAAAAGTTGTTCAAAATGACCACCATGAACTTCTTGGCATTAATACAGTCGATTTTGGACCTTACTTCTCACATCTCCGAGAATGGCAGGTCTTAGGTACTTAGGTCTTAGGTCTACTTCTTGGCAGAGTTCCAAAATCGACTTTATTACTGCAAAAAAATCCATGGAGGTCATTTTGAATAACCTACTGTTAAAGTAATAAGAAAAATAAAAATACTTAAATTTTAACGTTCAGTTTTTGTCCTGTCATTGTTAATAAGTCGTCATTAAAAAACGTATGAACTATTCTGATATTTCAGCGCTTTGTTCCAAATGATTTTCATCTTGGAACGGATTGCTAGATTGAATTTAGTTCTATTATTGTCGATAGAACGTACTAAAATTGCCCTATTCTTTATAAATTTGCGAAAAACACCCCGAAACAAATTCATAGTATAAAACCTAGTTGTCTTATTTTCATACTTGTCAGTTTAAAACTTTTGGATGTCAAATTAGACCGGACTAGAGTTGGAGAATCTGGCAGTTAATTTTTTTCACAATTTTTCATTTTTAAAGGCTTGTCATTTAAAAAAGAATTAACATACGGACCTCGGGCTTGCGGCAAAATGTTCCTTTTTTAAAAACCTTTAAAATGTGGTACCACACGGCATAAGGTATCATTTAAAATTTTTGACGTCAACTCTCTATCGTCACCCCTCAAGGGGGTTTGATTGGGTATACACCTAAAATTTGGTGTATCTATCCTTAGTAATAGCAATGATATTTGCCCAGACTTTTCAGACACCCTGTATATTTAAAACCATTAACGAAGTGATAAAATGTTTCCAAAGCAATGCATCTAGGCTACCAAAATTAGAACAAACACTTTTCATATTGCTGAAACAATTGGATTTAGAGCAAGCAATCAGCTTATTCTCTAAAAACTATTTTTTGTATCTGAAACACCTACCTGTAGATTTTTACACTGCTTAGCTAAGTCGAGCATATATTTAGTTCCTCTAGTATTCATCTGGACAGAATATTTCAAAGAATCGTCGAATCTTGTAGTGGCAGCGGAATGAAAAATGAAGTTAACTTCATTTTGAAGGGTCGCCCGGTCGTCATTGGCAATACCCAAATCAACTTCGGTGACATCGCCTGGAGTTACCACGCATTTTCTGATTGCATCGGGATGTTCTTGTTTTAGTTTGGTAAACAACTAAAAAAATGCAATACTGAAAGGGTAGTATTCGTAGTCATTTCTCAGATCTATACCGGTTGACTTTTTTAAAGTGTTTCAAGGCGATATCTCGAAAACGATTGAAAATATTTTCATGAAATTTTGGCGAGTTAATAGGGAGATGGGAGACATATTTACACATATTTTTGACATTAACTCCTCTCTTTATTTTGAGATGTGGGGAGTAAATTTGGAATTTTAAATGAGATGATGTACTTTTGTTTATAAAATTCGAATTAACGAAAAAAACTAGGTATGTGTAAAATTTTTTTTTATTTGCTCTTTCGGTTGCTCTATGATTTATTGGGTTATAAAATTAAAAAAATATGTACCATGTAATTCTAACTTATTTATCGTCTGTCATGCTTACGAAGTTGTTCGAAATGTCTCCCTTCAACTTCCAAACATTTTCTCACTTTTTCTAAATGAATTTCGTACCCGATGTAACATTTCAGGTGTCACTAATATGCAGGCAATGCTATTCAAAATTCCAAAGTTACCCCCACACCAAGGAGCACTCAAGGAACGACTATAAAGCTTGATTTGGGGCTAAAGGATATGCGTATTGCTTCTGTGGACTTGGCAAAAGCATTCGACAATTTAAGAGTTAATCAAAATTATATTGGATCCACGAACAATTTTCAAAAAACAATTTCTGAAAATTATTTTTTTAAAAATAAAATTTCTACCAGATCACTGTTTCAAAAACAGAATATTTTGAATACTTTTCATAATTTTAAAAATCACAATTTAAAACCGTTTTATCGAAAATATAATTTTCCGAAAATCTTGTAAAAATGCTAAGCACACCTAAATAAACACCACGACCAATACATCCATCTCCTAACATGCCATTTAGGCTACTATATAAAATATTACAAACCGTTTTTGAGATATCGTATTGTAACACAACTCTCACCCTTTTAAAAAATAGTCCGCGTTATGACTCAAATAATAATTTTGAACATAACCAGTAGATTATACTACATGATTCCATAATTCATTGTAGAAAAATTATTGTTTCAAAAAAAACGTCTGCGGAAAAAAATGTGTTCTCGAATGCGTGTTTGTTAAAAACATATAGGCTGTGATTAGAGTCCCGACTCGGGACCAAACTCCAGTCCCGAATACCGTCATCAAGTAGTTTTGTGTAAACTGGTGTTCCGCCCCGAATCGGGACCCGCATCCGGTCCCGACTTAATAGAAGGCCTTTGAGGTTATGTTCGCATAATGTTATTGATATTATAAAGTTGTATGTGGTTTACTTTACTTGATAAATTGTCATGTAAAAGGTGTGCATTTGTTTATAATTAGTAGTACGACGTTTAGATGGCACAACTAGAAATGTAGACGTAAGTGTGTCTTTAATTTCTGCTTTCATTATTTTTTACCTATTTCTTTTCAATTTATAGGTTAGAAATTGGAAAAAAACTTTAGCTCTTATCGGATACTGATGTAAAGAATTTCATCCATCAGTATATAAAAACAATATATAATATGTTTTGGAAACGTGATGCTAAACTTATTTCGTCGAATTACACCAAACACCTAATTAAAAGCGAAATAATAAACAAAGAAAAAAATAATAAAATTAAATAATTAAAAAATCAATAGATAAACTTGAGTGCGTATTTGAACCTAGTTTCTAATTCTAATCAACTTTCTTTCATAAGAGTTTTTTAAATTTAAAAAATTAAGGTAGTTGCTCTTACGCCAAATTCATATTTTATTACACACCTCGTATATGACTGATAAATTTTGATGTCTGATGATTTCATTATAAGTTTTAGACCATGCAGAACTTTTTATAAAGAGCAACTTTTTTTGCGAAAAATTACTAATAAAAGTGTTTCCTATAGAAGTAGACATACTGTTTATAATTGGTGATTTAGGTGAATGTACGATTCGTCTTATAAATTCGGGATCGGATGTTGGTCCCGAGTTAGGGCGAACACCAGTCCCGACAAAACTACTAATGACGTCGTTTTTTGACGACGCTGTTCAGGACTGAATGTGGGTCCCGAGTCGGGGCGAAACACCAGTCCCGACAAACTACTAATGACGTAATTTGATGACGCTAGTCGGGACTGGAGTTGGGTCCCGAGTCGGCACTCTAGTCACAGCGAAAAATAAGTATATTTTAAAAATTACCCAGTGTTTTAGAAAATAAAATTTAAAATTATTTTGTGAAAACTAAAATATTCATATATTTTGAACAAGCGGTAAAAGACTTAGATACATATTAAGTAGAGCTGCTGTATAACCCGAGAATAGCAATCACAGTGAAGCGACAAAGCCGAGCCGAGATTTCATAGCGCATGTGCGACGGCAATGTGGACTTCTGTCAAACGTGTAGGGTGAAACGTAATTGTCATTAGTACGTGTGTTCAGGTCGTGCTCTTGGTTATTTTGATTTTGCGTTTAATTTCTGTGTTGTGTTTTATTTTTAATATAAAAAGTTTTGAAATATGCCTGGATCTACATGTGCATTTCGTGGATGTCGTTCGAAGACAGGTGGAGGTATACTTGTTTCTGTTTACCGAAAGATCAGTATCAGTAAGTACATTTGCACCTACACTGTGGAACATTTTTCTCCGTATACGCATTTGACGATTGATACGGGTTTGACGAAATAATTTTTCTTCGTTCGATATTGTGGATACGTGTCTGTTCAAGGTCAGCAAAACTGGTACCTTAAGGCGCCGACAGGCTTTGTCGCTTCTCTGTGATTGCTATTCTCGGGTATAACTGTTCCCGCAACACATAACCGCCCGCTCGAGAACCGACTGGAAACATGTTGACAACAAGCAGTGATGCTTTAAAAGATGACGAGCTCCCTTATGACGAGCGGGAACAGTTATACCACTCTTGTTATAAGATAAAGCAGAATAAGAGCTTAACAACTGTACACTTTAAATAAGGAGAATAGACTTACCACGTGATTGAACATTTCATGCATCCTATCTTTTGGCGTTTTTCCCTTCTTTTGCCTTATTAATAAGTAAAGCCTTTTTACTTCGGTCACCCTTAGCAACTTATCAACGAGTATCTTTCCCAGAAACCCAGTGGCGCCGGAAACAAAAACAGTTTTTCCCCGAAAAATTTCGCTAATTCTGTTTACTTCTTCCGCCATGATATTTAGATTTGAGCTATAACAAAAGTAATTTTACTTGTGTTTTAGATTTTTTGTCTCTTGAAAACTAATTTTTATTTTTAAATATCACTGTACCACAAAAACAATTGCTAGCTGGTAAAAATTTTATTACCCCAAGGAGAATGAAATTAGAAATTTACAATCGAAAATAAAGTGCTTAGTAAAATGTTTATTTAGTAACAAGATTTAAAAATTTCAAACAAGGGATTTGGCAATCAAACTCATCTTCATCTGAAATCATCATTGGCTTCATCAGGGCGTCAGAAAATAAAAAAATCATAAAAAAAGAAAAAACAAGGGCGACAAACACGAATCGGTTCACCTATTTGTGGCTTTAACCAAAAGATCCCTGGGGCTATCAATTAGCGTCGCTACGAAAGCAACTATAGCTACCTACCGTGGTATTCTATAACTCGAAGAAAAGAAAAAAAGATGTCAGAAGCCATCGCAGATCATTACAGAAAACGAAGGAGAAGTATTGCGGCGGCGCGGCGGTAAACTCGTCGCCAAGATTACCTGCTCCACTAATCCGACATGTAAATTGGTCGCCGGAATTTAACAGCCAGATTCTTCAACGCTAGTCCGGTCTAATTTGACAACCAAAAGTTTTAAACTGACAACTGTAAGAATAAGACAACTAAATTTTATGCTATGAATTTATTTCGGAGCTTTTTCGCAAATTTATAAAGAAAATGGCAATTTTAGTACGCACCTTCGACAATAATAGAACTAAATTCACTTTAGCAACCTGTTCCAAGATGAAAATCATTTGAAAACCAAGCAAATCGCTGAAATATCCGAATAATTCATAAATTTTCAATGACGTCTTATTAACAACGACAGGACAAAAACTTGTCAAAACATAACTGATCAACTAGAAGATCTTAATTTAAACCAGTACTAAACCTTAAACTTTCTTAGTGAATCTGGACGTTAGGGTTCATTTAATCCCTATAGGTAAATTGGTCGCCGGGCTTTTATATCGGAACCAAAAAGAAAAACAAATGGTGCACTTCACTTTTACTAGTTTATTATTCATTCATTACATATACATCAATAATAGAATCTACATATACAGGGTGGCGCGCTCTATTCGCGTCGGTCTGTTTACCAAAAGCCATACAATTATTTTAAAATATTTTAGTTGTAGGGTATACAGGTCCGTTAGGAGCATGTTTCAAAATTATTTTGAATTATACAGGGTGCTTCAAAAAAAAGTTACATACCAAAGTTATAAAAATTTAAATGGAACAACTTCTTTTTGACGCACGAATTTTGAAACGTGCTCCCTGTATATAATAGAACACAATAAAAATTTGTTGCTAAAGCTCTACAAATAATTTTTGAAGGCCTTTCACTGATATCTTCTCTTGCCTTCCTCTTGCATGCATTTGAAATAGCTTTTCTGCTCACTTCCTTTTCGAATGCTTCGTGATTGTGCACATCTTCCCTCCTGGATATCAGGTTCTCCGTTCCAATAGTGTAAAGCCTTGCTTTACAATGCAGCTTCCTTTGGCAACACCTCCATGATGTTTCTCCACTTTTCAAGACCTTGTCTTTGGAAAACGTAAAATTTTCGCACAAAATTAAACTTCTCCCACGTTCACTTTCAATAACTGACACCGACATTTTTCACTATGATTCACTTCGCTCGAAGCTAGAAACAGTAATGAATGATACCAAATTGACAATAATCTAAAAACAACTAGATTTCAGATTTGAGGTGTATATGCCCAATAACCATTAACCTATTGTTCCGTACGGGTCGGTGTAAATTGAGTCCCATATTCGTTAATTATTTGTTAATTATTTTTACAGGTAGGTAAATCGAGTCCCGGGTGATTTATGGGCCTACGTAAATTCCGTCCGGCTATCATAAAATCAGGTAAAAGCAATTAAGTAATTTATTGCGGTGTTATTATAAATTGGGGTTGTTCGATGATTTTGTCTGTACATTATTTAGTATTTGTTCGCGTTAGCATCAAGTAGTATCGACTGATTTTAATATGGAAGTTATAATTAGTGAAAGAGGCAGAAATCTTTTGGTTTTACATGGATATAAATTTCGCTTTCACAAAACGTTGGCGAATAACACCGAAAGATGGATGTGTAGTAAAAATACCTGTAAATCGTTCTTAAAACTGGGAAAAAATGAAGAAGTATTGGCAGGACCATCACCTCACTCGCATGAACCACTAGAAGAAAACAAGTTAGAGCGTCAGAAGTTAAGCAACGGATTAAAACGTAAAGCTTCCGACGATATTTGTGCAAGACCTTCTAAGCTTATTCACCTAGCTCTAAAAAACAATGATATAGAGACACTTACAAGGAATGACATATCCTTAATCAAAAGGAACATGCTGAACGCCCGACAGTCGAAACACGTGAATCCCAGATCCACTGAAGAAACCCTTTCTGCTGTTGGAAATATGGACATCAAGACCAATGCTAATGAAGATTTTGTGATCGTCAACGATCTCCAAAGTAAGATTCGCGGATTTTCTACGAAGAAAAATTTAGAAGCGCTATGCCGTTCAGATACAGTTTATGTGGATGGTACGTTTAAAAGTTGCCCTAAATATTTTTATCAACTGTTCACTTTTCATGCCTTACATTATGATTCGTATGTACCCCTTGCTTTTTTTCTTCTTCCCAACAAAACTGTGAAATGTTATGAAAATTGCTTTAGCCATTTAGTTAACACCTGTTTAAATGTAGGATTGAGATTCTCACCGAAAAATATTTTTATTGATTTTGAAAAGGCCATACATGTGAGTGTTCAATCAGTGCTCACAGAAACAAAAATTAAGGGATGTCGTTTTCATCTCGGCCAAAGTTGGTATCGCAAAATTCAGTCTATTGGTTTAGCTCGGGTATATGCATCGAAATCAGAAAAGGCAAATTTTTTAAAGTCATTCTTTGGACTTGCCTTTCTAAGACCTGAAGACGTTTCAACTGTTTTTACTGATTATATAATGGCAGAACTTCCAGATGATCAAACGGTAACTGAATTTTGCGATTATGTATTAGAAAATTATATATCAGAAGAAGCGCCGTTTCCTCCACAGATATGGGCCGAATTTTCATGTTCTGCTAATAGAACCACTAACTCTTGTGAATCATTTCATGCTCGACTTAATAGAATGTTTAATTCTCCACATCCCAATATTTCCATATTTATTGAAGTTTTAAAAGGAATTCAAAGTGAAACTTATATTCATCTTAGAAGCAAGTCGACCAAAAAATCAAGAACTATTATTGAGAAGGAAATCTTTTTAAGGGAAGCAATAGCTGACCTATGCAACTGTCACATTTCCTTATTCGAGTTTGTAAAGAAAGTTTCTTTCAAGTTCCTTCCAATAAATATCTCTTAAATTGTATATTTATAATCTTCTAATTATTGTACTATTTTACATGTTTTTTAATGCAATTTGTACCTCTCTCATTATATAGATATAAATTGTATATTTATAATCTCTTAATTCTTGTACTATTTTAAATGTTTTTTAATAAAATTTGTACATCTCTTATTATATAGATATAAATTGGATTTTAAATGTTTTTTAATAAAAATTTGTACACCTCTTATTATATAGATATAAATTGTATATTTATAATCTCTTAATTCTTATACTATTTTAAATGTTTTGTAATAAAATTTTTGAGGGTGTCTAATGGTAGTTTATTTACCTCTTTTATTATACAGGGTTTCAATTATGTACTTGTACAAACTTTAAAGGGTGGTTCTTTGACTAATTTTAAGATGAAAAGTTCATATGTATAGATACTTAAAAATCCCGGGACTCGATTTACGAAGCTCTTGTTGGAACCCGGGACTCAATTTACGTATTATTATTTTGACTAGGGGACTCAATTTACGTAAAAATATGAAGGCGGGACTCAATTTACGTTTTCCGGTTCCGTACCTACCGATGCAGGTAGGTAATCAAGAAACCGCCGGCGACGAATTTACATGTCATTACCAGCGGCTCTTTTCAATATGCAGGTGAAGGGATTATCTTGGCGGCCAATTTACGTCCGTCCAAGTATTGTGGGAATCTGAGCCGCTGAAAAGATCGGAACAAAAAAGAAGGTAATATTATAACCCATCGGATACGTGTTTCTGCTCATTGGCTTCATCTGGGCTACGTATGTGGTTGTGCATTTCAACATAAGTTGAGACCCACACGACACATACACAGTGGATACTAACAAAAGTAGTATCAAAGCTATTAGTCTAGTCCACAAGTTCAAAATCGTGTTAATTATTGATAAAGGTCCTAAAAATATGTACGATAACTCATTGGATTCGGAATGACGTCTAGAAAAATGTATTCGAAGGATTTTACTGCATGATAAAAATTGCAAAATTTATTAACAAATTAAGATGAAAAAAAAAGGTGTTTCGTTTTTTGGCAATTACTCAAAAACTATTAATATTTAAGAAATTTTAAACAAAGATTCATAAAGAGGAGAAAAGTTCCAAAAAAAAAGTCCCGACTCCCGGACCTCTACCTCCATTATTTATAATTTTAAGTTAGTGCTGAAAATAGGGCCCCGCGCGGCCGATACGGCATGGCCGCGCTACCGCTCAACAGAGTCTATTACATAAAATAATTTTTTTATAGAGTTAAATATCAATAGAAAAATTTTAAAAAATTATGGTGTCATCAGAACACTTTAAAGAATAAAGTCCCGTTGGAAAACAAATTTTTTGTTGATTTTTCAAAAAGTTATACTATTGTTAACTAAGTAATTTTTCGTGGGCTTTCATTTTTACAAAAGACAGTATAACAATTTAAATAATTGGCCTATAAATTTTTGGCTTCCTGGAGCTCTTCTTATATATATACTTAACAAGACCACGTTATAAAAGCATCTTAAATTTGTGTATTGTGTTTATTTAACAAGTTATAAGTCATAAAAGAGACAAAAATGTCAAAAAATCTTCAATGTTTTTAAACAAAAGCATGTAATAGCTAATCAACAATAGTTACAAACTTCGTTTTGAGCTCATTTTAAAGAGTAGTTAATCCTTGATACAAATGACCGGAATGTTGATTATCGTATCTCTAATAGTTTATGAGTTATGGTAATTTGTTACTTGACATGTTATGTGACCAATCGAATACTCCACGATTCCAAAGTTTGATTGGTCACATAACTTTTTTCACAATAGATTGTCCACAAATGCAACAAAAATCATCAGGCATATTTTTATAGCACCAACTACTTATTTTTCACAATAGGAAAAGCTGAACTAATTTACTTATAGAATAACCTGTCATCACAAAGTAATATTAATTTTAAAAGCCATTTTTAAATCAGTGACCAAGTCATGACCTCGTCAGACCACTAGGGCAACACTGTCTCATTTAATCTTAATACTTTGATTTTTTAGTTAAACATTGATTATATGCAGCAACGTTGCCAAATAAGGTGACGTAGTCATGACTAGGTCACTGATTTAAAACCGCTTAAAGCCTTCTGTATCGTAAATATTCCAGCAATGGGGAATCCCCTACCTTTATCGAGTCTTAACAAGCAAATTCTTGAACTAATACACAGCATAAAATGAATTATAACAGTGCTTCTCAAAATAACAAGAAAAATATCAAAATATCGGTAGACAAAGAAACTGTACATACGTGGCTTGTGGCTTCCGTCATATTGGGTTTAAAGTGACACCACATAGCTTATCGTATTCTACTCGTCAAACCCTTTCATTTGATACCCATGTCAGGGGGATTGTGAAGAAATAGGTAACCCGCCACCTTGTGGCGTCCAATATATTGTGTTTAAAATGACGACACACAGCTTATCACATTCTACTCGTCAAACGCTTTCATTTGATACTCATATCAAGGGAATTGTGAAGAAAAAGTAATTCGCTATCTTGTGGCGTCCGTCATATTGGTTTTAGAACGACTTACATAACACGACTCACGACTCACATAACTTATCGTATCCTGCTCATCAAACCCTTTCATTTGATACCCATATCAAGGGGATCGTGAAGAAAAAGGTAATCCGTCATCTCGGGGCGTCCGCCATATTGGATTTAGAATAATATTAGATGTAGTATATAGCATTGTACTTATATACGTTACAGCTCTAGCTTAATTAGAACTAGTCGAAATTTTGATTGCAATATTTGATCTAAACATACAAACAGGCGCAGTTAAATAAAATCTTGTAAAATCAAGGACCACAAACAGGAGCCAGTACACCCTTTTCTGGCTTCAGCCAAAAGACCACTTTATTGGGGGCATCAGTTAGTGTCTCCACGGGGGCAACTATAGCCACTCGCCGTAGAATCCTATATAAGCCCAAGGAAAAGAAAAATGATCCCAAAAGTCATCTCGAATCGTTACAGAAAATGAAGGAGAATTAAGTATCGTGGGCAGGTCCGCTGAGAAGAACGGAAAAAAAGGTAGTGTGGTAACCAGTCCAACACGTGTTTCTGCTTATTTGTTTTACCAAGGCTATGTACCTATATGGTTGTGCACCCAAACATAAATCGAGACACACACATTAAACAGGCGCATCTACACCCATTTGTAGCTTCAGTCAAATTAATGCTTCCAAACAAGAGGACTTTTACGGGGATGATAAATGAACGACAACCCGTATTTTCCATCACCCTATTTCAGGTAACAGTCATCGAATATTTTAGCAATGGTGTTGACTGT
Source organism: Philopedon plagiatum (assembly GCA_963971165.1). Classification (NCBI taxonomy): domain Eukaryota; kingdom Metazoa; phylum Arthropoda; class Insecta; order Coleoptera; family Curculionidae; genus Philopedon; species Philopedon plagiatum. The sequence goes on from OZ020193.1 coordinate 94,559,726, forward strand.
CAGAAGTGAATGTCAAAATGATGCGAATTCTGTACATTTACACTGTGATCCTTGTGATTTTATTAATGATTAATTTCATTTTGCAAACAGGAGCGCTAATTTGGGTGGCGGAATTGTATATAAAGAATCATTGTGACGGCAAGCATGCAAACCACTCGGGAATCAATCCCAATCAAACCCAATCAAACAAAACCGAGTAGCCGGTAAGCAGAAGTTTTTGTACAGGGATATCCAAATAAAAGTGAACAGGGGTTTCATAACGTTATCGGGATACCTTTAATTTTGGAATTTTAACACAGCTTTTTATTGATATTGCTTTATAAACTTACGCTTATAAAGCACCTTTAAGTGGAAAACACAATATTTTAACTTAGAAATTACTTTATTAGTAAAAAAGCATGATTTTTATCAACTATTTGATAGCTTTGCAACGTATTTGAGGTTATGGTAAAAATTAATTTTGAATGGCGTTTTGGATTGTGGGAACACAGTGTTGCCACATTTATTATTTTTTTGGTGTTTTAATTCTTTTTGTAAAATTTTGGCATTAAAGCTGTTGTTAGAAATAAGATAATTTATTTTTGTGGCCATGGACTTGTGGAATACGTTCTCGGACAGGTTTGCTCAGTTTCAGGTTTGATCAGAATATTTTTTAATATTTTATCTTTGTCGAGTTTTTTACTGCTACTGCACGATTCGGTTGGCATAAAATTTTGGCAACACCGCATACAATTGACATTTTATTAAGCAATTTTTCAAATTTCAATAATTTTTTAAAGAAAAATACTGAATATTCCGCAGTTTTTTTGCAAAAAAATACTATTTGAAGTACCTACTATTTGTTTTTCGATGACATGTGAAAAAATTCTTAATTCGGTGTTCCGGAAAGCGTTCCGGACTCGTGAACAGGCCATAACTTTTTTATTTTTTAAAGATGAAAGAAATATTAAAATGAAAGTTTTGGGGATTTTTATGGAGCATTCAAATTCTGAAAATTTTAAGCTGAATTCGAAAATCGAATAAAATTTAGAGCATTTTATTAAAATAAGAGTTCTTGTACATTTAAGGAAAACGGCAAACTTGACAACAATGCGGAACCCACCATTGGATCGGGCATAATTTCGTACCTAAGGGTTCAAAATTTCAAAAATCGAATGAACGGTTTGCAAGATATTTCGAGTTTTCCATATTTTTGTTACACTATACACATTTTAAGGCTGGTCTTATTCAGTAATAGAGACTGCTTTAAAATCTTAACTGCACATGCGTACCTGTGGCAATGCCCGTGGTCGGAGGAGTCATTTTTGTTTTTATGTAGCTGGAAATATTCGATGTTCGATATTGTGATGTTTCCAATTCAGTTGAATTTTAATTGCTTAAGGTTTCTATTTTTGAAATAAAAGACCATGGAATACCTGGAGATCATTTTTACTATAGTAAAGCACATATCTTAGTTTAAGATTTTAAAATTACGTTTATGAAAATTACATTTAGTTAAAGACCTTTTTTATACCAAAATGTATAACTAATTAGTTATTATCAAGTTAATATCAAGAAAGAATAAACGTACACATTTGTACGTTTCGTGTTCTTTTTGCTAAGAATGCGCTTGTACTATATCTTTTATTGTTACAGAGGGCCTCTCAACGATATTTGCATTCCTGGTTAATGGAGATCACGTGTAAGAAAAAAGTATGGAAGTCACTTCAGATAACCAATAATTTATTAACTAAAGGTTAAGTGTTAATAATTTTTTTAAACGCAATTGATGGTTTTTATTAATTTTTACGCACGCATTTGTCACTAAATAGAAATAAAAATAATTATCAATGTTCCTATACAAAGTTTCTGTCATTTATTTTTAGCGGTTGCAACTTTATATTGAAGACGCAAATCTCTTTAAATACGTGTATATAAGTCATTCTTTCGTACGCCGAAAAATCTTGATTTTTAATTGGTAGGAATTTTTTTTACAAATAATGTACATAAAATAAAGAATATGCACATATTTTTTTATTGCATAAATCGTTTGAGGAAGTCATTACAAACACAAAAAAAAATATTTTGAAGAAAATTACTAGGATAATTTAGCTACAAAAATGTTTACTTTTAGGTATAATTTATGACAATTTAAAAAGCAGCCATTTGTCCTTAGTGAAAAGCGACGTCAGGAGATCAACAAAAATCTACACGAACAGGTTTGCCCGCGACATCGGATCATTTGAATCACTCTTTATTTTTTCCTACCTAATTTTTTCCCAATTTTTCAGCACTGTCTTATAAAGGGATAATCACACTTTAAAATGAATACCGGATGGGTCATCCAGGAGCGTATTTAAGGGGTAAAATTAGGATTTTCTTGATTTTTTCCGACAAATCCTATTTTTAACCGACATTATTCCACACTATTTACCCTATTTAGTGATTCTTTTTGGGTTTATTTTATCTGTTTTTTTTTCCTGAGGGGAACGCTCATGCTCACCATACGACTATTTCACGCATGGTAGTGTGGGACTCTGTGACTCTAGTCAGCAGCCTACCTACTAAAACCCCGCTTCAGGCCTCTATTTGTTTCCTTCTGGACCACCGTGTCCGATATTCTTCAGATAGGAAACAAGGCTATATCATATTTACATCTTTCTCTGTCTTTCCATCTATTCTCACATCCGATCTCTCTCTCTCGTTCTTCTATCTTTTTCCTCTCCATTATCTGTATCACCATGCTCTGTATAATTTCCCAATTCCTTCTGCGTTCCATCACTTTTGCTATTAAAGTTTCTGGCTCCAAAACCCTCCCTATTTCTTCACTCGCCCTATTTCTCTCTTCTATCCATCTTTCACACATAAACACCGTATGTTCTGCCGTGTCCACTTCCCCGCAGTACATGCACTGGTCCGTTTCAGTAATTCCCATTCTTTTGGTATATGCTCTAAATGACCCGTGACCCGTCAACACCTGCCAAAAGTCTAAATTTCTGTGGTCGCATCTTACCCATTCCTTAACATTACCAATAAGTCTTTTTGTCCATTGCCCCTGTCATTTTCCACCATCCACTTAGTTTGCCATTCTTCCATTAGCTCCTCGTTGATTCTCTTTTTTATCGCTGATTTTTCTGGGTCCGTGATGTCATAATTTCATTTTCTTTCCAGGATCAATAGGTGTGTTGGTGGAATCCCCGTGATAACGTTTAAAGCCACCGCCGAAACTGTTCTGTATGCAGAACCTATCCTCAGCAGCATTTTTCTTTGCACCCCTTTCAGTCTATCTGCATACTTCTTGATTTCAAGTCCTTTGTGCCAAATAGGAGCTCCATAAAGAATAATATTTTATCTGTTAATTATCTAGGAATACCTCCCACTAATTTAAATCGCTCATTTTTTCGGTAAAATTATAAATAAATAGGTTTATTTGCATCGGGGACATCTAAAATTTGAAAATTTTTGAATTTTCGAAGATTGCCATGAAAATAAAGAATTGCAGTTTATTTACTCGAAATTATTAAGATAATATGTCAAAATTTCGCAGACATGCCAATTTTTGTTGCAAAATTGAAAGGACAATTTGAGTACGTACTGTCCATAATAACAGAAGTAAATTCATTTTAGCAACACGTTCCAATAATAATCGTTTGGAAATAAGGCAAATCGCTAAAATACTGGAATAAATAATATGTTTTTAATAACGACTGATTAACAGTGACATGACAAAAGCCTGTCAAAACCCAAATAATCATCTGAAAGATCTTAATTTAAACCAGTACTAACTCTTGAAGCTTTTTGGTAACTATTTTAAAAATAAATTAAAAAAAAAACTAGTTTTTGAAAAGAAAATTTAGCAATCACAAAATTATTCTGAGCAAATCTAAACTAACTTGTCACAGATGCGCCATTTTGAGATGTTCCCAGGTTGGCTTAAGTTTGTTTCTTGAAGTTTGCTCTGGTTCTTTTTTTATCTTTATTTCGATAAGCTTTCCATTTCAAATTTTCTTTTCAAAAAATTTTCCGTCCAAAAGCGTTTTTGGAAATTTATATAATATTTGGGCAAAATTGAATGAGTTCATTTTATTTTGTAAATAAAAGTATAAGTATTATTATACCTGTTTCCACTTATAAAAAATGCATCTTTTTTTTATCAATTATTATTTATCATTTCTTACTAATTAGGTACTCTATTTTAATTGACAACATGCACTTTGAAAATAATGAATAATGTACAGCGTACATACCTTTAATTGATGATAAATTAGCGGAACCATTAGAACACATCGTATGGCCTATATTAAAATGCTTTTTGTCATCACAGGTATACCAAATAAATAATGAGTGAGGCTGGCACTGTTCGTTAGTTATCAGAGGCGTCGATGCCGAAAATAAGTACGTAAGTATACGGTATCTGGCAAAAATAATTCAATTCATGGGCGTTGCCGTGATTGTGTGAAGTAACAAAAGCATAGAGGGAGAAAGTACATTGAGACCGAAGAATGACTTGACATGATATGTTTTTAAATTTGAGTGGAATGTTTTATATGAGTATTTTTTTAGCAAATACTGCACGTTGCAGAAAAATTTTCACCTTCAAATGGTGTAAAAAAATTCCACATTTCACTGGTTTTCTGTTTTTTGGATATTTTGTGAATCTAAATATATTGCAGGTATTGAATTTTGCTAGAATTAGAAGTATTAAAACTATTTCATCGGTCACACTATAATCATTCCTACGCGCAGTGAAGAATAAATGACCAATTCACCAACAACATCGACTACGACGGACCGGACCGATAAACGAGAAATCACTGAACAATTATTAAACATAAGTGAATATCTAAAGAATCAGAAATTGGAAATAGCCGCAACGCAAGAAGCGATAATAACTGTCGCAACAGTTCAAGCAGCGATTTTGTTTATCAATCAATAACCCAAGAAATATTCATTTTACAAGTGGATTATTATTGTTCGGGTTGGGGTGGTGATCTATTAGGTTTCGGTGATCCGTCCGTGGCGCATGCAGATTTGTTAATCACCGAATACTGAATAACTGGTTTAGCGAGATTTCGATCGCCGATAGTGGTTTTTCTTTCAGGTGACTGGATCATGATGATTGATATCTCCCAACACTATCGCATACCACATAGTTACTTTTGGGCTATTTAGGGGCTTTTCCTATTTTTGCCTTGGATTATCTAGTTCAAGATATACGTCGAAGCTTATCAGCCCATTTCTCTTAAATTGTTTTCTTCTTTCTTGTAAGCAATGAACGCTCATGGCGGAAATCATTCCATCTAAACAGCTCCAGAGCTATTACCTTATCGCATCTTCTAGACATATTCTTTACACTATCATTCAGATCTTTAGCAAGTAGAATCCCAACTTCGTGCTTTACTGGCCGATTTTACACTATAAAGCACTCACCTCCTATTTTCTTGCCATATCCATCTTAGTTTTTGCACAAGTCTCCAACTTTTAAGAAATCTTAATCAGTTAAGGGGTTATATACAGTTAGGAGGCCTAAAAAAAGCGATTTTTCAAGAATTTTTCCTGAGAAGACTTTTAAATTTATTAATGTGAAAATTTGTACACATATTATGGTAACTTTTAAATGTATTTAGATTTTTGTATTTGTAAAAATAATAATTTTGAAAGCTTCTATACCTGATCTCCAGGAGTTCCCCTCAAAAAAGGCATCTTGCGGTGACAACGATATCTCTGGACTGGATCATCGAAAATGAAAAAACCAAACGGATTTCGTTAAAGTAATGTACAATCTTCTAATCAGTCGAAGGAATAAGCAAAATAAAAATTTTTGACAAAATAGCGGCTTCTCAAAAAAAATCGATTTTTGACCAAAATTTTGGCCTTAAATTGTTTATATAAAAAAAAATATTTGTCGGTGAGAAAAAACCTTCGATTAATTAGTAAAAAATGTACTTAAGAAGCTTGTGTTAAAATTTGAGACTGATCGGTTCAGCCGTTTCCGAGAAATCTCCGTTACCGACTTTAAAAACGCAGTTTTGAGAAAAACGCGTTTAAAGTTTCAAAAGCACTTTACATAGCGTACAATCGCTCTGACACGTCTTTACAAATATGCGCGTAACTTCGAAAATAATCGCCGGATTGTCTTGAAATTTTCTGTGTGTGTACGTGAATATATGTACATTACGAAAATGAAATTAAAAAAAATTGATTTTTTGAAAATTCTAACTGTATATAACCCCTTAATAAATATTGCCTTATATCCTCCAATTTGTGTATTTTCTGTGTTTTCTGTAAAGTTACCAAAGCTATCTAAGATATCGGCGGTCTTCAAATCCTTCACCGTGACAAATTAATAATGTTTTAAACGAATTGATCAAATAATAGGTACTTCTACTGCATTAAAAACTTATTATTATATATGACACTTCAATATAAATAATTGTAAAGATTTATTACTTAATTAGCAGTTTAAGTGCTAAAGACGATGTTAATTCTTATTTGCACCGCTACTTGTCTAAATTTTACGTCCTGGTTTATTAGCTGGTGCTGGTACATTAAATCATCAATAAAGGATAAATGTGTTTTATAATAGTACCTTTTGATGTGTACGTACAATAAGAAAGCATAAGCGTGAGCTGCTGTTTCTATTTGAGAAATTAACACTTGTACAGTCTTCGCATGATTTTGTCAAAAGTTGATTCATTTATTGCTCAATAACTTCATCAATTTATAAAGAAGAATCGTTCAGTATTATTTGTATCGTTTTCGAACCTAACCTAGCTCAAGCAAAAGTGATAAAACTGAACCTCTAAAAAAAATCTAATCCTGAAACTTACAAGCAGAAGAGGCCGAAGAAGGTTTGCAGAAGAGGCCGAAGACGATAGTGAATTTCATTATGCACCATAGTTAAGGTGACCAACCGTACTATTTTATCCAGGACAAGTAATATTTTTTAGCATCACTGTTCTGGATAAATCGCGATAATAGAGAACCCGGTAAAAGTACTTTTTTTGGAAAGGTGTCCTAGAAAAGAATGGATCAGACATAGTGAGAGATAAAAATGAAAGCAAACTTCAATACTTATGAACAAGCAAATGAAATGCAAGGTTAATGGATTAAACGTAAACCGCGAGTGAATGATTCGACAAACATCTTTGCACTTCTTGGTATAAATACAAGACCAACTAGTGCGAAGATATCGACACTACTTTCGAGTCTTTTTTAGTTATTTCGCATCATTTCCTTCTGTAACTGCGCTGCGTTTCACTTGACATTTTCGTCGTCGACAAAACTTTCTTAGCTACACAGAACCACTCAATTCGAAACTCAAAAGAAGGGTGAATAAGAGAATTAGTTTAAGGATATAACTAATCCATTTCGGGTCATCATTTTGTTTTACAATGAACCCCTTTTAAATGACCCCTCATAAAATTTATGATCTGTCACTATAAAAGGGTCTAGTGCGCCCATTGAAAAGTGGTACGTATTAGGGCCTTATGAATATTTTTTCTGTTATTAGAAAGGTATTAGCATTGTGAAAATAATGGGCTGAACTGTGTTCCAAAATTCGTGTCGGCCAATGTTATTTAAAATATACGAACTTGGAAACAGTTAATTTGTCCTATTTGTTCTTATGGATTATTCCTCTTATTAAACGTAAAAAATTAGCAAAAAATTATTTTATAAGAGTGGACGAACTATCCCTACCCTATCCCTGTCGTCCCGCCTAGGGTTGCCAACCCTCCCGGTTTGGGCGGGAGGCTCTCTATGTCCAATAAATCTCCCGCTTCTCGACTAACATATTAAAACTCCCGCTTTTCCCTTTTTTTATAGTAAATTATAAACATTTATACTTCTAGCTCAGAAAAAAACATAAAACTTAAAAAATCAAGAAATGAGTTACATTTAAAATCGATCTGGCAATCTCGCTTGACTACTTTTACAAAATAAAATCCGACTTGTTATTAGAGCAAAAAATATGAGCCAATTTTCTCAAACAATAATTATTTTTACGAAATGGCGAAAGCGAGAAACATTATATCGGCAACTCCTGCTTTTGTTTCTTGAAAGCTGGTAACCCTACCCGCCCTCATATTATGAAATGCCACTGTCCTGGTTTCTGATTTTCTAGTGTTGGTCCTCTTAACCTTAGTCTTAGTGTGTTACTGAATAATATTAATCCTAAGGGTACCAATAAACACTTTTCTTTTCCTGTATAAATGGTTTTTACTTATGGAAGTTTGAAAAGCCCTATTTATTTTTAGTCTTTGCAAAAGCAGCATGACAATTTTTTAGTAATTTTATTTAACAAGCCTTATTTTGTCAACGCGAAATCATAACTTACTGCCCTAGAAATTGCAATACTGGTGTTTTAAATACTTTTTCCCCCTCCCTGTATTGTAAGCAACCTATTTTGACACTGCTTTGACAGACGGAAGTGAAAGTTACTCAACAAGGTATTGGTTGCCCTTAACGACAGGATGTAAGTCAACTTACATCCCTAGGGAAATAATAATCTGAAATTATTATAAGAATAACTTGCTGCTTCATACCTTTTTTTCGACTTTTCCGGTAGTAGAGATAAACAAGCAATATTTGCTGATTCTTCTATGTCTGAAACATCCATTTTGTCCACACAGAATCAAATAATTCGACTTCTTCAAGCTTTTCGCTATGAATTGTCAACTTGACGTTGTTGATAAAATAAAAACTACTTATATTGCTCTGGCAACGGATCACGGCTGCCTTCATAATTTAATGATAATGCTATCGAATGTAATGATAATAAAAATCCAAAAATATATCCAGCATTTTCTGGTAAACATACAATTCAGGGAGGGGGAAAAATGTTATATACTATATGGGATGTAAGTACATTAACCAGTCTCGGACTTTTTTGCCAGCCCTCGCTATCGCTCGGGCGCAAAATTCGTCCTCGACTGGTAAATGTTACTTACATCCCTTATAGTATAAATAACTATTTCCCCCTCCCTGTATTGTAAGCAACCTATTTTGACACTGCTTTGACAGACGGAAGTGAAAGTTACTCAACAAGGTATTGGTTGCCCTTAACGACAGGATGTAAGTCAACTTACATCCCTAGGGAAATAATAATCTGAAATTATTATAAGAATAACTTTAATTTTTGATTTCATCAACATATTACAAAAATCCGGTGATATTAATTGAAATGAATATTAATGGTACAATTATTACAATTATTCACATTATTAACAAAATTTGGAAACACGTTTTCTCGTTTCTTCTTGATGTGTATTACATTTTCTGACTCCACAGATCCTTCATTTCTAACCAATGTTTCTGTCACTGTTGAAGCACTGCAAGAGACTTCTGGCTGGGTCTTATTGTATAAAATTTTATTCGCTACTTCCTTTTTATTGTTGAGGCTCTCAGCTACGTAACTTTCCGCAATAGTAGCGGATTTCCGTCCACCATGTCGCTTGATAGCTAATACATCAACTCCAGTATTTGCTAATAAAGTTGCCGACGTTCTTCTAAAAGAGTGTCCAGTATACATTTTGAAGTTCTCAAACTTTAGAAATTTCGCAATTTTACTTGGAATTGACGAAAACGTATTTTTCCCAACAGGCTGGTTTAAGCACTTTCCATTTTGATATCGCATAAAGAAGCGCGGATTAATAGTCGTCATGTGGGATCTTATATCAATGTACTTTTGAATTATTTTGAAATGACAAACCTGAGTGTCGTCACTTTTTGTCACTGTAAATGTACGTGACATTCCATTTTTGGAGTCAGGAATGGTCACAATTATGACTTCTTGACTTATTTTAACATTGTCCATTTTCATTTCACAGAGTTCATTAGAACGGCACGCCCCAGCAACTCCCATTGCCATTACGACCTTCATCAATAAGTACATATCATCGGGGGCTTCAAGCATGAACTTATTCACATCTTCCCTGTTAAACACATTCAATTTTTTGGGTCTGTAACCATCATTTTTTCTTTTCAAAAATCCTCGAAGTTTTGGATACTTAGAAATATCTATATTTTCCTCTATAAAAAGGGTGGACTTCAACATCGAATACTCACACCATAAGCTTGATGGGGACTTCAGTAAAGCACTTTTCTCGTGGAAATACGCCAAAAACAAGGCTTCTGAGACAGCAGTAGCCGTCTTGCTTTGGCACCAATTCTTAAAGGATTTATATGCTGCTTCATACCTTTTTTTCGACTTTTCCGGTAGTAGAGATAAACAAGCAATATTTGCTGATTCTTCTATGTCTGAAACATCCATTTTGTCCACACAGAATCAAATAATTCGACTTCTTCAAGCTTTTCGCTATGAATTGTCAACTTGAAGTTGTTGATAAAATAAAAACTGCTTATATTGCTCTGGCAACGGATCACGGCTGCCTTCATAATTTAATGAGAATGCTATCGAATGTAATGATAATAAAAATCCAAAAATATATCCAGCATTTTCTGGTAAACATACAATTCAGGGAGGGGGAAAAATGTTATATACTATATGGGATGTAAGTACATTAACCAGTCTCGGACTTTTTTGCCAGCCCTCGCTATCGCTCGGGCGCAAAATTCGTCCTCGACTGGTAAATGTTACTTACATCCCTTATAGTATAAATAACTATTAAAATCAAATTATGGCTGTTTACTTTATTAAGTTTTTTGGTACATATTCCTGTAAAATTCTGTTTGTTGACTTATGTTGTTTTTGAAACGAGGGATTCAATTATATTAAAAAACAATAATTACTTTAAATAATAACTAAATATAGCACTCCGAGCCAACCTCTCTAATAAGCAAAAAATATTTGCATTTACTTTGGTAATTTTTTTTGCATAATGCAGTTTAATTAATGATAATAAGGAATAATTGATGTAATAAAATTGCAGAAAAATTACAGCCTTATTAAATCCTGGAGATTTAAATGTTTCTTTTAGTTTTATTAGATTCGGTCTAGTTGTTCGGAAAACAACTTTTATTTTATTTGATATAAACACAGAATATTGTTTCTAAAATTCTTATTTTTTAAACGCAATCTTGGTTTGTATTTTTCCCATTATAAAATTAGTTACTTTCGTTCTTTCTGTCACTTTTCTTTTTGTCTAGCCTGCTCTGTAATAATTTACCACTTTTTTTAAATTTTTTACTTACAATAATAAATGTATAAAGAATTTTTCTTTAATGCAATTCTATATTTGAACCATTCTACAACAGTCCATTATTTAAGTGCCATCTGTCCAAGTTAGAATAGCTAACTTATTCATAAATAATAAAGTAACTCATTAACAATTTATCCATAAACATCGTACAGCCAAGAAACAACATTTTTATATAAGCTAATAATTATTGCGATCATTGGCGTAGCTAGGGGAGGGCTAGGGGTGCTTAGAAACCCCCCGTTGGAAAATTCGCCCTCCTAAAAAATGCACGGGCAAAAATCATTTTACCTATTTTTTTCTCTAAACTCCCGGACAAAAAATACCGACATCCTGGATTTTTTGCTAAATTAGATCTTTTATAACTTATTTGTTTTTAATTCGATTTTTACAGTTCTTTTACGATTTTATGGATAATTTCATTAGAATTGTGCTGTATTTTTTTAATGGTGGGTCATGTTCGATAGGGCGATATTATACCGGGGTGCATAAATGTGTATTTTGTCCTAAGTTTTAAATACCCTATGGAGAAATCGGAGATGTTGTTTTTTATGCTAATAATTTCTTGATAAAGTTCCATGTGTTGTTGTTCCATTTTCCATTTTGTTTTCTGAATCATCATGTTATCTCCATTTTTAGAAGAGATTTGTAATTTATAATAAAACTCGACAGTGTTTAAAGCTTTTTTTATTGGTACAGGGTCTTCCAACGAGGACTGAACAGGGGCTCATTTTTGAGCTTCCTTGTATTTAAAGAAAAATCTAAAATAGCCAATCGATGTACTTTTTCCTGCAGAATTCAAAAATGAAACCAAAAATTTATTTGAACCAGAAACAAAAGAGTTACGCTATGGATAAGGTGTTTTTTAAATGGAACATAGCTTTTTTTATACGATTTTCGGAACGAGTGATTTTTTTTATGTCCGTTCTGATTAAAATATTTAATATTGTGACAGCTATTTTTATTAAATTTTAATATTTTATCCAGTATAATTTAACTTCAACCTGTTTGAAACATACACTAGCTAATAAAGGTAAAATCACCTTGAAATCCTTCAAAGTCAAAAAATTTGACAAATTTACTATAATATTGCCGAAATGAAATATTCATTAGATGAGAGATTGCAGATTGTTATCTTGTTCTACAAATGCCAAGAAAATGCAAGAGAAGCAAGGAGAAGATTTATTGCAAATTTTCACAGAAATATATCCGTATTCGTAGAACAAGATAACAATCTGCAATCTCTCATCTAATGAATATTTCATTTCGGCAATATTATAGTAAATTCGTCAAATTTTTTGACTTTGAAGGATTTCAAGGTGATTTTACCTTTATTACCTAGTGTATGTTACAAACAGGTTGAAGTTAAATTATACTGGATAAAACATTAAAATTTAATAAAAATAGCTGTCACAATATTAAATATTTTAATCAGAACGGACATAAAAATATCACTCGTTCTGAAAATCGTATAAAAAAAGCTATGTTCCATTTAAAAAACACCTTATCCATAGCGTAACTCTTTTGTTTCTGGTTCAAATAAATTTTTGGTTTCATTTTTGAATTCTGCAGGAAAAAGTACATCGATTGGCTATTTTAGATTTTTCTTTAAATACAAGGAAGCTCAAAAATGAGCCCCTGTTCAGTCCTCGTTGGAAGACCCTATACAATTTTAATACACTAGTAAAATTTAAAAATAAAAATTATTAAGGTGTATGTCCTCCTCTAGCTGCAGTAGCAAAGCGCATTCTGCTAGGTATTGAATTAATAAAAGTGACGATTCTTTCTTCAGGGATTAAATTATATTCTTCAGAAAGTGATATCCTTAGCTCCTGTAAACGTTGTAAAACGTGTAAAAACGTGTAAAAATGTTGTCTTTTAATGTCCTTAAAATTAGTAACAGTGCCAAAACACTGCACATAACAGATATAAAATTAGTAACAATGGCAACACTGTACACAACAGGTAGGTATATTAATTTTTTTTTGCTTGGATTTAAATATCTATATACATAATTTTGTTGCTGGGGCTTAAGCCCCCCCATATAGAAAGATCCCCCCATATAGAAAAATGCCTATATTCCATGATGCCAAAAATTTGCTTTTTTGTACAGGGTATGCCAAGAATTCAAAAACCTAAATTTGGTTAAAAGCAAAGTTGCTTTTTCTAAATTTTAATGCGAAAGGTTAAATAATAAAGTTGCTACTACACCTTTGATAGCTGTGACCTATTTGTGACAATAATAAAAAAGTGGCAATGTGACAGACAAATTTTAATTTTAGCATAGTTTAGAAATTTCAGATTTTTACTTGAGAATCTGTAGAAGGAATTATTTTAAGTTTTAAAACAACTTTTTTATTTAACGCTTTGCATTAAAATTAAAAAAGACACCTTTACTCTTAACCAAATTTTACGCTCTTGAATTTTTTGGTTGGGTTTTTTTATCTTCTGACAATCCACGAAGACCGAAGTCTACTGAGGAATCGACTCACACTCAGTGGCGGATTTACATATTTGCCGCCAGTAGGCTATCCAAATTTTGCCGCCCCTACCGACCTCTACAATTCGATACCCTAATTCACAATTGAAGACACCGGTGTAAAAACGCGGTAGCTCCACTTTTTTATGATTTGTAGTTTTACAGCGTAACACACTAACAAAAGGATGCGCCATCGTTTGGTGCAACAACGAGGTAGAACCTTTCATTTGTATCAGGGTTATATGGAACTTGCATATACCTCTTACTTTAATTCGGTACAAAAAGGAGGCAGCTCCGGGGCTACCCCATTTAGTTAGATCATATTTCTGCCGCTTCGATGCGGCACCTGTCATAGTTACACATATTGGATTTGCAAACAATGAAGGAGTAGTGCCGTCACTATTGTTGGCATATTTGGAGAATTCTTTGCTATCAGTTGTGGCCCGTTTTTTACTATCAGTTGAGCAAAAGTAAATTCCAATAATTTTCCTCTTTCTTTTTATAAATCAGTAAAATGTCTAGCAGTAGTTCAAGTGAACAGCTTGATGATTCAGACCACGATCCTGATTTTTGTCCCGACCTAGTGGTGGGCGATGTTCTCTGTCGGGCTTCCCCAATACACCCACGGTACATGGTTCTTAGGCTTCGGTCTCCGTGCCAGAAGACAAACGTGCTGAGCTTTCTACCCTAATCGAGAATGACTCTGAAAGTGATGACAGTTCGCAAAAGAATAAAAGTAAAAAAGTTAGCAAAAAAGGAGTTAGAGATGAAAGGTCGTGGAAACAGAATGTGACGAAAAAAAGGGAAGCTGAAGGAAATTCTTATGTTGTGGTTAAAATCGAGAATAAGTGTGTGAAAGAAGAAAGAAAAACTGGAAAGAAGAAAAAAGAAAAAGAAAGCGAGAAAGAATAGTTCTACCAGAAGAATGGGTACCCCTGGTGAAAATACGTGTCGCAACTTTGAAGGAGTTCCGGTTACTCAAGATAAACTTTTTAGTGACCATTTTAGTGGACTTTTTAAGAAAACTGTTTTCAATAAAAAAAAACGAAAGTTTGCTGTCTCTTCTTACCGTATAATGGAATATACATAAAAAAAAGTTGCGTGCGGTAGCTCCGCCAGTGCCATTTTTAAAAATGAATTTATTGTTCAACAACCTAGAATGAATCTGACTTTACCGGCTCCTGATGTACATCTTTACTCCGGTCCTTTAGCACTAAAGCGCCCCAAATACATATCTTCATGTCAACGAGCACTAAATACGTATCGGCGGGTTGTATGTAATATAGTTTTAAGGGCTGACAGATTTTATATCGCTGTCCGGTGCAAAAAGGAGGCAGCACCTTGATATTTTTTTTTAAATTGTGCTTAAACTAAAATAATTGAAAAACGCAAAACTTTAAGACATTACGCATCTTTCATCAAACTGTAAAATAGCGTTTATAAAAAGTACGTTAAAATTGTTTTTTTTAAGAAAATAAGTTTTTACTGTCCCCTGAAAATTTAATAAAAATGGAGCTACCCCCTTTTTACACCGGTGTCTCCAATTATATTAATTAAAATTTTTTTTGTCAATGAAATTGTAACTTTATGATTGGTACGCACTATCGAACGTCCTAATTACACCAGCTTTTCCCGTAATTATTATGATTGTGAACTAGGGGATCGAAGTGTCAGTTAAGAGGCTGTTTTTACAATCGAACGACTTAGTTAAGATAGTTAGATAGTTAAGAAGTTAGTAAGACATAAAAAAGAATTTCAGCCTCAAATTTGCCGCCCCTAAAATCTGCCGCCCTAGGCTCCAGCCTACTCAGCCTGCTGGTAAATCCGCCACTACTCACACATCCAGAGCTGGAAACATCCGTAGGGATTTCACCAGCCCTTTAAGAGGATGTGTGGGGTGGTACCACCTCGGTCGAGGAAGAATTCCTCTACTACCCCAACAACAATCACAAAATGTCCATGGTCGAAGCGGGATTCGAACCCGCGCTTCTCGGTTGCAAAGCTGGCGCCGTACCAACTCGGCCATCGGAGATGTGTTCGATTATCAAAAATCGCCGTTCCCATAAAATGTTTGTTCGAGATAAATCTTTTAAATATTGTATAATTGTAATAATAGGAGCCTGTTTATTTTTAAAGCGATTTTTTAACTAAATAAGACTGTGCGATTTAAGTTGTAGAAAAGTTACAAAAAAGTCTTTAATATATTGTTCCTAAGCATTAAAAACTATATCTGTACCTGGCGTTCAACTGGCAATCAAGAAAACACAAATCAAACAAGTTAGTAATTGCACAAACTGCACTAATAGTGTTAGTTAGGTTTACTTTAAATAAAAGATTTAGTGGTGCACTTCTCGATGAAATATATACATATTTTCGCTTGTCTATTTATACTAATTGTATAATTTTAGGAATAAATTAACAGTAAGTGGGATGGTGCACCGAACAAACCGGTTATTTTCATGCCCTACTTTTCCTCGTTAAATAAAAAATGAACTTAATTTTTGCCAACCCTATAATTTCGTTTCGTACGAAAATGAGAAATTTATTTAAAAAATCTGCTTATTAGGCTCGTAATTACCAAATAGAGGATAGTTAACAAATAAGTGCATCAGGAATTAAAATTAGTTTCTTTTCATTTTTGACGAAGTACCAATTTATACCAGTAATATAGACATATTTTACTAAATAAGTCAATAAAAGGCAGAAAAGCAAGAAACCATTTTAACTTTTTTAATGACAAATCAGTGAGCATTAACTCAGATTCACTAAAAAGGTTTAAGATTTAGTACTGGTTTAGATTAAGATTTAGTTGATCAGTTAGGTTTTGACAGGTCCTTGTCCTGTCATTTTTAATAAGTCCTCAGTAAAAACTTATGACCTATTCTAATACGTTATTTCAGCCATTTGCCAGGTTTTCAAATGATTTTCTTCTTGAAAAGTGTTGCTAAAATGAATTTTGTTTTATTATCGGGGAAAGTACGTATTAAAATTTCCCCTTTTTGTTATAAAGGACCACATTGGAAAGTGGTTTCGGTGAAATTGCCCGAATTTATGGTATATTCTACCCCTAGTTTGATTTTCAAGAAAAAAATGAGGGGGTCGATTGGATGGCTTCTGCGCTACAAGGACTCGTAGGCGTACGTGCAATTTTTAAAAATTAGGACCTATTTAACTTGCGGTTTATAAAAAAACCCAACCCCTCTGATAACACAGCCCCACAAAAAAAAATTTTTTGGAACTGCTATCGAGACAACTGTATCCCTATGGAATTTTCGACGCTGAATCCGAATCCGAGGTCAAAAAAAAATCGTACACCCCCAAAATCAACCCCTAGCGCTTAAAAACGCTCCCTAAACATGGTAAAAATGACAACGCTCCACGAATAGTCTTAAATCTCAATAAATCGAATTAAGTATAAACAGAGTTAACACCACTTTCCATTGAAAATCACCCCCATGAGTGAGTGAAAATTACCCCTCACACAACAGGAAATTAAAAAAAAAACTGCAGTGATTGCAAAAAAAGCTTACGATGCTCAGTTATTTTAGAAATAGTATGCAACTGAATTAGTCTCGATGCGATGCTCAAAAACTACCCCGATAAAGTGGCGGAAACCACCCCTAAATTTAAATTGCAGTTGCTGTTGGTCCTTAAAAAGAGAGACATCTGAAAAGTATAAACGGCAATCGGTCAGGAGATCATTCGAAAACAAACCCAAAAGATATGAATTTAATTGAATTGAGAGACTACGGGTAAATTTTTGTTACTTCATAATATGGGTACTTTTCAAGGACATTGTCAAAGATTCTTCTTAAATAAGAAAATGCAGATGTTTTGAGCTTTTCTAAAGGCTACATCCTAAAATCGCCACCAACCCCTTGTTAATGTATTGTCAAACATTTTACCTGCAGAGGGTATAGCCCAAAATCGCCACTACTCTTATCTTCTGAATAAATTAAATGAAATGTATGTGAGGAAGGAATATCTTTGAGTATACCTCCCCATTTGTACAGTGTCTCTCTCTCTATGTCTCTATGCCTGTCTCTCTGTTACTCATTGCGGCTCCGTACGCCACAGTGCTGCTTGCTAGCCATTCTTTCGGACAGTCTGTAACACTGAGGAAGGAATATGTATCTATGGCAAATAATTTATTATGAACTATAAAGTTATTAAATATATATACTATTATCTTATAAATAAAAGGCTCATGGCGATTTTGGGCTATAGGTGTCCGGGTAACTCTGTAAGCCGTGGCGATTTTGGGCTGCCAATTTAAGGGCAAGTAATTATAGTGGCGATTTCGGGTAACACCGTTTCTAAAAGGTACTGCAACTATTTGTTGGATTTATTATATCATTATATGAGGAGAAATTTTCACCCTCTCATGGGGATGTCACTGAATGACTTTGGTGCAATGTAAGTATTCACCTCCAAACTGCAGTGCTGCATATCTTTAGCCAATTTTAGCATCGATTAAAATATAAATCACGATGGCAAAATTTTTTCCCGATTTTCCTTGCAATTTAATTGTGGGGGTACATTTTGAGCATCGCATCGGAACTAATGCAGTTACTCACTCTTTGCAAAAAATCTGGGCATCTTAAGCTTTTTTGCAATCACTGCATATTTTAAGTTTCCAGTTGTATGAGGGGTAGTTTTCACCCATTCATGGGGGTGATTTTCAATGGAAAGTAGTGTTAACTCTGTATTTATGCGTTATATACTTGAATGTTTATATTTACTTCGATTTATTGAGATTTAAGACTATTCGTAAAGCGTTGAGTCATTTTTATCGTGCTGAGGAGGGTTTTATACCGCTATGGGTTGATTTTGGGGGTGTACGATTTTTTTTTGACCTCGGATTCGGGTTCAGCGTCGAAAATTACATAGAGATACTTATATAGTGGTCTCGATAGCAGTTCCAAAAAAAAATTTGTGGGACTGTGTAGTTCGTGTTCTACTAGAAAGATAATAACAAATTATTTTGATTAACGTTCTACAGGATGTTGAAAAATAACGGACTTAATATTAAGACCTATAAACGTATATAACGTACAGTAAAAATGTAAAAAACATTTTTTTCGTAAGTGGCTGCGATTTCGTATTTCGAGAGAAAACGTGATTCCAAATAATTCTTTAAAATAACTCTTCTTTGTATTTCGCTAAACAAGGGTACTTTATTCTTGAGTATATTTAACGTTTTTGTACCTACCCTGTACACTATAAGTCTTTTTAGATTTTTTCCACGGGAATTCTTAGTTTATTAATATGTAGAACTTTTCTACACCAAGAGTTTTTTTTCATCTTTCATTAAAAAAATTTCCCATACGGCAACTCCGTACGAAAATTTTTTCTTGAAATATTTTCATAGATCTTTAGGGACAGAACCAAAAGGCAGCTACAAAAATTTATATTTTTTCCTCTAAATATATTATAATTATCATAAGTTACTTTAAAATAATAGATAAACGAAAGAAGTACCTGAAATCAGTCGCAGCCAAAGCACAAATAAATCACAAAACCTAATTAAGTACACGATTTACGACAATAATTTAAATAGCAGCGCGTAAACGCGAATGATTACTGTCTCGATCAAATTACTCTCAGCTAGATAGGTACTTTGGTACTACCATTACACCTTTTACGAAGATAAAGAGACACAGGTGACCTGAAATAACTCAAGGGAATAGTAACATTATATACAAGGTGGTACCTACTTTCAGCTAGATGGGTACTACATTTGATAGTGCCACTACACCCCTTATAGAAATGCAAATATACAGGTGTCCTAAAATAACTTAAGGAACTAATACTTGAATGTACCTGGTCCTTACTTTCAGCTAGATAGGTACTACCTTTGGTAGTGCCTTTATAAGTCTTATGGAGTTGCAGAGACATGTCTGGCCTAAAATAACTCAAGGGAATAGTATTGTAATGTAATGTATGTGCAGAATGGTACCTACTTTCAGCTAAATATAGGTCCTGCCTTTGATGAAGCCATTACACCTCTTACGGAGCTCTGCGCTGCAATGGCCAAGAACAAAATCAGAAAAATTGCCTTTTTTTAATTTTGATGGTCATATTACCTAACTTTCTATGCTCTTTTAAACCATATAAATAGTCCTCGAGTAGGTCTCATACTCGTGAAAATATTTACAACCGCCCAAACGTAGGCCTTAAATTTTGTAAATTATAAAGGCAATAAAATGTAAGTTAACATTTTCTTCCATAAATCTTATGGTAAAATGATATTTTACTGTTTACAATTTTGTTCGTCAGAAACCACCATTTATATACAATGGACAAAAAATGTATATTCTTATAAAACTTTTTTTAAACTTACTACCAGTTTTTCAAACATTTATTTAAAAACCGTTATAATTGCATACGTTTTTCTTTCATAGTAAGTATTATTTTATTTGCTACATAATTTTAAAAAAGGTACAATAACGTAAGTTTGATATACAGCCTTTAGAAATTGTATGCTTGCCAAACTTGATGTTCCTAGGCTTTACTAACATACTTTTATGAACTTTTTTGTTTGATTTTCGTAAAAAAGTGCTTGTGCGTGTACCTAGTTCAAAAATAGTAAAAATATCTTCACTTACTTTAAGAATATCGCAAAAGACAATAATGCAAGTATATAGTGTCCCCAACCCAATCAAAACTATGTTATGTTATGTATTAAGTGTAATTTTTTTTAAATTTATTAGCAGAGCGCTTTCGACCATATAGGTCTTCATCAGTGCTTCTTGTTAGGATGCAGTCAGAAATCCATTTGAACGAACAACAGTAGAACATATTAAAATATTTTTACATCACAATTAAAATCAAACAATCATTTTACAAAACAATTTCAAATTCGGCTTAAACGGTCACATTTTTGATGGTGCAAGATTTGATAAATGATCAATGGGGGCGGGGGCAATGGGTGCAATTGCCCCCCACCTTGAGCCTGAATATGATGGATATTCAATTAAATTTTCACCTCTTTTGGCTTCACACACACAAATCACAAAATCAGAACAAATTTCTTGAAAGATAGGTAACGTTCATAACAATTGCTCCCCCCAACAGCGGTAACACCAGCCCCCCCCCCCCCCCCCCCAAGCGAAAACCTAGATCCGCCTGAGCTAAATCGCATTATTTTAATGGCTGGCTTACTCTGGTGCTTTATATACCATTAGTTTTGAACCACCATGTATACTAGGAAACAATATCATTAGTTTACTTGTTAGGCGCCATGTCATTAAGAAATAAAAATAGTGATATTAAGAGTGGCAGTTACGATCCAGCAAACATTTTTGACAATTTTAAGTTTCTTATTATTTTTTTTAGGTATTTTTTATGAAAAACTCTCTAAACATAAATATAATTTATTAGTAATTTATTAGTGAATTAATTTGGCAGACTGCAACCATGAACAAATTTTATAACATGAACTATTTACTGGAATGTAGAACAGGAAAAAATTGAAAAGTTCTTTTTGTCATTATCTCTATATCTTTTAAATAAGTTATAAATTTATTTGATAAAAGAAAGTATAGTCGTGACTAAGATCACACACATATATTTTTTTTTTCAAATTATTGTTGGAATATAACAATTTTAAACTTATTTATTTTTATTTTCTTGTTTTTAAATTCTACTTTTGAGTGACCCCTATAGTTGTTCTGTCAATCTGTTATTATCATGGATCTATTATAATATGGATTCGATATCCGTATACTGTGAGCGTATCGAACGTGAAGCCTTATATAATATAAATATTTTGTTGTTTGTTATTCTCTTGAGAGAGCAGTTTACGAACTACGAACATAGACAAGACTACGAATTACTACGTAATTGAATCAAGAATGGTAGTAGAAAGAGATAAAATAGCATTGGAGTGTTGGAGCTCAGAAGTGTTGTTGTCTGCTGGGTGCTTAGGAAAAACGTCTGGGAACGCTCGGTTACACGTACGTCTTTGTCTAATGAACTAGAAAAGAAAAAGTGCGACGTATAGATTTATATAGATTTATAAATGACTCAGAGCGACTTTAAATAATCGCCTTTAGAAATAACCTAACATAACATAACCTATAAATAATAAAACCTTTTTAACTTAAATTTATTACTATTTAGCAGAAAAATAAAATATTTTGGGGCTTTTATTACTTTTGGTAAATCTTGTGATGCTTCTAACGTATTTTTGTACAAAAATACAAGGTAAAATAAGATGTGGCCAATGTTTACAAATTGTGTTTACAGTGTCGTTTAGAATGGTTTGTTTTGGCTTCAAAGAATGTGAACTCATCCCGTATCCAGTCCTAGTAAATCCATGGTTATTATGCAGGTGATTGGCAACTCAAAATAAGGAAGCCAGTTGCAATCAGCTGATTTTTACAGGGAAAAAAGAGCTCACTAGACGACAAAATTGACAAAGGTACCAAATTACACGATAATGAAGACAAAGACGAAACGAAAACATTCCCCGGTATAGTAGCTCGCAAATCGGCTGAAGAGGACGCCAGGTTTTTAATTTGAGTCGCCAATAGGACAGTTATTAGGCAGGTCAGTGGCGGCTGGTGAAATTTTAAAGTTGTATATCTCTGTTGCTACTTACGGGACCCATGTCAAGTTCAGGGTTTTTGATAGTGACCCTACTAGGAACGCTTTGGTAAAGAAAAAAAATTTAATTTGCGAAAAAAAGTTTTTTTGCAGTGACCCCCCTGGTTAAAAAATGTACACTCTGGGGTATTTTATTTATTACTTTTTCTAAACAAATTTTAAATCATTTTGTGGAAAATTAAATTTTAAGAGAAAAAAATGCGTTAGTAGAAAGTTATAGTCATTTGAATTTTCTTTTCACAAAAATAAGAAATTTTCCCATTCCTATTAATGCAACATTTTGTTCTTTGTTTTACGTGGGGAATCTCTTGCCAATTAATTTCACCTCTAAATTGTATTAATAGAAAACTGTAATTAAATTACCTTTAATTAGGAATTTCATAAATATATCGTTGTTTACACTTTTTATCTACAATCTCTGGATTATTATGTAATTAATGATAGTGCTAACGAACCAAGAAGCAGTAATAAGCATTGTTTTTAATTTTATAGATTATATTGAGGTTAATTTGTTTGTTTACAATGGAAAAAACCCGATGACATCCCCAATCGAAAGTGTAGATTTTGCAATTTATTGGGTTGCTCTTTGATGATTGTTGCTTTTCCTATTGCACCTGTATATGTATAAGGCTCCGAATAGAATTTTAATGATTTTTTGAAAAATTTTAACCGCGGCTGTTTTGAAATTAATGGACTGATTTCGATTCGATTCAATACATCAAACTAATATATCATACTTTTCAATTAAAGTTCTGATAAACTCTCATTTCAGCCATTTTTTTTAACGAAAAACGCATTAAGAAATAAGTATGGGTTTTGAGAACAATAATTTTTTAAAATGATCTCTTACAAATTTTGACAAGCGGTCTGACTAGCAGCCATGAAAGGATACTATTATATTCATTGTTTCAAATCATTACGGCTTACTATAAAATATTATACCCGTTTTTTCTTGTAAAATTTGGAATTTATTCCAAAAGATATATACGCTTACCGAATGAAAACAAAACATATCCCATTTAAAAAAATGCAATTTTGCTTCTTCGACAAATTCATTCCCTCTAGAAAAAAATGACTACGCCACTGGATTTTACGCAAAAACTATAATAATAATCAGTTTTTACCTTACCGATAAGTTAAAAGGCAACTGAGATACGAGGGCTGCTTGGACACATTTGTAAAATCGCTCTGTATCTCCGAAACGAAGGGGACTGAAAATTCTGTTTATAGCATTATGCGTTTCACGAAAAAGTACTACAGTATTGCCAAAATCGCAGCTCTCAATCTTTAAAGATAGCCGAGGTACCCTGCAAAAGTGTCGAAAACTGGACACCCTGTACATTGACAAGCAACGTTTAACTTCGGTGGTTGGACTATTTTCCGCTCGATCACTGAGCTTAAATAACGCCCGGCACAGTTAGTACTTGGTTGGGTGACCGCTAGGGAACGCCGTGAGTCGCCGGTCTATACAAGGAAGGTGGAAGAGGAATTCTTCCTCGGCTGAGGTGGTACCACCCCACACATCCCCTTAAAGGGCCGGTGAAATTCCTACGGATGTTTCCAGCTCCGAATGTGTGAGTCGGACTTCCCCAGTGCACTTACGGTACATGGTATTTAGCGTCGGTCTTCGTACGCTGTCAGAAGATATAAAACAATTAATTCAAGTCGTAGTGCTTTAAATTTAATAAAATGTGGCATTGAATAATAATAAATAAGTCATCTGGCAAATTAATAATATGTATTACCATTTTTTTATTTCAATCAAATTTTGAGCAACAACACTTCAATAAAAAGAAATTGTATTAAAATTACAACACATTTTCAAAATCGGTATTGGTAACAGATCTCCACTACTGTTCCTTAATGAATCCATGGCGGACGTGCATTACAGTTACAGTCTTAGAACCAGTAGCTATACCCTGCATGAAACGTATTGGAAACGACCTTTCTTCCAGCAGGATAACGTACTGCCACATATCGCTAGTGTAACTATGGCTTATCTAGAGCAACGTAATGTTTGTAATGTGCTTCCATTAGCCGCTTTCCTGATCTTTCCCCAATAGGACCCGTATGGCACATGGCAGGGAGAAGACTCAACACCTTGCCTAACCCACAACTTTAGCAGAGTTGAGGGATGAAATTCAAGTTGATTGGGTTGGGTTGACAGTGCCTAGACGCATTGCTAAGTGTGTAAATTATCAAGGTATGTACACCCGTTATTAGGATTTCAAGAACTTCCCTCATGTCGTTTGACTCCAAGATGCCTTAAGTTATTGTAAGCAGCGTTCTATAGAAATCTGAAAAATTTCATCCAGCTAGGTGCTTTATTTATTCTAGGGGCAGCAATTTTTATGATAAATAGTATGTCATGTATCTACCAAAGAGTTATCGTGAAGTACCGATTGTTTAAATGCCACTGATTTCTTCGACTTTAAATTAAATGGAATTTTAACATTTATGTACTTGTTTTATTAAAAACTTATTTGACACCTTGGAACTATTTCTATTATACTGGACAATATTTAAAATATTCTGGTATTTAAGATAACACTTAACTAATAAAATTATAAAATCCAGTTATGGTGAAAGAGCACAGTATGTTCTAGTCAATTGATTGTTTGTCCTAAATTGGTGATATGATTCGTAAAACATTTACTAGGTGAGAATGATGTAGTTTCTCATGAATACTAGGAAATATTTGAATTATCACCATTTCAGTGAACGTAAAAATCTGTTTGGTTGGGTGTTTTTTTAAAAGAATTGTGTTCTAGAGAAGAAGCATATACTCTTGTATTTCGTAATCCTTTGGTTGGGTTTGCTTGGGTTCTTCCATTCCGAAAATACATTAGTATCACGTGTTTAATAAAAAAATATATTTTTTTGTTAGACCAAATGAGGTATTGAAAATAGAATAACTTAAAAAAAATTAGTAATTACCAAACTCAAGGTATGATGAATAATATTATTGATTCGGCAGCTGCAGAACAAAACAACAAAAATATATCTGTCTACTAATATGTTGTTGCAAAATTGAATGTACTTACCTACAATTAGTTGTACGTCAAATTGGGTCAAAGTTTATTTTTTCTTAATCCTTGAACAATGTAGGATTGTAGTTCGTAAGTAAGTTTTATCTATTCCCCAGCTGGGTCTATTCCATAAATATTATCACAGAGACACTTTAGGCAGGGGCTCCCTACCTTTTTTAATGGCGTACCACCAAAAACGTTTCGTAATCGTAGGTACCAGCTAATTACAATACCTATCTAGGTCATTCTAGGCAATTCTGAATAATTACAATTTAAGTACAATTTAAACTTTTACCAAGGGATCAAATAAAATTTTAACAATAAGTATTAAAAATATGTTTTATTATATCTAGTTTTCACAATTAGTGTTGCTAATGTTGCCATCTTTCCTTTTTTCCTCAATATATTTATAAGATTTGTCGCGTTTATTTTTGGATAATTTTAGTTTGTATGTTTTTGGTTGATGTTTGTTTTGTGTCTTGGTTAACGTACCACCGGGAATAATTGCATGTACCACCGATGGTACATGTACCACAGGTTGGGAACCGCTGCTTAGAGGACTTCTTGCAACACAATCATCTTCCAACCTAAGTAACGGGTGTTATGTTAATTGGTTAGTAACATTTACCTTACCCTACCTTTTGAACTAATTAAGCTCCACAACAGTACTTCCAGATTTTCGAAGATCAAGGATCTTAGAGGGTCTTGAAACTGATGTCCGGTAGTAGAGGTTAGCGATTCTCGCGATGAACAAACTACGGGCGCGGCGCATAGTAATATATGTATTTCTAAACTAAAATGGACCAAATCAAATATTTCTTGATCGGAAAAATATTTCGGGATCAACCAAACGGTGTTTTGTAGTTTCAGTGATTATCTATCTGGGAAAAATAAGCACAAAGTGCCCCTCCTATTGAAATGCCCTAAAAAATACGTAAAAGTCGGCATTTTTTGCTTTTCTTCGTTATTGAGCTCTTCCTTGGGCGAAATTCCAAATCCACTCCTGGATACGAGAACCTCTCCAGGTAGGTACCCAGAAAAGTAACTCATATAGAAACGACAGTTAACCAATTTGTCGGTTCTCGATTAGAAGTGCGCACGCGCTAGCCAAACTGTGGATCGTTGCTATAGTCTCTTTAGGTGATGTTTGGGGCGACTGCATGCGTCAGGTTTCATCTCAGAGTTGTCCGGACCGATTTATTTAAATACCGACCAGATGGAAATCTTTAAAATCATTTCTTCAGCACAGAAAAATAAAGAGTTTGAGAAAAGCCGCAAACGTGTATTCACGGCGAAACACGAACCATCTATGACCTGCACACTAACTCTGATGCTAAAATAGACTTTTCCTTTACCGATTGAACAGTGACATGACTGGTCGGTAACCTTAATTCCCTTCTATACCGAATGTTAGTGCGGGAAAATTTACAATCGAAGTAAGTTTGGTTTGGAACATTACAATAAATATATTATATAAACGTTACTTTTTTTAATAACTTTATGCTGAAATGGCAACATTACACCACATTAAACTTAAAATAACAGTTTATATTAAAGTATATTTAGTCTTTAACAGTAAATGTGGACCATTCTTGATTTATTGATATTAAAAAAGTATATTTTATAAAATACATTTAATACAATGTTACAAACAAAAGCTTAAATTTGATAAGATTTTCAAGAGCGGTTTTGTTATTACTTTCAATGTTATCTTTACGCAATAATAAAATATTTACAAATATTTTAATGAAACAAAAATTTTTGTAATAAAAAACCATTTACCCATCAAAAACCACTACATAGAAATCAATAGTAAAGTCGATTGTTATACACACAGACTGTAAAAAATGCTGATTTTTTGCGTTCTCGTAATTTGGGATAATTTGCATAACATCTATGTGTTCTCGAATTTTATGGCGAATCTCAGATTATTGCCCTTAATATTTCCAAGGCCTTTGACAAAGTGGGGTGCCAAGAACCTTGTTCAGTCCAACGTGGGATGTCTTCGACAAAAAAATGAAACACAATAAAAGTAGCTAATGGTCAATTTAAAAGAAAAGAAAGGCATCGTAGAATTTGAATAAGATGTACGTAACAAAAAGGATCACAAACCCTATACAGTATTATGTAATAGTTCACCTTTTACCAGTGACTTCCACCAAAAATGAGAAAAGAATTCTTATTTTCGAATGTCTGGAAATGTTAGGATTAATGGATAAGTCCAATGATCTTAGATAAATCAACTTTTTTCAATTCATTTACCAGTTCAAAAACTGCCGTAAGTGCGTGATGCGTCTTGTTGGAATATCATGTTTGGTAAAGTCCGTCGTTTTTCACTAATTCTACCAGTGTTGGATTAATAACATTTTACATCTAAGTTCCTATATATCACCATTTAAATTCCCAGGTAAGACAGAGTCCAATTATATGATCCCCAAAAATATACAAACTTTCTTGAAAACGACCATTATTACCGAGGACAGAATGCGATATTCCAGCAAGACGTTGCTTTTCCTCCATGCAGTACCCGAACGAAACATTTCCTAAAAGGTGTAAGGTAATTTATCAAAGATTACCTGACTTATCTCCATTTGATTTTTTCTATCTATGGGAACATTTGAAGACAAAAATCAACAGATTCAGCCTGAATTTTTGGAAATGTGCCGTATCACTCATGAATGCAATTAAACTGCTCTAAGTATTCTTCGCAACGTCCGACAACATTTTTAAGAACTGTTGTATTACCGTATAGAGATGTGCCTTTAATTAGGGATGTCGCGAATATTCGGTCTATCCGGCCGGTTGGGCCGGATATCTGGTTTGGCCGGATAATTAAATATTCGACCGAATATCCGATGTATTTTATTGTATGGAGACGGTTTATTATTATTATAAATTATAATAAAAAATAATTATGTTGCATGGAAAACTAATGATTTTTTATTTTAAAATAAACAACATACAACACGAAAACCTTAGGTAAAAATAAAAACTAAAACCTAATAATACTGAAAACTAGTACTAGTACTAGTAAATTTATGTAACGAAAATACGAACTTAAATTTTTAATATTTAAAATTATCTAATGGAAGATTGTGGTGCAAGTAAATTAACATTTCGCCATTTTCGGAGGAAAGCCGATTCCGCTTTTCTTCAAACACATTGCCTGCCTCCGAAAAAAGTCGTTCGCTAAAAATTGTGGATGCGGGTGCTGACAAGTATTTGAAAGCATACTCCGATAAGATGGGAAAATTTTTATTTTCGCCTTTCCACCATGTATACGGAGAAGCAGTTCTTTCGATTAATGGCAAATTCAAATAAGACTGAACCTCGGCCTCTATAGTCTTAGGCACCCGCCCGTCATTTCGGGGATTCCCGTGAATGTTTTCAACTTTGCACGCTTGACGGCGTCGGCGCACGGTTGCTGCAGGTCATCGGTCTGCATTACACACATGGCGACTCGATTTACATAGCTACAAACTTTAATTCAATTCGTCCTTTTAAACTGTTGGATATTCGTCCGAATATCCGGATCCGGCGGTTAGCGTTTGGCCGAATATCCGGTTTGGCCGGATAGTAAAAACTACTACTCGCGACATCCCTACCTTTAATCATCGCTTGGGAGTTAAAAATACACCAATAAAAAAAAATAAGTAATTTGTCAATCCCGGAACAAAAGATTTTCCACGAATTTTGGAAATTATTGTAACAGAATTAGACATTCCTTTGCTTATGAGTGCATATGTTTGTGTTTTTTTATCTTCTGACAGCCCACGAAGACCGAAGTCTAAGTACTATGTACCGTGGGTGTACTGGGGAAATCCGACTCACCCATCCAGAGCTGGAAACATCTCTAGGGATTTCACGAGCCCTTTAAGAGGACGTGTGGGGTGGTACCACCTTGGTCGAGGAAGAATTCCCTACCACCTTATAATTAAAGTTAAAAATCTAGTTCTAACGAATTTTAAACATGTAGTTTACATCCTGAAAGGGTCGTAAAATTTAATGTGGGTCGGTTATCTAAACTTGGGAACAATACAATTTTTCCCGTTTTCTTAAGAATATCAATTATTGCGCCAGAATAAAATAAGGCCCCATCCCTTATTTTATTATACCGGGGTCTTTACAACAAGACAAGGAACTCTTTTTGATAATTTCATATTTGGCTTGAATTAACGAATATTTTTCTTTATTGATAAAAAAATGGAATAGACTGCGAATAACTGCTGAGATTGTAAATTTAGGAAGTCCATGAATGACTGTTGAACGTGATTTTTCCCTTTATTATCGTAACATTATTAACAAAAACTAAGTAAAGTGAAATAAGGGTTTTTTTCGTCATGTGTTCAAGCGGCCTTAGGATAAGTTAGTATATTTTCTTAAGATACAGATTACAGATTAGTTTTTTTTGTTACATACTGCTACTGATCTCTGTGCTAAGGCTGATTACGCTTCTTTAGACGGGGCCTAAAGAGGGAAAATCTTTAAAAAGGTACCAACGTACCTAAGGGAAGATGCAAAGGCAGTTATCAATCTGTCGTTCAAATGAATAGTTTTCCATTTTGATTGCAAACGGTATAGCCAGTTTTCGGTCTGATATTCGAGCGTCGGTTCTTTCTCAACCAGTAACTTAATTTAATATATGTAACGTTTAAGGGGTTCATTTAACTAAGGGTGTTATCAGATTTTTAATCGGGTTTTCTTAGTATATTAGACGCATGGCATAAGATCATTGTCTAGAACTCTTCTTTATTTTCTTTGTTGTTTTGTACTTATTTCATTTAGTTATATTGATTGTTTGTATAGTATATATATATATATATATATATATATATATATATATATATATATATATATATATATATATATATATGTATATATATATATATATATATATATATATATATATATATATATATATATATATATATATATATATATATATATATATATTGTCTGTTAATACAGTTCTAAGTGTTCTGAGAAAGAGTTGTTTCATTTATAGAAGTTAGTGAGGCACCCATATTAAGTTTGATTGGGTTCCTTCTACGTTGGTTCGTTCGTGACGGTCGGTAAAACATCGCGATTACCAACTAGAGTTCTGCTAGATCCTGGAGACCTTCGATTATCTAGTGGCGATAACTCAAAACCTTCGAGAGATAGCATAAATAGCTATTCACACATAGCAGTCTTAAAAAAAATAATAGACGGATGTTGATTTTTTCTCAGTTAAATATATTTTTGTTTGAGTTACAACCTTTTTCTCAAATTAAATTTATTAAAAGAGTAAATAATATGCTAGGGAACCTGATCGTTCCAGGTTTCTATCTATTTATATTCTATAAAGAAAACACAACACACATCACATCAGCAACGCAACACTTTTTTATTTATAAATGCCAGTACAAAAGAAAAGTATCTAATGAAACTAATCAATCTATTTTTTTTGCTACGACACTATCATTGTATCATAACTTTATGATAGAAATACAATACAATACAATACAATTAATTACTACTCTGGTGTATTAATTTCTCTAAAAATCCAAGAACTTAAGTGCGTCAGGAGTCGTACCCATTTACCAATATTCTATCAGCAGGGATGGAACTATAGTGGAAGGGAGGTCATAGACCCTATAGATCACCCAAGAAGCCAAGAGCTAACTATCTAGTCCATTCTTTTATAAAGTATCCATTTTTGGTTGACACTTTTAGTACCTTTTAAGATAAGCACTTTGGCTAAGGAAAAGGACTACTCTTTAGCCTCCATCTTTATATCCGCTTTAGATCCGCTCCTGCTTTCTAGGTATGTATGACTATACAAAACGTCATGACGTTGTGTATAGTCATACATACCTAGACGCGTCATACATACCTTGACGCGTCAAGGATTTTTTTTTAATTTTCGTGTTTCAAAGCTCAAATAGGTAAAAATATTCTATAAAATATCATTATATTATTTTCAACATTGTCTTTTCGGATTTATCTAAATATCAGATTTATCTTTTTCACGAAGTTCTCATTTTTAAAGAAATTATGGCATTAGACATATGTAATATACCAGTTATATATACCACCTGCTAACGTACCAGTTCGCAAATGGGATTTGAACTAGAGTCTCCTGGTCTCCTGCGACCAGTGCCATCATTCCGTTTAAGTTGTCACAAAGCCTAAAGTACTCACACTCACAGATTACTAGACTACTAGTGTGTGTACCCTAGAACCAAAATTTTCAAAATAATAATTTTCTTATTTTTTGGTGACTTCAAAGTTATTCTAATGATGGCTAAACCGAAAGTAAAACCCAGGTCACAATCAGGTGCTGAGATTTTTTTATTTTATTTTATATTCATCGTTTTATTACATTCTAATACTAAATGAATTATTTTGGAGCTACGAATACAGCAGAATAAGTATATTTCAAATAGAAGTGAGGATGCTTGATGACATAATGTCGCCCGACTGCATCCGACTAAGAGCCCCATTATAAGAGGGATGAGGTTCTTCTTGGTCCTCATTTTAGGGTTCCAGGATTCTATATAGGCTTGGAGTTGGTCATAATTCGAAATATGCCCTCTGCCAAAGATTTCTTTAATACCAAAATATAATATATTATTGTATTGCTTACCTTTTGCCAATTATAAATAACAATTCTCACCTACCTATATTACGGTAGAAACGCAATACAAATCTACTAACTAAACTATAACATACTTTTGTGTATTGCGAAAAGTATGTCTATACAGTTCGGATATTTATGATAGATACTATTCTAGGTAAATTTCAACCACATCAATAAAAGATACAACAAAAACCTAACTAGTAATAACAATTTTTAAGAATAAGCTGCTATTAGTGGACTAAACACTTTCTTGTACAGGTAGTAAATAATTAGAAGAATGAAGATTCCTTTGACCAGTTTGTCAACAAACCACATTCTGAAAAGAAAAAAAAAACAATTATTTAATAAATTTATTGCTGATACTGATTTTTAAGCTTTATTTCCGGGCAGAGCTGGGCAGTAGTTTACAAAAGTAGATAACTACTTTTTCTGCAGAAATAGATGTATTCTTACTATTTTGTTTCTCCTAGTAGTTATACTCGATTATTTTAAGTCTGCATAAAATATTCGCAAAAAGTAGATAAAAAAGTAGTTAATAACTCAGTGCTAACTACTTAAGGGATTTTAACTACTATAATGTAATTTAACTACTTTTAAAAATATTTAACTACTTCCCTATATTAAGTCATTACATTAAGGGTACGTCGACGGACGCGTGCCAAAAATCTCGTAAGAAAAAGTACTGGGAAATTGGCGTGTCCAGTCCAGTAAGCCATAAGCAAATTTAATATAGAGTTTGCAGGGTTTGGAAAGTTGTCAAGAAATCAAAATTTATTTTTTTAAATACCTCCTATTCCTATTACCTAATATGTTTTAGTTTTGTATTTTTGTACCAAAAAGGAACTGTGTTAATACTCTGTTTAACTATTAAGTAGTCAATTTACTTTTTTCAAGTAGATTGCCCAGCTCTGTTTCCAGATAGGCATTCCTATTTAACACATTTTTTTGTCTTCCATTCAACTTCGCATAAATTCACTGAAAGAAATTATAAATCTTGATACTTACACTCTCATATGTCTTCTAGCTGCCGGCAGTGTATCATCAGTTTCTTTAAGAATATACAATCTAGCCGCATGGACACAAGTTGTGAAATATTCAAAATAATCTACTCCGTCTCCATCGCACTTATAGATCGCCCTTTCAGTCGGATTAAGATTTGCTCTTGATTTATAAGAGTTTGTGCTATCGAAATCCCATTGGTTGTTTGCATAGTACTCAAAAACTTCATATCCTTTCCAGATTCTTTTTTGGACTCTGCATAATCTAAAAAGGGTTATCGTTAATATAACTTGGCATGCACTGTCTTTTCCAAGTAACATTTAAGGCTTTTACAGCCTGCTTAAAATTTTAATGAAGAAATACATTTAATTGACGTTTAGCGTCATCTTTGGCAATGACATCAACATGAGTGCTGTCATATTACAAGCGTCTAACTAGTTTAATTCTTGATTAAATAGGCGACTCAAATTAGGGTTAACCGACTCACGCACCCAGGACTGGAAACATCCGCTAACATTTCATCAGCTCTTTAAGTGGGTGCGTGTGGTGGTTCCTCCACGGTCGAGGAAAAGCTCCTCCACCCTCCACCTCCTCCTCCAGAGTAAACCGTTTAGTTAAATGTAGATTTAAGAAAAGTATGCTCGTCTCCGCTCTAAATTTGATTAACCTACTAATAGACTAACCGCCTGTAGACTAAGAGGCGATCGTAACAATACTATGCTAATTTCTGAGGGGATAAAACTTTTAGCAAAGATAGTCCTTATTGTGATTATTATTTACCAGCGCTATGGTTGCCTTAGTGAATCCTGATCAGACGGCGGGGAGGGGGGATCTTATCAGGGTTTGCCAAACAACCGTAGTGCTTGTGTAGTGTTAGTATAAGTACTACCTTTACTAAAATTTGCATCCTGATAGAACCAAGATTAGTAGTTTATCGGTGTCTTTCCACCTAATGACTGAGACTAGTTTTGGAACACAAGGGGACTAGAAATTTTCATGAAGAAGTTATGTAGGTCTTTAAATCACCTTAATCTTAGTCTATAACTCTGTAAAGACGTATTTCGTATTTCCAAAATATGATTTTATTACTATACTTACACTGGTTTGTATCCAAGAACGATTAACAGTGCATCAACCAGAACTGCGGGAACCAAATGAAACAGAAAGAAACAAATATAGTGAACTATTTTTGATCGTTTCATGGAACCACCTGGATACCAGGCTACTCCGTTTAATGGTATTCTGGTATTAATAACCTAAAAAGGGAAAATAATCATACTTGGGGTTATAATAAATATTTGTTCCTTGGAGAAAAACTAAAGTACCTACATATACAGAAAGGTTCTGCTTGATGCAAACATAGGTAGAGCATAGACGAATTCCCTCGTGTCCGCAGTTAAAAGACACGTTAGATGCACAGCTCGACAGTTTTTGGCTGTCACCGCAGTTAATACGACCATAGATGGATCTCTAGGTTCGCAGGTGATCTTCCATTTGAATGCCCCTTGGGCTGAAATTATTGTTCTTAGACTTTCACGTCTCTTACATTTAACGCTCAAAGCGAAATGGGCAGGAAAAATGCTGCTAAAGTCAAATAAATGCATCTAACGTGTACTTAGAAATAATATTCCCCACGCGATTGATTTAACCCTTTAAGGCGCAGTACTTTTTTTTTAATTATTCGATATTCAAAGGCATATTCTTACTCCTGAGTACAAAAGCAGCAATTTTTATTAGAAAAATTAAGCTGTCAGATTTGACAGTTTGGCTGTGAAGGGTGGTCGATATATCAACCAAAGAACCTTAAGTAGGTACCCCTTAAGACATCAAAGTCGCACATAGTCTAAATCGACCACTTATTTTTGTTTTGACAGTTAACGACCCTATATTGATAGTCTAAAAGGTAAAATTTTGATTCTGAGGGTTAATTGCGGGTGTAAATTGGGAAATGAAAACAAAAAAATTCAAGGGCATCGTGTAGGTTATCAAATGAAAGCTTGTTGGAGCAAGAATTTAACGATATATATGAAGTACCTATTTTTTAAATGCATTTTTTAGGCATTTTTCGGGAAAAATTCTTAAAAATTGCTTTCCCCCACCCTTATCACTAAAAGGATCACTCACAAAAATCTAGGGAGGAACTTTTGTCCTTACACGTTTTTCAAAATTTTTAATTTGGCGATGCGATGCGGCTTTGGTGCCATCGGCGGCGGGAAGCGCAGCAGATAAACGGGGATCGGGCGGCCGAGGTTTGCTCTGGTTCCGTGGGAGGATGATGGCACGGAATACTAATAATTGTGCAAGTATAGCTTGCACTTGACCGATTTTTTTAAGTTTCAATGGAAACTGTTCTCCCACCAGCTTTTTAAATCTTTCGATCCACTGCTGGACCAACTATTATTGAGCATTGTTGCGCTAGTGCTTTTTTTCCAAGCCAGAAATTATCTTGCTACATTCCTGTGTAAGTGAAAACTCTATATATCAACGTATATTATGTAAGCCGAGTTTAGATATGCAGAAGTAAAATTATAAATTAGGTTCTTAGTTATCCATAAATTTAATTTGCACAAAATTGTGTACAAAAACCTCAAATGTTAAGAAAAATAGTTGAAAGCGCATGCTATGTTATCTGAAAATTTAGGGTTATGGAGAGAAAATTCAAAAATATGTAATAAAATACCATCTATTTTCCAAAGATTTTGGGTAATTACAGAGTGTGATCATTTTTGAATGCACTTTCTACAACTCTCTTATCTCGTTTTTACTTTATCACCTCCCAACAATTAAAATAAGCACTTAGAACTTCCACAGCACTTACTTCAACCTAATAAAAGTCGCTAAAGGCGCAGTGGTCGAATAATCGACCACTTATTAGGCCAATCGCGAGTCGCGCATCAAGGCGGTTAAAAATCATGCTAGAAGCGTTTTGGCATCTCCCCAGATATCGAATCGGCCATTTTCAAGTCTCTGCGCCACTTGCAAAGTATAAAAAAATAAGTGGTCGTTTAATCGACCAGTGCGCCTTAAAGGGTTAACTGCGGACACGAGTGAATTTGTCCATGCTCTACCTATGTTCGCACCAACCTGAACCTTCCTGTATAAATATTGTTATTCAAGAGGTCAGAATATATACATACATATCTGCCCGTTTAATAGAAGATCAGTTGGATTATTGCCAGGTAGGAGTACAACGAATGCAATTTCGGTGTTAAAGCAGGTTATGAAAAAGCATCAGTAAAAGCAGAAAATACTAAGTTTTACATTCTGTGAATGATGGAAAAATGGAGATATTTGCTTTTACCAGCATCTCTACGTACTTTTTTGTCTCTAATTTGCTTTGTCACAATATGTTTAACTGTAGACTACGGAGATTTCGTTCATGAAGATATTTCTGCTGCAGCTGTATTTAAATTTATTTATTTATTTATTTATTTATTTATTTATTCACAAATTGATCACAAAAAAATGACATATGGTTCGTCGGTTTTAAAATTCCTAAACTCTAAACAAACTCATTCACACTTACATTCAAGCTATTATTTCCCTCGGCCGATTATGTAGTTTCACCCTCACAGTACAACCATACATTCCCTCAGTCACACACTAAAGACACGCACACAATAATTTTCCTAAGAATTTCACGTCAAAAAATTCTTGAAGAGAATAAAAGCTATTTTGTAACAACATTTGTTTTATTTTATTTTTAAAAATGTTTCTGTTATTGATTTCTTTAATTTTACTAGGCAAATGATTGTATATCATCGGCGTTACACAACTGCTATTTGGCCGTACGGGAGAGGCGATGACAAGGCAACTGAGAGCGTCCAAGGTTCTCAAAGAATGTTGATGGGGCATATCACCTGCCCGTTTGAAAGTCTGTATGTTATCCTTAACGTATAAAGCACAGTGCAGTAAGTATATTGCTGTTACAGTTAGAATTCTAAGATCCCTGAACAGTTGACGACATGAGAAGCTCATTTTTTTAAACAGTATTGTTCTTATTATTTTTTTTTTGTAAGATTAAGACTTCATTAATTCGCTTACAATTGCCCCAACACACCGACACAGTTGAGTTTACATAGGCGTAATAATATGACATAAATTAAACCCCTATCGGGCCATAAATATATTCTTTTTAAATCTACCGGAGGTACTATGATCACCGTCTTTCCAAGGACGCCAAAAATGCGATCGAAATCATATAACAACTGCACGCTTTACCAACCGGATAGGAACAACTAAAATATTTCGAAATTATTAAACTAGGTAAAAATAAATTTATTCATTTTACTGATTATATTAAAATAATCTTTACCTTTTATTTTATTAGGGTCGGACCTGTTTACAGTTCATGCAAATTTACGGGGTTTTATTAGAGCTGGTGTCGATTATAGTTTATTCCAGGTAATAGGTCAACGAAAGAGCTTAAATTGAGCTTTTTGTACATCTGATGAGAAGAAATAGTTATTAGCTGGGCAGAAGAATAAGGATAACTAAAGCGTGTCAAAGATGAAGTATAGAGACAGGCCAAAGTGGAGGTGGGTAGATGGAGTCAAGAATGGTCTAGGGGGAAAAAGAAGAAGCTCAGAACCGGGCGTTGTAGAGGTGATTAACCAGAAACGTCGACCCCACATAAAGTTGGGAAAAGACAGAGTTAAAGAAAAAGAGAACAACTTTGCATGGTTGTTTAGATCCTGATTATGCTAACATGTGGTAGACACTATGCAGTAACGCCAAGGGTTCCAAAATTGTTTGTTTCTATATTAATCATTTACTTTGATACCCACAGACGGGCTTTCAAAAATTAAGTGTGTTTAGTAATTTAACTAATAACCTTTGTTGCTCTTGAACTATTACGTGCATCAAACTTTGCTTACCTTTCTTCCTATGTTAATGATTTCTTCCATTGTAACTTTGTATTCTGCCGAACTCGTTAAATGATAAATGTACATGTCCTTGCTGAAAAATATCGCAATATCATTAATAAAATAAAATAACTACATTAAAATCTTCCTTATGCGGACACCTATGGTTTCTAAAAAGCAACACAGTAGAGAAGGGGGCTGATTGTGAGTACTTTTCAAGATCATGCAGTACAGAAACCACATTGTAACCTAAGAAACTACGGCGGAGGAAATTGGGAACAACTTAATATATGAGACCGGGGAATATAAAAAAAAAAAATGGCGAATAATTTATATTTCCATAACGTATGCCGCCAAAACAACCCAAATAATAGAAGATCGCGCCCCAAAGATTTTCTTTCCTTAAATGTAATTAAATTGCTGTCCGCGTCCGTTCAAGAGAATCTCCGTAAAAGAGAAGTACTGCTTGCTAGAAAAATATATTATAAGGTAATGATTTCTCAAAATTTTTTCTCTTAGGAATGTTGGCCTGATAGAGCTGTCCCTAAAGGAAGATTCTACTGCGTATACTATTAAAGAAAAAAGTTGTTTTATATCTATGCTACAGGTTTGTAGCTGTCTTTTTTCTGCAAATGTTTTTGCTTGTGCTATCCTTTTGTTTACGACCCGCTTACTTCGATTGTCCTTTTTATCGTACTACCTTGGTAGCAGAACTCATCGACTCCTTGTAATTTAATGCTTAGCATTACTATATTCATTATTCATTCTGTTTCAAGGCATTTTGAAACCATATTTTAACATTTCTTTACTTCTATCTTGTATTCCAACACCACTTCATCCAACTGACTCAGTACCTACACCAGTCACTATCGAAAATGTTGTCGCCTAAAAGCTTTAATGAAAGATTGGATAGGTGGTGGAGAAGGTTTTCTTCGACCGAGGAAGTA
This sequence comes from Philopedon plagiatum, assembly GCA_963971165.1. Lineage (NCBI taxonomy): Eukaryota > Metazoa > Arthropoda > Insecta > Coleoptera > Curculionidae > Philopedon > Philopedon plagiatum. The sequence goes on from OZ020193.1 coordinate 94,598,415, forward strand.
CCACCAGATGCATCCACTTAAAAAGGTAGTGAAATCTTAACCGATGTCTCCAGCTCTAGGTGAGTGAGTCGGGTGTCTTTTCCTCCCACTCCCTTTCTTTCTTTATTTCTCTTCTTTCTCTGTCATTTTAAATCATATTATCTTCAAACTATCCATGCTCATAAGATAAATAAATTACCCGTTCAACGGGAACCACGAGGGGGAGGTGCGTAAGGAGGCCCATCGACGAACAATACAAAAGAATAATAAGATTTGGCAACATCTGCGGGGTTAATTTCAATATGGACTTTGTACACCGCCACCAGGGTGGGTAAAACCCAAAATAAGTTCTAAACACTCAACTAATCATCTCCCGTTATGAGCTTCTCCCATCCGTTTGTCTTCATGGTAGGGTATGTGCCTACGTTCGATGCATCCTCTCTTAAACCAGGTTTCCCAACCAGGAATCAGGCAAGCCCGATATCCTCTGGTTAAAACTTACCCTTAAGTCTTCCACCAAATGTATCTGTTCATCTACCGTTTTGCTTCAGCCAACTTCTACAATGAGTTAATTTACTTACTATCAAATTGATCATCTTATCTCTGAATCATCCTGGGCGACTTTAATGTCTATAGCAAGGAATGGCTAGGTTCTCCATGAACCGACCCTGAAGGCAGACCGTCAGAAAACCTCGCAATCAGCAACTCGCTCAGTAATCTAATTAGGGAGATAACATACTTTCTACGCGTTCCTGCCCATAATCCAAACCCACTAGGTCCATCCATCCTGAGCCAAATTCAACTTTTGTATGCGCTCCCCTTGGCCACTCAGATCACGGCTCTTGTCTGACATATCCTAAGCTCATTGAAAATATGCCAGAGTGCACAATCTGGCACTACATTCTGCCCACAAACCCCTTTTCTGCTTGTGACAGTGTTAATTTTGCCACAGTGGTTTACCTATTTTCACTAATAACTCTTCTTATAAATGCCTATTTAACTCCTACCTTTGTTGCACTGCTGTGCTGCATGCTAGGATTACGCTGTAATTACGCTGTAATAGAGCGTAATCCTATACGTATACAAAGGCTGTATAAGTTTTTTTGCCTTGTCTGTAATGTAGGTCCTAGGAATTTTAGTTTAATTGATCGCCTGGTATGTTGTCTAAGTCTCTTTGTTTCCTTGTTTTAGTAGCTTGCTTTAGGGATCCATAATGTGATTTGAACCTTTTTCCATTTTGGCCCTAAATTTCTTAATTTTTGTCGGCGTGCTCCCGTTTTCGCTATTGATAAAATGTTGCACATAATTTAGTTATTGCTAATTGACTAGCTGTAGTTACCCTTTTCTTTTCTGAATATATTAAATATTTATTTTTTTCTATTTACTCTTGAGAACTGCTGTCAGTCGTGTCATGTCGACTTTAGCGTTTTAGTGATCGAAGTAGGAAGAGCCAGCGGTTGGGTGCACTCGGTGGCGCCACGGAGTGGCCCGTCTCCACTCGGGCCCTTAGAATGCAAAAAATAAGGGTCAGTACGCCACGTTTCAGTAAAGCGGTGGCAATGCCATCATCGGAAGATATTTTAAATAGTCTAGTCACTTCTTTGAAGTCCGCATTTTTTGCAATTTTGGTCGTAAAGCATTCAAGCGTGATGGAAACATTGACTCGCGACTGGCTCAGCCAGCAGTCGAGCGCTACTGGTTTAGGCAAGAGGCGGGCAACGACAGCGATTGCAAAAAGTGCTTGCATTTTCGCGGACTTCAAAGACGTGACTAGGCCAGCGGTTCCCAATCTGTGGTACATGTACCATCGGTGGTACATGCAATTATTTCCGGTGGTTCGCTAAACAAGTCATAAAATAAACACCAACGACAAACTAAAATCATCAAAACAAAACGCGACACATCTTATAATAACTAAATCGAAGAAAACAGGAAAGATACTTTATTGTTAAAATTTTAACCCTTAGTAAAAATTTAAATTGTATTTAAATTTATATTATTCAGAATTAGGTACCTAGAATGACCTAGATAGGTATTCTAATTAGGTGGTATATAAAATTACAAAACATTTCTGGTGGTACGCCATTAAAAAAGATTGGGAACCGCTGGACTAGGCTATTGGGAATTTTAGAATATCTTTCGACGATGGTAATGCTATCTGACCCTGCCATCTTTCGACAATATTCGGCAAGCAGGCTACGGCCGCTTCTGCTTGCTACAAATTTTCCTACATTCTGAGGGATCTGTAGCTAAGCTATGTACATTAACACCAGCACTTACTCATGATTTAGCTGCAGATAAACACACAAAATTGCAGCGTTAACAGCAATATCAACAGGCAAATAATCAGCATAACTATCTTTTTTACAGTACATTGTTCTAAGAACTCCTTTTCCAGCTCCTATTAGGAGACCGGTAGGGCCGTTTATGTTGTCGGTCCATCCTGGAAGAGGCTCCTTCCAGATAGGAATCACTGAAATAAATAATATAAAATATTAGTGTTAAAATTTAAGTTGAATGTGTTGTAATTTCTATAATAAGTATCAGACTATGTGTGCGTTTGTTTTCAGTTTTGCCCATCGACTTATTGGTACTTCCTGATGTAATTTTTCGCTTACCAACCGATGGTCGCATTATCAGAATGGGTAACGTGCCCCTCTGTTCCTCCACTAGAGCTTCACCTAAAGCTTTGGTGAAAGCATATGTGTTCGGTATGTCTCCAAGTATACTGAAAATGCAAGAAAGTAAAAATAAATATAAACCTGAGAGATTGAACTAATTTTTGCCTATATGTTAAAAATAAGTGCCCTCGGGCGCTACACAAAAGTAAAGACCAAAAAAAAAAACGGGCAACCTCGAGTGCAACATTACTTTTTTACTGTTTATGGTTCTAGAAATAAACACTATTTTATAATGGACGAAAGATCTAAACCTGTTCTTGCGGAAACGGAACGGTTTGTCATCCTAACTTACTTATTCTAGCATTTTTTAATTACTTATACCTTCTGTCCGTTTGGACTGATATATGAAAATTTTTCAAAAACACATTTTTTAGAAAATATAGTTTCTCGAAAATAGAACTTTTTTAATAATACAGATATTCGAAAACTAGGGATGTTTTCAATTTTTTTTTCTGGAGCCAACTTCGAATTTTTTAAAGCAATTTTTTGAATTAAATTTTTTCAAGAAAACATATTTTTAGAAAGAACGTTTTTTAAACATTGTTTCGAAAAAGACTTCGAATATTCATATTCAAAAACAACACTTTTTTGAAAGTAATAGGGAACTTGCATGAAAATTAAATTTGAAAAATAACACTCTTAAACCTAAGCTAATATCATCAAAAGACCCATAGTACACAAAAAAAATAATTTTTTAATCCCCTGGATTAAATATAAACTGTTAAAGGTTGCATAATTTGAACAATTCTAGTTACGCGACTCCATTGGTTGTGACGTCAAACCGTTCGTCGAGACATGACCCGTGAGGGGCAGCACGCCAAGAGTACGGAAATGTATTTATTAGACAATCGTTTGGTAACTTTAGTGTGCTTGTTTGGAGTTTCAGTTTCAGAGCAAATAAATATTGGTACAAGATGACCGATGAAGGTTTTTTAAAAGGACACTCAGACAATTTACCCACTGTGGATATGTTTATGGTGGCAACTTTTATAAAAAAAAAACTCCGAGAGTTTTTCGCTTGGTGAAGTTCGCGGTGTTAAAGCTTGCAAGTAAGTCGGTACAATATATGTATGTTAGGTACCGATACCAGTTTATTTTATCATTTGCGTTAAAATTTAAATAGATCTGTGAATTATTCAGATACTTATAGAACATAAAATATTGTTTTACCTAAATCTACTAATGTAGTGATAAACGCCTTAAAAATGTGTACCTATTTTAGATTAAAGTATAAAAATAGCGAAAAACTATAAAATATTTAAAAGTATGTTTTCTTTGACTTAAAACTATATCCTGCAACTTGTGTTTTTTGTTAAATTTATATACTGTTAATTGCTGTTTAGAATGTTTAGCGTTTCGTTAGGCACAAAAATATGTTTGTATTGACTATAGTAGCAAAAAATATATAAATGCCTTTTCTAAGTATTAATAAGTATAATTAACTAATTAAAGATCTGGAAGGTATTCTTATGGATATTCTACTATAGGATGGGTCCAAGTTCGAAGAGATAAGAATATTTGCTCAGTGAAAGCTAAGATAACACCCGAACATAATGTAAGGAAAAATCAATATGCTCTAACTTGCAACATTGATGAGGAGACTGAAACCGGGTTAGATCTGCAATTAAATTAAGTCATATAGGACTACAGCTGGATTCAAGACATCCAATATTTGGAGCTTCTCCAGATGCCATATCTGTGGAATATAGTTGAAGTAAAGTGTCCTCGGTCTGAAAAAGCGGTATCTAATTAATTATTTAACAAACGGCAAAGTACAAAGCACAAGTTCAGCTGCAGATGTTTATATGTAACAAAAGGAAATGTTGATTCTGTGTTGCAGATCCAAATTTAAAAACGAAAACTCTGAGTTTTCTCATATATGGGTGGAATATATCCACGAATACACAGAAATGTTAATAGACGCAGCCGGCTGTTTCTGGCGCCGTAATATTTTTCCACATCTATATAAATCGGCCAAAAATTTACCTTAAAAATATTTTAAGGATTCGAATAAAACAATTTAAAGTATTATTACATTAAAATGATCTTCACATACGTGAAGTGCAGTATTTTTTCAGAAATGTCTTTTACGTTTCTTCTGCATGCTTTAAACCATTTTACGCGGCGATTTTTATCTTCAGGTACATGAATAAACAGTTTATTTGAAGTTTTAAAAGTCATATTAGGACACATTGGCACTATACAGTATTTGTAGTATGTATTTTTCTTAGTATCTTCCATTATTTGGGATTTTTGAAACGCAAAGTAAACACACAAACGTAAACAGACCCTACCTGTTCAATTTTCCACCTCGATGTCAATGCACTGCAGCTTAACGTTGCTGGCCCGACACACGGTGTGACGTCATACACCTTCCCGCGCCATGGAGCTCGTTTTGAATGTTAGGATTGGCGCGCGAACTTTAATAATTAATAAAAAATTAAGGAGTGATATTTAAGTCGTAATATTTTGCATATGTTATTTTTTGATGTGACTGAACATTTTTATGTAATAAAAAAAAATGTGCAAGTTCCCTATTTGCTACAGAGTAACACAAAATACAAGGAAACGTAAACCTGACCAAACACGAAAAAGAATCGTTAAGGTTAGTTTACGATCTTTTCGTCATTTTCTTCATCTTTTGACATTTCATTCATTTATTCATTCATAATTTAAATTTAGGAAAACTATGATTTCTAAAAAATGTATTTCCGGGAAATGTATTTTTAAAGGGTTCTTTTTAAAAAAATATACTTTCGAAGAAGGTGTTTTTCGAAAAAAAATTACTTAATTTGACATCAAAAAAGATATTTGTTGAAAAAAGAGACAGCTAAAAGAGTTGGTCATCTTAGCTTACACGCGACAGGACAAATTGTTTCATTAATAGGGAAGTGGAAATATTGTAGCATTTTTTTTACTTATGCCTGCTACTCATTTCTGGTGATATACGAGTACTTCCGAAAGTACAATTTGTCTAAAACCCATTTTTCATTTTTTTTAAACACGTTTCAAAAATAGATTTTGTCAGAGAACATCTTTTTCGAAATTAAATTTTTTCGGATTGTATTACTTAAGTTTTTCAAGCAACGGCTTTTTGAAAAAGTACTTTGCGAGAAAGTAACGTATCAAACCTAAGGAAACCTGATCAAACCCAAAAAAGTTTCGTTTGTGTTTGTTCAGGATTTTTTTGTCTTTTTTTCATTATCATTTTCCAAGCTCCTAGAGTTCATAATAAAATTTTCTAAATACTGTTTTCAAAAAAATATATTTTCGAAATATATACCTGTTTTAAAAATTATTTGTGCGGAGACAGTTTTGAAAAAATGTAGGTACTTTCGAAATCCGGGTTTTTGGAGAAAATAAATCCGTTCTCTAAAGCGCTTCTTTGAAAAAGCGGCCAGCACATTTTTGAAAAAAATGTAGGTTCCAAATATGTTTTCTAGAAAATATTTTTGAAATATTTCATTAAACCAGTTTCGGAAAAGCTGTTTTCCATGTTTAAATGATTATTTAACAATACTGCAAAAAGTGTTTCAGGCAACCAAACTGCTTATTCATTGCATCAGGTGCTAATTCTGGATTGTTTAATTTTTAAAGAGTTACACTTTTCTTAATAATATTATCCCCGTATCTACGTAACTCTTGTATATCTGGCTCATATTTTTATATTTATTTTTAGTCTATAAATACATAACAATACATAAGAATACTGATATTTCTTTCTAAATCACCCTGTATATTATTTCAGGGCCTATTTGTCATGCTGAACTATGTACAAGTGATCCTTGTCGCCATACTAAAGTAATCCATCTAGCCATGTTTAATACCAGTTTATATCAATTCAATTATAGTTGCTACAATAAATGACACATAATTAGTTATTAAACCAAAATTAGACTAATTAAATTTCACTCTTGATTAGCGTAAAAAGTGTTAAATAAATATTTACTTCCGCATCATGGCTGCCTAACTTTGTGTGTCATATTAAAGTTACCAAAACACCCATTTCAGAAAAAAAAAATTAATTAAGGTTAAAATAGATAGAAATAAAAACTGCTCAATAATTATATTAACCTCAAAAAAAGAAAGTTAAAGAAAATTACTTTAAAAACATATAAATCTTGTCTTTCATATAATTTAAAGAAATATTTCTCTAAAGTGGGAAATCCATGTCTTTAACAATATTTTCTACTAATAAGAAAATACAATATTTAAAATAAAACCCGTTTAATTATTTATTTTAATTCACTATTTTAGGTAAATTCGTTATGGTTTTAAAGAAAAGTAGCCATCTTGCCATTATCTCGCCAGTAAGCTTAAATATTTAAATACTCGTAGAATTTCGATATCTTATTCCTAAGTGACATTTGTGGATAATCCTTTAGCACGGACGATTTGTTTTAATTCTAGAAACTCTGTTATTACTGAAATGTACTTTTAGTGCTTCAACAAGGAATTACCTAACAAACACTAACGGCCAAACCGGTCTAATTCGACAACCAAAAGTTTTAAACTGACACGTCCAAGAATAAGACTACTAAGATTTATACTATGAATTTGTTTCAGAGTTTTTCGCAAATTTATAAAGTAAAAGGTAAAGTTAGTGCGTCCTTTCTACAATAGTAGAACTAAATACATTTTAGCAACACGGTCCAAGATAATACTATATTACATAACAAGTGTTGAAACTGACATTTTTCACACGAGTGGGAATGCTGTCGCACGAGGCGACAGCCGAGTGGGATAATCCCACGAATGTGCGAAAATTACTTTCACACGAGTAATGTACAATATTTTTCCCACGGCCACAAAAATATTTACAAAAAAACCTCAATTTCTGTCTTTTAAAATCCTCACTTTCAACACTAATATTTTCATCAAGTGTGCTGAAAATAAAACAAATGAAATTGGCACCATCTATTTAAATATCATGTTGACAAGTATTTTTCAACACACGTGTTGTAAAGTACTTTTCAACACGCGTGTGATATAAGGCACTTTCTCGCCAAGTTAACCGTGCTTTTTTACTCATTTTCATATGTGGTCGTAGGAAATAGTATATTACATAACAAGTGTTGAAAGTGACATTTTTCACACGAGTGGGAATGTTGTCGCACGAGGCGACAGCCGAGTGCGATAATCCCACGAGTGTGCGAAAATTACTTTCACACGAGTAATGTACAATATTTTTCCTACGACCACAAAAATATTTACAAAAAGAACCTCAATTTCTGTTTAAAACCCTCACTTTCAACACTAATATTTTCATCAAGTGTGCTGAAAATAAAACAAATGAAATTGGCACCATCTATTTAAATGTCATGTTGACAAGTACTTTTCAACCCACGTGTTGTAAAGTACATTTCAACACGCGTGTGATATAAGGCACTTTCTCGCCAGTTAACCTTGCTTTTTTACTCATTTTTATAGATGGTCGTAGGAAAACATTATTACGAAACCCAGCAAATCGCTGATATATTAGAATGACTTACAAGTACCTAATGACGACTTATTAACAATGGCAGGACAAGAACTTGTCAGAATCTCACTGATCAACTCATTTTTGACATCAACAAATGATATAAATATATGGTTCAAGTTTGTAATAAATAAACATGTTAAATTTCTTAAATTATTTTTTTTTATTTCATTTACAATGAAAACCCCTCAGGGATTTTTTTCAAAAATTTTTCACTTATGGAATAATTTCCTTTTTCTGTCATGATTTTGACATCAGAGAAATTGATTTCTACTACCGGTGTTAAAAAAACGAATGTAACCGAATCAACTGAAGTGTTACCAATAAGCAAGATTATAAATAACACTGATACCAAACGAATAAAACTTAAGCATTTCTTTTTATATAAACAAAACACAATAGATATTATATAGGAATGGCATCGTTTTCGTTGCCTTAACAGGTCGGGTACGGGTGTTGCAGTTAGGTACCAAAATTCCTCATGCATGCAATTTAAATTTATGCTTGGCAGAGTTTGTTTTGAAGGGTTTTAAAGTCGACGACTTTTTGTTTATGAAGATGCATGCAGGTTCAGGTTGATGACCGTCAAATTAGATATTTTGTTTATTTTTTAAAAATAAAAAAGGCCAGTGAAACTTGGTTATTTTTGACACTTGTTATGGTTTATAGTTTCCAGTAGTTACCAAGTGAGTCAGAAATATAATAAAGTTTACTTATTTAAAGATGGGGTTGATTCTTATAAGATGTTTAAATCTTGAGGAACATTTCAGACAAAAGGAAGTCAATGTTTTCTAAGAGTAATTCTATGAAAGTTTGTACCACCTGGATAAAATTTTTAACCAAGTAATACATTTAATTCATTACTTGACGTTTAGAGTCATCTTTGGCTGTCTACAATTAGTTTATTTCTTAATTAAATTGTTTGTGCAACTAATGCTTCTATTATTGAACTGTATGCCTGTTTAAATAAACTGCTGGACACTCGAAACGCACCGATCGATTTTTCCTGCATTTTTTGATAGAAGATTTCGCACAAACTACACAATATTTTGAAATGCGGTATTCAGTACTTTGAAGTCTTATCCCTTTGTGTTTCTGGCGAAGTCGCAGGAAATTTTAACACTTCATAAACAACTTATACAGGGTGGATAATAACAGATTGAAAATTTTGCTAATTTTCATTCTTAGCGTGAATTTTATTCAGCTGATATTTTTTTCAAATTTACTGACCATACGAATCCTTATTTTAAACGTCAAAAATGACTTTGCCCGATTTTACTTTTCTTCTCTGTTTTTGAAGATACAGGGTGATTTCTAATTTGTCGTCAATATTTTGAATATGTGAGTGTCAATTAACATCTGATGATTAATTTACAAGTTTTTTGATACTAAACGACTTAGTTTTGATAAAAAACACATAGGATGTTACGCACTTGATATTTAATCATTTAATTTATTTTAATACAATAATTTAATTTAATTAATTTAATAATCCAATCGGCCATTTAGATTTAAATTTCCAAAGGAAATGTTAATTTTCTATTTTCCGCTTTCGAACTGGCTGTAGTGGATGATAAAACATCTATCCGTGATTTATGTATACTGGTACAATCATTAGGATTATATACTGAAAGGGTTTTTTAATTTTCTGATTCCTGAAAGTTTGTAGACGCTACAGGGTGATACATATTTTAGTATTGTTTATGAGTTCTAATGACCAATAATAAGTGATGTATTCTTTTACTTTTTGGATTTGTATAGTTTTTTTAGGAAAATTCAGGTTCGTACTACATTTTATACAGGGTAATTCAAATTTCAATCTAGTGGGACCTCCCCGCGCGTTGATAACGGCCTGACATCGCCGTGGGATACTTCTCACTAATCTTTGAATTAAATCCTGGGGGATATTTTCCCACTCATCCTGTATTACTACAGCGAGTTCGTCTAATGTCTCAGGAGCGTTTATTCTTGAGCACACTTGTAACTTTAATGCAGACCACACATGCTCAATAATATTCAAGGCAGGGGATTTTGGAGGCAATTTTAACTGGTTAACATTGTTTGCCTCCAAAAAATCCAGGACAATGCGGGCCATGTGTGGTCTTGCATTATCGTCCACTAAAATGAAGACGGGCCCAAAATTTTCTGCAAACGGCAAAACAGTGTTATTTAAAATGTCGTCCCTATAAACGGTTACGTTGACTGTTCGATTCGAAATAAACAGTTCAGATCTTCCATTAAAAATCACTCCCGCACATGCTGTTATACCTCCACCCCAAATGGTTCCTGCGGAGCACTAGTCTCTTCAATAAATCGCTCCCTAGGCTGCCTCCAAACAAGAGTCCTCCCATCCGAATGGATCAGACTAAATCTTGTTTCATCGCTAAACATACAATTCAGCCATTCTTCGATTCCCCACCCTACTCGTTCTTGGGCCCACTGTAACCTCTGGGCTCGATGTCCAGGTATCAAGCGAGGGCATTTATCTCTACGTCTTGCTCTAAAAGAAGAGTTGTGTTAAATTAAGTTTAATAAATTAAACAAACATTAACAAATTTACCGTTGGTTGTTTTTGTTGAGATATCGTCTGACAGTCCTATTAGAAACGACAAGCCCTGTTTGACGTCGCATGTTTTCGTTTAATTTTCGGGAATTTTGGGTCCTGTTTACCCGTGCTTCTCGGAGGAGATTCCTCTCTGCAAGGGCTGGAATTTTTTTCCGATGTCCACCTCCATGCCGATAGGCAACGTCTCCCGTTGCAATAAACCTTTGCTTGAGACGAATTACGGTAGCTTTATCGACATTATACAGATCGGCTACTGTCTGTGTCGCTAATCCATCGTTTAACAATCTTAAGCAATGTCTTTGCTCTGATTTACTTAATCGCGGCATTTTAATTATATTATGATGACGTATCTACTTGCCAAACGTTTTATTTATTATGACAATATTGAAAACCGTTGCTAAATTACCATAGTAACTGACACGTTTAGGTAAAACAATGTAATAATTAAGTTACGCGTATAATGACGACTCACATTATACAGGACTGTACAACCTATGATAAATTTGTTAAGAATTTAATTTATTAATCTTATTTTAACACAACCCTTCTTTTAGAGGAAGACGTAGAGCTAAATGCCCTCGCTTGTTACTTGAACATCTAAATAATTTAAATTTGCTGTTTTCCGAAAATTGTGGGCCTGACTTCATTTTAGTGAATGCAAGACCACCAAATTTGAATTACCCTGTATACAATGTAGTACGAACCTGAATTTTCCTAAATAAATTATACAAATCCAAAAAGTAAAAATCCAAAAAGTAAAAGAATCACTTATTATTTGTCATTAGAACTCATTCAACTCATAAACAATACTAAAATATGTATCACCCTGTAGCGTCTACAAACATTCAGGAATCAGAAAATTAAAAAAATCCTTTCAGTATATAATCCTAATGATTGTACCAGTATACATAAATCACAGATAGATGTTTTATCATCCACTACAGCCAGTTCGAAAGCGGAAAATAGAAAATTAACATTACCTTTGGAAATTTAAATCTAAATGGCCGATTGAATTATTAAATTAATTAAATTAAATTATTGTATTAAAATAAATTAAATGATTAAATATCAAGTGCGTAACGTCCTATGTGTTTTTTATCTAAACTAAGTCGTTTAGTATCAAAAAACTTGTAAATTAATCATCAGATGTTAATTGACACTCACATATTCAAAATATTGACGACAAATTAGAAATCACCCTGTATCTTCAAAAACAGAGAAGAAAAGTAAAATCGGACAAAGTTGTTTTTGACGTTTAAAATAAGGATTCGTATGGTCAGTAAATTTGAAAAAAATATCAGCTGAATAAAATTCGCGCTAAGAATGAAAATTAGCAAAATTCTCAATCTGTTATTATCCATCCTGTATAAGTTGTTTATGAAGTGTTAAAACTTCCCGCGACTTCGACAGGAACACAAAAGGATAAGACTTGAAAGTACTGAAAACCGCATTTCAAAATATCGTGTAGTTTGTGCGAAATCTTCTATCAAAAAATGCAAGAAAAATCGATCGGTGCGTTTCGAGTGTCCAGCAGTTTAGTACTTCACTGAGGTCAGATGATGTGTGGTATAATATTTTTGACAATAAAATACAGCAGAAATATTTTAGTTAATATTATTAATTCTTCGTTTTTGGTCATTTGTCACTTTGCTTCTATTTTCATACATCACGGGATCATAATAATAATTAATTTGTTGACTTTTTTAAGCGTAGCTTCCCTATGTCTTTGATTTTGAATTACATGAACTTTTTTGGACCTTATGGTCCTTGCAGTTCCTTAAAATAAGTTAAACAAATCAAAAAATTTTCCTTTACTGAGTTCTTTATCTAAGTGGATAAATCTTGCAAAATAAAGCTCCAGGTATTCTGTTATATTGATGCTAAAAGTTTATTATATCTTTATTAACAAATTAGACGACACTTATCGAAAATTCACAGCGTATTTACCGTTAATTTCTAAATTATCGGGAATGCATTACGAATTTAAAGAAGTAAAGCAAGAACTAACCTATGGCAATCCGTTAAGAACAAAGTTTTATATTTGCTATATTTCAAGAATACCTCATAATTATGATTAATACACTTTCACTGGGTACTTTTAAAAAACTAAGGTCCGGTTGCACAAACAATTTAATTACGAATTAAACTAATTAGATACTTGTAATGTGACAGCACTCATGTTAACATCATTGCCAAAAATGACTGACTCTAAACATCAATTAAATTTACTACTTGATCAAAAGTTTTGTGCAACCCGCTGTAAGTATAAACTTTTTATTATTGAAATGCAGGGAAATTTGTATGAAGGCATCTCTAAGAATACCAATAGGAGATTTTAAATACTTACGAGGAAATAAATAAAGGTTCCGTTTTAATTTTTTTTTGTAAGATATGCTTAAAATGTTGCTTAATGAGGAACTGTCTAAAAAAAAATCCTTAATTTCATGAGCTTTCCTGTAACCAAGTATACATGACATAACAATCACTTGTGGATGGAATATTAAATATAACGAATAAATAAAATATATAAAAAATTAAAACCATAAGAGCTTTAGTGAGAATCTATAAGGCAACAGTAATTCTTGTCCAAAAACTTGAGTGGTAAGATTGAAATATTTTCTCGATTTAAATAAAGCATTCTGATCTTTCCTATAAACAATTTTTTTGTTTGTTATTTTACCTGACTACGTACATGTAAACAACTTTAAAATTGACGGCAAAACCGTTTACGTATTATTAACGTACATACAGGCAAAACCCCCATAGTAGGACTCTGCAAGGTCGAAATATTCTATTGGCAAAAACAATGGAAATTTTTTCGATTTTATATTCGTTGTCAAATAACCGACAGACAGAGATAGAACAATAGCTTAGTGTCTATTCTGGAGAGCTCTAACCACGTGAAATAAATATGCTGACTTTTCGTGCAGGAAATGCAAGGTAATGAATGGTAATAACACACAGAAAAAACTGTTCTGCTGTTTTCAATAATAGTATTATTTTTGATCACTATCGCATTATTAAAGTTATTATTGTCTCAACAAAACATTATTGAAATAATAATAAAAATATTTCTTTAAAAATAGACTTATTATCAAAAAGTGTTCCTACTTTTTTGAAAACTATATTACCATTTTTTCAATGACCAAAATATTATTGGAAACCAATAAATTTATATTATTCCTTAAAATGTAGAAGTGTTACAGCCAAAAAATTAAACTATTTGATGAGAATGCTTAAATATAATTGGGCAAAAAATAGCTATTTGTGGGAGGTGTGATTCAAATTACAATATATTTTATTAAACGAACAAGAACTACAGTTTACGTAGAAAATCTAAAAATTAAGTGAATAATGCGTATATCATGTTAATTAAAATAAACACTCCGATAAAATATATACTCGTAAGGTATCAGAGAAATAATAAAATATATTAATTCAATTGGTTCTATTGTTAGCAGAAATATTACTTCTATTGCTCGCGGACACCCTTTGTGGAGGTTAAAATTGTTCGGTTGGTATCTGTTCGTTGAATAGTCGTTTAAGATTGCGGCCTGTTTGTTTATTGCATTAAAGGTACGCCAAAAATAATAGAACTTTTTTAATTCAGGGGACTGGAGCAACTCATTTCAGTGATTTATGGTATATAAATAAAATAAATCTAAAAAGCTTTGCAATAATAATAAGTATTTCGATTAAATTAGATGTATATTCTTACAAATAAAGGTCTGCTGAAACCAATAAAATATTTTGTATTGAATTTAGAATCGGGTATTTGCATGAAATAATTGTTATTTTTAAACGACCTCTTAAAAACCAATTAAACCTTATATTTATTTTCAAGCAATCTTATAACTTATTGGTTAACAATAATAAACTAATCATTGACAGAAACCTAATTTGTATTGTGCAATACGGAATAGAGTGTGTCATTGAGTGAATGGGTATCCAATTCAATATACGATAGTGTTTTTTCTGTGCATAAAGTTATATTGTCAAATTCCCTATTTGATCAGTTTTCACTTCTGGACGGCACTTCCTTACGTTACGTTAAATTAAAGATAGTTCTCCTTCTACGGCATATCGTTTTCGCTCATTTTGACACCCCGTATATCCTGGGCCAAATATTTTTATTTGAGTGTTATTTCTCAACAAGCAGATATGAAGAATGGCAGAACTTTTATTTCCGTGAAGTCAAAAATAAAAAAGTTTCCCATTTGTTAAGATTGTTTCTGCGCTGTATATGTAATGCAGAGAATCCGCTCTTGTGGGAGTAAAGTTCATTGTCAAGGTATGTTCTTAAAGGACGTTACCCATAGTTCCTTATAAGTATCTAGACCAGTTCTTAAAAATTTAGTATAAGAGGTAGAAAATCCTTGTTATATGAAATGTCTAGAATTTTATTTAAACTGCAAAAATGTGCCATTAGAAAAAAAAAAACAGTTGACTATCGGATATGCTGTTGATAGATACAAAGTTCGTTATTTAGCCGTAGGTATCACTGCACATCCAGGTTCTCATACAATGATATCGAGACCTAAACGTTGATGTATATGTCTCCTTTCTCGACTATCAAAATGCATTCAACACAGGGCAACATGAAAAATTAATATTTTTATTTTTTTTTTATTTATTTATTTTATTTATTTATTTATTTGCAAGATACATACTTTAATAAACAATACAAAACAATATGCAAAATGAAGAAAAGTGATAGTGCACAATGGACTCAATTAGTCTGTGTGTGCACAAGAACAAAGGCAAACGAACAACAACACTCTACCACCTACTAAACCTGTCGAAAGCCATGCCATTAGGTTATAAAAACCCAACCGAATCACGAATTCTTTGATCCTGAATCCACTTATTGATTTTATATTTGACTCTTTGGTATTTTTTGTCTTAAATTCTGCCGGTAATAAGTTTAACATTTTTGGTGCTACATAAGAAATAAATCTCTGTGTAGCTTGAAAACGGGTATTCGGCTGAATTAGCTGGTTATTAGCATTAGCTCTTGTCATAATGCCATGATCAATAAAGTTCTGAAATACATTTCTAGATAGAGAAAAACTGATTATGTTCCTTATGTACAATTGGGCAACATTAAATACTCCACACTGTTTGAACAACAAATCCGTAGAAAAACGTCTTGACCTAAACATAGAAACCTTTAAAATATACTTTTGAGCTATCCTTACATTATGTAATACATTATCGTGGGCAGAACCCCAACAAATTATCCCATAACCCAGACAAGACTCAACTAATGATCTATAAACCCTGATAATTACATCCCTATTCAAGACATTACGCAATTCGTAAAATTTGTAGATCAATTTCCTAAGTTTATTCTTTACATATTCTTATATTCATATATTATACTAAGAGAAATGGACCTGAACGGACGAGACATTAGGATAATAGCCAATCTATACTCGAATCAGACAGCTAGCATAGAGTTAACGGCCAGACATGCGAGGAGCTGGGTAAAGTTGTGTGCTCTCCCCCTTCTGTTCAATTTGTATGCAGAGAAGATTTTTGGAGAAGCCGTAGAAGACAAAGTAGATGGGATAATCGCCAACGGAATAGTTATCAACAACGCAAGATACGCTGATGCCACAGGCCTGTTGGCAACAGATAAAAACGATTTACAAACACTCCTATCAGCAGTGACAGTCGACTACTGGGACAACGCCTAAATTAAAAAAAAAAAAACGATCATATACTTGCACAATTAGTGTTCCGTGCCATCAGTTACGACCGCCCGATCTCCACCCATATGCCGCGCTAGGCGCCACCGGCTGCACCAACGCCGTATCACATCGCGTATGCGCGGAACTGAGTAGGGAGCGTTTCAACTGAGCGAAATTAAAAATTTTGAAAAACGTGTAAGAACAAAAGTTATTCCTTATATCGTGAGATATATTCTTTTTCTCTAAAACCAATGGTTTAGCAATTACAAGGAAATAAACAATTACATTTTTTATAACAATTGATCGCGCAAGAATTTTTCAATGCTGACAATTTTCGTTCAATCTACACCTAATCCTTAATGTTTATGATTTTTTTCTGATCTTTCTGATGATAAGGGTGGGGAGCAGCAATTTTTAAGCGTTTTCCCAAAAAATGCATAACAAATACATCATATTTATTGTTGAATTCGTGCTTCAGTAAGCTTTCATTTCATACCCTACACGATTCCCTTAAAAATTGTTTTTCCCACTTTACCCCCAGAAATTAACCCTCAGAATTAAAATGCGCCACTTTTTATACTTCATGTCTATAATTAAGTCACTACATTCTAT
Organism: Philopedon plagiatum; assembly: GCA_963971165.1. Taxonomy (NCBI): domain Eukaryota; kingdom Metazoa; phylum Arthropoda; class Insecta; order Coleoptera; family Curculionidae; genus Philopedon; species Philopedon plagiatum. The sequence continues at coordinate 94,615,425 of OZ020193.1, forward strand.
CTCTTTTTATGCTCACCATATTTAATTCAACCGCTATTTTAACAGCTTCAGTGCAAACTATATCCATAGAAGTTCATAATATTTATTTCTATACTGCATTTTTATAGAAGTTATTGTCCTACTACTATTCTCGTCTGTCGGCTAAGAACCGTATATGTCATTGTGTTTAGCATTGATATTTTCTGACATTTAAGCAGCATGTTTCTGTGTAACTAATGCTATTTACTTACTTCGGTGTTATCTTATCTATCATATCTTCACTCAGCCATTCAACGGTTTGGATGACCTTATGGGGGTCTGCTGGTGGTGGATACGGCTTCTCGTATAATATTCTTTCGTTCAGATGGCAGTAGGCTGTAGACATGTGCCCAAAACACTAAAAAAAAATTATAAACATGCTAGGATTTTTTAAAATTAAGAAACGTAAAAGTGAGAATATTTAGTTTATATAGTTTTCTTTGCATTTTATAGAGCCAGTGTTCCTATGGCTGCTTCCTATCTAACTAGAAGATAAAAAAGAGAAGTGTAATATCTACCAAAAGAATAAAATAATTAAACCATTCTTTTTAGCTCCACCACTTTTATTATCACAAGTAGCCAGTATCCAAAATGTCCATTTCAAGAAGTAGGGAGCAGTTTACTTGTAGTAATTAAAAAAGTATTTATGATTAGTCAGTAGTACTTTTACGAAAACAAAGTAAATTTTTGCTCTCCTATACAAATTTATTCGCTTCGGTTCATATACTATAGACTACTTGGCTAAAGAATAAAAATTACTGTAGTAAGCTTTGCAAAATATCTTGTTCAAGATAATGTTCTTGAACCAAATTAATATTTTTTAAGAAAAAGATTTAGCACAAATATAGCACTGTGTTTAAAAAAAGTAGTTGTCATTACACGAGGTAAGCAGATACTTAAGCCAAATCCATTCTTAGTATGAAAAAGTTTTTTCTTCATTGCATGGGCTTAAAAATAAAAATTACTATAGACTTTGTCAAATATTGTGGTTTAAGATAGAAATATCTTGGTTCAAGTTTGTATTCTTGAATCAAGTGGATAATTTTTTAGAAAAAAGAAGTTTTAGCACTAAATTAGTACCATGTTAAACAGAGGTGTTTTTAACAGCACGAGGTAATTAGATATTTGGTATGGAATGTTTTTCTTATCCGCGTAGCATTTATTTGGCTGTGCGCATAGAATTTTAAATAATTTTTGTGTATTGAAGTCAATAAGTGAAACCGCTCTCGAAGGACATGATTGCTGCAGATTTTCGGGACCGAGTATTTCGTGTTTCCCACTGATGATATTTTTCGACATTTGTTCAGTAAAAATAATAAAACTCTGTAAAATTTTGATTTATTAAAAATCAGATGTTGCCGACTAATTCTATTTATTTTTGAATCACCGAACAGTTTGTAAAGGGTACTGCTACTTAGAAAAAGACTTGAGAAAATAAAAAAATTACTTGCATTGTGCCTTCTTCTAGAGGCAAAAGGGTAGTTAGCCAACTACTTAAAAGTAAATAGAACTTTTCTATTGAACCAGGTCTACTATTCTAAATGGTATTAATTTTTTGCATAATTTTATTACATTTAGTTGAAAAATCTAGAAGAACTTAAAAACAGCAAATATCCGGATTTTAAACTTTTAAGAGATGAACAGTCAGAAAGGACAGTAACCCGTCTAGAAATCTGACTTTCACGTTCACTAACAATGTTGAAGATTTAGTACTGGCTTAAATTAAGATCCTCTAATTGATCAGTTAGATTTTGACAAGGTCTTGTCCTGTCATTGTTAATAAGTCCTCATTTAAAACTTATGAGTTATTCTAATATTTCAGCGATTTGCTTGGTTTCCAAATGATTTTCATCTTGGAACGTGCTGCTAGAATGAATTTAATTCTATTATCGTAAAAAGCACATACTAAAATTGTCCCTTTCTTTATAAATTCGTAGAAAAACTTGGAAACACAATCGTATTATAAAAGTTAGTTGTCTTATTCTCACACTTTAAAACTTTTGGTTGTCAAATTAGACCGGGCTAGCGTTACAGAATCTGGCCGTGAAAGTACAACTTTTTTTACAACAATCAGCGTTGTCACAGCTACACATATGTGACCAAATTATTATATTCCCATGCAAAAATATATACAGGGTGTCCGAAAAGTCTTAGTATGGGCAAATATCTTTACTATTAGCACAGGCAAATATTGCCTGTGCTATTAGTAAAGATCGAAACATTAAATTTTAGGTGCATCTTGTAGGCAGAGCTCCAAAAACCCAACCATGAACGTCGAGCAGAGAGGAGCGCCGGCAACGTTGTGTAGGTAGTATTTTGCAATAATTAAATTGGTGAGATGAAGAACAGTAGTCCAAAAACCTCATCCCAACCCAACCAAATCAATAAAAACGGTTTAACTTTAAAACTGCTTTAGATACAGTTTTGACATGTCCAGGGCAATTATATAGATCTTGTTATTAACTATTTTTTTACGTTAACAAACTTTTAAAATAAACACTAGATTTAGCTCTACACAAAAAAAAATCATAGACATGTACCGTTGTTCGACTCAACTATGCGGATTGGGCTAAAATAAGTCAATTAACAGCATATTAGAGGACGAATGCATAAGAAGATGTAAAGTTATGATATTTTATTATGTAATATAAACAATATTACGTTACATCTCGTTAAATTACATCATTCAATCCGAAATTTCTCTGGCTTTTTAATTTCTTTGCTTTTTATTTTCTTGTTCAATGGAATAATAAATAAGCGCCTTAAAATTATGTTCTAGCAGATTTTGAGTAGATCTTATTTTTGAGTAACTTCAAAAGTGAGGAATATGTATGTAGCAAAATATATATTTATTGGACAATTTTTTAAGACTTAAAAACAACAAGTTTATATTTAAATCTGATATAGGCTAAAGTTGATCCTAAGAAGCATTTTTATGAAAAAGAAAATGATTGCCTAAGAATTACAAGATAATTATTTTCTCATCAATTTTACAAAGAATTATGTGTGACAATTTTAGGGCCTCTTTCTAGGCTCTCTAGCTTCTATTGAATCACTGTCTTCTTTATTTTCTTTATAATAATTATTATTACTAGTGATCAATATATAAAAAAGAGCTTCGTAAGTTTGGTATAGTTCTTTTCGCAAACTGTACGCAAAAATGGTAATTGTGGGCTACCAAAGAGAGATAGTTAATAAACGGCTCCTTCTTCTTCCTATATAATTAATTTCGCAATAACTAAATTTAACTAAATAAATGTTATTTACTGTATTGATTGAATTATACATAAAAGTACAGGAAGAACCTTGGCGATTTTAAATTTTTAAAAAAATACTTTTTCTGAAGATTTTAGTAATTAATGGGTACCATTTGGAACTAACATGGCAATTATCAGTTATAATACCAAGAAGCTTGAAAATTATTGAAAGTTCTAACAGAAATTGTGTGCATTGTGGATAAGTTTATTTTTTCGTCGTTTCAAAGTATAAACAGCCCGACCCTGAAAAAGTAGGGCTATTTTTTAAAACAACGAAAAAATAAACGAATGAGGTTTTCTTTCGGCAACATACTTTTTCTAGAATTTAGGTATGTTTAATGTGTCTGATAAGAAACAACAGATCAGTTCTCCAAAGATCTTAAAGTTTTCAAGGTCCTTTTACCAAACAATATAAAAATAAAAATTTTTAAAATGACCCGAAGCTAATCCCAAGAAACAAAAAATTAAAAAATGTATTATAAATGGCCCAAGACAAATAACAAATTATATATATACATATATGTATTTGTATATATATATATATATATATATATATATATATATATATATATATATATATATATATATATATGTATATATACAGTGCGGTCCTAAAGTCCGCCCCCCCCCCATTCTAACTTTTGCTACGAAAGGAATATTGAAATGAAATTGAGTGAGACTAAATACGAGGAACAAAATAATTTTCTTTACTAAAAAATTTTAAATTATCTTTCAAAATGGCGACCAGCCGCCATCTTATATAACTTTTTTAAATGGCGGTAGGTGTCATGTGGCACATCATTTCAAAGGTCTTTAAAAGGTCTATTCAACCTCCAAATTTGAAAAAATAATTTTAACATAATTATGTCAAAGTGGCGGCCATTTTAATTTTTAAAATTGAAATGTTTGCTGGTTGGAAAATAAATAATATGTTCGTTTCGAACTTCGAATAAAAAAGAAGTTTAAAAGACTTCAAATAATGCAGCAATAATACTATCCTTTCTAAGTAACTTTTTCGAAATGGCTACTGCCGCCATTTTAAATATTTTATTCTTAATGGCAAGAGGGACGAGTGACACATCGTTTTAAAGGCCTTTCTATTTGTTACCAAGTCAGAAAATAATAAAGCTATATGAGCCGATTTAAATGCTTAAAATTGAAATGGTCGCCATTTTAAAATAAATTAACTTTATTATTTTTTAAATCATTTTTTATTTCAAATGTATTTTTAATACTTTTGAAATACTCAAATAGATTTTTAGGTTGTTAAAATGGACATAAGGACGTAACATCCATGTCTGCAGGTCAAAGTGAGAACTTTTTTTTGAAGTCAACGAAGATAAGAAACATAGATAAACCTAACCTTGAAACAGTGACAAATGCTTTATTATACAATATTTGCTTATTAATTTACGTATTTTCCACATTTCACAACTTAACAAATGACTTTCTATTTGCTGGTTTAGATACACGCGTCCTTGTACACACTTTGTAACCGAGGAACCAAGTTGATTGCCCAACGAATAATTAAAAATTAATATACTAACATTGCGAATGATTAAGCTGCATTTGTGTGTTTATTTATTTGTAAGATATATTACCAGCATGTAAAATTTAGTTTCAAAATGCATGAATTCGTTTAAACTTTATATAACACTGTTTTAGCCGGGTAAACATTTGGTGAAATAGATTTCTAAGTCAGTGAGCACGAGTACATCGTACAATCCAATGAAGCTGAGCGGATGCAAGTCCGGTCTTTGCTGTATCGGTTAATCAGTGGCGGATCAGGGTTCAGTTTTAGCTGGGGGCACCCAAATGATCCCCGAACCCGAACTAGTGATTGCAATCCCGCAATGTTTTAAATCCCGCAGGGCATTTGCGGGATTGGTTCTAATCCCGCGGGATCCCGCGGGATCCCGCATAGGTTTTATAATTTAATAAAATTCAATAAATTAACGTTTATTTAATTAATTATTGAACCAACTATAATTTTTTATTATAAAAATCAACAAATAACCGTTTTTCAGGTCAAAAAATTATAAAATTTAAAGTCTAGCATCTCTTAACTATACTACTATGATTACAAATCAATAAAAGTTCTTCTTAATTAAAGTAAAAAGTAACTTTCGGCAAATGAACATCAAATGTGTATGCGCAGGATCCCGCATAGGTTTTTAATTTTATGAAATTCGATGAATTAACGTTGATTTAATTAATTATTAAACCAACTTTAATTTTTTATTATGAATATCAAAACTTAACAGTATGTCAGGCAACAAAATTAAGTAATTTAAAGTCTAGCCTCTCTTAACTATACTACTATGACTATAAATCAGGCAAATTTCTTATCCATTAAAGTACCAAGTAACTCTGGGTAAATGAACTTCAAATGTTTATACGCGGGATCCCGCATACGTTTTTAAATTTTATAAAATTAGATAAACTAACGTTTATTTAATTAATTATTAAAACAACTTTAATTTTTTATTATAAATATCAAAAATTAATAGTTTGTCAGTCAACAAAATTATGTAATTTAAAGTCTAGCCTCTCTTAACTATACTACTATGACTATAAATCAGGCAAATTTCTTATCAATTAAAGTAACAAGTAACTCTGGGCAAATGAACTTCAAATGTTTATACGCGGGATCCCGCATAGGTTTCTTAATTTTAAAAGATTCTATAAATTAACGTTGATTTAATTAATTATTAAACCAACTTTAATTTTTTATTATGAATATCAAAACAACAGTTTGTCAGTCAACAAAATTATGTAATTTAAAGTCTACCCTCTCTTAACTATACTACTATGACTATAAATCAGTCAAATTTCTTATCAATTAAATTAACAAGTAACTTTGGGCAAATGAACTTCAAATGTTTATACGCGGGATCCCGCATAGGTTTTTTAATTTTATAAAATTCGATAAATTAACGTTTTTTTAATTAATTATTAAACCAACTTTAATTTTTTATTATAAATATCAAAAATTAACAGTTTGTCAGTCAACAAAATTATGTAATTTAAAGTCTAGCCCTCTTAACTATACTATTATAACTATAAATCAGTCAAATTTCTTATCAATTAAATTAACAAGTAACTTTGGGCAAATGAACTTCAAATGTTTATAAGGAGGATCCCGCATAGGTTTTTTAATTTTATAAAATTCGACAAATTAACGTTGATTTAATTAATTATTAAACCAACTTTAATTTTTTATTATAAATATCAAAAATTAACAGTTTGTCAGTCAACAAAATTATGTAATTTAAAGGCTAGCCTCTCTTAACTATACCTACTACTATGACTATAAATCAGTCAAATTTCTTATCAATTAAATTAACAAGTAACTTTGGGCAAATGAACTCCAAATGTTTATACGCGGGTTCCCGCATAGGTTTTCTAATTTTATAAAATTCGATAAATTAACGTTTATTTAATTAATTATTAAACCAACTTAAATTTTGTATTATAAATATCAAAAATTAACAGTGTCAGGCATCAAAATTATGTAATTTGAAGTCTAGCATCTTTTAACTATACTGCTATGACTATAAATCAGTAAAATTTCTTATCAATTAAAGTAACAAGTAACTCTGGGCAAATGAACTTTAAATGTTTATTATTTTTCTACCTGAGATAATAAGTCTTACTGGTTTTTATAGTAAATCACATTAGCTTGATTGCAAGGTAAGTAAGATACTTATAATACCTAAGCAGTCTCATTAATTTTCATATTATAATACCACGGATATTTGGCATTTTATTTATTTTTTAAGAGTTTACGGCTTTTTCATGGCTATGCGGATCCGCATAGCTGGTGGGTGCGGGATCCCGCAGGGCGCTAAATGTTGCGGGATCTCGCGGGATTGCGGGATCTGACTTTGCGGGATTGCAATCCCTAACCCGAACGCCGAGTTTATTTACACCGGCCGGCACTATTCACTGAATTTCATTTACGGGGACTAGCGTCCCCCGACTATATAATATAATAATTTTTTCAAATACAAACCTACACCTGAAGCTAAAAATTTGTTGCAATCTGGCAACGCACCTTAGCTTACTAGTTAGACCCAGTAGCAGATTAACCATAAGGTACACTGGGCTATAGCCTAAGGCCAAAAAAGCCACAAGTTTTATTATTTAAGTTCCATACCGTAATAATTCTATCACAATGTCATGTTTGTTTTACTGAACTTTACTATAAACTACATAAAATAAAAATTCCGAACTTTTATTTACAGAAAGAATATAAAATTAAAAAACAGCTCTGGTTCTTTATAAACCGCTCGTCAAAAAAAAACAAAGTTTCAGCATCAGTTTTAAATTGCTGTAGTCTGAAAACGAATTGACGGATTGTAATGAGCTTTTCAAATCCTAAAAGGCGGATTTGCTTACAATAAGTACTAGGTAAGTGTAATCGTTAAGTCATCCAGATTATTAAACTCATGCTTCCCTTGATTCAACCTTACTTTCATTCTTTAATTGCCTTACTTTATTTTATACCCTGTATATTGGGAAATTGGAAATGCGGACATTCGGTATACATTTTGAGACTGACTAAATGAAAAGTTATTTGATTATCGATGGAAATATTGTTATTAATGAAACTGTGGCGGAATTTTAGAATTTCTTTCATAAAAAGACCGTTTTTGGGAAAAAATCGATATTTTTTGTTAGAAAGCCGTAATCAAAAAACTGACAAAAACATTCCGTGAAATTGACTTAGACTTTAAATCCCACCTAGTATACAAACAACAAACAAGTACTAGTGCACATATAAGAACTTAAACTTTTTAAATTTTTGCACTACTTTCTTCTTCGCTCTGTATAATGTTCAGATATCCCTACTGACGCAAAACGGCGTTCTGAGGCGAAATGCTAAGAAAGCGGCCTTTCAGGATCTGAAAAGCTCATAAAAATCCGTAAATTTGTTTTCAAACTACAGCAATTTAAAAGGGATGCTAAAACTTCGTTTTTTTCGTTTTTTTTTTATTTTGAGTTAAGAGTAGTTTAGTTATAACATATGTATAATATATGAACTGCATAAGTTGTATATCGCTGTTGCTACTTATGGGACCCATGTCAAGTTCAGCTTTTTTAATAGTGAGTCTACTAGGAATGTTTTGGTAAAGAAAACGATATTTTGTAATTTGCGAAAAAAAGTTAAATTTTTGAATTGACCCACCTGGGAAAAAAATTAACACGCTTAGGTATTTTATTCATTATTTTTTCTAAACAAATTTTACATCATTTTGTCGACAATTCTTAAATTTTAAGAGAAAACATGTGTTAGTAGAAAGTTGTAGTCATTTGAATTTTTTTAAACCTAAATATAATTTTAAAAAAATTAAATGACTATTGTAACTTTCTACTAATACATTTTTTTCTCTTAAAATTTACGAATTGTCGACAAAATGAAGTTAAATTTGCTTAGAAAAAATAACAAGTAAAATACTGAAGCGTGTCAATTTTTTTCCCAGGTGGGTAAATTACAAATTTCGACTTTTTTTCGCAAATTACAAAATATTTTTTTTCTTTACCAAAACATTTCTAGTAGGCTGACTATTAAAAACTTGGACTTGGCATGGGTTCCATTAGTAGCAACAGATATATACAACTTTCAAATTTCACGGTCCGCGCCTGGTCAACTGCCATGCAAAATGCAAAACGCACACCCAGAAATTAGTCACAACTTGGATCTGTTTTATTTTCTGAACCTGTCGACCGATTTGAATGAACCTTTTTTTATTTTGCAGGTTCATTCTTCAAAAATGTTACTGTGGTCGTAATTTTTTTCAAGAATTTCGTGTTTTTTTTTTGAAATTTCGCAACATCCGGTGGAGAGGTGAAATAGGGCCTTAAACTTTGTATGAAGAAACAATATAAGATGGTGCTATTAAATCAAAACTTCATAGAAGTACCGTACAAAATAAATGTTTAAACACGTGTTTCGCAGTTTTTAATAAATCAACCCCTAAGGGGGAATGGAGGTTCAAAGTTGGTAATGCAGAAAAATTGTTTTATACGGTTCTATTGAAACTACCTGAAACTGTACCATGCGGACGAAGTAGCGGGCGAAAGCTAGTCATACAAATGACGAATGTGACGTCAAAACCAATAGGATCGCGTTTTACAAGTTTCGAATTGGTATGAAAATTTATAAACGAAAATCTTTTTATTTCTTAATAGAAACCAAAATAACTGGTTAAAAACAACCGCCATACATATTTAATTTATTTAGAAAATATAAAAAAAATCGGATTAATTGGGGTTGCATGCATATTTTTTCCAAAATTTACAAACCTGAGCAAAAAATATACATCATTTGTGTAACATTTTTCTTAGCGTATAGTTTATATTATGTCTACTTTGATGACTGTATTTACCTCAAAATTTTCCAACTTTTATTTATTCTGTCTTTATTAAAACTAGTTACGTTTTTCTACCGTTTTCTGGAAAAACGTGGCCATAACTGTACCTAATTTGAAATATACAACCGAAATAAAAATCTTGTTTGTGTAGATCAGTTTATGCATCATTTAAATAGTATGATCCTTGTAGACAAGATGGTGCTGTATTGGAGCGCGCTCAGTTGCGGAAATGAAGTGACTTAAAAAGAAATCAGTAATAATTTTTTGACGCCTATCATTATAGTATTATAGCTTGTTAATCAAGGTTAGATTGTCCGAATTAAATATGTGATAGATTGGCCTGTTAAGAGTCACCCTCAAGGATCAGTTTTTTGCAGCAGCTATACTGGCTTTCTCAAACTGATGTTCCAGAAAAGTTTTTAAACAAGTTACAGTCTTTACTGACTGTTGAGCTCTCCAGCTTCCTATATAGTTTCTATTCGCCTGTAATCTTTTATTTGACTTACCAACAATTTTTTACACTCTTTGGCTAAATCCAACATAAATTTGGTACCCCTGGCATTCAAAAGAACAGCTTTTTTTAAAGGTTCATCGAATCTAATCGTCGCGGCGCAGTGGAAAATTATGTCGACTTCGTTGATTAATATTTCTCGATCCTCTTTGCAAATTCCTAAGTTGGGTAGCATAACATCGCCGACTACAGCATCCACTTTTTTTATTACGTCGTCTCCTCTTTGCTTTTTGACCATATCGTAGAGCTGCAAAAAATAAAAAATTGTATTTATTTCATATAGTACCTAATTATGTACCTGTCGGGATCCGATATCCGGCCAAAAATAAAAAACAAAACCTCGCCGTTTTTGAGATAGCTGGTATTTTGCAAGTAGGTGTAGTATACGGGTAGTCCTTATGACAAAGGGACGCATCAGTACCTTTGCGGTCGCTTCTTTTGCCCAGAGGTTAAGCTTAAGGTTAATTTTAATATTAAACCAAGTAGAAATCTTAAACTATAAAGATTAGTGACATGTGTTATGGCATAAATGTATATGTATAGCTTCACATCTCATACCATAACTAAATTAGGAAGTTTATATATTTTTATAATACAGGGTTAGCCAATGAAAACGAAACAAGCACGATTTTTCATATTTATCGCTTTGACACGTGTATCTTCTGTGGAAGGGGGAAACCTTTTGCTTATGTTTTAAACCCTCTAAGTTCAACCCCCTAGCAGGGGTAAGCTTCACCCCTAATATTCTAAATGGGAATAAGGGTCAAGTGAAAGCTCATTTTAAGAGCAACTAAATTCTCTTTTTAGCGCTGCTCCGTTTTTTTTTTAAATTCAGTTTAGAAGCTTTTAAGAAAATGTCTTTTAAACATGGTAACCTTTCAAAATTGATGCTTACATTTTTAGCTTAATTTTTGCATGGCATTCTTTCTTTTAGCTATAACTCCTAAAAAGTATTTAACAATAACTCGATTAAGGGTGGTTTTTACAACCTCAACGGAGTAATTTTAATTCTCTATTAAAAAATTTACTTTAAATTCGAGGCAATTTTATCAAAATAAAATAAGAAATTTAAAGATAATTTGCCTTTCTTATTTTATTAAATGTTCAAAATGTTGACCTTCCGCTTCCATACGTTACTAAAGATTCTGTTCAAATCGGTTCCTGACGTTTTGGAGCATTTCTGGATAAATTTCAAATTGGACAAAAATGTTTTCCGTTTGACGGCAGATTTCGGATATCAAAAATGTTGCAAATTTCATTTGCTATTTACCACTTAATAGGTATGTTACACAGATCTGCCAAAAATCCACTTCTGATATTATTGCACATTGAAAAAGTTGAGTGACTTGAATACTATTATCTGAATAATTGCTTTAAGCACCAACCTTTAAGCATTAATGAATATTGCGTTTTGCAAAATATCTTTTTAGACATTTAATTATACAAGTACACATTGTCGACATTTTAAACTTTTATGTCTGCATTTCCAGTTTAGTTTATTAAACAATTGCTTAATATTTAATTTACTTTAAAGTAGTAATTGTGTGGTAAGTGAACAGGTAATCAATCATTTACTCTACGCTGACACTAGGATGGGTGTCGTAAGCCGGATAATTAAAGTGTTTAAGTTTGTCTTCAAATGTTTACAGTATTACTTTTTTACCATCCATGTTCTTTTTTTAATGAACTGGTACGTTTTAACTAATTTCAAATTTGCTGCCATAGGGCAGGCCAAGCAATAGAGCGATTTGTCGTGACATTAAACTTATTAGAAAACCGCGTGTGCCGTCATCTGAAAGACGATCCGTAGATGATTCCTGTTATAAATCCAACTCTGAAATTTTTTCCATTAATTTGTTATAAACATTTTTAAGCAAAAAAACGCGATTTTTTAGTTTTTTGCTTATAAAATGAAAAGTAATGAAGCAATCTTAATGATGTAAATGGACGATTTGTAGATAATAGAAATACGAACAAAATGAGAGGTCGAACGTCCCGATAGGATAAGTAGCAACGGAGAAAATCCGGAAAAACTGGAAAATTAACAGTTTTTTTAAATTCATAAATCGGCCATTTTTAAACGCAGAGGGCTGAAACTTTGGGAAAAAGTAGTACCTTATAGCTATTTTATGTGTGCAAAACCCCGACGCTGTCCGACGATTAGTTTTGCCACCATCGTCATTTTAATTTTTCAACACACTATTTTGCAACAGGTCTGGATGCTCTATGGATCGTCCAATTTTAATTATTGAAACGGATTCGAAAAGTACAAGCTTAATTGAACAATATGTATATCTTAGTTTTTCCATAAAATGCTACGAAACCGGTTGAAAATGCACGAAAAGATGCGTGAAAATGGCCGAACGCGCGAATATTGGCTCCCCTTCGCTCCGCTTCTCTCCCGCTACGCGTCATCTCCCGCGCGCTCGGCCATTTTCACGCATCTTTACGTGCATTTTCAACCGGTTTCGTAGCATTTTATGGAAAAACTAAGATATACATATTGTTCTATTAAGCTTGTACTTTTCGAATCCGTTTCAATAATTAAAATTGGACGATCCATAGAGCATCCAGACCTGTTGAAAAATGAAAATGACGATTGTGGCAAAACTAATCGTCGGACAGCGTCGGGGTTTTGCACACATAAAATAGCTATAAGTTAATGGCCGATTTATGAATTTAAAAAAAACTTTTCCGGATTTTCTCCGTTGCTGCTTATCCTATCGGGACGTTCGACCTCTCATTTTGTTCGTATTTCTATTCTCTACAAATCGTCCATTTACATCATTAAGATTGTTTCATTACTTTTCATTTTATAAGCAAAAAACTAAAAAAATCGCGTTTTTTTGCTTAAAAATGTTTATAACAAATTAATGGAAAAAATTTCAGAGTTGATTGGATTTATAACAGGAATCATCTACGGATCGTCTTTCAGATGATGGCACACGCGGTTTTCTAATAAGATTAATGTCAAAAAATCGCTAATATTTTGCTCTGTTGCTTGGCCTATAACTAGTTTAAAACCCTTCTAAAACTAACTTTAATTAAAACGCAAATTAAAGACAGAAACGCGGGTTCCAATTTTTTCTAGTTATTGCACAATGCAAATAAGTTTTAATATATGTAACTGACTTTATCTCCGGTCATTGTAAAAAAGCGTTAATTTCGCACATAATAGGACTTATTATCACTCTTATTTTGTTATTACACAAGTATCTACATTTTGCAATGGGGATTTTATTGAAGATTTTTTAAAAAAGCTGTATTTTGAATTTTAATATTAGGTTACGTTGATGAAAAAAATACAGAAAAGGATTCTGAGCAAATCTAAATAAACCCGTGTCTTTTTTAATCGACATCAGATTGTTTAGGTTCGCTCAGCATTTTATTTGTCATTTTTATCTACGGCCATTTTAAAATTGGATTAATTTCACACTTTTTCAAGTAACATAATGGGACTTATTATTATATATAACGTAAGCTCAAAAAAATTATTCTCATTGTCATCGCATAATATAGAATTAAAAAAAATAAACAACAAAGAACCTAAAAACTATAAATTTTAATTAAATGAGAAACGTGTCCTTCTACTTCCAAACATGTTCTCATTGTTCTTTTTGCAGCATCAAAAACATTGGTGGGCACTTGGGGGGAGTTGTTAATCTCCTGAAATTTATTTGTAATTCTAGCAGTAGATCTTCTAAATTTTCACAAACGGATTTGAAAACCGAGGTTATAATGTGTGGCCATGAAAAAAGTCACACGGCGTGAGATCGCAGGACCGTGGTGGCCACCTAACTGGCAAATTACGACTAATGATTCAGTCCTCGAAAAATTCTTCCAAAAAATTTACAGCAGGCCTGCTGGAAGTAGCCTTGTCGCATCTCTTTATCGTCTAATGCGTGTATTATATTTTCTACAATTTCATTACGGTATCGTGCCAAATTAATTGAGAGTCCCCTCAAAGAAAATCGCTCCAATTAACCTTCTTTTCTATATGGCCACCCACACGCCAACTCTCTGTGAATGCAGAGGCTTCTCTATAAAGAAATGTGGATTTTCAGAACTCCACATTCTCATTTGTGGAGAATTTACATAACCAAAGAGGTATAACCATGCCTCGTCAGTAAAAAATGTTTTTTCAAATACGCTTTCATTATTATGCAAACTATCCATAAACCACTCTAAAAATTAAATTCGCTGCGGCTTGTCGTTTGGTAACAATTCTTGTACTGGGTTTAGACGATAAGCGTGCATATGCAGGTCACATTGTAAAACTGTATTGCAGGTTCCGTAGGATACATGTACTTACTGGCTTAAATGCCGAATAGGGGTTTGTGGGTGTTCATTAACAATTTGCCTCAATTCTTCTACTTTTTGCGCAGTGCAAACTTTAGGTCTCCCACGGCCTTCCCTTTTATTCACACTTCCTGTTTCTCTAAACAAAGCCACAGATCTAGTCAAAACTGGTCGAAATCCATGATTATGTGTGGAAATTCTGTTTGAAAATCCTGAATGGTGTCCCATGTTGAATAAGCCCACTGGCCATCAACCCTTCTACCATTTCTAAAGTAATTTTCGATCATAAAAGCTTTTTGTTCTGCCGTAATTACCATATTTAATTGTCTTAAAAATAAAAACTTCAGAACTTTACAGTTCTATTTTTTATTCTCCTATACCTTTTACCTATATTTCCTTCCAGCGGTATACTTTGAGGATGTTTTTTCTAATCTTACGTTAATATCATAAAAGAGAAAACTTTGTAAACAATTTTATTTATGAATAAAATGTCATCATGAGCGAAATTGTCAAAAAGCAACAAACTTGAATAATACAACAGAAAAATTTTGTCTATAAAGTTTTATCTCGAATGGTAAGGATACGACATGACTATTTGACGAAAAAAAATAACACTGATTGTTGATTTGTTGACACCATAGAGAAAATATACAATAGAGAAATAATGTCATTTGCGAATGTGGCAAATTTACCAAGCTGAATCCGTAAACAAAGACGGTCTTCTGCGGGCTTGCGCCTTGTCGAACGTTTGCCTTGTGATAGACAGGACCGTACTTCAAAATTTATTTCACATGACGTGAATCTTTTATCGAGTAATAAATGCTAAATATATTACTTGTAATTATTCATTTTATTAATGATAAAAATTTAACCATTAGTGAGATTTTAACAAAAATTGTATAGTTTGTTGGCTTAAATCTGAGTTTTCTTGCTATACAAAACTGTCGATAATTCCTCGAAAATAGCTCAGTTTATACATATACAGTGCGTCTCTTTAATGTCCCCCCTCTTAATTTTTTAAACGATACATTTACAAAATTGAAAGTTGAAATAAAATATAAACGTAGTATTCTAAACAATAGAAATAAAATATGCAACTGTTTTAAGAAGTAAAATAGTAATTAAAAAATTGCCAAAACTATGTGTATATTTTATTGGATTGGCATCCCATCCTGTATAATTATTGAACAAACCAAGTTCTATGGTAAGATGTAAATATTTTTACACCTATAGCGCTACTTACTTACGGCCCCATGTCAATCTAATCCACTGATATCTTAGCGATCCTTTGGCGAAAGCGCTTTTTTCTTTCGCCGTCCCTTTTAAAACACTCCCCTCTACCCTAATCCACTAGTATTTTTAGTGCCCCTTTGACGAAAGCGCAAATATGCCTTTTGGACACTCACCCTTCTAATCCACTGATATCTTAGCGATCCTTTGGCGAAAGCGCTTTTTTCTTTTGCCATCCCTTCTAAAATACTCCCCTCTACCCTAATCCACTAGTATTTTTAGTGCCCCTGTGGCGAAAGCGCAAATATGCCTTTTGGACACTCACTCACCCTTATGCAATGTAGGGGAAGGAGGCATTGACACTATATATGACCTTCTTACACCATCTTACCCCTTATACAATGCCCCTAATACACACACACCCCATCAGTGCCTTTCTGACACCTTGACCACACTCAATATACGTCACTGACAAATATTTATACTTCTCCGTGTGTGTATTCACTTCAACATCGGAGTGCATTTAAGATAAATTATATTTTTTACCTACTATTCTTTCACATATTGATATAATTTAAATTTGGAATTAAACTATTTGTATTTATGCACTAATTGTAAGAAATAGACTACGAAATAATTCCTTATATTTAAAAGTTGGATACATAATTGGCGAAACATATGAAATGTCTTTAACACTTTGTAAAGACTATTTTTGTATCGAAATAACAAGCTTCAGAGGTTCGCAATATTCGCCACCCCAACCAAAAATACCATAACATAAAAATGACTGAGATTTTTTCGGCCCGGTTCTGATCGCCGAGTTGCGTCATTGAGTTCAACAACCACTTTTGCGAGACGTCCGGAGTGCGCATGCCTCGAGAGAACCGTCGGCGTCGTTTAAAAACCTGACTGCGTACAAACGCACTTTTTCGCCCATACATCGGACATACATTCAGCTGGTGTCGCGAATACGTTGTGAACGTCTAAATATATTTTCTCTATGGTTGACACCAGTAAGACTTTTTTAATTCACAGGTACCTAACAATATTGTTTTAGTAAAAAATTTCGCCGCTGAACAATCATGTAGGTTGTTTGAATTTGTAATATGATTTGTTCAGGTAGAGACAAAAAAACAGCAAGGTAGAGGTTTTTCCACTTATTAAAAAAGGTCATTGCTATGTAATTTTTTCTGTGTAAAATACATGAATGAAATAGTCGTTTTAATAGCAATTAAATAAGTGCATTTTATAACCGAAATTTTGTCCCAGATGCCTTTTGTTTAAAAACACAATTTTTCACTTTGGAAAATGTGATATTTCTAAAATTGAATTTTGAATTCTAAATTTAAAAAAATGCCAATGCAAAAAAAATAGAAAGGGCTTCTAAGCAAAAGTTTTACCTCACTGATGACTACTGTATTATTTCTAAAATTAAAAAATTGCAAAAAATAATGATTGGTTTTCCTAAGCGGCAAATACGAGAAAATGTATTTTTCGTAAAATAGACAAATTTTCATTTAATGAAAATTTGTCGTAAAAAAATAAGAAGCCTATGGATACACCCCTCACAGAATTCCCAGATCATAGTCTCAAAAAGGGATTACAATACTTATTTTTTAATTTTGACATATGTCGTAGGCAGAATGCAAATTTAGGCTTATTATAAACTTCCTAGGCATTTTACAAAAAGCCGGCAAAATGCGAACAAGAAATAAATGCTAACCCAGATCGACTCCAAAAAGTGCAGAAATAAAAACTGCATAATAAAGTCAGTTGTGAAATACGTTCTCGGACAGGTTTACTCAGTTTTCGGTTTCATCAGTGTCTTATTTAATAAAATGTCAGTAGTATGCGGTGTTGATAAAATTTTATACCAACATGGATCGTGCAGTCGCAGTAAACTCAACAATGATAGATAAAAAAGATACTGATGAAACCTAAAACTGAGCAAATCTCTCCGAGAACGTATTTAACACAAGAAGAAATTATATTATATCTAACAACAGCTTTAATGCCAGATTTTCGTTAGTTTTCGTTAGTCATAACGAAAAATGCATTTTGTGTTCGCGTTTTGCCGGCTTTTTGCAAAATGCCTAGGAAGTTTATAAAAAGCCTAAATTTGCATTCTGCCTACGACATATATACAAGGCATGAATCAACAAAGTGGAAAATTTCACACAAACAAGAATACCGGAAATTCAAACATTATTAGTATGATTAATTGATTGTCTGGGCGATTAATTATACGTGCAATTTTGTTTCGTCCAAATATCTTTAATTGATCAAAAGTTATGCTCATTTGTTTATAGCGCACGCTGATGAGCATATTATACTGCTGCATTCGCAGCGCGCTCGCGCGCCTGTTTTTTAAGCAGTTTTTATTTATTAAATAAATAGCAATTAGCATTTTTTAAAGATAACATCAATGCGACGCCTAAGACGCCCTGGGCGTCGCTACGCTTCAAAATATAAATCGATTGCAGGGACTTCAAAAGGAGGTATATTTGAAGGTACTTTAAATTTTAGGACTTTTTTGTCATTTACCCTAATTCGATTACTTCACTTGTTTTTAAGTAATACAAGGTTGTATTTAAATTTTTTATTAATTTTGGAAACGGATCAGTAGTAAAACTAACATTATTCTTCACTTAATAATAATTCAGTCAATTTTGTTCAAAGTCCATTCCTTCTGCGTGGACACAACTATCAAATTTTTTTAAAAATTTGCTGTGGCGTTCTTCTTGTAATAGCAGTACATGATGCTGTAATTTTGTTTATTAGATCGGCCATACCTTCAACTGGTGTTTCGTAGACAATAACCTTTAAGTGACCCAAAGAAAAAAAATTATTATGAAAGCGCCTCTCGTCGCGCCATAAAATGTTGGAAAAGATATTTTAATTTTGGCCATACAATTCGGAAAATCTTGCTAAGAATTCCAGTCATCGTGCGGGATCCCCTGGCTCCAATCTAAGAGCTAATTTAGTGTTCTATGGATGAAACTTCTTGTTTTGTAGAATCCTCTATGAAAAGCTTATGGAAACAGCAGTATTTTCTTTGATTTTGGCTAGTGAAGTTTTGGGATTATCATCAATTTGCTGTAAAACTTGGGCTGTATTTTCATCATTTGTAGCAATTTTCCTCCTATATCTTTTCGGGTTTACAAAGCAGCCATACTCCTATAAGTTCCTGCACAGAGCTGCAAAAGTTTTGTCATCAGAAATTCTTCTATGAGGATAACGATGCCCATACATTCTTTGTGCGTCCTTAGCATTTGACCTGCATTCACCGTAAATCAGTAACATATCTACTTTTTCTTGGTTACTGTATTGAACCATTTTCATAAAATATTATCAATTCGTATAAATGACAACGTCACAAGTACAATTAATCTACTGTCATAATTCATGAGATGTTTCACTTACATTAGGGAAGGAAATTATTTACTTTTGCGAGACAGGTACCTATTAAAATTAATAGAAATTAGTTGTTACAGTTTTTTAAAACCTTGCATTACTTAAAAACGAGAGAAGTAATTGAATTAGAGTAAATGACACAAAAGTCTGAAAATCTAAAGTAAACTGGTCAACAAAAAAATCGGCAAAAGCTATTTTAACTCGACTTTTCAAACTGCCATAACTTTTTAAAAACTTAACTTTTTTGAGAGCGGTTTTCGGATATCGATAGCTCGTCTTTCCCAGATTAAGTATCAAGAACTGATTTGGCAATGGAAACGGCATTTTCATGCTATACAGGGTGATTAATAAGGTAATGTAAAACTACTAAAAGTTTCGGTGTGTGCCATATTGCGAATAAATTTTTTTGGTCGTTCCGACATAGCGTGTTAGTAAGCTGATATTAATATCTCCAGACGTGTTCGCCGAAATTTCGATTAATGGTCTTTAACGGAAAATACAGGAGGAAACATAAAAAGCACACAAAATTTGGTAGCCTCATTTTTAAAACGCTGTAGCTCGAAAACGGATTGATAGACTTTGTCGGGCTTTTTAGGTATTAAAAGCCCTTTCGTGTAGCATTTTACCTAATAAACTGTTTTCTTTTTCAAGGTCAAAATGTTGGCGTTGTATAGGGGTGAACCAAAAAGTGAATCAAAATCATTGTTAAAAATAATTTTTTTTAATTTGTGAAAATTGAGCGGTATGTGTTTGTTTTCTTCCAAAACTAGGACGTTCTGTCCAACTCTTGATTAGTTATACAGCGTGTCCAGAAACCATCTTAACAAATGGAAAACATTTTATTTTTGTCTTTACGGGAGAAAAGTTATTTTTCATAAAAAGTTCGACATTGTGAGAAAATAGCATTGCCACTCAAAAATTTGATTTAAGACATACAGGGTATCCCAAAAATCTAAAAGTCCTAATCCGCGTGAAGCTAAAAAGACACAAATCGTTATTTAAAAGTAAACTGCCACTGTAAATGTACTAGAGGTAACTTTTATGTTAGCGAATTAGGTTTGGAACATACAGGAGGTCCCAAAAATAAAATTTATTTTTTATTATTGACTTTACAAAAAAAATATCGTCATAAAAAGTCTACATTGTGAAAAAGATCATGATTAATCAAAAACTTTATGTAGGACAATACAGAGTGGCTTAAAAAGCTGAAATTCTCAATTTACGTAAAGTTAAGGAGACACCAAATCTTTATTTAAAGATAAACTGTATGGAAAAGGACGAAGGTTACGTGGAGGTTTAAATTTATTTAGTTATTTAGTCATGTTTAGTTATTTAATATGTTTTTTATCCTAATATTTCATTTGTTACTAAAATTGTATTAAATACATGTAAACCTTCAATCACCCTGTACGTCTCATTTTAAGTATAAGTGGTTACTTATCACTTAATTAGTAACCTTGCACAAATACCATACTGGTTGAATTAAAATTTAGCTTACCCTTGTTTTAAGGCCAGTTCAGAGTTTTAAATTTTTTAGCCACCCTATATGTCCTAGATCAAATTTTTCAATCATCATGCTCTTTTTTCACAATGTAGAACATTTTATAAAGATATAGGTACTTTCTTGTAAAGTCGATAATAAAAACATTTTTATTTTTGGGACCTCCTGTATATTTCAAACCTAATTTACTAACATAAGAAGTTAACACTAGTACATTTACAGTGGCAGTTTGCCTTTAAATAGCGATTTTGTGTCTTTTTAGCTTCAAATGGATTAGGACTTTTACATTTTTGAGCCACCCTGTATGTCTTAGATCAAATTTTTGAATGGCTATGCTATTTTCTCACGATGCAGAACTTTTTATGAAGGATTACCTTTTTCGTAAAGTTAAAAATAAAAAAGTTCCGCATTTGTTAAGATGGTTTCGGGACACGCTGTATAACTAATCTAAAGTTAGACAAAACGCCCTATTTCTGAAAGAAAAAACACGCATACTGCTCAATTTGTACAAATTAAAAGAAAATTTATTTTTAACAATACTTTTCATTTACTTTTTAGTTCACCCCTATACAACGCAAACATTTTGACATTGAACAAAAAACAGTTTATTAGGTAAAACTCTGCACAAAAAGGGCTTTCAATTCCCAAAAAGCCCGACAAAGTCTATTAATCCGTTTTCCAATTACAGCGTTTTAAAAATGATGCTACCAAAATTTGTGTGCTTTTTCTGTTTCCTCCTGTATTTTTCGCCAGAGACCATTAATCGAAATTCCGGCGAACACGTCTGGAGATATTGATATCAGCTTACTAGCGTGCTATGTCCAAACGATCAAAAAAATTTATTGGCAACATGGCACACACCTAAACTTTTAGTAGTTTTGCATTAACTTATTAATTACCCTGTATAGCATGAAAATGTCGCTTCCATTGCAAAATCACTTCTTGTTGCTTAATTTGGGAAAGACGAGCTGTCGATATCCGAAAACCGATCTCAAAAAAGTTAAGTTTTTAAAAAATTATAGCCGTTTGAAAAGTCGAGTAAAATTCGCTTTTGCCGATTTTTTTGTTGACCAGTTTACTTTCAAATGGATCTACTTTCGAAGTCCCTGCAATCGATTTATATTTTTCTAGCGTCGCGACGCCCAGGGCGTCGAAGGCATCGCGCCGATGTTATCTTTAAAAAATGCTAATTGATCCTACCTATGGACGGCTTTCTACGAAATCAAAATATATCCATTCGTTTTCGAGATAAAGGCTCTCGAACCCAGTAAGTATTACAGGGAGGGTTTAAACCCCGTTAATCCCCCCCGAGCTACGGCCTTGGTTCTAAGGAATGGAACACTCGCTGCGCTCGTGTCCCAAACTTTCCGTTTCACAAAATAAAATAGCACTTTTAACACTTTTATCATAAATAACTATTGGAGGATTTGTTTTATTAATGTTACTTTCCAATGCTGTACCTTTATTAATTATAAATATTTTTTTTCTTAAGAGTATAGTAACGTAATACAATATCCCATTAATGGATCTTTTTCTGATGACTCCGCCTCAATGATAAATAGATAGACATTACTTTAAAATGTATTTATTTTGGACCCTAATAAGGTTTAAGGTTTCAAATCCCTGGTAATTAATTTTAATTTAATTTTTTTTAGTTTTATTTTTTTTATCTAAGACATCCCACGTAGACTTCAAGCCTAAGTACTAACGTACCGAGGGTGTCTGAAGAGAAGGGAAATGTAGTCTATTGACACGGGATTTGAAGGATTGGAGGCTGGGATGGGAATGGAAAAAGGCAATTTGTTCCATAATCTGGAGACCCTAGGTATGAATGAGCGAGAGAAGTGGTCTGTTCTAGGCTTTTGTAGCTGGACAGTAAAGGGATGCGTACGTAACGCGCCTCTTGTTGCTCTGTTAGGGACATTTAAGGGGGGAATGATACCGGCTAGTTCTTCAGAGCAAAATCCGTGGAAGTAGCGGTAGAAAAGGGATAAATCACCTACAGATGAGCGAGAGAAGGGAGTTTTCTCGTGAGGGCTGGGTCATTGATAAGTCGAATGGCTCTATTTTGGATAGAATCAAGGATCTTAAGTGTCGAAGGTGATGCCGCTCCCCAGATGTGGGAGCAGTACTCTAGGTTAGATCTTATTTGGGAAACATAGAGAGTGTATAAGTTGGAAGGGGAGAAATATTTTCTGGCTCGAAAGAGAAAACCAATGCAGTTCTGATAATTGTAGAAATTTCTAATGATCACTGGACATTATTTAAAAAAAAATGGAATATTTATGGTTAATTACTTCGTGAAAATTATTAGCAAATTAAAAAATGTTTACAGGAAATTAATATACAGTGGGTAAATAAAAAATATTATCGTCATATTACGGGCTTCGTATTGCGTCAAATACTTTTTAATGATATAAATTACTGCGAATAATATATATTTTTAAACGTTCTTCTGTTTAATACCTCGCCAAAACAACAAGTTAATGACATTGAAATTTGACTTTAAGTTCAGGGTCTTGTGAATCATATTATAACAAAATTTTTAAAATGCAGTTTATTTTGATACAAACGTTAATAATGTTAAAATACAAAGAAAAATGAGGCAACAGAATCCTAAACAATCTTGAAAGACGAAATTAATTAGACTGTTGTTATGCCAAAAAATTCAGGATGTCCGAAAAGTCTTAGTTTGGGCAAATATCTTTGTTATTAGTAAAAATAGAGACACTAAATTTTAGGTGTAATTTATTGGTATTAACCAAATCTACTCTTTTATATAATTTAACTTTTTCAACCGCCTTGAGAGGCAACGCTAAGGAGTTGAGGTCAAAAGTTTGAAATGCATCCCTATACCGTGTGGTAGCTCATTGTAAAGGTTTTCAAAAAAGAATCATTTTATCGCAAACCCATTAATTTGGTTTGAAATGGCAAGCCTATATAAATTAAAAACCGTAAAAAAAAGTAAAAATTTAAGTACTTCTATTTCTCTTATTACTTTAAAAGTTGTTCAAAATGATCAACATTGGTATAGTAATAAAGTCGATTTTGGAACTCTGCCAAGAAATAAAACCTGCCATTCTCGAAAATGTGAGAAGTTCGTTCCAACATCGACTTTATTACTGCCAAGAAGTTCATGGTGGTCATTTTGAACAACTGAGACTAACAACCAACAAGTAATAAGGTACTACTTTAAAAGTTGTTCTGGTTTGGAAGGTATTTAAATTTTTTAAATTTTGTCCACGATTTTTAATTTTTAAAGGCTTGTCATTTAAAAACGAATTAAGATACGGACCTCCGGTTTGCGGGTAAATGTTTCTTTCTTGAAGACCGTTAAAATGCGATACCACACGGCTTGGGTTGCAGTTAAAATTTTTGACCTCAACTCCCTAGCGTCACCCCTCAAGGTGGTTGAAAAAGTTAAATTACATAAAAAAATTATTAACCAATAAGATACATCTAAAATTTGGTATCTCTTTCTTTACTAATATCAAAGATATTTGCCCATACTAAGATTTTTAGGACACCCTGTATATTGTTTTTATAATACCTTTTTTTTATCTTCTGACAGCCCACGAATACCGAAGTCTAAGTACTATGTACCGTGGGTGTAGAGGGGAATCGACTCACACATCCAGAGCTGGAAACATCCGTTGGGATTTCACCAGCCCTTTAAGAGGATGTGTGGGGTGGCACCACCTCGGCCGAGGAAGAATTCCTCCACCACCTCCAAATCTGTATGATTCAAACCATTAATCTGATATAACAAATGTAGGCATATATTTTTCCGTCGAAACTCGTGGGGCGTCTCAATACTCACTCTCAGTGTGCTTTATAATAACCCAAAATCTGCAGTGCACGCCCGTGGCAGCTTATTTGAACGTCGGTTTGAAGGTCATCGAAAGCAAATCGTATTTATAAATGAAATCGGTACGAGATATTATTCTCTCTGTTTTATTTTTCTGTGGTTATATATTTAGATACTATTACAATAATCAGACACATTCATAGCAAAAATTAACAATTTTTTTTAATTTCCCACCATATATAAAGTTTTCCCTTTCCAGATAAAATCCTGAGCTCGATCTACAATATTATTTCATTTAAGCTAATATAAGCAAAATTAAACAGCTCAGCAGCAAAATCCAGCTGATCTGTTTATTGTCTTTTTACCCCGCCTGTATTGTATGAAAAATCTAAATTGCTACTGAAAGTTTTGAGTATTTACATCCAAAACTTTTTTTAAACTTACATTACCGATTTATCAAATAAAAATAAAGAATTCCATTTAAAGTTGCACGCCTTGTATGAAAGCAAAATTTAGAAGTAGTAATAACCTACTTATGCAAGGCATAACAATTAGTTAAGTATTAGATAAATAAATAGTGCTTCCATTGGAGCAAAGATCAACAATTTTAAATTTTTAAAGTTGCTCACTCTGTAATCGGGGCATAAGTAAAAGTCTTAGCTGTATATAAAGTATATTACATAACAAGTGTTGAAAGTGACATTTTTCACACGAGTGGGAATGTTGTCGCACGAGGCGACAGCCTAGTGCGATAATCCCACGAGTGTGTGAAAATTACTTTCACACGAGTAATGTACAATATTTTTCCTACGACCACAAAAATGTTTACAAAAAATCCTCAATTTCTGTCTTTTAAAACCCTCACTTTCAACACTAACATTTTCATCAATTGTGCTGAAAATAGAACAAATGAAATTGGCACCATCTATTTAAATGTCATGTTGACAAGTACTTTTCAACACACGTGTTGAAAAGTACATTTCAGCACGCTTGTGATATAAGGCACTTTCTCGCCAAGTTAACCGTGCTTTTTTACTCACTTTCCTATGTGGTCGTAGGAAAAATAGTTTTTGTTAGCTAAATCACTTTTAAGCTAGATCCAAAAATTTATATAATTTTTAAAGGTGATGCCTCTATATACAGGGTGAGTTTTTTAAAGTGTTACAAGGCGATATCCCGAAAACAGTTTAAAATATTTTCACGTAATTTTGCTGACTTAATAGGAAGATAGGGGGCATATCTAAACATATTTCATTCTATTTTGCGGGGTGGGGGTTACTTTGGAATTTTAAATCGGATGATGTACTTTTGTTTATAAAATTCAAATCTGTGTACATTTTTTTTTATTTGCTCTTTCGGTTATGGAATTATGGTTAACTAAATTTTGATTGAATATAAAAAATAAATAAATTTTACCAATAGATCAAGTTATTATTCCTTTCCATGAAAATGCGTTAATTTTACTTTAGTGAGAGAATTTTGACGTTTTAATGATTATTTCTCAGTTTATTGCTCAACTGGCCTGCTAGGTCCCCAGATTTGACCCTCCTTGACATTTTTTGTGAGGTTTTACAAAGGACAAAGGACAACTGCTAGTACAACTTTAGATGATATGATGATATTTCACTCTCTCAAGTGAAATAAAAAAAAATTATCGTGCCCACCCTGGGTATATTTTACTGTAATCATTTTCGAGCCAGGGTGAAACCTGATCTACATACTATATGCAAAATTTCATTTTTTCGGTAAGGTGATTTTTAAGTTGTCGCGCCAACAGACAAACCGACGAAATAATGTTTTTCGTGATCTAGTGGCCCCACTAGGTGAACCGGAGCGAGGAAAGTGAAAACATACTAATTGTTAAGATACTACTAATATGGCCAGCTACTTTTTACAATTATATTAATTATTATTTTTCTGTATATGAACATTTAGAATCAATAAGTGTTCATACCAAAAACACCCTGTATTTTTACAGTCAGATGCATAATTGCGATTTCCAAAAATATTTCATAGATACTTTATTTGGTATAGATTTAAAATTACTTACTGGTCCAGCGAATATTTCTTTCACTCTATCTTTAGGATGCTTTCCCTTCTTACTTCGTACCATGAGGATAATTTTCTTCAAGTCGGTGCAGGATCTAAGAAGTTTTTCTACGAGAACTTTTCCCATAAACCCCGTACCACCAGTGATAAATATCGTTTTGCCCTTGTAGAACTGGGCCACTCGGTCGGGGTAGTCTTCTATGTTTTCCGCCATTTTGATTCCCATTCTGAAAAATAAAAATTGCGTTAAAATACTTGTTTCTGCGCTCAAACCTTTTGAAACAATTTTAATATACACTGTTGTAAAAAATTGCGGACCGGCCGACTATTTTAAAATTTAGACAAGCTAGACAATGTTTCAGACAAAAGCTACAGAGCTTTCAAAAATATACAGGGTGTATTTTTTAAAGTGTTAAAAGGTGAAAACGTTTTAAAATATTTTCATGAAAATTAATAGTTGATAGGGAGATGGGGGCATATTTAAACATATTTTTGACTTTCATCTCCTCTCTCTATTTTGGGGGGTGGGGTAATTAGAATTTAAATGAGATAATGTACAAGGTGTCCAATTTTGAACACTTTTGCAGGGTATCTCGGTTATCTTTAAAGATGGAGAGCTGCAGTTTTCGCAACACTATGCTACTTTTTCGTGAAATTTATGATGCTTAAACAGAATTTTCATAGTCCCCTTTGTTTCGGAGATAAAAGGCGATTTTGAGAAAGTGTCATTTTCAAGCACCCTTTGTATCTCAGTTGCCTTTTAACTTATCGGGAAGGTAAAAACTAATTGTTATATAGTTTTTTCCGTAGAATACAATCCAATCCAATTTTTTCCGCGGTATAGAAATTTTACTCCATCAATTTTGAAAAATCCTTTCTAAGTGGATGCCTACGTTTTGTAAGAAACTGTGCGAAATTTCAAATTTCTAGACCTAGATGAAGAGCTGCAGTTTTCGCAACACTATGCTACTTTTTCGTGAAATTTATGATGCTTAAACAGAATTTTCATAGTCCCCTTTGTTTCGGAGATAAAAGGCGATTTTGAGAAAGTGTCATTTTCAAGCACCCTTTGTATCTCAGTTGCCTTTTAACTTATCGGGAAGGTAAAAACTAATTGTTATATAGTTTTTTCCGTAGAATACAATCCAATCCAATTTTTTCCGCGGTATAGAAATTTTACTCCATCAATTTTGAAAAATCCTTTCTAAGTGGATGCCTACGTTTTGTAAGAAACTGTGCGAAATTTCAAATTTCTAGACCTAGCGGTGTGGGCTGTGCGTTGATTTGTCAGTCAGTCAGTCAATTTCTTCTTTATATATAGAAATTAGGTAATGTACAGGGTGTCCAACTTTCGACAATTTTGCAGGGTATCTTTAAAGATAGAGAGCTGCGGTTTTCGCATTGCTGTGCTACTTTTCGTGAAATGTATGATGCTACAAACAGAATTTTCATAGCCCCGTTTCGGAGATACAGGGCGATTTTGAAAATGTGTCATTTCCAAGCACCATTTGTATCTCAGTTGGGTTTTAACTTATCGCTAACGTATGAACTGATTATCATTATTATTTACGTAGAATTCAGTGGCGTAGTCAGTTTTGTTCTAGAAGGAATGAATTTGATGATAACAACCAAAGTTGTATTTTTATAAATGGGCACCCTGTATATGTTGTTTTCATTCGATTGCCTTTTTCATAAGCTTTTCAAAAATATATAATTGTTGGTATATATCTTTTGGAAGAACTTCTGAATTTTACAATCAAGAGAAAACGGGTATATTATTTCATAGTATACCGTAATAATGATTTGAAACAAATGAATATAATAGTATCCTTTTATGGCTGCTAGTCAGACCCTCTTGTAAAAATTTGTACGTGATCATTTAAAAAAATTATTTTTCTCAAAACCCCTACTTGTTATTATTACTGTGTTTTTCGTTTTCAAAAATGGCGGAATTTTTTTTTATGTTCTGACAGCCCACGATGACTGAAGTCTAAGTACTATGTAGAGTGGGTGTACTGGGGAAATCCGACTCACACATCCAGAGCTGGAAACATCCGTACGGACTTCAACGGCCCTTTAAGAGGATGTGTGGTACCACCTCTGCCGAGGAAGAAATCCTCTACCACCTTTATTTTTATTAGAGTTTATTAGAATTTTGAAAAGTATAATATGTTAGTTTGCTATATTGAATCGAATAAAAATTCACATGATGCCGTCGAACTATATTTTAGCAGGCAGACGCGGCCCGTGAAAAGTTGTATACCTTTGCTACTACTTACGAGACCAATGCTGTTCAGGTTTTATAATAGTGAGCCTACTAGGAATGTTTTGATAAAGGAAAAACATATTTTGTAATTTGTGAAAAAATGTTGGATTTTTTCTAAACAAATTTTACATCATTTTGTCGACAATTCTTAAATTTTAAGAGAAAGAAATGCGTTAGTGGAAGGTTATAGCCATTTGATTTGTTTTTAGGTTAATTTTTTTCCAAGGGAACTGATCCACTACAAGATCTTAATTACTTAAAAATAAAAATAAAAATACTTCAAAATATAACAATTAAATGTATCTATCGTTTGCCACGTTTGGAACCTACCGTTAATTTATACAAACCCAAAAATTATCTGAATATTGAAAATATTTATAAATTAAAATTGTGTAGTTTAATTCATTCTATAACTATGAAAAATAAAAGTTCAGTTCTAGACTTTAAAAGAAATGATACGATGTACAATACCAAACAAACAAACAATCTACAGACAATCTCATACAGAAGTAATTTTGGTAAAAATTCTATATTATATAGAGGTATAAAAATTTATAATGATTTACCAAAAAAATAAAAAATAAAAGAAACATTGGAGCTTTTAAAAAACATTATAAAAATTTTATTTTAGAAAACAGTTGAATTTTGAAATTAGATTTAGATTTTAGTTATTGTATTTTTTTCTTTGTTAAAATTGTTTTTTTTTTTTGTATATTATGGCAGATAATTATTATATTTTTTTTTTTTATTCCCTGTAATAAACTTATTAGGTTTGTTGGGAATGAAATAAATAAAATTTACAAAAATTTATTTACTTAAAACCATACTAAATCTTAAACCGTTTTAGTGAATCTGAATGTAATTGTTTTAAGTTACTCACTCTATATAGGTTCATTTGATAAATAAGAACTATTTTTCTGTTACATAGTTTTTGAGTTTTCGCGTCAACAGATAGTAAAATTGACCGCGACAGAAATGATTTTTCTGTAACCTTGGGATCCCGAATCGTAAAGATTTGAACAAATCTTAAGACGAATGTATTAATCGATTACAATAGCTACTTCTTACTAGCCAGTAAAGAAAAACATATACATATTATGTAGGTTACATAAATCAGCAATCTTTTACTACTCAAAATTGTTCGGCAAGAGCAAGTGTTCTTATATTAAGTCTGGAGATCTGTATAACCTACATAATTATTCAGCACATAATTAGTACCTATATGAATATATTTTGTGGTCTTTTCTAATTTTGCACGGTATTAATAGAACTGCCCATGTAATAATACATACTGTAAATAATGTAAATAATTTTGATAAAGTTTTAATGAACATTCATGTACTTATTATATTACCCTTGTAATACTGGGGGCTAAATAATATTTACCGATAGATTGAAATAAATATAATTTCGGCAAATATGGACTGCTTGACATGCGGGGTGATTGGTGGTTGCCAGTTTACAGGGATTTTCGTATTTTAGAATTTTGTATTCTGCAAGCGCAAGGCGCACGGTTCCCCTTTTGATAGAAATAGAGCAATATAATTCAACTTCAAATTTGGTTTGAATATATGATCATTTTCTTATTTAAGACATCGAAGAGACATCTGATAGAATATCTCAACTAGCCGTTTAAATATTCCCCCTTAAACGTATGCGGATGATGGAAGGTGGTAGAGGAATGGAAGGTGGTAGAGGAATTCTTCCTCGACCGAGGTAGTACCACCACCACCCCTCACATCCTCTTAAAAGCCTGGTGAAATCCCTAAGGATGTTTCCAGCTCTGGATGTGTGAGTCGATCCCCCAGTACACCCACGGTACATAGTACATAGACTTCGGTCTTCGTGGGCTGTCAGAAGATAAAAAAAAATGTCGCTCGGTGCAAAATTCTGCCGATTGTATTGAATACAACATACAACAAAGTTTATTACAAAACAGTACTTAACAATTTAATAATATGTATGCTTGTCTTCTGACCAAACATGTATGTTAATTTAATGGTTTGGAAAATAACGGAATAAATTATAAATTATTTATTTCCAAGGCCTAATTTGAAAAAAAATTTAAAAAATAATTTAATATGCAAAAAAAGTTTCAATGGAAACATAAAATTACATTTATTTTTATTTGTTATTATTTTTTTTGTATAAGTAAGGTAGCTACAGGACTGAAGTTGTTCTTTTTTTTTTAATCAAAACAATAAAAATAGAAATATCATTTTTCTTCCATGTAAAATAATACATTTTCTATTTTTCTGTTTTTAAAAAATATTTTTTACAAGATTTTATTTTTAAAATTTTAGTGACGTCTTAACCTATGGATTTCTGATAATGCATCACTGTTACAATAAATTTTACCTGTTATCGTATTCTACTCGTCAAACCCTTTCATTTAATGCCCATATTAAGGGAATTGTTAAGAAAACGGTGATCTGCCATCTTGTGGCGTCCGCCATATAGGGTTTAGAATGACGTCACAGAGCTTATC
Source organism: Philopedon plagiatum (assembly GCA_963971165.1). NCBI lineage: Eukaryota > Metazoa > Arthropoda > Insecta > Coleoptera > Curculionidae > Philopedon > Philopedon plagiatum. Next base: position 94,646,643 of record OZ020193.1, read on the forward strand.
GTATTGTACTCCTCAAACCCTTTCATTTGATACAAATGTCAAGGGGGTTGTGAAGAAAAAGGTAATCCGCCATCTTGTGGCGTCCACCATATTGGGTTTAGAATGACGTCGGACAGATTATTGTATTTTACTCATCAAACCATTTCATTTGATGCCCATGTCAAGGGGGTTGTGAAGAAAAGGTAATCCGCCATCTTGTAGCGTCTGCCATAGTGAGTTTAGAATGACGTCATATAGCTTACTGTATTCTACTCGTCAAACCCTTTCATTTGATACCTATATCAAGGGGTTGTAAAGGAAAAGGTAATCCATCTTTGGGCGTCCGCCACATTGTATTGCATTGTCATCGGACTTACAAACGAGTAGGAAATTTCAAAGCTCTAGCTTAATTACAACTAGTCGACATTTTAATTTCAATATTTGACCTAAACGTACTAACATACATACAAATATACATACATACTAACAGGTGAAGTTAAATAAAAGCTTGTAAAAATTAGACAATATTCAGCACCCCCAGGACGTAAATGCAGAACGATTTTGACTTTATATGGTCTAAATTTATATTTATTTTGTGTAGTATAATTTATGCTCAAGCCTTGTTCACTCTAACTTCTTTCTCAATAGCCTACACGAAGTAGAAGGAGTTGCTTCTACACAATCTAAAACATTAACCTCGTCGATTTCTCGATTTTCCTTATGGGAGGATTTTGGTGTTGACTGCATAAACAGTCCGTAATTAACTAATTCTTTTTTAATTCTAGAAAATATATCGGTAAAAGGTTGCCTTCTGTCTGGATATCTAGAATGAATATAGAAAAAAAGCCAAAGATAAATTTATAATGGATATAAAATCGTTCTACCTATTAAAATATAGTTCGGCGGCATCATGCCAATTTTTAGTCGATTCAATATACCAAACTAACATATACTTTCAAAGTTCTGATAAAATCTCATTTTCAGTCATTTTTTTATACGAAAAACACAGTAATAAATTACAAGTATGGGATTTAAGAACAATAATTTTTTTAAATGATCTCTTACAAAGTTTGACAAGCGGTCTGACTAGCAGCCATGAAGGCATACCTACTATTATATTCATTTGTTTCAAATCATTATATCACGCCCTACTATGATACCTTTTTCTTTAATTGTAAAATTCGGAAGGTCTTCCAAAAGATATATACCAACAATTATAATTTTTTAAAGGTTTATGAAAAAATCAATCGAATGAAAACAAAATATACAAGGTGTCTCATTTTAAAAATGAAACATTGGTTTTTATCTCCAAATTTGTTCCTTCTAGAAAAAAGTTGACTAAGCCACTGGGTTATACGCAAGAAACTTTATAATAATCAGTTTTTACCTTATCGGTGAGTTAAAAGGCAACTGAGACACGGTGGGTGCTTGAAAATGACACGTTTTTAAAATCGCCCTGTATCTTCGAAACGAAGGGGCTATGAAAAGTCTGTTTGTAGAATTATACGTCTCACGAAAAAGTAGCACAGTATTGCGAAAACCGCAGCTCTATATCTTTAAAGATAACCGAGATGCCCTGTAAAAGTATCTAAAACCGGAAACATACCTACATATCGCAATCACAACTTTTAATTTTGTAGACCTGTGTAATATTTATCGCAAGAATACTCTTTAAGAAATTACAAGGACATTGGTAGTCCCAAAAACCTAAAGAAAAACTGGAGTCAACGATATAGGCCTACGTCAACGTGGACTTTTGATACATGATAACTTGTTTTTATTTCTGTAATAATCTATTTTATTAGCATACCGACTGGTTTTTTATGAAATGGACAAATTTGAATTATTTATTAAATTTATTAATTAAAAAAACACAACCCAATGATCTTGAACAATTTCTTGTCTCGATCACTGATCCCTTGAGGAAACGCTTATATCAGAGACCAAACGCTAGACGTCTGTTAAATTTCAGTGACTAGTAACGACATTCCTCGTCTTGTATAACCCACTGCAACACTAACCTAAATATAATTATGTAAAATTTGTTAAAAACTTCTTCATTGCAGTTGCAAAAGTCTTTCTTAAGTAAAAAATTATAGTTTTATTACATAACAGCATTATTTATATACTCATTCAAAGCTAAATTTACTGTAACCTACCTAATGCGCCAAATTTATAAATTTTGGCAAGTTTTGCAATTTAATTTGAAACGATTCTTAGCATTAACCCAATTTACATTTATATTAATTGTTAATAAGTTTGTTTCAATCTAATTTTCAAGTTTCCCAGATTTTTTAAACCTTTAGGGTAACCTTTTTTAGCCATTTGTACCATGCAGTCGAGTAGTACGTGCTCTGATTATTCTGCATCTACCTAACTATATTTATTATGAAGAAAAGTACAAATATTTAATATTATAAATAAACGTCAATCAATTATTATATATTTGCAAAATACATACTACATAATATTTAAACTTACTTCGACAAAAAAAATGATCTCAACGGCAGTGACGCGATGCTCTAAAAATACAGCGGAATTAATACAGTTCAATTTATGGTAAAACTCGGCGTTTCAATATTTGACAATCACAGATGACATCAACAGCAGCGGCGTGTCGTATAGGGGGCCAGGGGGCGACGCTCTCCCCGCCCCCCGCTCTCTGCTCTGCGGCGCCCCCATGCCCTTAGAAGTTCTATAAATTCTGATACTAATGAAACTATACCACCTTGGCAACCCCCTAAGACTATAAAACTTACTTTTCTTGGTCCCATTTATTTACAAATAGGCAATTTTCTAAAGAGAATCCATGAAAACACAAGAATCGTGTATAAATCTTTCACCAGCCTCAGCGCTCTCTTGACACGAAACAAAGATATAAATCCAGCCCTCAACAAGAATGGCGTATAAACTATCCTGTAACCAATGTAACTCTGAATATGTGGGGCAAACTGGCAGGTTTTTTAAAACTAGAATAAAAGAACAGTATAATTCCGCTAAATCACCCAACGATAAGAGGTCTGCTTTCGGGCTACATTTAAGTGAAAGCTTTCATAATTTTAACAAAAATAGAATTGAAAATTGGAAAATAATAATTTTGATACGGGTGCGCTCAATTCAAATTTTACCCGCGAATTGTGTGAATTATCGATAGTCATCGAATCAAGCGATTAGCTCTTGGGCTGTTGGCAACGGTACGCAGAAATAACGTAGTTATACGCACTTGTAGCATATATAGCATTTTTAAATCCCGAAATCGGTCAGTCAAATCCACCAATAGATGATATTGATAATACTGATTGCCGAATACACGTCTGCGCTGCAGTTGATACTGGTCAAATAATTCCACAACGAGATGATGCTAAGCTTGAAGCTGATCCACAGAAACTACCTGATTCGATACCTCCACAAAGAAGCGAGTCTCCGATGACAGGGTCTTCAAAATGGGATTTTCCTAAAATTTCCTCGAAAAGTGAAGTTCTTCCTCAACAACCGCCATCAGTCAGCCAGAAAATTGACGAGAGAGGCAATCTGAAAATAACTCCAAGAAAACTTCTTGACCAAATCTCTTTCATTCCAGACATCACAAAATTAAAAAAAAATGCACAAAGATCAAGCAACCTAGAAACAATCTTGAACACCGACGATACTATCCAGGCCTTAAAATTAAAAAAAGGACACAACAAGAAAACAAAGAGGTCTTCCAAAGAATTGAAGAAAAAGTGAATTTACCTTATAACTCTGTATCACCATCTAACCCATATCTAGTAGGGTGAGATGGTGATGACACAATTTTCGGTGGTAGGGTTTTCTTTATTATATTTAATAGAAATTTCGCTTAGACCACCTAGGATAGCTTGTTTATGTTCACACAAATATATGTGCTTTTTTTGCAAAGTTAAATCAATTCAGGTTAAACATTTATAAGCATTTAAAATTTTTATCGCCATCTATCCCTGGTTTACCCTACACTAACCGTACCTATGTACCTATATGTTTCGAAGTTTTGCGTAATTTTGTAATACAAATTTTAAATTCTTAATTATTTTTACTTTTGGCGCCCTTTGCCTGCATCTGCCCCCTCCGCGCCCAAACCCACGGCACGCCGCTGATCAACAGCTGATATTGGTTCCTTCGAAAAGTGACTAGATCAATAGTAGTGAGTAGTGGGCTGTATCAACTTGACACGACAGGTCGCGTCGTTCGATTTTGGTTTTTTGTGTTTGTGATAATGGTCTTTTTTGTATAGTGTGTGTTTTAAACATTTTTGGACTTTATAGTTTGTATTGTGCAATACGGAATAGAGTGTGTCATTGAGTGAATGGGTATCCAATAATTCAATATACGACAGTGTTTTTTCTCTGCATAAAGTTATATTGTCAAATTCCATATTTGATCAGTTTTCACTTCTGGACGGCACTTTCTTACATTACATTAAATTAAAGATAGTTCTCCTTCTGCGGCCTATAGTTTCCGCTTATTTTGACACCCCGTATATCCTGGGCCAAAATTTTTTATTTGAGTGTTGTTTTCTCAACAAGCAGATATGAAGAATAACAGAACTTTTATTTCCGTGAAGTCAGAAATAAAAAAGCTTCCCATTTGTTAAGATGGTTTCTGCGCTGTATATGTAATGCAGAGAATCCGCTCTTGTGTGATAGGTCTTTTTCATTAAATGAGATGTTAGCAACATTATCACTTTAAGTTCCTTCAACAACGGACAGCTTAGTTACCTCTGTGCCTTCGGAAGAATACATAGGAACCTTTGATAATGTCTCCCGCAAATGTAGCCGAAACGTTAGGTAGAATAACCTTGACACAACTGTCAGAAAGCCCGGAATCCTTAATTAACATAGACAGAGCTTTATTAGTTTGTTATTATCCTAGTTGAATTACGTGCGCAGGTTGGTAGAGCGTGCAGAATAGCATAATCGCTGGTGCAAATCGCTGGGTCAAATTTTAGATGTAGAGTAAGTATTTAACACAATCTGAATAATTAACGTACTTTTTCGATCCATTACTCTTTCCGTCAATCCTCAGTGAGGTACTTTCATTAAAATTATTGATGATGAAGGATGAGCAACTTTTTACTATGTTCTATTTATTCTTGCTTTACCTTGAGGATGTGGGTTTGGCAAAAATAATATTCGGGAAATAACGGAATTTTTCAAGGGCACCTTTACCATTCGAACATCCAAGTTAAGTTAGTTTTGTGGTTTATTTAAGACATTAGCTTAGAAAATTTAGTAGTTTGTGTACGGAACTTGGATTTTTAACTTTAATCTAGCCGGGTGTTAAAAAAAAATTGATTTTTAGTGGTTATTGAAAATCGTGAAACATCTAAGGAAGGCGAACCTAAACTTGGAAGAAACTCTTGTGTATAATACACAGATGGATCAAAAATGCAAGGGAAAGCCGAAGTATTTTTGAGGTCCTTCAGCAGTAGTACTGCCATTTTTCAAGCACAAATACACGATATAGATTCGTGAGCCCTGGAATGCCACTAACGAAGTCACACCTATATAATCGCAGCACGGAATTACATCAGTGGTAATGTGGGATAGTTAACAATCCCTGGAATAACTGGCGAGCAGCAACAAGGTTATGTTGATGTGCCAGGGCTCGAGGACATAGCAGGTAGACTAGTAACACTGTAAGTTAAACACCGCAACGTCAACACTCGGCTGATGACGTTGCAATGTTTAACTTACAGCGCTTGTAGTCTGGCGAGATATCTGACATCTTTACAAAAAAGGGCGTAAAGCTCCGTTTTTCGGGCATCATGAACCCTTCTTTGGATTGAGGGAAAGACACGTATTAGAGGATATACACAAATGGAAAAAAGATCAATCAGAATTCTGCTGGAGAGTTACCACTGTTCAAGGCTACGCAAAAAAGTTTATTAAACCTTCGTCTCAAAAACTCAAGGGGCTTCTTGATCTAAATAGAAATGAATTAAAACTTATTACACCTTTTCTTATTGGACATTGACTGTCGAGATACCATCTTAATAAAATGGTTAAAAAAGAAGACGGTAGTTAGCGGTACTGCGGTTTTACTGCGAAAACAGCAGGACAACTTTTGATTAAGGTCGTGTACACACAAAAAATCTAAATACGTCAAGGTGTTGGAAGGCCTCTGTCATAAACGACTTCTCTCGAAACAGGATGTGCTACTTAAAAAAGTCAATTCTATTTTTGTTTTGATCAATAGAAAAGAAAAAAATAGAACTTTATATTAAGTGGTCTATAAATAAAACAATATTAAGATTTTAAGGCTGCTGATTAAAATTCTTTTACATAGGGTGATTTTTTAAAGTATTACAAGGCGATATATTGAAAACGGTTTAAAAAGTTTCATGAACTTTTAGTAAGTTAATAGTTAGATGGGGATTTCAACATATTTTTGACATTTACCCCCTCTCTCTATTTTGTGGGGGGAAGTAACTTTAGAATTTTATATGGGACTTTTGCTTATAAAATTAAAATCTACGTAAAACAGCCCCTGTATAACTGTTTTTTAGTTCCCTCTTTCGGCTACGAAATTTTAATTAACTAAATTTTGACTGAATTTAAAAAATAATTAAATTTTACCAATAAATGAAGTTCACTTATTTCAGAATTATTATTCGTTTCCATGGAAATGTGTTATTTTTTAGTTAAGTCAGTTGAGAATTTTGACGTTTTAAAGATTATTTCTTAGTTTATTGCTCAATTAAACATGGAAGTGAATTGTAATATGCAACCTGATATATTGTTTAATTTGAGAAAGTGCAAAAAAACTACAGGGAAGCTGCACTAGTGCGGGCGGAGAAGTTTCCTAATAAAATATCCCGAAATCTTACATGGTATTTAGAAGCCTGGAAACCAGAAGTCATACTCTGGCAGTCTGAAGACGAAAACACGGGTCCGGAAGCGAACTTAAACTGCCATATAAATGAAGAAATGTACACAGATTTTTTTAAACAATTAACCCAATTATTGAACCAAAAACTAAATCCTGACATGTGGTTTCAACAGGACGGAGTTCCACCCCATTATGCAATTCAGGTCCGTAATCATTTAAGTGAAATATTTGAAAACAGGTGAATTGGGCGAGCTGGACCAGTCAACTGGCCTCCTAGGTCCCCCTATTTGACCCCCGTTGACTATTTCTTGTGGGGGTTTTATTATGAACAAAGGGATGGCCACTGCACCTACAACTTTAAATGATATGAAAGACCGAATCCGCTTGCCTGCTTATTAGTGACTCCTAAAATGTTTCAGCGGGTACGAAATTCATTTAGAAAAGAATGAGAAAGTGTTTGGAAGTGGAAGGTGGACATTTCCAATAACTTCTCAAGCATTGCAGACAATAAATAAGTTGAAATTAAATTGTAAATAGTGTTTTCTTTTATTTTATAACCTAATAAGTCATAATTCTATAACCAAAAGAAAAAATTTAACAAAAACCTTACACGTACGTAGTTTTTTACGTAAATTGGAATTTTATCAACAAAAGTATATCATATCACTTAAAATTCCAAAATTACCCTCGCCCCTCAAAATAGAGAAAGTAGGTAAATCTCAAAAATATGTTTAAATATGTCTCCCCATCTCATTATTAACTTACCAAAATTTCATAAAAATATTTTGAACCGTTTTCGCGATGTCGCCCTAGAACCCTTTAAAAAACTCACCCATAGTTATAAAAAACTAATATTTTAACTGTGAACTAAATAAGTACCTTTTAAAGAGAAATAGGAAAATAGAAAAGGTGGAAATATATGAGACAACAAAAGTTTAATTTAACAAGGCATCCGTGTTGTGATAATTACAGCATTTATAAATATGAAACAAACATTTTAAAAATAGAAGATCCAAATACCAAGAAATGAACTTTTATAAAACAGCTTTTATGCAACTAGTGTGAAAAGTCAGTGTTTTTCTTACGCGAAATAAAAATTGTCCAATGAGGCGAAGCCGAGTTGGACAACATGTCAAGGGCAAAACACTTTTTTCGCATTGTTCCATAAAATGTTTTAGATAAAATCGGTTGTAGAAACATTTCAGTAAAACTATTAATAAAAGGTTTCATAATACGGACAAACAAAGCAGCTTCTGTTAACAGTATTCGTTGTCACCGTCCAAAAGGTATCCAACTGAATGCATCAAGTAAGAGGGAGTCATGACTTCATGATTGCTATGTGCATATAAACAATTTTTGTTTGTAATATATTTGACATCCGAAAGAAGCTGGACTTAAACTTAAATATCAAGTTTTAACGATACAATGATGAGTGAAGAAACATCAGAAGACATTCCACTGTTCCATGGGAGAGAAAAGAAAAGAAGTAAATATTCAATCTGAAAACACAATACCTGCAAACCGCCATAAAAGTTAGCCCAAATGCATGGAGATTAGATATTTCTACAATTCAGAATTATGCAATTAAGGTTCAAAAATAAATAAATATGGCAATAAATAGTATTTTTATATTTTTAACGCAATTAAATTAACGCAATAGTGCGATATTTCGATACTCAAATGTATGTCAAAATAGTTCTATTCTAACCTAACACTATTTTATATATAAAAAAAAATAATGAAACACGTGCGTCAAGTGCCCTTTTTCATACATTTATAAAATTGCGGCATTCTCCTGCGTCTCGTGCGTTTAATTTTCTTATTCGTGAAAACAAATATTATTTTTTGTACTTGTTGCATAATTAATATTTAAGGAAAAAAACCAGAGTTACTTACCAAACTGAATAAAATGACCCAAATAAAAAAAAATCCTTTTGTTTTTAAGTAAAAACAAAATTTGGATGGATGGATGTCAAAATACTTCTCTTATAACACGATTTATTAAAAAAATATTGTATGGAACACGTGTATAAAGTGCCTTTTTTCGTACATTTATAATATTTTAACACTAGCCTGCGTCTCGTGCGCTCAATTTTCTTATTCGTGAAAACAAGTATCATTTTATGCACTTGCATAAATTACCATGAATACTAGAAATAAACTAACTTACCAAACTAAATAAAGTGACCAAAATGAAAATTTTCCTGTTGATTTTAAATAAAAACAAAATTTCTCTACAAAAAAATAGACTACCAGTTGTGCAAATTAACATTGAATAGAATACGAATTTTTTACGAGACAATGAGTGAAGGATTGTCAGAAGATATTCCACCGTTCCGTGAGGGAGAAGAAAGAAGCAAAGATTCAATCTGAAAATACAGTATCAATGGTTACCAAAATTAAAGTTAACCCAAATTCATCGAGATTCCGTACTTCTACAATTCAGAATTATGTAAATAACATTTAAAATAAATAAATATGCCAGTGAAATAGTATTTTTATAGTTTTTCCAGGATGAATGCTTGGAAAAAAGTTAACGCACTTGTGCGAAACAGTAGTTCATTTCGATACTCAAATGGATGTCATAATACTAACACGATTTAATAATAAAAAAATATTATATGAAACACGTGCATAAAGTGTGTTTTTATACATTTATATTATTGCGGCGTTCGCCTGCGTCTCCTGCGCTCAATTTTCTTATTCTTTTTTATTTTCTTAAATTACCATTAATATCTAAAAAAAACTAGAGTTACTTACCAAACTGAATAAAATCACACAAATAAAAAAATTTTCTTTTGTTTTTAAGTAAAAACAAAATTTCTTTTAAAAAAACCGACTACGATTTGCGCAATCCGCGAACTGAATAAAATAAAGAAGCACGCTTCGATATCGAGAAGGAAAATGAAGAATTAGCAAATAAGCATACAGACGGCGACGCGCGAACCGGCGACGCGGTGACGTCACGAGAAACTGGTTATAGTTACCGTGGAATTAGTACTATATGATACGGTACTATGATAAAACTACAAGTCTATTTGGTACTGCTCGAGAAGTACTGTGTACTTTCATTTTTACTTACAGTAGGGGAATAGTTAATGAAGGCCTACTATGACGACGATGGTGCCGAGCTATTAGGTTTTTGATTTGACTTAAATGGATTATTTGCTGGTTATATAATTGGGGTCCCTAATTAATTTTTTTGTGTTGTAATTTTCCTTTGCTGTGAAGACATAGGTTATGTGGCGTTTTTAATTCATTTACAAAAAAATATATATTTTATTTATATTTTTCTTCGCTTTGTGATCTCTAATTTATTTCTGTAGGATCTAGGCTTTGTACATTTATACGAATACTTATGTTCATTTTTCACCAGGGAGAACTGAATATTAAGTCAATCACCTTCTCGCTATCTTTCTTCAGAATATTTGAATATCCGCGCTTTGAGAATTCTTGTTGCCTTCCTATGACGTACTCGCAGTTTAAAAGAGGTTTGGGAATATTTAATCCAAAAAACACTTGATCGCACGTATGGCATGCTGTACGTGCCAATACACTTTCCTGTTACCTTCTATACAGATTTTTTCATGCATAAACTGCGTGTGAAAACCCTGGGACCAAAAATATTTTAGATAAAATTTCTAGGGCTTTCAAAAATGTATAATTTGAAAATTAGTATTATTATACAGTTATGTATATATATATATATATATATATATATATATATATATATATATATATATATATATATATATATATATATATATATATATATATATATATATATATATATATATATATATGTATATACAGCAAACCCAAAATCAACAAAAGAAAAAACAAAGAAATAAAGAATAATATAATGCGTACAGCGGAAACAGTATTACAGAAGACAGCAAAAAAATTACACATAAAGAATGGTTCAATGGTTGTTACAGACTGTAACAAATATCCGATGAAGCTATAGTGTAGCGAAACGCTTCATGTTATAAAGTATTAAATAAAAGTGGAAATTTGCCTAAAATAGTCTATCATTATATGTATAAAGGATTTCAATCAAGTAAAGGCCGACACCATTCAAAGTTCTTTAAACTTGTTACACAGAAATATTGTTAAGAGACCTGGCAACACAACAACCTATTTCACAGTTCTTTTGTTCTTTATATGGCCATGTGTTTTATTATCAGTGGTGTGCAGTGATTAAACAATTTTTTTTTGAGGCTTATTATGGCGAAGCGCCATTTATGACTATTTTTCCCCAATCTGAATTCAAATTAGAATTTCCCGGTTTCAAAATATGCGGTGAATTTCATAACACCCTGTATACAATATTTCCCTCTAAACCGAAAGAACGATATTTTTGGATACTTCTTCGGCATTTTCTTCTATCTTTGGAGGAGTATCTATATTCGAGATAATGTTCGTCGAGAGTTCGTCATTATTTTTATCATTATTTTTACGAAATTACAATTTTATTTTACTTTCTTACATTACACATTCATTCTGCATTCTACATAACATAGTTAAGTCTTGTCGATTTTCTGGGTGGCAGTTGATATAACGCCGACAATAATTAAACAAATGAAATTGGTTGCTAGTAGACAGCTTTAAAATTATAACTGCTGCCAAAACTGCCTCCTACTAGATTTCGGAACTTTTGTTCCAAAGTGAATGGAAGTTAGGTCTAACGAATGGTTGACTGCATAATAATTCCTCCTGGCAGCGTGTGTAAACGTTTTCACATGGCTTATGTAAACGTTTTCGCAAGCTCTTTGAAATTGTTAATTTTCAGTTCTAGTTAGTAGTGTGTTTTTTTAGGTATTTACAGAGCGGCTGTGAAAAAACTTATAATTTTTTTAAAATGGCATGCCTTTACAACGCTTTTTGAGAAAGAACTCGTATTTTTGTTCTTGCATTAGTCCATAAAACGATTGTACGCATATTCATATTTTTGTCTTAATTTTCTTGGAAGTATTTAAATCTAATGTGGCAGTATTTACTGCTTTCGCCACTTCTAGGAGTTCCAGGAATGAATAGCTAAATATAACTCATTATATTGCACTTTTTTCTAGATACAAAATATGTATATTTATAAATATGCTTAAATTTTTGGAAAAACCAGCAAATTAAATTTACGCGCGTCAACTCTGACGATACAAATTTGATACGTTACAATCAATTTTTATTAGGAATTTCGAGAACTCAGTTATATACCTTTTTTAAAATAAAGCAAAGTTTTAATATTTTCTTCAGACTTTTGAATGATTGGCGGAAGCCTAACATTCCCTAACTGTGAAGATTGCTGGTTAAGGCGCCAGCCAAGACCAACAATCTGCACAGTCGTCCGGAAATGTTTAGGCTGTTCCTACTAGATACACAACTTCTTCCAGTCTGAGTTAGCTCCCCAAATAACAACTAATCTTGAACATTATTCCATGTCAAGGTCCGCTCCATCATCAATAATATTTAGCGTTCTTAATTCTCAATTGGTGGTTTTATCTGGGGTAATACAAGAAAGTTGAATTATAAACGCCTTTAAACACAAAACGAATTGCAATCGATGGACAACTTCAAATATTACTAGAAAGGAACGAACGGCATTACCGGCCAGATTCTCCCTCGCTAGACTGGCCTAATTTCACAACTAAAAGTTTTAAACTGACAGGTGTAAGAATAGAGCTTTTTCACAAATTTATAAAGAAAAGGGCAATTTTTCCACAGTAATAGAACTAACTTCATTTTAGCAACACCTTTCACGATCAAATCATTTGGGAATCGAGCAAATCGCTGAAATGTTAGAATAACTCATGAGTTTTAATGACCACTTATTAATAATGACAGGACAAAAACCTGTCAAAACATAGATGATCAAGTAGAAGATCTTATTTTAAACAAGTACTAAATCTTAAACCTTTTTACTGAATTTGAACGTAAATCACAAGTGTAAGAAAATAAGACAACTAAGTTTTGTACTATGAATTTATTTTTGAGTTTTACTCGCGCAAATTTATTAGGAAAAAATTGGAATATGTATTTTTAACAGTAACAGAACTAGTTTTATTTTAACAGTGAGATAAAAATTATGTGGAAAGCAAGTAAATCACCGGAATATCTAAACAACTGGATTAACTAGAAGATCTAAAGTTAACCCGGTACTAAATCCTAATTTTTTTTAGTGAATATCAAATTTAAATTTTGAAACTCTGCATATGGAAGCTGTGATGTAAGCAAAACTTTTGCGATGATGTATAAAAAGATTGATTAGTTTTTTAAAATTTTTCCAAAAAAAAAAAATTAAAAAGACAAAACCGAAAATACTAGTATTTCTTGTTTTTTTACAATGCAAACAAAATTAAAACTGATTAAAAGAATCCACGTGGTAACGGTCAAGTTGGTTACATATTCTTGAGAATTTTTTTCCGTCCTTTTAAAAAAATCGTTAAAATATTGAACTTTTTATCTTGAAATGTAGAGACAGTTTTTTCGTTAAGAAAATCTGCTGCTGGCCTCTCTTAATAAAATAGGTACAATGAAAGTATTTCACAGAAGTAACATTTAACATGCCTGTCTTTATTCAAAGATAGATTAATCTGTACCATGTAATCTCAATACTTACTTCTATTGACAATGAGCTACTTTCTGTTTCATGCTCAGGTGAGCTTTAACCTATACTGCTCATCAGGAGATGCTTTCTGGTATTTAATATTAATATTGTGTAGAAACAAAAACAGTCATCCTGTATGTCCTAGATCAAATTTTTAAATGACAATGCTATTTTCTCACAATGCAGAACTTTTTATGAAGAGGCACTTTTTTCGTAAAATCAATAATTAAAAGGGTTCCTATTTGTTAAGATGGTTTCTGGACACGCTGTATATACCTACTTATGCAACTATAAAAAAGAGTCATATTTCTCAAAAAACATGGAAATATATTATTTGGATTAATTTCGAACATTATAAACAAAAATGTCCAATCTTCTTTACTTTGTGCAATTTATTGAATTTTTACACAAACAAAAATAACGAAGGAAAAATAAGTTTAATAAAAAATTAAATTATATTCTACTATAAAATATAAAAGTAACATTTTATTAGTTTAACAAGTATTAACTACTGCAAGAAACAAAAATTATATACAACATAAAAAAATATAAAAAAGTTCTAATTAAATCAACACTTTAGGTAATGCGAAAGTATGTAATAAAGTATACATGTTTTATATGAAATACTTAAAAAGAAAATAAAAAAAAATCTATATTAGTAGTTATACGCGTTTCATCTTTAGAACAGATGAGAATAATATAATGAGTGTTGCCACGCGCTAACTTTTAAGTTTTTGTAGTCTTTTCCTTATTTATATTCGAGTAATTCTGTTTTTTTTGAAGTATATAATTTATTATTAGTTAAACTTTTATACTATTATTGTACTATTCTTGTAAAAATGTAAATTGTGTTTGAATATAAATTATTATTATTATTATTATTATTAATGCGAAAGTACGAGTAATGAGTAGAAAAACAAACGAGAAAAAAGTACTAATAAAATGGTTTAAGTAACTACGTAAGTAAGTACCTAAACCAATGGTTTGCTTGGGTTTGCTCCATGCCGCCCTTTACATGGCATAATTTTTGATTTTTTTTTAGATAGTGTATTTTAGAGTGGTTTTGACGCCCCAGGCAGTCGCCTGGGTCCAGCCCTGAAAGGTCTTGAACTTTAAATTTATCTGACCGCTTTGAAAAAAAGGGTCTACCTTATCTTGGGGCAAAATAAGAAACGTCAACCCTAATTTAATTTAAAGAGGATGACTTACCCTTTTGTTTAACACCCAGGTCGATAGTCTACGCCGCCGCCGCACTGATGGATAATCCCAACTGATCTACTGGTTCGCAGGCACCATGAGTCACGTCAGGAGGCGTCAACCCTAGCGCATTTAATTCGGCTAATGGGTCTTTTTCATATGACCCATTTCCAGAACTCTACTGTTTATAACAGAAAATCGCCTTAATTGTCAACATATTTTTGTGTTTTTCTCGAAAATAGGCAAAATAAAGTAATAATAACTCTCTTATACGCCACACATTCAATTTGTATTTCATGAACAGTGAACCCCCGACCTTCTCCATGGTGGATTTTTTAGGTCCAGCTCTCCTACTATTAGATGATGACACTTATTTAAAGTGTTTATAGCGCAATAGTGACACAAATAAGAAAAAGTAGGTTTGAGAATTTTGTTTTAATTTCAAGATATTAGCTGATCCATTTTTCCACGTTTCAATTTTCTGTTTTACGTTTCTAAAATAAAACAATGTTTTCTGTATTGTTGTAACTATTGTTTATTGCGTGAAAGTCCTTTCAATGCTTGAACGCAGTGTGTTGCAAATCATTTTTTAAATATGTAATTGGAACTTTATAATTAAACTGCGTTTAATAAGTGCTTCGTAACGGTAACGGGTGAAAAAATGACTGTTTAAAGGGCTTAAAGCCCTTTCATAGTGCTTTCAGCCTATTAAAATACTAATAAGACCTTTTGGAAGTTTTTGGGGCTTGCAATCACTTTAAAAGAGCTTGACAATATTTGTTGGCCATTTTGATAACGACTCAAAACTAAATTTAAAAAGCTTGGTTGGTTTGGGTTTGGTTTTGTAGCCCCAGACTGCCCTAGAGTATCAACAAGTATTCTCAGAAATTATGAAAACAGGAGTTTCATATCTGCCGTAGTTAACGGTAACGATTAAAAGTAAATACCAAAGCTTGTTGTAAGCTATTGTTTGAGGGCTTTAAGCACTTGGCGAGGACCTGTCCCTTCCAAGATCTTAAAGCACTTTCAGCACCTTTAATTCGATTTAAAAATATCCAAAGCAAGCACTTTTAAAGCGTACGCAAACACTCAAAATCCCCCAAAAGGGTTTATAAGTATTTTTAAAGGGCTACCCAAGCCAACCAAAGCACTTTTAAAGGACGAACACTATTCCAATATTAGGAAAATTGCATTGTTATATCTGCCATAGTTAACATTAACGATCAAAAGTAAATACCAAAGAGCGGTTGTAAGTTAGTATTGGAGGGCCTAAAGGACTTTGCGAGGGCTTGAAGTACTTTTTATGATCTTAAAGCACTTTTAAAGTGTTTCAAGCTTTTTTAAAATGTTTACAAGTCCTTGTGGGGGCTTTTAAGGCTTCCAAGCACTTTAAAAGGGTTTCAGAATATTTGTTGGACATTACAACGAATCAAATCTAAATTCGAAATGCTGGGTTTTAGTTTTGTAGCGCTAGAGAAATATTCTGTAATTTTACCGAGAAATCCGGAAAATTAAATTTTATATCTACTATAGTTAACGTTAACGATATAAAAGTAAATACCGGATAGCCCTGCTGTTCTAAGCTATTATTTGTGGGCTGTTAGAAGACCACAAAAATTATCAAGAACATTTCCCACATTCTTTGTAACTTCAATTTGAAGTCCCAATATTTGTCTTAACAACTCGAATAGAAATAAGGTCACTTAGTATTGAACTAGTTTTTTGTTTGAGCAGTGTATACCGAATTATGTTACGCCTAGACAACATGTTATATAACTCTTTACGACATTGGTACTCTTTAATATAAGCTCAGCCGCAAGTTATGCTATAAATTTCGTGTTATTGTTATTTTGTAATTTTTAAGGTTTATTTTACGTTATTCCGAGAGGTTTAAAGAAATTATTTTCTAGGACTTGTTGGCGCGCAAATATGTGTTTAGTCTACTAATAATATCTTTAAAAAAAGATACACCCTTTATGGTCAAATTATGCTGGGCAAGTTACCGGCAAGATAAATTGTATGATTTGTATGTATATCTTGTTCTTCCTAACTGTATTTCATAGAGGCATCATTGTTATTTACCTTGCTGGTACCTTTGCCAGCACTTTTTATCTGGGACAGCCCATGTACACTTTAAACCTAAGTACCTATGTACTGTAGGCGTCTAAAGAGAAGGGAACTGTAGTCTATTAATACAAAATATATAGGTATGGAGGTTGGGAGGGAAAGGGAAAACCTCTACACGCAACTTGTTCCATATTCTGGATACCCTAGATACCTAGGAATGGCTTTTGGATATAAGCAAGGCTATTAAGGATAGAAAGGTGATGTTGGTCCCCAGATCGGGGAACAGCATCACCAGGTAACCTAAAAAGGTCAGACCTTATTAGAAAAACATAGAGAGTGTATAAGTTGGAAGAGAAGTATTTTCTGGCGCGGAAGAAAATAACAAACTTTTTCTCAGCTAATGTGACTATTGAAATAATGTATGTGTGCCAGCTAAGATCATGCTCAAAAGCGACGCCAACAAGATCGAACTTTTCCTTGTTCGGTTAGGCTTGGGTGGATGGGATAATCATCAGCACAAGAAAGGGAATGAATTGGTAGTTGAAGATCAGGTTATTTTGACCCGAACAAAGAAAACTACACGACAAAAATAAATAAGTTACACTCAATCGAATTAAACTAATATTTATTTACATTGAAAATGGGAGTGGACGTTATGTGTAATTTACAAAAATCAAATCAGTTTTTTTCGAAATCTATTTTATGACTCTATATTGAACGAGAAAATGAGTTTAAAAAATTTTAAAAAACCGGCCATATTTTATACCAATAAAATAATAAGTCGGTTTCTCCTGTTGCCAAATTAGGACTTAGTGCCCACGTTAAGACCGGGAACGTGTATCTTTCCAAATAAGAGAATTTTTTCCTAGTGCGTCTAAATCTTACATTTAAAATAGAATATTTTTTTATTGACACTGAATGCATTTATGTTACTATTACTCACAGTTTTTACCTGTATTTTTTAACAGGTTTTAACTTTAAATTTGCAAACAAGGCTGAACCCGATGGTAGCTATAATTAAATTTAAGAAGTCAGTCAATCTAATAATTAATATGAATCGCACCATAGATCTTCTAATCTTATACTAATAGAGCGTTCGGCAATGCAATCTTTTCCATCGTTTTGCTCGGAATTATTGACAGGCACGTGATCGGTCGTACTGTTTACAATAATAGGTCATGTGACCGTCAAAAATTCCGAGCAAAACGATGGAAAAGATTGCATATAATTTAAAATTTTGTTACATTTCTTAGTATTGTTACAACTTTTGTTGTTTGTTAATTTTTGTTTATTAACCACACACCACCTAATTGTACCTACTTATTATATTATAATAATGACATATTGCCAGTGGTATTTTGATTTTTAGAAAAATGTAATTATCCACTTCACAAGACATGTGTTTTTTTTTAATTTCAACTTAAAATTTTATTAAACTGCTTTTAAGGCCTAAGGGGCAAGTAAAAAATACTTATATCAACAACACAGTTCAGTTGCCTCGTAACAGCAGCTAACAAAACTACCGGAATGTGATGACGTCATTCCCCTATACCTACTATTGAAGATTTGAACTGTGAAATGATTTTTGGGGCATTTCTGGCGCTAAAAAATCAAAAGACCTGTTTCATACATAATTTTGACTGTACTTTCCCCTAAACAAATAAAAAAATTGTAGAAAAACATTCCAATTTGATGCTGTACTTTTATCGCAGACAGTTATTGTTAGTTAGGATGTGCTTTTATCATAGGCGCTAGACATTGACCGTTAGTAAAAGGAGATGACACCACTCATTTATTTATCAACTAGCCTCTGGTTGTGTTTCGTACATTGTGCGTGTGTGGGAGAAAGAAAGAGGAGCGAGGGAACGCTGCATATCCGACCCTCGCACTGTCGGTATGGCTCTCAATGGCTCTCCCAGCCGTCTATATTTTATCAAGCAAACATGTAAAAAGGCAGTATATATATATATATATATATATATATATATATATATATATATATATATATATATATATATATATATATATATACTTCGCTGCACTAGCGAAGAAGTAAATCTTCGCATTTACATTTATTATATATATATATATATATATATATATATATATATATATATATATATATATATATATATCTCACATCATTCCGTTCAAGTGGTCACAAAGCCTAAGGTACTCACACTCACAGATTACTAGATTACTAGTGTATGTAACCTAGAACGAAAATTTTCAAATTAATAATATTTCTTATTTTTTGGTGACTTTAAATTTATTCTAATGATGGCCAAACCAAAGTAAAACCCAGGTCACAATCAGGTGCTGAGATTTTTTTATTTTATTTTATATTCATCGTTTTATTTCATTCTAATACTAAATGAATTATTTTGGAGCTACGAATACAGCAAAATAAGCATATTTCAAATAGAAGCGAGGATGCTTGATGACATAATGTCGCCCGACTGCATCCGACTAAAGGCCCCATTATAAAAGGGATAAGGTTTTCCTTGGGCCTCATTTTAGGGTTCCAGGATTCTACATAGGCTTTTTTTTGGTACTACCTATATAGGCATAATCCAAAATATGCCCTCTGCATATTCTTTAATACAAAAATATAATATACTAGTGTATCGCTTACCTTTTGCCAATTATGAGTAACAATTCTTACCTTCCCATATTACGGTAGAAACGCAATACAAATCTACTAACTAAAATATAACATACTTTTGTGTATTTCGAAAATTATATCTATACAGTCCGGATATTTATCATAGATACTATTCTAGGTAAATTTCAACCACATCAACAAAAACATACAACAAAAACCTAACTAGTAATAACAATTTTTAAGAATAAGCTGCTATTAGTGGACTAAACACTTTCTTGTACAGGTAGTAAATAATTAGAAGAAAGAAGATTCCTTTGACCAGTTTGTCGACAAACCACATTCTGAAAAGAAAACAAACAATTATTTAATAAATTTATTGCTGATACTGACTTTGAGGCTTTGTTTCCGGACAGAGCTGGGTAGTGGTTTACAAAAGTAGTTAAATACGTAGTTAACTACTTTTGCTGCAAAAGTAGTTGTATTCTTACTATTTTTGTCTCCTAGTAGTTATACTCGATTATTTTAAGTCTGCATAAAATATTCGCAAAAAGTAGATAAAAAAAGTAGTTTACTACTCAGTGATAACTAGTAAGAGTAGTAACAGTATTTTAACTACTCTTGTATAATTTAACTACTTTTAAAAATATTTAACTACTTCCCTATATTACGTCATTACATTACGTGTACGTCAACCGACGCCGACGCGTGCCAAAAATCTCGTTAGAAAAAGTTCTCGGAAATTTTTAGTCTGGCGTTTCCAGTCCAGTAAGCGATAAGCAAACCTAGTATAGAATTTGCAGGTTTTCAAAGTTTTCAAAAAATCAAAACTTATTATTTTTTAAATACCTCCTATTCCTATTACCTAATATGTTTTAGTTTTGTATTTTTGTACCAAAAAGGAACTGTGTTAATAAATTTATGTTTAAATTTAAATCATTGGACAGTTAACTTTAAAATAAAGTTTAAAAAAAAAGTTTTTTAATTTGTTTTGAATTATTTTATTTGATGTTATAGGTCCAATTCCTTTTTTTAATCATTTTTGTAAGTACGGCTACGGCACTTGTTTTTCGAGCCACAACGATACATGTTTGGTTTGGTTTGTAGTCAAAAAAGTAGTTAAATATTTAACTTCTAACTACTTAGTAGTTAGTAAGTAGTTTAACTACTAAGTAGTTAAACTACTTTTTCCAAGTAGTTTGCCCAGTTCTGTTTCCGGATGGGCATTCCGGTTTAACACATTTTTTTGTCTTCCATTCAATTTCGCATAAATTCACCGAAAGAAATTATAAATCTTGATACTTACACTCTCATATGTCTTCTAGCTGCCGGCAGCGTATCATCAGTTTCTTTAAGAATATACAATCTAGCCGAATGGACACAAGTTGTGAAATATTCAAGATAATCTACTCCATCTCCATCACACTTATAGATCGCCTTTTTAGTCGGATTAAGAATAATTGCTCTTGATTGATAAGAGTTTGTGCTATCGAAGTCTAATTGTTTGTTTGCGTAGTACTCAAAAACTTCATATCCTTTCCAGATTCTTTTTTGGACTCTGCATAATCTAAAAAAGGGTTATCTGTAACTTGATATGCACTAACTTTTCCGACTAACATTTACGGCTTTTACAGCCTGTTGCTTAAAATTTTTAATCAAGTAATATATTTAATTGACGTTCAGCGTCATCTTTGGCAATGACAACATTAGTGCTGTCACATTACAAGTGTCCAATTAATTTAATTCTTGATTAAATTGGCGACTCAGATTAGGAACGTGGCGTCCTCTTCAGCTGCGTTTCGTATTTGTCTTCATTATCGTATTATTTGACATATTGTTTGTCAATTTTGTCGTCTAGTAAGCCTTTCTACCCCATTGGAGGTCAGCTGATTGCAGCTGGCTTTCTTAATATGAGTGGCAAATTGTTGGTGAAATTGAAAGGGAATCCAATAGTGTCTTACACTCGAAAGGCTGGAAAGACAAAGGGATTACGTATGTTAAGTAAGTAATGCAATAGTGGCTCAAGTGAATAAACGTATTTTTTGTGATATTAGTTTTACAATTTCGCGATTTTAACTGCTTTATTTCTGTTTTAAGTTCTTGAAATCAACCAAAGTATGAAGAATTTTATTTCTCTTAACTTTTGTTGACTTTTTCCAAATGGTCTCTATCACAGGCTAGGTATGAATGACTTGAGAGTAAAAATCGATTTCCTGGACTGTGGATATTTTACTTTGCATCTTTGGCCATTATCGCACTGGCGGCGTTAGTTTCTAATAAGCGTTAGTCTTAACGCTTATTACTTAAACAACATACTTCATCAACTTATTGACAACAAACGCGTTCTTAGCAACCTTGTTGCCACCATTTAGAATTATTTTCAATAGATAACTTGTGATTTTGTGTTTTGATTAACTGGTTTTATATTTTTTAAAAAAGACATATGATGTTTCTTGGGAATTTATAATGATTGTAGATGAAGTTTTGTAGGTAACACATGGGATACTACATTATTATCGCACTGTGTAATCACCCCCTCGTCGTGCAATTTTCACATGCGTGCGATAATATTGCCTATATCCCAGTCGTTACGTAAAAATAACTGTTATTTGGGTGAGCAAGCGCAGCCAAGTAGTAACAATTTAAAGTTTGCCTGGGTAGGTGAGGTACTATGCAATATGCACGGAATAGTTGATTATTTTTAAAAGTACAGAAAAGCACCATAATAAATAAATACTGAACTATTTTTTACTCTGATGCGAGTTTTCCTCTGCTATCTCAAGTTCTGGGTCCTTACCCTTAATTAGGCATAAGCAGGCTTTACATCCAGGATCGTTGACGGATAAACTTCGTTTAAACCAGAATCAAAATGACACCTTAGAGTTGTTATCAATACAAGTCTTGAATGAGTAACATATAAGATATATTAATTATTTTTAATTGTCGATGTTCTAGGTTTTTGTAGCTTGTCAGCAAAGGGATGCAAACGTAACGCCTCTTGTTGTTCTGTTAGGAACAGTCAAAGAGGGAATTATAGTTCCTCCACCTCCTCCTCCAAAGTAAACAGTTTAGTTATATGTAGATTTAAGAAAAGTATGCTCGTCTCCGCTCTAAATGTGATTAACCTACTAATAGACTAACCGCCCGTAGACGAAGAGGCGATCGTAAAAATACTATGCTAATTTCTGAGGGGATAAAACTTTTAGCAAAGATAGTCCTTATTGGGATTATTATTTACTAGCGCTATGGTTGCCTTAGTGAATCCTGATCAGACGGCGGGGAGGGGGGATCTTATCAGGGGTTCCCAAACAACCGTAGTGCTTGTATAGTGTCACTATAACTTTACTAGAATTTGCATCCTGTTAGAAACAAGATTAATAGTTCATCGGTGTTTTTCCACCTAGTGACTGAGACCAGTTTTAGAACACAGTGGGACTAGAAATTTTCATGAAGAAATTATGTAGGTCTTAAGATCACTACCTAGTCTATAAACTCTATAAAGACGTATTTTATATTTCCAAAAACATGATTTTATTACTATACCTACACTGGTTTGTATCCAATAACGATTAACAGTGCATCAACCAGAACTGCGGGAACCAAATGAAACAGAAAGAAACAAATATAGTGAACTATTTTTGACCGTTTCATGGAACCACCTGGGTACCAGGCTACTCCGTTTAATGGCATTCTGGTGTTAATAACCTAAAAAGGCGAAATAATCATACTTTACATGGGTTACAATAAACATTTGTTCTTTGGCGAAAAAACAAAGTACCTACATACACAGAAAGGTTCAGCTTGATGCAAACATACGTAGAACATGGACGAATTCACTCGTGTCTGCAGTTGTCAATCGCCTGGAAATACTATTTTTAAATACTCGTTAGATGCAGAGCGGCCAGAGATCGATAGTTTTTGGTCATCACCGCAGTTAATACGATCATAGATAAATTCATCCTGATCCCTATGTTCGCAGGTGATCTTCAATTTGAACGTCCATTTGGCTGGAATTGTTGTTTTTAGACTTTCATGTCTCTTACATTTAACGCTCCAAGCGAAATGGGCAGCAAAATTTCTGCTAAAATCAAATAAATGCATCTAACGCGTACTTAAGGTATGGTTTCGCTGAATGCGTCTGGCGGCAGCGTCCGACGGTAACCTCCGGCGGTAACGACATATAAAATATAGTAAAGCAGTACGCTACCGCTAGCGGTTACCGCCGGACGCTACCGCCAGACGCACAAGTAAAAATATACCTTTAAAAGTAATATTCCCCACACGATTGATTTAACTACGGACACGAGTGAATTTGTCCATGGTCTACCTATGTTCGAACCAAGCTGAACCTTTCTGTATAAATATTATTATTCAAGAAATCAGAATATATAAACATCTCTGCCCGTTTAATAGAAGATCAGTTGGATTCTTGCCAGGTAGGAGTACAACGAATGCAATTTCGATATTAAAGCAGGTTATAAAAAAGCATGAGTAAAAGCAGAAAATACTTCCCATCGTTTTTAATGATTTAAGTATAGGGAAAGGCCAAAGTGGAGGTGGGTAGATGGAGTCAAAAATGGTCTAGGGGGAAAAGGAGAAGAAGCTCAGGACCGGGCGTTGTAGAGATGATTAACCAGAAACGTCGAGCCCATATAAAGTTGGGAGAAGACAGAGTTAAGAAAAGAGAACAATTTTGGTTGCATAGCTTAACTATCTCCTGATTATGTTAACATGTGGTAGGAACTATGCAGTAACGCAAGGGTTCCAAAATTATTTGTTTCTATATTAATTATTTACTTTGATACGTACAGACGGGCTTTCAAAAACTAAGTATGTTTCGTAATTTAACTAATAACCTTTGTTGCTCTTGAACTATTACGTGCACCAAACTTTGCTTACCTTTCTTCCTATATTAATGACGTCTTCCATTGTAATTTTGTAATCTGCTGAACTCGTTAAATGATAAATGTACCTGTCCTTGCTGAAAAACAACGCAATTTCATTAATAAAATGTTAAAATAACTACAGTAAAATCTTCTTTATGCGGACACCTATATGGTTTCTAAAAAACAGCACAATAGAGATGGGGGCTGATTGTGAGTACTTTTTAAGAGCATGCAGTACAGAAACCATATTGTAACCTAACAAACTACGGCGGAAGAAATTATCGAAAAAAATGGTGATTAATTTAAATTTCCATAATGTATATGCCGCCAAAATAAGCCAAATAATAGAAGATCGCGTTTCAAAGAATTTCTTTCCTTTAATTTAATTAACTTGCCGTTCGCGTCAGTTCAAGAGAATGTCCGGAAAAGAGAAGTAATTCTTACTAGAAAAATACATTATAAGGTAATGGTTCTTCAACTCGCACAGTAATCTAATTCGGGAGGTACCATACTTTCTACGTATTCCTACCCATAATCCAAACCCACTACACATTAGTCTTATTATAAATGCCTCTTTAATTCCTACCTTTGTTGTACTGCTGTGCTGCATGCTAGGATTACGCTGTAGCTAGGCTGTAATACAGCATAATCCTAGACATATACAGTGGCTGAATAAGTTTTTTTGCCTTGTCTGCAATGTAGGTGCTAGGAATTTTAATTTAATTGATCGCCTGGTATTTTGTTTAAGTCTCCTGGTTTCCTTGTTTTAGTAGCTTGCTTTAGGGGTCCATAATTTGTTTTCAATCTTTTTTCCATTTTGGCGCTAAATTTCTTAATTTTTGTCCTTCGCTATTGATAAAAGGTTGCACTTAATTTAGTTATTGCTAATTGACTAGTTTTAGTTATCCTTTTCTTTTCTGAATATATTAATGTTTTTTTTCTATTTACTCTTGAGAACTGCTGTCAGTCGTCTCATGTCGAGTTTTGACAGCGCCGTCTATTGACTTTAGCGTTTTATTGATCGGTGTAGGAGGAGCCATCGGCTTGGTGTACTCGGTGGCGCCACGGAGTGGCTGGTCTCCGTTCGTGCCCTTAGAATGCAAAAATAAGGGCCAGTACGCCACATTTCAGTAAAGCGGTGGCAATGCCATCGTCGGAAGATATTTTAAATAGTCTAGTTACTTCTTTGAAGTGCGCAAAAATCGGTCGTAAAGCATTCAAGCGTGATGGAAACAATGACCCGCGACTGGCTCAGCCAGCAGTCGAGCGCTACTGGTTTAGGCGAGAGACAGGCAACGGCAGCGATTGCAAAAATGCTGGCATTTTCGCAGAGATCAAAGAAGTGACTAGGCCAGCGGTTCCCAACCTGTGGTACCATCGTGTCGATAAAAAACTAGCACAGCAAAATTTCCTTTTTGCTCCTAGACTATTAGGAATCATTTACTGTTTATTATTTTGAGCCCGGTACCAGTAAAATTTCATATGAAAATTTTACAAGGCAATATAGATTATCACTTTATCATTAACTTGTCAAGCACCTTTTTCTCTAAAAATATGCCACAATAATTAACCCCCCAACAAAAGGCTATTATTTACAGTCGGTTGCGAGATGGTGCTTTTATTAGGGATATTGCAGACGAACTGGGAGTAAAGAAGAATACCGTGCTGTTGGCAAAACAAAAAATAGCAGGGCATGAGAGTATTATTAGAAAAGCAGGTTCAGGTTCCCCTAAAATGTCTACTGAAGATCAAGATAGTAGAGTTAATTATATAAGGGTTCATCCATTCGAAACTGCAATAAAGGCGAAAGAAGAGACGAACTTTCCAGGTTATGCAAATACTGCTAGAGAGAAGGTTCGAAATTCCAATATACGAAGTCGTTGTGCTGTTAATAAAATATTTTTAACGGAAAGAAATAAACAGGGCAGGTTAGAATTTGCACATGAATATTTAAATCAGAATAATTTCTGGGAAATAGTTATAATTTCTGACGCGAAAACTTTTCAATCATGTAATAATGGGAGAATTCGCGTTTATAGGCCTTCCGGCATACGGTATGGTGAGATATACCCCCACAAAACCAACCAAAGTGAGCGTTTCTTTATAAACGTTTGCAGTTGGATTAGTGCTAGAGGGCCAGGAGTTTTCCAAGTCGTGGAAGGAAGACTAACTAAACTAAATTTTACATTTCAGTATGATAGTGCTTCAATACACACAGCACGCATTGTGCAAAATTTTCTCCAAGCAAATAATATAGCAGTTCTTCCCTGGCCTTTGAAGAGTCCCGATTTGAACCCGATCGAAAACATTTGGGGTAAAATGGTCAAATCCATGTATAAACATGATTGTCGACCAAGAAACAGGGATGAGTTACGCTACAGGATAAATCAAGCTTGGGATGAAGTAACGGGCGAATTATGTAGAAACCTAGTTTTAAGTATGCCTCAAAGGCTTCAAGAAGTAATAAACAGAAATGGTCCTATGACAAAATATTAAAAATTTTGTATTGCTTTGACAAATTTTGTGTTTGTATTTTTTTTTATCTTTTATTGAATTTATTTTATTATTTGGTTTAATTTTTCGTTTTCAGGCGATGATAAATATACTTTAAATAAAATATTTTGCTTTTTTCTAATTAAAAAAATGCCAATAAATTTAGTTTCTCCATATAAAGTGCCCCTTAAATTTATACAATACGAAATATATTTTGATGCCACCTCGTATAGCAAAATACCAAACGTTAAATTATGTAACCTAGGTTACTTTTTAAAAGTTAACTGTTTTTACCTTTCCAGTTCTAGAGCACCTTTTAAAGTCTAAGAGATATGTATTTCCTTTCCCAGTTTTGTGATTTTGCTGTCCTAGTTTTTTATCGGCACGATGGTACATGCAATTATTTCCGGTGGTACGCTAAACAAGACAAAATAAGCACCAATGACAAACAGACAAACTAAAATCATCAAAAAGAAAAAACGCGCCAAATCTTATAAATAAATCGAAGAAAACAGGAAAGATGGCAACATTAGCAACACTGATTGTGAAAACTAGGAATAATAAAAAATATTTTTAATTCTTTATTTTTAAAATTTTATTTTATCCCTTGGCAAAAATTTAAATTGTACTTAAATTTATATTATTCAGAATTAGGTACCTGGAATGACCTAGATAGGTATTCTAATTAGGTGGTATTTAAAATTACAAAACGTTTTTGGCGGTATGGCATTAATAAAGATTGAAAACCGCTGGTCTAGGCTATTTGGAATTTTAGAATATCTTTCGATGATGGTAACGCTATCTGACCCTGCCACCTTTCGACAATACTCGCCAAGCAGGCTACATCCGTTCCTGATTGCTACAAATTTTCCTACATTTTGAGGTATCTGTAGCTAAGGTATGTACATTAACACAAGCACTTACTCAAGAAGTAGCCCACAAACACACAAAATTGCAGCGTTAACAGCAATATCAACAGGCAAATAATCAGCATAACTATCTTTTTTACAGTACATTGTTCTAAGGATCCCTTTTCCAGCTGCTATTAGGAGACCGGTAGGGCCGTTTATGTTGTCAGTCCATCCTGGAAGAGGCTCCTTCCAGATAGGAATCACTGAAATAAATAATATAAAATATTAGGGTTAAAATTTAAGTTGCATGTAATTTCTATAATAAGTATCAGACTATGAGTGCGTTTGTTTTCAGTTTTGCCCATCGACTTATTTGTGCTTCCTGATTTAATTTTTCGCTTACCAACCGATGGTCGCATTATCATAACGGGTAAATTGCCTCTCTGTTCCTCCACTAGAGCTTCACCTAAAGCTTTGGTGAAAGCATATTTGGGAATGTCTCCTAGTATACTGAAAATGCAAGAACATAAAAATATGGAAGTGATTCCGCAGCCGGCGCCGGTTCCCCAAATGTTGATGCATGGATACCGGCGCCGGCACACGGGTACAAAATTTCTCGGGTGCCGGCGCCGCGCCGGTTCAGATACGGCCAAAACGGAATGCCGGCAATTCTGTGGTTTAATTTTGCGTAAAGACTATAAAATATGAGTGTGGGATAAATTTTCTTCATATGAAAATTTTAGTTGTGTTTTGGTGGGATACAAGAAAGCCACAAACAATGCGTTTTGGTTGCGTGATAGCAGAACAAATGACAATCAAAGACAACGAAATCCTAATAGTGTGGTGGATATTAATCCGGCTCTGAAATACTATTATCTGCGGTTAGCCTGTGTGGAAGACCATTCAAGACAAAAAACAAAAAGTCAACAAGGAAGTGTTCCACGTGTAAGAAAGGCTGCCAGGCTAGTATTTTCTTGAAAGTAAGTGAGTGTAAACAATTTCTATGCATCCTGGGGATTGAACACAATCACAATAATACTTCGTCCAAAGCTTATTTCAATTTCCTAGCAAAAGAGAGACACAGAGTTACAGACATATATGCTCTGCTAGTTATTTCGACCTCAAAAAATGGCAATATGTCCATAGAAGACAAGAATTCCAATCAAATTGATATCAGACAAATTGAACACTCTTATTGGCGGTATATTATATGGGTATAAATTTCTTATTTCTACCCTTAAATTGGCAGAATAATAACCATTGTTATATTTATGTAGGAAGATTTAAGTTTCGTTAAAGGTTACACTATAATAAATTATTATTTTTTGATTGAATTAAGGTATTTTGACTCTCATCTTATTTTGACACTAATTTTCTAATGCTGCCGGCTCCCAGCTCAGCTGTCGGCATCCATGATGGCTGCCGGCGTCGGCAGCGGAGCCACTTCCCCGTCAACCAGCTCGGCTGCTGGCGCCGGCATCCATGATGGCTGCCGGCGCCGGCAGCGGGGCCACTTCCCCGTCAACCAACTCGGCTGCTGGCGCCGGCATCCATGATGACTGCCGACAGCGGAGTCACTTCCTAAAATTAAATATAAACCTGACAGATTCAACTCATTTTTGCCTATAATTAAAAATAATTTATTATGATTCATGTTGTCCGATGATTTAGAAGGGGAGGATTTAGAATTTCGTCTAGGGGGGTGGGGCGCAAGGTCACCTCGAGGTACACAAAACTACAGACCAAAAAAAAACGGCCAATCTCGAGTGTGACATTTTTTTATTTTTTAGGGTTCTAAGAAATGTATACTATTTCATAATGGAGGAAATATCTAAACCTGTTTTTGCGAAAACAGAACGGTTTGTCATCCTAACTTACCAATATTCTAGCATTTTTTAATTACTTATACCTTCTGACCATTTGGACTGATATATGAAAATTTTTCAAAAACACATTTTTTTGATAATAGAGTTTCTCGAAAACAGAATGTTCTTCATTTTATAGATATTCGAAAACTAGGGATGTTTTCAATTTTTTTTTTCTGAAACCAACTTCGAATTTTTTTAACCCTTTGTTGACTAGTGGTTTCATGGAGAAACCATTAATATAATAAATTATTCTCTGGCTGCCTAGTGTACAGGCGGTGAAACCACGAGTAGTAACGGAGGGCGGCCACTTCCACTACACATCCATAGACGGATTTTCCCGCGCTTTTTATCGGATTTGGTTATTTCATGTCATTTGTGCGACTGCAAAGGTGTGACTCAGATAGGTTATATTTACATCGAATTTTTGTTGAATATTTTGTGACATGGCTGGTAAGTATTAGTTCTACGGAGTTGTAGGGGTATAGTATGAATATATGATGTTCCAAAATGATGCGAAATGTGAAGAAAAACACATTTTTTTACTTCTAAAAGAGTAAGGTTTCACTGTGAAACCACTAGGCCCTGACAGGTTTTTTTTTAGGTAAACAGCAAACATTCTTATTTTCCGAATTAGAAAATATGCCACCGGATGGCTTGTATACTTTACTGGATGAGATACCTTCAGATGTCGAATCAGAAATAGATGATGAGAATGAAGATGAAAATGAGAACACAGCCGAACTGAATGATGATGCCAGTTTAGAAAACCAAAATTTTGACATAAACAATATCCCAATAATTTTTGAAGATCAGCTGAATGATTTGGAATATGATAGAGAGTGGGAAAGTGAAGATGAATTACCTCTTTCAGAAATACGTAGACGAGAAATATCGAAAACGACTATATGGAGCAGCTCTACCAATAACTGTCTGAAAAACCAAAAGGAATTTGGAGAAGATTACGGCCCTGATATTTCTGATGCCGCGGAAACCCCATTAGATGTCTTTTTACAAATTTTTCCCATGAATCTAATTGAAGATTTAGTTTTTCAGACCAATTTATATGCCTTCCAAAAAACGTAATTCTGGTTTCGTTCATACAAACGCCAAAGAAATGAGGACCTTTCTTGGAATAAATTTGTTAATGGGTATCAAAAAATTACCCAGTTACCTTGATTACTGGTCATCTCGTCCAGAACTGCGGGATAAATTCATATCATCTTACATGTCAAGAGATCGATTCAAATGGATTTTAGGAAACCTTCACGCAAACGATAATACACTCATTCCACGCAGAGACTCTCCCGAGTATGACAAACTGTATAAATTACGACCTGTTATCCAGAAATTATCACAGACATTTTTAAATTGTTACAAACCATCAAAAAATCAAGCAGTCGACGAATCCATGATACGATTCAAAGGACGTAGCAGTCTGAAACAATTTATGCCCCAAAAACCCATAAAGAGAGGGTACAAAGTATGGATAAGGGCTGATTCTTCTGGATACGTATGTCAGTTCCAAATATATACAGGACGTGTAGCAGAGGCATCTGAAAAAGACCTAGGAGGAAGAGTTGTTAGAGATTTTACTCGAGTTTTGGCAGGAAAAGGTCATCATATCTATTTCGATAACTTTTAATTCAGTTGAATTACAAAAAAATTTACAATCAGATATGATATACTCTTGTGGGACAGTAAAACGAGGAAGGAAAAATTTACCAACAGATATTAGGGATGACAAAGATTTGAGAAGAGGAGAATCAGAATATAGGGTTAGTCTAGATGGAATAGTGTATATGAAATGGAAAGATCGAAAAGGTGTAAATTTCTTGGCCAACCATATGGACCCATCTGAAAATGGAGCTACAAATAGAAAACAAAAAGATGGCAGTCTGCTGGAAATTCCATGTCCAAAATTAGTTATCAATTATAACAAGCATATGGGATATGTGGACAAATTTGATATGCTAAAGTCCATCTATGAAATCGATAGGAAGTCCAAAAAGTGGTGGCACCGTATTTTCTGGTATTTGCTGGATGCAGCAGTGGTCAATGCCTTTGTGATATTTCAAGAGAGAGCAAAATCGAAGTCAATGACACTAAAAATTTTTCGACTTTCAGTTGTTCTTGGTCTTGTAGGCAGCGAAAGCTCCTGCCCGAAAAAAGGTAGACAATCTCTGACGACCCATTTGAAGACTACAGTGCCTCCGGAAATAAGGTATGACTAGGAACACAGTCCAATTCTGAAATGTCAAAAAATATGTTTTTTTTTAGATACGATTCATGCGCTCATATGCCACTGCACAGTTCGTCAAGAAGATGTGCATTTTGTAGCTCCAAGGAATATCCTCACCGCACTAGGTGGATGTGATCAAGGTAATTTTTAAAAAAACATGTAATTTTTTTCATTAATTTATGCCATGTTTTTTTTTCAGATGTGACGTGGGATTATGTTTATCCGACAAGAAAAATTGTTTTGCTATGTATCATAAGATGTAAATGAGAATAAAAAATTATTGCCTAGTGGCGTCTCTGTGAAACCACCCTTTCCTGTCAATGTTAATTGACAGATTTGATTTTGTCAACTAAGACTTTGTTTCTGACATATTAAATATCAATGTTTATCATTTAACACCTTTTTTTATTATGTTTGTAATAGTCAGTCAACAAAGGGTTAACTACTTTTTGAAGCTAAATTTTTTCATGAAAACATATTATTTTTAGAAAGAACGTTTTCTAAACATTGTTTCGAAAAAGACTTGGAATATTCATATTCAGAAACACCACTTTTTTGAAAGTAATTTACTACAGGGTAACAGAGCAAATACAAGGAAACGTAAACCTGACCAAACACAAAAAAGGTTCGTTAAGGTTAGATTAGGATCTTTTTGTCATTTTTTCATTGACCTTTCATTCGTTTATTAATTCATAATTCAAATTTAGAAAAAATGTATTCTAAAAAATATATTTCCGGGAGATATATTTTTAAAAGGTTCTTTTTAAAAAAATATATTTTCGAAGACGCTGTTTTACGAAAAAATTCACTAAATTTAACATCAAAAAATATATTTGTTGAAAAAAGAATCAGCTAGAAGAGTTGGTCATCTTCGCTTACACGCGACAGGACAAATTGTTTGATTATTAGGAAAGTGTAAATATTGTAGCATTTTTTTTATTTATGCTTTCTGCTCATTTGGGGGGTTATACGAGTACTTACGAAAGTACAATTTGTCTAAAACCAATTTTTCAATTTTTTTTAAATACTTTTCAAAAATACACACATATTTTTCGAAATTAATTTTTTTCAACCAACGGCTTTTTGAAAAAGTAATTTACGAGAAAGTAACGTACCAAACCTAAGGAAACCTGATGAAATCGAAGAAAGGTTCGTTTGTATTTGTTCATGATCTCTTTTTGTCCATTTTTCATTAACATATTCCAAGCTACTACAATTCATAATTTAATTTTCTAAATATTGTTTTCAAAAAAATATATTTTCGAAATATGTACAGGGTTTTCTCTTATATTTTGAACGGGGTCCACAGTCCTTATTTTTAGAGATATAGAAAAATGTTTAATACAAAAATTTTAGGGATTTATCTAAATCATCAGAATTTTCTAAAAAAATAAACAAATAATAATTAGAATGTCAAAAAATCGCTATCAACTTTAATTTTTTAAATAGAACACCCTGTATATTTTCAACCATTTAGAATGATATCTTTTTTCTGATTTCAAAAATATATAGTTTGTTTATGTTTCTTTAAGCAGTTTTTAAAATATTTAAATTTAATTGTTTAAAAATGTTCAAAGCTATATGTTTGCGATCACTGAACAAGTGATTCCAAAGCCACCTATGCTTGAGTGGTTATGACTTAAAACTGAGCATTTTTAAATATTTAAATCTAAATATTTTAAAAACTGCTTAAAGAAACATAAACAAACTATATATTTTTGAAATCAGAAAAAAGATATCTTTCTAAATGGTTGAAAATATACAGGGTGTTCTATTTAAAAAATTAAATTTGATAGCGATTTTTGACATTCTGATTATCATTTGTTTATTTTTTTAGAAAATTCTGATGATCTAGATAAAACCCTAAAATTTTTGTATTAAACATTTTTCCATATCTCGAAAAATAAGGACTGTGGTGGACCCCGTTCAAAATATAAGAGAAAACCCGGTACCTGTTTTAAAAATTATTTGTTTGGAGACAGTTTTGAAAATATGTAGGTTGAAATACGGGTTTTTGGAGAAAATATTTTCAAAATATTTCTTAAATCCGTTTTTTAAAAAGCGTCTTTGAGGAAGCGGTCAGAACATTTTAAAAAAAATGTAGGTTCGAAATATGTTTTCCAGAAAATATTTTTGACAAATTACATTAATCCATTTTCGAAAAAGCTGTTTTTAGAAAAAAATTTACAGTGCAGGGAGATGCGTAAGGAATATTTTCAGAAACAATCTAAGAGCATGTAAATCAAAAATGCTAAAAAGGCTTGCATTTTTTATACTTATTACATATTAGTATTGATCTATTATTCATATTTTTTTGGTACAATTCATTTCAAAGAGCTTCATAGACGGCAAAATCTTTGTTTTTGTTTTCAATATTTTGAAGGATATGTAGAAATGGTTAACGTTTATTTACAATATTTATTTTTATAAAATTCGCTATTGAAATCCTTTTTGTGCAAGGCTTTGGGGGGAGGGGCGCTCCCTGCACTCCCCTAAATTCGCCGCTGTGATTTATGTAATTTTTTCAAACCATTTATCAACAAGCAAGTTTCTTTTTATCTCTTGTTATGCTCACCACATTTAATTCAACCGTTATTTTAACAGCTACTGTGCAAACTATAACCATAGAAGTTCATAATATTCATTTCTATACTGCATTTTTATAGAGGTTATTGTCATGCTACTCTTCTCGTCTGACGCCGGCTAAGAATCGTATTTGTTAGTGTGTTTAGCATTGATATTTTCTGACATTTAAGCAGCATGTTTCTGTGTAACTAATGTTATTTACTTACTTCGGTGTTATCTTATCTATCATATCTTCACTCAGCCATTCAACGGTTTGGATGACTTTATGAGGGTCTGCTGGTGGTGGATACGGCTTTTCGTATAATATTCTTTCATTCAGATGGCAGTAGGCTGTAGACCCGTGCCCAAAACACTAAAAAAAAGTATGAACATGATAGGATATTTTTAAATTAAGAAATGTAAAAATGAGAATATTTAGTTTATAGTTTTCTTTGCATTTTATAGAACCAATTTTCCTATGGCTGCTTTCTATCTAACTAGCAGATAGAAGAGAGAAGTGTAATATTTACCAAAAGAATAAAATAATTCCAGTCAATGAAGTCAATGAGTAAAATCGCTCTCGAATGAAATGATTGCTACAGATTTTCGGGACCGAGTATTTCGTGTTTCCCACTGACGATATTTTTTGACATTTGTCCAGTAAAAATAATAAAACTCTGGAAATCTTTGTTTTATTAAAAAGCAGATGTTAGCCAACTAATTCTATTTATTTTTGAATTACATATCCGTTTGTCAAGGGCATTAAGAAAAAGTCCTGAGAAAATAAAAAAATACTGGTATTTTGCCTTCTTCTAGAGGCAAAAGGGTAGGTAGCCAATTACTTAAAAGTAAATAGAACTTTGCTATTGAACCAGGTCTACCATTCTAAATGGTATTCATTTTTTGCATAATTTTATTACATTTACTTAAAAAATGTAGAAGAACTTAAAAACTGCAAATATTCGGATTTTAACCTATTAAGAGATGAACAGTCGGTAAAGACAGTAACCCGTCTAAAAATCTGACTCTCACGTTCACTAACACTGTTGAAGATTTAGTACTCGTTTAAATTAAGATCCTCTAGTTGATCAGTTACGTTTTGACAAGTTCGTGTTCTGTCATTGTTTTAATATTTCAGCGATTTGCTTGGTTCCAAATCATTTTAATCTTGGAAAGTGTTCCTAGAATGAATTTAATTCTATTATCGTAAAAAGCACATACTAAAATTGTCATTTCCTTTATAAATTTGCTGAAAAACTTTGAAACAAAATCATAATATTAAACTTAGTTAACTTATTCTCACACTTTAAAACTTTTGGTTTTCAAATTAGACTGGACTAGCGTTACAGAATCTGGCCGTGAAAGTACAACATATAACCAACAACGTAAAATAGCCCAGTGTGCACTGTGCCATTGCGGCTCAAGAATCGTAGGCGTAGCCTAAGATATACTTTTTCCTTTAAAGCTATTAATATAATACATTGTTTCTCTAGTAAAAATAAAGAATTTTAATAAACATGATATAAGTTTTTGATTTATTTTATTTAACTAATTTGAAACTTCTTTTTTAGAGGATTTAGAGTAGCGGCTCCCGAACTAGCCATCCCAGGCAAAACCACAGCGGTTTTCATAACTTTAAACAATTCGTCAATGCCAAAACAACTACTAATTGTGACCCTTCGTCTACTTAGCAACGTGCAATCTGGATTTGATAGTTCGAGTTCGGTACTGATGGAAGTTAAGCAAGAAAGTTTTTACAACAATCAGCGCTGTCACAGCTACAAATATGTGACCAGATTATCATGTTCCCATGTGAAAATATTCAGGGTGTCCGAAAAGTCTAGTATGGGAAATATCTTTGCTATTAGTAAAGATAGAGACACTAAATTTTAGGTGTATCTTGTTGGTAGAGCTCCAAGAACTTAGTACCCAACCATAAACGTCGAGCAGAGAGAAGCGCCGGCAACGTTGTGCAGGTAGTATTTTGCAATAATTGAATTGGTGAGATGAAAAACAGTATAAGTCCAAATACTTCACAATTATAGATCTTATTGTGAACTATTTTTTTTTACGTTAACAAACTTTTACAATAAACTTCAGTTTTAGCTCTATACAAAAAAAAATCATGGATAAGTACCGTTGTTCGACTCAACAAACAGCATATTAGAGGACGTATGCGTAAGAAGATGTAACGTTATGTTATTTTATTATGTAATATAAACAATATTACGTTACATCACGTTAAATTACATCATACATTCCGAAATTTCTCTAGCTTTTTATATTTTTTAAGGAAACGCAAAACCATAAGCGTAGTTAAAGGGGCTTGGGGTGCTTAGGACCCCAAAACTTACAACCCTCCACCATATGTATCTTTTATTTTGCTTACCAACAACTTTTTACACTCTTTGGCTAAATCCAACATAAATTTGGTACCCCTGGCATTCAAAAGAACAGCTTTTTTTAAAGGTTCATCGAATTTAATCGTCGCGGCGCAGTGGAAAATTATGTCGACTTCGTTGATTAATATTTCTCGATCCTCTTGGCAGATTCCTAAGTTGGGTAGCATGACATCACCGACTACAGCATCCACTTTTTTTATTACGTCGTCTCCCCTTTGCTTTTTGACCATATCGTAGAGCTGGAAAAAATAAAAAATTGTATTTATTTCATGTAGTAATTATGTACCTGTCGGGATCCGATATTCGGCCAACAATAAAAAACCAATCCTCGCCGTTTTTGAGATAGCTGGTATTTTGCAAGCAGGTATAGTATGCGGGTAGTCCTTACGACAAAGGGATGCATCAGTTTCTTGCCCACAGGTTAAGCTTAAGGTTAATTTTAAACTTAAACCAATTAGAAATCCTAAACTATAACGATTAGTGACATGTATTATGGCATAAACGTGTATATATAGCTTCACATCTCTCATCTTGTTAAAATGTCAACTCGTTTCCTTCGTAGCGATCACTTTGTTCAATAATAATTTGTATTACTGCTGGATCGACAGTATTTTATAACAATTGCAAATACGTGTCACCTGTTAAATTTCCTGGTAGAAAAAATGCACCAACAACATCGCCATAAATTCCAGACCAGGCATATAATTTTTCAGGATTTTGGGTCTGAGCTTCATGAAATATGTGTGGGTTTTGGTCTGCCCAACTGCTCGTGAGTTTTTTTACAGGTGGGTCAAAGTTTTGTGGGCAACTAGTAATATCAACGCAACAAGCAAAATACACTTTTTTAATTAAGGAAGGTTTTTAATAATGTGCATAGTTTTGCCAATAAATTATTTACCTACAAATAAACACCGCAAAAATCATCAAATAGGTACTGTTGTATATTGAACATTGCTTCTCTAGACGTTTATCACTTTTTTCTATGTGTGTTAGTACTCTAGATTGTTAGCGGTTTCCGTTTTGATACGTTTAGCGTCTCCTCAATAGAGGTCGCGCCTTGTACTAAAAGCCCAGAATAAATGGATGGTATTTATTTTGAGCTAAAAGTATGATTATTCGTAAAATAAAATGAGGAACGCTGTCGAAACTCTGTTTTCTTTAATAAATATAATACTGGCGACTAGACATACTAAATGCGATCTCTGTCTAAGAACGTGCAGGCTGCCAGCTATAGAAAATATGAGATTGCCAATAATTTTAAAAATATTTTATCGAGGAACAAGTGCTAACTTGTTGCCAATTCACCTTTAGAGCCGATCTAATTTTTTAAATATCAAAAATTTAAAAAAAAGTCTACCCAGTAGTTCCCAATCATATGTTCCTGAATATATTTTTTATTAAAACAAAAAAAAATTGTCAGCTTTTTTAATATAAAAAATAGAAATGTTTTCGCTAAATTATATACAAGGAGTCCTGAAATTAGCGTGACAACATTTTACCACATTCTTTACCTAAAAATAAAAGACATTTTTTATACAAATATGTCGAGAAATGTTACCTAAGGGTGCAACAGACCCCCAAACGGGAGCTTCAGCGAAGGTTTTTTCCCCAATATCTTTAAAACCTTTTGAGGTAAAATTATGAAATTTCCCGAATTTTATAAGCTTTAGATGCTAGAGTAACTTTTATATTCATAATTTGAAATTTTTAACCAGAGGCCCATCAAGCTGAGGTGGTTCAGGGTTAATTGTGCCCCAATTTTGTTGTCCTCTGTATTTGAACTCATCATAATTTAGTGCTAAAAGTTAAAAAAATACAGAGGGCAAAATTTACTCTCAATCACCGTGGTTTGATACACCTCGGATTTTTTTGTATACAAAATTGTTTGTAGCATATAAAGCTTGGGAAATTCGCCAAATTTCATAATTTTACCTCTGAAACAAGCTTTCGTTGGGGTCCCTGTTTGAGGGCTCCCCTAGGAAGCATTTTTCAGCAAATGTTTGTAGGAACTTTTTCTTATTTTTAGGTGAAGAATTAGTCATAAAGTTTTGGCACGCAAATTTCAGGACACCCTGTATACATTCATAGGTACCACGGATTTGTTAATTTAGGTAACATATTACCGAAAACTAAATTAATTTGGGTACATTTTTTTAGAGCAGTGTTAAACGTAGAATAACTTTATTAAATCAAATAAAATGAGAATTTAATATCAAGGATATCTGATGGAACAATGGTAAGAGATTAAATAACGGGTTTATTCAGTATAAACATACAAATTTTCCGTCTCGGTCAGTTTGTCACAAATCAGGACTTAGATGAAGAATATGGTAGCGTGAATTAATTAATCCAGACTGTAACATAAAAAGGGTATTTCGAACTACCTACATATATTAATCGCAATTATGAAGGTAAGGCACTCTGGAAGGTCTTGCGGTCTCGAAGGCAAATAATAAAGTTAATAAAGAGTGTTAGTAAATATAAAACTCTTATTAAACCAAACTTGATCAAATAATTAAGTGTAGACTCGTCAGCAACTCTGGTAGACCTCGTCAGGAACGCGCGACTCACGGTTCGCGACCCGCGAGTTAACCCGAGATATCAGTTTCGCCTTTAATGAATCTTAGCTCTTAGATAATGCTTGCTATGAATTATAGGCTCTGTCATTTAGCAAATAAAACACTTGCGTTTCACAACACTTAAACTCTATTAACAAAAATACATAAAAATTGACTTTACAAAGGTAAACTTAAAACTAATGTACAATAGAATAATTAATTTGGTCTAAATTAGAACAGGAGAAGAGAAATAGACAGGCGTTTACTTAAATGAATATGAAACAATAAATTTTATTAATTGTATTTTAGATAATCTTCTAGGTCAAAAGAAAGGTGAAATTTTAAAGAAAAATCTAGGTTTTTTGA
Organism: Philopedon plagiatum; assembly: GCA_963971165.1. Taxonomy (NCBI): domain Eukaryota; kingdom Metazoa; phylum Arthropoda; class Insecta; order Coleoptera; family Curculionidae; genus Philopedon; species Philopedon plagiatum. The sequence continues at coordinate 94,686,166 of OZ020193.1, forward strand.
TAATCCCCACAAATTATAGAGATTGAAAATCCCCCATTGGGTTGGTCAGACCCAAAGCAAATGAATGAATTGTCTTACCCAAAAATATTCACTACACTTTAAAATAGGTTATATGAAATTTGGAGGTACTTTATTTGGTACAGATTTAAAATTACTTACTGGTCCAGCGAATATCTCTTTCACTCTATCCTTAGGATGCTTTCCCTTCTTACTTCGTACCATGAGGATAATTTTCTTCAAGTCGGTGCACGATCTAAGAAGTTTTTCTACGAGAACTTTTCCCATAAATCCCGTACCGCCAGTGATAAATATCGTTTTTCCCTTGTAGAATTGGGCCACTCGGTCGGGGTAGTCTTCAATGTTTTCCGCCATTTTGATTCCCATTCTGAAAAATAAAAATTGCGTTAAAATACTTTCTTCGCTCAAACCTTTTGAAACAATTTTAATATACACTGTTGGAAAAAATTGCAGACCGGCCGACTATTTTAAAAATTAGATAAGCTAGACAATGTTTTAGACAAAAGCCATAGAGCTTTCAAAAATATACAGCGTGTGTTTTTTAAAGTGTTAAGTTCCTAGGTACTTACATTATTATTGCTTTTTTGTTCGTAAACTTGCGAGAAATCTTTAAAAAAATTCTTAGTACAAAACTTACATTTCTAATTTTTGTCAATTTAAATCCTTGATTTTCAAAAGTTAAATTTAACTTGCTATTTTACATCTCCTTTCTAACACACAGTATTAAAAACTCGATGGAAAAAAACGACGATGCGTAACGCAAATCAAACAGAAACCAAAATGGCGATTCTTCGGTTCTTCCCTTCCCCTTCACCAAAAAGTTAAAAACCACCCCTTTTGATACTTGCATCTTCATGACTAATGTTGAAAATATTAATATGGAAAAGTACAGTTTCACTGTAGGTAGCGATAGACGAGTTTCGCGGTCAGAGCCCTCCGATGCCTGTATTCCTAGGAGCGGGATAGGCAAGCTCACTTTACTATAAATTCCGTGTACGGTGATTTATGAATGAGTTTAATGTTGATAATCATACTAATCCAACCTAACCTTAACTCACTCTCTATGTTTCCCAAATAAGACCTAACCTAGAGTACTGCTCCCACATCTGGGGATCCTTGATTCTATCCAAAAGAGAGCCATTCGACTTATCAATGACCCAGCCCTCACGAGAAAACTCCCTTCTCTCGCTCATCGCCGCGGTGTAGGGGATTTATCCCTTTTCTACGGCTACTTCCACGGATTTTGCTCTGAAGAACTAGCCAGTATTATTCCCCCCTTGAGTGTCCCTAACAGAACAACAAGAGGCGCGTTACGTATGCATCCCTTGACTGTCCAGCTACAAAAGCCTAGAACAGACCACTTCTCTCGCTCATTCATACCTAGGGTCTCCAGATTATGGAACAAATTGACTGCAGATGTTTTCCCTTCCCGTACCAACCTCCAATCCTTCAAATCCCGTGTCAATAGACTACATTTCCCTTCTCTTCAGACACCCACGGTACGTTAGTACTTAGGCTTGTAGTCTACGTGGGATGTTTTAGATTAAAAAAAAACCTAATCTATATGAAGAAAATAAGACCTTTTGTGAATCCTCCCAGGAACCCACAGATCTTAAGGTGTAATCAGAATAAAAGTTTCAAAGTAATTTTAGGTTTATCTTTTTCTTTGATTGTATTCTAAAATGGAATATGGATCTTATCCTATATGTTGTTCCAAAACGCTTCTTGTCCAAATTGAAATGAAACTCTTTTGGCTTTTGAAAAAAAAAATGATTTAAATGACCTGGCTTAAATCCCTTTAGTCCTATATTTCTTTTATAAAAAAACATAAACGCCCATAAAAAGTCTTCATAATGTCAAAAAACGTGTTTTTTACGATTTCCCAAGTGGGTAGGCGCGGCCCGTGAAATTTTAGGTGTGTCGTATCTCAGTTCCACACCAGATTATAGGATGTTACTATTGGGTACTTTAAAAACATTTTCGTAAAAAAATATTTATTTTTTAAATTTGCGAAAACCTGAGATCTGAGAAAGTTCTGAAGAAAATTTTACTTCCAAGCTTTTTTCATAAATTTTATCAAGCACAAACGTTGCTCAAAATTGTTGCAAATTTTGAAATTCGAGTATAGTGGTTCGCAGTTCTCCTATAGTGCGATGTCGAGACTTGTAAACTTTATTTTGTAAGTAACCCCACAAAAAATCCACGGATCGAGTGATCGTGGTCGCCATCTTACAGGTCCGTTGGTTCCTATCCATTTTTCAGGAAAATTATTTTCTAAAAAAGGGCGAATTATTCCGGCATTATGGGCGGGCGCCCCATCCTGTTGGAAATATATATTGTTTAAGTAAGCCAAGGGAACACCATCTAGCAATTGAGGTACAACATCTTGCAATATACTCAGGTAACGATTTGCTAAAAGGCTTCCCTTATAAATTCTATATGTTAGTTGCCTTCCCAAAATAGACCAAGCAATGCTGATACCGAATTTTCCCTGCTGCTCCCCCTCAAAGTACAGATGATAGTTTTCTTGATACAAATGTCTGGTATTGTATCTATTGAAAATACGCGTCATCCGACTATATCACAAATCTTCCAAAATTGACATTGGCTTGAGTTTGCTGCAAAAACCAATTGCAAATAAAATTTTGTAAAAAATACTTTTTAAAACAAGCTTTTATTATTTAGATGTACTAAAACGAAAGAAATTAGTGTGATTTTTTCATTGTGGCAATGCTAAATGCTATTTATAAGTGGACGTAGTTCACGTGGGTGGATCCTAATAAAAGTAGTACAGATACATATAATATATTATGTTATATTTATTGTCTTAAAAGCTTGTAGCACACGAAAAGTTCATACAGGCATTACTTTTGATTGGCAGAAATCGTAAGTAGATACCTAAGTATGTATTTTTTCTTTTCTATTCACGCGATAAGCTTTTAAGACAACAAATTTAACACAATATAGTATGTCTGTGTGTATGTGGTAACTGTGATACTACTGTTATCAGGATCCCCCCAGTCGAACTACGTCCACTTATAAATAGCATTTAGTATTACCACAATGAAAATACTATACTAATTTATTTCGTTTTAGTACATCTAAATAATAAAAGCTTGTTTTTAAAAAGTATTTTTACAAGATTTAATTTTTAAATTTTTAGTTAAGTCTTGACCTATGCATTTCTGATAATGCATCACTATTACAATAAATTTTACCTGTTATCCTATTCTACTCGTCAAACCCTTTGATTTAATGCCCATATTAAGAGGATTGTTAAGAAAACGGTAATCTGCCATCTTGTGGCGTCCGCCATATTGGGTTTAGGATGACGTCAGATAGATTATCGTATTTTACTCGTCAAACCATTTCATTTGATGCCCATGTCAAAGGGATTGTGAAGAAAAAGGTAATCCGATATCTTGTAGCGTCCGCCATAGTGAGTTTTGAATGACGTCACATAGCTTATCGTATTCTACTCGTCAAACCCTTTCATTTGATATCCATGCCAAGGGAGTTGTGAAAAAAAGTAATACGCGATCTTGTGGCGGCCGCCATATTGGGTTTAGAATAACGTCACATAGCTTATCGTATTCTACTCGTCAAACCCTTTCATTTGATACCCGTATCAAGGGGATTGTAAAGAAAAAGGTAATCCGCCATCGTGGGGCGTCCGCCATATTGGATTTAGAACAATATTAAATATACTATATTGCATTCTCAGCGAACATATACACGTGCACGAAATTTCAAAGCTCTAGGTTAATTAGAACTAGTCGAAATTTTGATTGCAATATTTGCCCCAAACATACTAACATACATACAAACATACATACATACTAACAGGTGAAGTTAAATAAAAACTTGTAATGAGACGACGCACAGTGGGGCTAGAGACCCTTACCTAAATCTGGCATCAATTCAGGGAATGGGTTTACTGCAGAGAATTGTTTTTAGCCAAGTTAAAACTTTTATATTTAAGTCATAAAACTACACTAATCATATTTTTTTCATTTTTTTACAATTTCTATTGATTTTATTTGGTTGCCGTATAAAAAATTTATTATGGTAGCATAAAACGGCAATTTCATACTTATTTACTTATCAGAATATTTGAACATATTCTCACATCAAACTGCTTGCGGAATGATGTGGAAATTTAAAATGATTTTGTTTTACAAGTTAAAGGATTGTGAACTATATTATTTAAATTCATATAAATAGCGTTTGCTTTTTTAAGTAAAAATAAATTTAAAAATACTTGGGAATAGGTTAAAAACGGCAATCTATTTTGCGCGCAGTATAGTTTGCAAAGAAGTTATAAAGAATCTGAAGAAGAATCATCTCCACTCTCCATGCCTGAATCTGCTACTGAAATATTAGGAGAAATTATCATCTGAAACGCTTCGGTAGGAAAATGTTTTAACGTTTTTTTAGGAATTTTTCTGAAGCTAGTAATGACAGGGTCAGAAGATATCAACATAAAATTTAAAATATCCTCATTATGTTTTTTACGAGAACATTTCTTGGAGAACTTTTCACGATATTTTTTGAAATTTTTGTTCTGATCTTCCTGAGCCTCTTCTGACAATTGACCAATTGGTAACAAAAATGACGAAATTACATCTGGTCCATGAATAAGCAATTTATGCACCGTAGATGGCAGATAGAACCAAGAATATAAATTATTTTAACAAAATATTTAGCAGTATCAAGAGTAAAAGCTCCAAAGTTATCAATCAGTCACCAATGTTGTTTTACCTCCGACGCCATTTTCTAGATCAGGTGATGCAAAAAAACTAATTTGACAGCTTGCAAAATAACCTTTTAGTGATAATATCTATTTATTATAATTATTGCCTTCCTTAAAGGTAATTAATAATATAAATTACGAGGGGGTTAAAAAGTATAAGGGTTTGGTATTTTCTGGCATTTATTGACACTAATTCTATTAAGACGTAGTCTTTACATCACAAGTTTCATCTATTTTAAGGATTGGTAATATTGCTCTAGTACAAATGTGCCTACAGGTTAATATTTTACCATGTAAAATGACCCGTGGATAAAGAAACACACTTTAAAAAAAAAGTAATTAAACTAAAAGGTGCATGTGCTACGGTTTGTTTTGCCGTTTAAAAGTACAATATTCCTACCTTATTAATTTATAAATCGGTCAGTATGGTAGTGCGTGGAAGTAAACTATAATACTACCTTAAAAGTATAATTGATGAATTCTGAAAACTTTTTGTAAGAATCTATTTACACAAAGTATGGCAAAACCATAGCACAACTAATATAAACCAAATAAGTGCTGATATTTAGTACATACCTAAAGGTATTGAATCCATAATTAAGCAAAGTTTATAACTTGTATACTAAACCAGTAATGACTTCGCAAAATCGTACCAATAACTACAGAAAATTTAGCTCAGATCACTATTTGATCGCACGCTAGTGTTCGCCTGAGATATTCTCGCTTATATAAATCAATAAAAGTTTTCCAAGTTTTAATATCACCAGAAAAAACAGGTATTTCCAATTTAGGCAATCTAACATTACTTTGCGGAGGTCCAGAATTGGAAGCATTTAAAGTAACAGCAGGTTGTGATTCAAAGAGACTATAATAAATAGCTTCAATTTCAAAATAATCAAAATCAAAAAGTTCTCTAGACGTGGCTTCGGTATTTAAGAGATCATCTTTGTTTTCACTATGAGTAGCTAGTATATCAACAATACTACAGTGATTTTTATCAAATTCATCTTTAATACCTTCGAGTTTTTTAAAACGCATTTGAAAATGTAAGTGTACGTTTTGATCTGATTCAGCTTTTTTAGCAATATTTAATAATTCTTTCACACGAGAAGTGGCAGCGGTCGTGCATAGTATTAGGGCGGGGGAAATAATGCAGTGGTGTGTGTAGTTAAGAAATATAGGGAAAGGATTTTTCAATGCTCAATTTCATATTTTGAATAAATGCCAAGTTTATGGGTTCGGGGCCCCACTGTCCGACGTTCAGCACGCAGGATGTAAATCGAACGATTTTGACTTTATATGGTTGGGCTAAATTTATATTTATTGTGTGTAATATAATTTATGCTCGAGGGTTGTTCACTCCAACTTCTTTCTCAATAGCCTACACAAAGACTACCAATTGTGCAAATCAACAGTGAGTAAAAAACTCGGTAAAATACCAACTTTTTAAAGAAACATTTTAGTGAATAATCATCAGAAGACATTCCACCGTTCCATGGGAGAGACAAGAGAAGTAAATATTCAATCTGAAAATACAGTAAAAGTTAGCCCCCATTCATGGAGACTGAATGTTTCTTCATTTCAGAATTACGTCATTAATGTTTCAAATAAAATATGTATAAATATGTGAATGACATGGTATTTTTATAGTTTTTTATTAAAAAAATATTATATGAGACACGTGTATAAAGTGCCTTTTTTCGTACATTTATAATATTTTAATACTAGCCTGCGTCTCGTGCGATCAATTTTCTTATTCGTGCAAATAAGTATCATTTTATGCACTTGCATAAATTACAATTAATATTAAAAAAACAACTCGAGTGACTTACCAATCTAAATAAAATGACCAAAATAAAAAAAATTCCTGTTGTTTTTATGTAAAAACAAAATTTCTCTAGAAACACAACAGACTACCAATTGTGCAAACCAACATTGAATAAAATACCAATTTTTTACGAGACAATGGGTGAAGGATTGTCAGAAGATATTCCACCGTAGGGAAGAAAAAAGAAGTAAATATTCAATCTGAAAATACATTACCAATGGATACCGAAATAAAAGTTAGTCCAAATTCATCGAAATTCGGTATTTCTACAATTCAGAATTATGTATTTTTTTCCAGGACGAATGCTTGGAACTCGCACTCGTGCGAAACACTAGTTCATTTCGATACTCAAATGGATGTCAAAATACCAACACGATTTAATTAAAAAATTATATGAGATACGTGCATAAAGTGCCTTTTTTATACATTTATATTATTGCGGCGTTCGCCTGCGTATCCTGCGCCCAATTTTCTTATTCGTGAAAACAAGTATTATTTTATGTATAATTGTTGCTTAAATTGCCAATATTATTTTTTAAAAAACTAAAGTTACTTACCAAACTGAATAAAATGACCCCAATAAAAAAACTTCCTTTAGTTTTTCAGTAAAAATAAAATTTCTTTTAAAAAAACCGATCACGAATTGTGCAATCCGCGAACTGAATAAAATAAAGAAGCACGCTTCGATATCGAGAAGGAAAATGAAGAATTAGCAAATAAGCATAGAGACGGCGACGCGCGAACCGGCGACGCGGTGACGTCACTCAGCTGGTTCTAGTTACCGTGGAATTAGTACTATTTGATACGGTACTGTGATAAAACTACAAGTCTACAGTAGGGGAATATTTATTGAAGGCCTACTATGACGATGACGGTGTCGAGCTATTAGGTTTTTGATTTGACATAAATGGATTATTTGCTAGTTATATAATTGGGGCCTCTGATTATGTTTTTTTGAGTTGTAGTTTTCCTTTGATGTGAGGACATAGGTTATGTGACAAATCGAATCTTTTTTTGAAAAAAGTTGTTTCGTTTTCTAATAAAAGTATTTCGCTTTACTAATGCACCGAATGACGACGACGATCTGCGAATACAAATATCCACTAGCATTACATTATTACTATTTGAGGATCAATTTACATTATATACAGAGTCAGCTAGTTGTAGAGCTGACAACGTTCCATCACTTTAAAATATTTTGAAAGCTAAATTACTACACCTCGCAACAAACTTAAAAAAAAAATTGTATCAATTTCTTAAATGGTAATAGGCTACTTACACGTAAATAACACAAGTTTACAAGAAAAATGTACCTAATCAAAAAGTGCTTTTTAACCTAATTCGAGGTCGCTGAAAACGAAAATGACAATCATTTATTTTTCCAAAGAAGCGTTTGCGAAATATTCGCAAAAAAATTATTTTTCGGCTCTTTTTCCAGTTATGGTCCAACATCTCGAGAACGGTAGACGTAATCGACCTAAAATGTACACATATTTCGAGGTAGGATCCTTTTTTCACATAAATATTAATTTTGAGTCAATTGGAAGTATTTTTAGAGTTACAGCTACTGAAAGTTGAAAAAAACTGCATTTTTTCAGCTTTTTTGAAAATTGCACATTTTTGTTTGTTTTATTTAGTTATTAGGAATTTCTTTTTTATGTTTTTTGAATTGCATATGAAACGTTAGTTCGTCACGAAAATATATTGCCCAAGTTTGTTCAAATCGGTTGTAAAATGTGGAAGATATTACTGATTAAGTGAAGGCAAACGATTTCAGCTTTTGCCATGAACGCCCAGAAGTCCGGAGAAATTAGTTTCAAATGGGTACGTTACGCTTTATCACCTTAATTTCGTTAACCTAATTTCGCCGGATTTCTGGGCGTTCATGGCAAAAACTGAAATCGTCGGCCTTCACTTAATCAGTAATATCTTCCACAATTTACAACCGATTTGAACAAACTTGGGCAATATATTTTCGTGACGAAATAATCTTTCATATGCAATTCAAAAAACATGAAAATTCCTAATGACTAAATAAAACAAACAAAAATGTGCAATTTTCAAAAAAGCTCAAAAAATGCAGTTTTTTTCGACTTTCAGTAGCTGTAACTTAAAAAATGCTCTTCCAATTGAGTCAAAATTAATATTTATGTGAAAAACGAAGCGTACCTCGAAATCTTTGTACATTTTAGGTCGATTACGTCTACCGTTCTCGAGATGTTGGACCATAACTGGAAAAAGAGCCGAAAAAGACGTTTTTGCGAATATTTCGCAAACGCTTCTTCGGAAAAATAAATGATTATCATTTTCGTTTTCAGCGACCTCGAATTAGGTTAAAAATCCTTTTTTCACGAGGTACCTCGAATGAAGGTAAAATTTGTAAACTAGTAGTGTACCTAATACCAAATACTATAATATAATAATATATGGACAAATAATTCTTGCGCATTCACCAATATTACTATTGGAGAACATGGAATATTACTAATGTTTATTGGTCTAACCTAAGCAACAATATAACTGCATATTTATTTTTCGAAAGCAAGAAAGTTTGTAAGATGACCCTTCGGGAGTGGGAACTAACGTGAAAGTAATACAAAGAAATTGCATCTTTTATATTGGTGGTTGCATGGATTTTAAAGCAAGGTTGTCCATAGTGTGGGTGAAAAAGGAAATAAACTTTAAACTAGACTTTACAGGAGGGCAGTTTAAAGTTTAAAATAAAGAAAATTAACCAGGTCTTCTTTAAATCGAAAATGTGTCATTTATTTTACAAAATGTAGGATTATGTAAGATATAGAAGATATGGAGGTACATCCAATCTATTTTATCTGTTCGAAACTGACCATGTACACACACTGATAATAAGTATTTTATACAGGGTGGACCATAAGTCACAACAGAGCTGTTTTGAATATTAATTATATTTATTCATGATTTGTTAGAAAAAGTACCAAATTGTTTACGCGATGAATGTAAAATATCGTCTAAATTCCGTCCATTTTCGGGTTTGCAAAGACGGGCTCTTTCTACCGCATACTTCATTAGAACTCTTTGTATCGGTGGCTCTAGTGTCTCAATTTCATAATTATTTTCCTGAAATTGGGAAATTGTCCGAGACTCCGAGACTTCTTCTCATACCCCCGGTCAATTCCGAAATAACAGAAAAATATAATGGCCGAAATTCAGGCTTTACACAAGCTAAAAACCCGTCTTTGCGAAGCTGAAAACGTATAACGTTTAAAGAAGTTATCTGTCATTTAAACAAATCTTACTTTGAACTTTGTTATTACCAAAGATGAATAAAATTAAAAAATAACCGAATAAGTAAAAAAGGATACCGTGATTCACAATTCACACACCAATAAAGGTTCATTCTTGACAAAATTATGACTTATACCCGAGACTAGAAGGAATCTGGTAATACGGTGTTCTAAATAATTAATTCTAAATTATGGCAAATGCGTAAGGTAAACAAGTAGTGCAAGATAAATAATAATAATAGCACAAAGGACAAAAATATTATAGTTTGTGATGTATATCTTACTTCTACAATAATTAAAATTATAGGCTACATAAAGAGTCAACAATTATTACTGACTTTTATTTTTATTTATTAAGTATACTAAGGGCGTACCCAGGATCTGAACTAGAGGGGGCAACATTATTATTTTCGAGAAGGGGGGGGGGGGGGAGTAAAAGACGATTTCTCCCAAAATAAAACTTAGAACTACTGTAAAACTCGCGTTCATATTAAATGACGCAAGTGAATTAGCTTCCTTTGTTACTCTGATACTAAATTAATACATCTGTCTGTGTGGCGTGGCGGGATGCAAATTTGATTTTGCGAAGATCATAGACATTATTTTATCTTCTAGAGGGGGATCTGCTCCCTCCGTCCTCTCGCTGGGTACGCCCTTGATACTACGTAGAAAGTAATATAAAAATTTTGAAAAAATCTGAATAAAAAGCGTGTGTACCACTTCTGATTGCACACCCTGTTAATAAAGCGATTTTCTTCAAATTTGTTAAGACGCTATACGAAATCTTACGTCTAGATTCACTTTTGCTGAGATTGCTCTTTAACGCTGAAGGGCTAAAATAGACAATAAAAATATAAGGTTTGTATTGCGAATTCATTTTTCAAAATTACAAAGTAAACAGCAATTCAAATACATATATTTTCCACAATAATAGAACTAAATTTATTTCAGCAGCAAAAATCATTTGGGAAACAGGAAAATGGCAAAGATAATAGAATAAAAGTCATAAGTTTTGTAGTTATGATGAAAAGCTACACAAAACCTAATAGATCAAGTAGAAGATTTAAATTTTATCCAGTACTAAATATTTAACCTTTTTAGTAAACTACGGGGTTTTAAATAAAATCATATCATGTATTCATGTATAACATATATATATTTGAAAAGTAATTTAATGGCCAGTTAACCAGTAGTAATAATTATAAAACTTTTATTTTAGAAATTAGCTGAATATACAATTAAAACAAAATAGTTTCAATAAATTATTTTACAAAAATCATTACAATAAACGGTAAAAGACTTAAAAAGAAATTAAAAAAGGACTTTTTGTTTTTCCCTACGTTGGGCGCCAAAATTTACAAATATCTTTGTGATTTTTGGCGCCCCACGAGGTACAAAACAAAAACCTTTCTTTTAGGATTTTTTTTAACTTTTTCTAATTATTCCGACCATTTCTCAATAATAATTCATAAAGAAGCATGTTGATTTCATTCATAGTTTTTTTCCAGACAGATTTTACATCATTTTGTCGAAATTTTTTAAATTTCAAGAGAAAAAAATGTGTTAGTAGAAAGTTAAAGTCATTTTAATTTTTAATTTATATTTTAGGTTTAAAAAAATTCAAATGACTATAATTGTTAAAACGACAAAGCTCGTCGGAGATATTATAGTCCTTTTTTTGGAGTGTTAATGTTATAACACATTACTTTCATAAAATTCTTCCAAAAAATAAAGACAATAGGGCCTAATAGATTGACACCTGAGAAAAAAATAGCTATCACCTCCCCTTTTGCGATGGAGGGGGGGGGGGGGTGTTCGCAGAAGATCTTATGACAATTTACTACGACAAATCATACTTCCAAAAAATAGCGGCACTTAGGGTCTGCATTCCTAGTTTATGTTGGCTGGACTTTGGTTCTCAGACGGTCCTACAGGATTTACTACAGGAGAAGTAATTAAGCAGGTCAAATAATAACAGTGTTGCCAACAAACATCCGCGTTATTACTTCTAAGAAATAGATGTGTTACAGTCAGCAAACAAGTCGTTTTCTTGTAGCCTGTATGTTTTGTCAAATTAGAACAACTTATTTATTACTTGTTTCTACATTTTAGAAGTCCTTATCAATAAATTGCATCTCTCTTATTTCAAAATACTCATGGTACTCAATACTCATAATGCTTAGCTGCTTAGGCTTGAAGCTTACAAGGACGGTCTCAAATAAAATTTCCTGTAAAGATAAAATCGTACTACATTTTAAAATAATTCCTTAAAATATTTTATACTTTTTAAACATTGGCAACGTTGCCGAAAATGTCCCTCGCTGAAATCTTCACCCCTATTTAATTTCCACTCGCGACGCCGCCGGCATTGCAGGTCGTCGCGACGCCCGTATCGAGCATGCTTTGGCAAAATGACAATCGGATAAATCAGCTGTAGGTATGTCAAAAATATCGCGATCGGCAAGTGTTTTATTATCGTTTTAGTTTGATATTTTTTGCAATGGCATTTTAAGAGGTTTTTACGTTATTTGGACTTCATCGGTAAGATGTAAACTTTTTGGAATAAAAGTTAGCTTGTGGACCTACAGGTAATTGTTTAAGGTTAGGATATACCGAAAAATTTTTGTTAACCCTAAAAGATAATTATTTACAAACAGTGACAATAATGGTTTAAGGTGTTCGTTTGTACCTGCAATTTTATTTGATAGTGAAAATGTCCTGGAATTTCCTTAATTGCATCGCCCCATGAAGCAATTAATAAAAAAGGTTTTCGCTTTCGCAGATGCTAAACTTTCACATCTTTTCGTGCTTTCGCAATTTTTGTTGTTATAGCGGATTTACCGCTGTATTAGAATCTATCCTGAAGCTCTGTTGGCAGATTTAAAAAAAAAGTATTGAACCCATCGATCCCATTGAAAATACCTGAACGTTTCATGTTTAGAAAATATAAACAATTACATTTAGGCAAATAACTAGGTGTGCCACTTGTTTTGGCATTTGGTGTCTTTTATTTGTCATTCATCACACACCTGAAGGTGACTAACATTTAGTTACTCAAAATTTTTTATTACGTTTCTTGAAAGTCCTATCAAAAATGACTGAATTATTTTCATTAGGAATTATATTAATTTTAATTAGTTTTGTTCACTTCAATGAACTACCTATATGAGCTTATAAATATAAGGCTAGTGCTTCTATGCTAAACTAAAGAAAAAATATATTTTTAAACGTATTGAACTTCGACTATATTTTTAATTTTAGTCATTATTTAAAGCTAGTTTATCATACATTCGAAAAATACAATAATTCCGTTGCGGTTTTGCTCTCGCAATAATATTTTTTTTGCTTCCGATTTTGTTTTCGTTTTCGCTTTCGCAATCGCATCTCTCTCGCCTACGTAGTAGCAGAAAAAAAATTCTTAACTTTTTCTCACCACTTTCATAAACATACAGGGTGTTTCATAATTGAATGCTGATCCTTAAGGGTGATAATCCTTGGATGATTTTAAGAAAAATTCTTTATATGAACATAGGTCCGCAACAGCTTTATTTCTGAGATACAGGGTGTTGAAATTTAAGAAAAAAATCTGTTTTTCTTCAATATCTCTAAAACCGCTTTGTATTTTTGTTTTAAATTTTGGTAGGTGCAAAGTACGCTTAAAAATACATTTTCTTCAGGATAAAGGTTTTTTTAATTTTCATCAGTGGCGTCCCTGTTAACATGCCCTGCAATATTTTTAATCAAAAAAATGATACGCCACTGTTTTTTTTAAATAAATGTTATTTTTATAATTGCCTTCTATCTTCTCATAAAAATGGTCTCTTGACTTTTTTTTATCCGGCGTACGGTTTTCGAAATAAAGTTCATTCATTTGCTTGTCCCTATGTGATTTTTTTCTTGTAGTCTCAATTTCGCAATTTGTGGTAACCAAAGCATCTAGGCTAGATTTTTATATTTTATAGTAACTAACTATTATTTAGTTCTAATAATAAGCACGCATAAAAATACATTTTTTATTTGTAAAAACTTAACCATTTTGGACAAAATATACCAAAATTAAATTAACTGTTTGCGTTTATAAAACAACGAAATGTGTTGTTAGCATACTAGATGTTTCTAGCCTACAAAATAATCCCACTCTTTAACGGCTTTAATTACTAGAACTAAATAATAGTTACTATAAAATATAAAAATCTAGCCTAGATGCTTAGGTTACCACAAATTGTGAAATTGAGACTACTAGATAAAATCACATAGGGACAAGCAAATGAATGAACTTTATTTCGAAAACCGTACGCCGGATAAAAAAAAGTCAAGAGACCATTTTTATGAGAAGATAGAAGGCAATTATAAAAATAACATTTATTTAAAAAAAAACAGTGGCGTATCATTTTTTTGATTAAAAATATTGCAGGGCATGTTAACAGGGACGCCACTGATGAAAATTAAAAAAACCTTTATCCTGAAGAAAATGTATTTTTAAGCGTACTTTGCACCTACCAAAATTTAAAACAAAAATACAAAGCGGTTTTAGAGATATTGAAGAAAAACAGATTTTTTTCTTAAATTTCAACACCCTGTATCTCAGAAATAAAGCTGTTGCGGCCCTATGTTCATATAAAGAATTTTTCTTAAAATCATCCAAGGATTATCACCCTTAAGGATCAGCATTCAATTATGAAACACCCTGTATACTAGATTAGCAATTTGTCTAATTTTATTATAAACTAAGTGGACATCTTGTGTAGTTTCTCAGTTTCGTCACAATTAAAAAAAACATATTGCACGAAAAACTTGAACAAATTTGTCCTTTGGATCGGCTCTTAGCAGTTTTAGTTTTTTTTATTCTGTTTATGGTTTTCTCGAATGTTTTGGTTAAGTGAGCTCGCACAGTACTCTAAATTTATTGTTTTTCCGTTTTGAAGGTAAATAATCTATCAGAATAACGCCTTTGACATCCCAAAAACGGTCACCAGAAGGAATTGCCTTTGCTCGCTTGTGAGTCGGTGCACTCCTCACTATCCACTGTTTTAATATTGTTCTTTGGTCTCTGGTGTATATGGTGCGTTCCTCTCTTATTAGTGACACCTGAAATGTTATAGCGGGTACGAAATTTATTTAGAAAAAGAGTGACAAAGTGTTTAGAAGTTGAAGGGTGACATTTCGAACAACTTCTCAAGCATGGCAGACCATAAATAAGCTGAAATTAAATGGTAAATAATTTTATTTTATAGCCTAATAAATCGTAATTCCGTAACCGAAAGAGCAAATCAAAAAAAAATTGTACAAATTGTTTTTTACGTAGATTCAAATTTTATATACAAAAGTACATATTTCCATTCAAAATTCCAAAGTTACCCCCCACCCCTCAAAATAGAGAGGGGATAAATGTCGAAAATGTTTAAATAAATCGTTTTCGAGATATCGCCTTGTAAGTTTAAAAAACTCACCCTGTATATATATATATATATATATATATATATATATATATATATATATATATATATATATATATACAGGGTGAGTTTTTTAAACTTACAAGGCGATATCGCCTTGTAAGTTTAAAAAACTCACCCTGTATATATATATATATATATATATATATATATATATATATATATATATATATATATATATATATATACAGGGTGAGTTTTTTAAACTTACAAGGCGATATCTCGAAAAAGATTTATTTAAACATTTTCGACATTTATCCCCTCTCTATTTTGAGGGGTGGGGGGTAACTTTGGAATTTTGAATGGAAATATGTACTTTTGTATATAAAATTTGAATCTACGTAAAAAACTATGTATGTGTACAATTTTTTTTTGATTTGCTCTTTCGGTTACGGAATTACGATTCATTAGGATATATATATATATATATATATATATATATATATATATATATATATATATATATATATATATATATATATATATATATATATATATATATATGGCAGGAATCATAGGCTAATAAAAAGTCACTTTTCGAGGTACTTATATATATATATATATATATATAAGTACCTCGAAAAGTGACTTTTTATTAGCCTATGATTCCTGCCAAGTTTCATCTTGTTCGATTAAATACCTACTAAAGAAATGGCAGCCGGAAAGTGATCTCGTTGACACCCGGTATATATATATATATATATATATATATATATATATATATATATATATATATATATATATATGTATATATATATATATATATATATATATATAGGGTGTCAACGAGATCACTTTCCGGCTGCCATTTCTTTAGTATTTAATCGAACAAGATGAAACTTGGCAGGAATCATAGGCTAATAAAAAGTCACTTTTCGAGGTACTTGGCAAATTTCGACGACTTCCGGTTTAGCCGGAAGTGACCCCAACTTTGAATTTTCAAATGAGACACCCTGTAGATTTTTTGATTTTTGGAATCTAGAGATCATTTTACGTACAACTGTATTATTTGTATTACTTTTTGTGTCAATTTATCATTTTTAAAACAAATTTTTCGATTTAATCTAGAGTGCCATGTCCCACCTTAAATCGTTATAATAGACGTTTACATCTGCACAAAAATACCTACACAATTTTATCACCATTAAATACAACTATAACACTTTCATAGTATAATTAGATGTAGTTTTTTATTACGAATCCAACGGTGCATCACAACATCAAAATTCTCTTGGATTTTCTAAAGAAAACTGCATTTTATTGCCATAGCCATTTGTTATGGTTTGGTCAAACATGTAACTGCACGACGATCAAATATTGCATCCAGTTAGCCATGACAAACAATTAAATTATAGCTGTTTAAAGGTATTTTTAAATTTTTACCAAAATTAGGCAAGAATAGATACACGTTAGTTAATGTGATTTTGTGTAACGCGGGTGATTTGCGGGACCTCGCTTTGCTCGCCCTCTACTCGTTGCAAAAAATGAAGCGGTTATTACTAAGGAACTGGTGAATTATGTTATTTTTAAAAATTGCAATAAATTGTAACATTGTGTAAATTTTTTGCAATTTTGTGTCCACTAACTAACTCCCTCTTGGCGGACAGCAACAATGGAATTTCTTATATCGTAAGATAACGCTTTTCCGCGAACCATTTTGACAAAACTAACAAAATTCAAACCCAAATTTCAAATACTTAAATCACTTAAAAAATATTTAACTTTAATTAAAATAGCGTTTTTGGCAAAAAAGTAACATTTCATTGTAGAACTAAATTTATTTTGGCCCAGCGTTTATTTAATATCTTTTTACAATGTTTTTTTTTGTAGTGGCTTAAGTTTTCATGTTGAATTTTAAATATTTTAAATCAGATTAGGAAGGATCGAAGAAATCTTGTCAATATACATCTAGCACCACAATATATTATTAATCATATTTAACGATGTTTAAACAATAGCGGAATAAAGCCTCAAAATATTGTTAAGTTTGCCATAGAAAACAATTGAATTCAGGATAAATGATAAATTTTTATAAATTTGTAAACAATTATTTTTTCTGGTCTTTAATATTATGTTTCTGGTTTGTGGCGAATTGTTTACAGCCACCCATTATTATTATTATTATTCAGTTGTGTCATGGCTAAGTGGATATAATATTTGATCGTCGTGCAGTTGCATGTTTGATCAAATCATATAAAATGGCTATTGCAATAAAATGTAGATTTTTTTAGAAAATCCAAGAGAATTTTGATGTTGTGATGCACCGTTGGATTCGTAATAAAAAACTACATCTAATTATACTATGAAAGTGTTATAGTTGTATTTAATTTTTTAAAGTTATTATCAAAAAAGTGATTTAGTCAACTTTGAACGCTCTGGTAAGACAAATGAAAGGTGATAAAATTATGTAGGTATTTTTGTGCAGATGTAAACGTCTATTAGAACGATTTAAGGTGGGTCATGGCACTCTAGATTAAAAAAAAATATTTGTTTTAAAAATGGTAAATTGACACAAAAAGTAATAAAAATAATACAGTTGTACGTAAAATGATCTCTAGATTCCAAAAATCAAGAAAAATACAGGGTGTCTCATTTGAAAATCTAAAGTTGGGGTCACTTCCGGCTAAACCGGAAGTCGTCGAAATTTGACAAGTACCTCGAAAAGTGACTTTTTATTAGCCTATGACTCCTGCCGAGTTTCATCTTGTTTGATTAAATACTAAAGAAATGGCAGCCTGAAAGTGATCTCGTTGACACCCGGTATATAAATATATTTATATTATTATTAATAACAAAGGTAACAAAAGCGGGACAAAAGCGGGACGCCTGTAAAATTGGGACTGATAATTTAAAAACGGGACTGTCCCGCCAATATCGGGACGGATAGTCATTTTACTGAGGGTTAGTTTAAAACTCGCCTATTTGATGTTCAATTTTTATGTTGCGTTTCCTGATGTTTCTTGTACACATCTACAATTTTTCTATTTTAAACAATAATTTCAAAAATCTTTTTAAATAAAAAGTTATCTATTGGTCCAAATATTATCAATAACCCTGTACACATAATATTTTTCCGTCGATCGGTTAAAAATCGAAAAAAAAAATAAAACTTAGTTTAATTTTAAAAAAAGCAAAATTAGAATGGAAATGTATCAATTTTGCATTGTCAAATTTGACGCGTGTAAATTTAATTTATCTACAAGCGTGCGGTAAGTAATTACTTACCTCACTGATTTGAGTGCGGTAAGTATCACTTTACCGCACTAGTGATGTAAGCAGTGGCGGCTGGTGAAATTTCAAAGTTGTATATCTCTGTTCCTACTTACAGGACCCGTATCAAATGTAGGGGTTTTAAAAGTGAGCCCACTGGGAATGTTCTGGTAAAGAAAAGAAACATTTTGTAATTTGCGAAAAAAAGTTAAATTTTTGGTGTGCCCCTCCTAAGAAAAAAATGAACACGTCTAGATATTTTATTTATTAATTTTTGACACAAATTTTACATCTTTTTGTCGACAGTTTTTAAATTTTGAGAGAAAAAAATGCATTAGTAGACAATTATAGTCATTTGAATTTTTTCTTAAATTATATTTTAGGCTTAAGAAAATTCAAATGACTATAACTTTCTACTAATGCATTTTTTTCTCTCAAAATTTAAAAACTGTCGACAAAAAGATGTAAATTTTTTTAGGACAAATAATAAATAAAATATCTAGACGAAAAAAAGTTAAATTTTTGGTGTGCCCCTCCTAAGAAAAAAATGAGCACATTTTTTTCTTAGGAGGGGCACACCAAAAATTTAACTTTTTTTCGCAAATCACAAAATGTTTCTTTTCTTTATCAAAACATTCCCAGTGGGCTCACTATTAAAACCCCTAAATTTGGTACGGGTCCTGTAAGTAGGAACAGAGATATACAACTTTGAAATTTCACCAGCCGCCACTGGATGTAAGTAATTACATACTATAAAATCAAGTTTTTATATTATTCAAGTGTATTTTTTGTTTTTAAAAAGAAACTCTATTAAACATTTATAAGAAATACTTACATATTTAAATTTCTAAACTAATCCAAACTTATTAATTAAGAAATATTAATATTAATTGTAGACTTTGTAACATTTCCAAACGATATCGATGAAGGAAGTGCTTTACTATCCGATGAGACACAAGAATTGAAAGTTACAGATTTACTAAAACAGGATGTTCTCTCTGCATATTCTTCTACACCATTTATTGGCTTTGCAATTCCTATTTTATGCTTGTAGATAAAATGTACAATACACTTACGGTAGGTGTCTTTACCGCATTTGCGTGATTTACCAAACTCGCCTTCGGCTCGTTTTGTTAAACATCATGCACATGCGGTAAAGACGTACCTACCGTACTTGTATTGTAATTAATCTACTATTGTTGGTTGTTTCAAAAATTCAAGCTGTTATATACATATTTTGTATCTAGCAAAAAAGTGGAAAATAATGAATGACGATGCATTTTCCATTCGTGGAACTGATCCACTGATCCAGAACTAACGAAGTAGTAAATACTGCCACATCAGATTTAATTCTAAAAAAATATATATGTGTGCATATAGGCAAACTTATTATTTGGACTTTAGTAAAAATTAGGAGTACCCAACACAGTCCTCTACAGGTGCTCCATCAAAAAAATCAAAGTTTGTATTTTAAATCGAGGTAATTTGTTTAAACTTACTCACGCATTTAAACAATCAAATCGCGAGGTTACACTACTTAAGTGTATTATCGCGGAGGCCGCGCGCAATACTTACTTATTCATTTGTTTCAAAGGCTCGCTAGATATCTAGCAGTACAGTTGTGTAGGCACTGCGCGATTCGCGGCTTCCTTTGACGTCCCGACGACGGAAGACTCCGACGACGTGAGTGTTTTGTTTCCGTTGCGTTTTTGTTTCCGGTTGACTTTTGTTTTCGCGCGGTAGGAATCAAATCGTTTAAATTTTTGATGTTTGATTTTCTTTTGTGGCGTTTTATGTACCGTTGTACCTTTGCTTGACTCTTGTTTTATTTGTACCTGTGGGGGTAGCTGAAATTTTGTGGTAAGTTCAAAGACCAAATTTTAAGTTTTATTTTACAAACAATTAAAAGGTAATACTTCAAACTGTAGTATTATAAAAATTTGGAAGAAGGAAATTATAATAATTTATTGTTTTTCTGGACTTGCTACGCGTTTGATAGAGCCAGACGGATCCACGAAAATATTTTTTTAAATACCAATTTTTCAAAATTTACATCGAAAAACATTGTTTTTTTGGAAATACCTAAGTACATTTCTTTAAAAAAATCTCTTTTGAAGAAACATTTGTTTAAAGAAATTTTTGTTTTTAAATTAATTCTTTCGCAAATCACTTTTTGCAAATATACATGTCGTGCGATCATCAAGATCTTTTTCTGTCGAAAATATTTTTTGAAATAGGACCCTTTTTTCGGAATTTTAACGAAAAACATAGTTTTCGAAAATATACTTACCTATATTTTTTCAAAAAACATTTTTTTCGAAAAAACATTTTATAAAATTTTTTTTGCGAATTAATTTTTTCGCAAAGCACTTTTTTGAAATATCAATATCGACCTACATTTTTTCAAAATGTCCGAAAAATCTTAGTATGGACAAATATCTTTGCTGTTAGTGAAGATAGAGACACGAGATTTTAGGGGTACCTATCTTATCGGTTAATAATTCTACTTTTTATGTAATTTAACTTTTTCAACCCCCTTGGGGGTTGACGCTAAGGAATTAAGGTCAAAAATTTTAGATGCATCCCTATGTCGTGTGGTACCTCATTTTACAGGTTTTTAAAAAGAAAAATTTCACCGCAAACCCGAGGTCCGAATATTAATTCGTTTTTAAATGGCAAGCCATTATTAAAAAATTTAAATGCCTATATTTTTTTATGACTTTAAAAGTTGTTCAAAATGACCACCATGAACTTCTTTGTAGTAATAGAGTCGATTGTGAAACTCCTTTCTCACATTTTCGAGAATGGCAGGTGTTACTTCTTGGCAGAGTTCCAAAATTGACTTTATTACTACCAAGACATTCATGGTGGCCAGTCTATTTTTTCTAGGTTTTCTGAATTTGGACCTGGAAATAAAACACACTGTGAATGAGATGATAAATATTTCATAATGGATGATTTTTTGACTTAATTTACTTATGATACAAATTATGAATCGCTTGAAATCAAAATTTTAGTACCTATTTTCACTTCTGAGATGCTTGCAAATGTTAAATTTTCATTCAGTCGAATTATCTTAAAAACTAGGACATTTTCCTATATTAAACCATAGTGAACAAGTTATGAAATTACACGTAGAATTCAAAAATCCATTCAAATACAGGGTGTCCCGTTTAAAAAACCTAACTTTGTGACACCAAGCTTTTTGAACGCACCCTGTATAATTCAAAATATTTTTAAAATGTGCACAATATCCAACCATACCTTAAGGCGAAAGTTTATTATCGACAAATTTTATCTTCATGGCATGAAATTACTCCGCGCAATCGTTGACTCACCCGGTACAACATGTTTGAAAATTCCATTTCACACTCGTTCGACTTGTGGCCTTCGCCTTCGGGTCAGGCCCACAAACGTCTCACTCGTGTGAAAAGAGTCATTTTCAAAACTTGTTATACAATAAGTATACTATTTCCGTGCAATATATCAAATAGATTTTAAACAAAACTGTTCATTCAAGATGAATTTTTTTACTGGTAATAAAAAATTTCTTCATAGATAATCTTTTCTTATATAGATAAAGATCAATAGTCGGCAATCTAACAAATAAGTTTTTACAAAACGTGGGTGTCTGTCTTTAGCCATACAAAACTTACATTTAGTTTGTTTTTAATGTCAAGATCAACGACATAAAAATAAAAATGTCTGTCTTTGATCTTTATGTGATTAGAATGTTGAAGGTTTGCATGGGACTCATTAGCAAACTTTGATATCGATTCCTGGATGAAAAAATATTGTTATTTTTTTCACAATAAAATAATATACAATATACTTACCTTCGGTTCGTTTTGTAAATATCACGCAAAGACCTACCACACATCGTATCGTACAATATTTGATCTACAACAGTGTTTTTATACACAAAAAAATATTTTTTTATCCCAGTAGGTTAGCAATCTCTAACCGCACGATATTCGGCGAGCGATTAGGTACTTACGGAACTTAAATCAGTGCGGTCGGTAAAGTACTACTTACAGCCCTTAAATCAGTGCAGTAAAGTACTTCTTACCGCACGGTTGAACATAAAGATTATTTTTAAAGTTCAGTGATACGCGATTGATGCAGAGAGTTTACTTCCCAACAGAACATTGGCAACAGAATCTGTTGTCTCGTTCAGGGTGAACCACAGTTTTTTTTATCGTGTATTGCGTTATGTTATATGGAATTATATTTTTTCCAGAACTGCTGAAATGGTCCCTTGTCCGGTGTATTAAACGGCACATTACAAGCACTTGACGTAAAAATTAAATCAACAATAAATTCCGCAGAAGGTATCTGGCCACATTTTTTCATATTTGTGTACAGCAGCATTGTTTAAAATGTTGTGTACAGCATCATTGTTTAAATGTTTTTTTACACATTACATGTGACGCTACATACAGCATGTAAGCAGCGGTATATTTCAAATCTGGGAATTCCCACACAAACCTTTGCTTTTTGGCGTTCGGTTCGGATGCTTTCCTTTGCCAAAACAACTGCAAGTAAACCAAAAGTGGCCAGCTGTATTTATCGCTTAGTTAAAGACAGACATGGTACTTATATCATTTTACTTAATTATTTCTTTTTTATTTCAGGTCAAAATTCACTTTTCACCCTTCGAAAACCAAATAATGAACCACCCATCCATTACGAAGCAAGCGCATACTAAAACGATTACATAACACAGAGACACGTGGATCCCAAAAACTTTGTATAACAAAACAAAACTTTGACGAAGACTCAAAACTCTGTCGCTATAACTCGTCTAAAAGCAAAAAATAACAATGAATTCGGTACTGCTTGAAGCAAGGCCTTTCAGGCCTTTTAAATCTAGTGAGGAATATCTTTATGCTATGAAGGAAGATCTGGCAGAATGGCTGCAAACCATGTATCCACACTTGAATATTGCCGTTGACAACTTTATGGAGAAATTGGAGACGGGCGTGGCGTTGTGTGAGGTGAGTACTATGTGGAAAAATGACGAGCTTAGTGGGAAAAGTCAATCCCTAAACACTACAATGCACCCCTAAATGTTTAAAGGGTTAATGGTTGTATTTTTTTTGATTTTTTTAGTGCTACAAATACCCTAAAAGTCGATTTGGATTTCAAATTTTTTAGGCGAAAGACCATGGATTTATTAAGAATGGATACGGGATGATTTAACATTCTTTGAAGCCAAAACAAACCATTCTAAGCGACACTCTAAACATAATTTGTAAACATTGGCCACATCTTATTTTACCTTGTAGTTTTGTACAAAAAAATACGTTAGAAGCATCACAAGATTTACTAAAAGTAATAAAAGCCCTAAAATATTTTATTTTTCTGCTAAATAATAATAAATTGAAGTTAAAAAGGTTTTATGATTTTATAGGTTACGTTATTTCTAAAGGTGTTTATTTAAAGTCGCCCCGAGTCATTTATAAATCTATAAATCGCACTTTTCTTTCCTAGTTCATTAGACAAAGACGTACGTGTACCCGAGTGTTCAGACCGAGGTTCAGCCGCTTTCCTAAGCAACCAGCACAGGCAGCAACACTTCTGAGCTCCAACACTCCAATGTTATTTTATCTCTTTCTACTACCATTCTTGATTCAATTACGTATTTCCTTCAAGTTAGTAAACAGTTCCCCCAAGAGAATAACAAACAACAAATATAAGGCTTCACGTTCGATACGCTCACAGTATACGGACATCGAATCCTTTCTTAATAGATCCATGCGAAAAACATTATTTTAGGCGAGTCACGTTAACACTTTCCGACAGCTTTATTAGTAATTTTTACGAGGCACCTAAACGGTGTTGTCAATCAAAAATATTTTACATGCCCTTTAAAAGAATTTTTACCAATATTTTATTATATTTAAAAATAATTTGTTTTTTCTACAACTGTCAAAAAAGTTTACTTTTTGACATTAGTTTTGACGTGTAAAGAGGCCATTTTATCACCATACGTGAAATAGCATGGAAAAATGATTTGACGCACTGAAAACTAAAATACCTTTAAAACGATTATTTTAGCTTCAGACGAGATTTCTGCCAAAACAAGACGAGAAAAGTCGTAAAAATAATTGATTCTTTTACCTTAAGATAAATATGCAAGACAATTTTCAATAAATTTTATTGAAACAACAACCAAAAGTTTAAAAGATTTTCCTAAAACGTAGCCACGCGTTAAAAACGGAATAGCCCGGCCGTTTAAACCGTATAAAGCACAGTGAGACTGAGTATTGAGACACGCCGCGCCGAGGAAAACTCTGCTTGCCGTGTTGCTACCGCACTGGCTATGTCGGGGTGTATTGTGAGAATCCCGCCCGCCAATCTCGGGGTGTTGCCGTTTGAAGGCCACGGCGTTATCGAGCTGGCGGGAAGAAGAGATATTCTTCTCTCTGTCTTGGTTTTCCTCTGGTTCTAAATTGAAAATAATAGGATCTATACTTGAATCGAAATCCATGAGTGGATGAGTGGAACGCAACAATCCCATTGGTATCCAGCAAACTGCTATAAATCTGGAATATCTGGATTTTTCTGTTAATCATTTGCCTTTCATAATAATGAGTAATTTGATTTTTAATAACATTTCCTTATTTTAAATAGCGTATTAATTTTAATTTATTATATACCAACAACGTTTATTTGGTGATTGTGCACAATTTCGACAAAAAACTTTAATTTTAATTTGATATTTGCATTTAAATCTTATCGAAATAGATTGCGTAAATTCATAAATCGAACCTTTTTCAATGAAGTACCTAAAAATTGCAATAATTTAGATTGATCGATTGTTGCGTATCTGACACTTATCACGTAGACCTTTAAAGGTCGAATCAAGATTTTTTTAAATGATAGTAGTTTATCTTCTTAATAATCCCTTATACGACTGGGAAAACCTCGATAAGAGGCGTAATAAGCTACCATCCCTACTATTTTTTTACATTGTTGTTACTCAGAGGGCTTGTTTAGTCATTTCGCGTTTTCATTTGTGCAATATTATTGCACAATCGGTCAATCAAAATGCACACACAAAATTACGTCGGCTGGACGGATAATAACAAAAATATTAAGGTTTCGAATTCGACAACATTCAAAAAATTCACTTTCTCGCCTGTCGTCATCCTACGAAAAACGACTGAACGTAGTGGGCAATGTCGCGAATCAAATTAAGGATACGGCTACATCGCTATGCGCTCGTTCAGCCGTTTAAGTACACAAGAGCTTGGCGGCAGCACGGATACAATTCTGAAATATTAATGCGTCGAGTGCTGCGTTGCCAAGCTATTGTCAAAGTCGTAATTACTGTAGCTTTTAATGTTTTGCAGGCACAGTTAAAATTATTATTAAGCATTATTAGTAATTTCCTAAATATATTAAAATAAAATTAGATAATCTTACTTTAAATGTATCTCTAACTGACTATTGAAAGCGACAATGTTATAAAATACAAATTCTTTTTAATATCCCAAAAAAACATTACATACTGTTTCTATGGAAACCTCTAAAAGTAAATACATAAGACAATTCTAGAATTCTAGTTATTTAAATCAATAGACATTTAATTCTTGTTTTATTTAGATTATTCACTTACAATGATAGCTATTCAGTTTGGAATCAACTAAACATAGTCAGATTGATTAGAACTCTCTGCAAAATGGCACACTAAACTTATGGAATCATTTCGGTGTCCGCCCGTCCGTTCGTCCGTCTGTCACAGGAGGCAATTTTCCCTGAAACTATTTGACGTAAAAATTTGAAATTTAGCACAGAGATAGAGGGTGGTTTCCTAATTTATAGACGTGAAGTATAAAAAGTTGAATTTTGATTCTGGAGGTTAATTTCAGGGGGTATATTGGGAAATGGAAAAAATTTTCAAGGTCATCGTGCAGGGTGTAAAATAAAAGCTTATTGAAGCACGAATTCAACAATATATATGATGTATTTTTTATGCATTTTTTAAACATTTTTCGAGAAAAACGCTTAAAAATTGCTGCCCCTCCACCCTCATCACCAAAAGGATCGCTCCTATAAATCTGAAAAAAATCACGAACATTGAGAATTAGGTATAGATTGAGATAAAATTATCAGGAATGAAAAATTCTAGCGCTATCAATTATTATAAACAATTTAATTGTTGATTTTCTTATAACTGCTGAACCATTTGTTTTAGAAAAAAAGTTTTTCGACAAAAAATCTTTCTTACGATGTAAGGAACAACTTTAGACCTTACACGTTCTCAACAATTTTTAATTGGCCTCAGTCGAAATGCTCCGCGCATACGCGATGTGATACGGCGTTATAGCTTTTTTATGGAAATAGAGAACTATTTATATAACTGAATTGAAACCAAGAGAGGAATAAACATATACGCTGTAGGAAGTTGAAAAGAGACAAATAATATATGACCAATGTGTCGACGGCGCACCAATACTATTGCTATCGGCGCGCGCGTGACCATCAACGCCGCCAGTCGGTTCTCTGGTTGTTCCGGGCCACTATGGAAATGCACTCGAACCGCCCCGTGAAATATACTAATACAAAACATTTGGGTTAGACAAAAAAAACGAATTAATATTATTAATATGCGCGTTGTATTTGCATAAAGTTTTGTTTACATTTCATTATATCGCGCCAGCACTTATTAGTTTAAGAGGTGTTTCGGCTTTCCTAATTTTGTTGTGTAATATATTTTTGGATATTATTTTATATTTGTGTTTTTTATTTTGTGTAGTAGTGTAGTACTATTAGTTGAGTACTTGTGTTAGCAATGACTTTAAAAGTACAAGAAACCGTTTGCATGTAATTTAAAAAAAGTCACAGCAAAAATGCAATTTTAGAATTTTATGTTTTTTTGCAGTGTTTATTTGCAGGTAAATAATTTTTTTATTTTATTTATTTATTTATTTATTTATTTTATTTATTCAGTCAACGGGCTAGCGCCCAATTTACAATCAAAACAATACATATACAATACAATATTGCTAAAAATAAGTCAACAGAAACATACAACTGAACACGTACAAAGTACCAATCAAAATCAGGAAATGTCTCTCTTTACTTCAGCCAAAGTAGAGCAAAATACATAATCTGTCCTTCTTAAATTAGCACTCGTCATCATTCGAGACAGTGATGAGAACTGTCCATATACAGTCCGATGTCGATCTGGACAAAATGTATTTGTCTCTCTCAGCGTTCTTGGTGGGACATAAAAGTTAATCAACGACAGAAGGTCCGAACAGTCAATGTGATGGTTAATCAGTTTGTAAATAAAGATTTTATCAAAATTGTCACGTCTTTTATTTAAAGTTTGAAGGTTGAGAATAGTCAATAATTCATCATAGTTGATAAAATCTTTTTGTATATATAGTTTACTACCAAAATGTCGTAAAAACTTTTTTTGGACTCATTCTATTCTATCAATATGACACATATAGCACGGATACCAAACCCATGTACTGCTTTCCAACTGGGATCTGACCAAGGCTACATATAAATTCTTTAAAGCATAAACATTTTCGAACTCTCTAGTATGTCGTTTTATAAATCCTAACATCTTAAGAGCCTTGTTACAACAATAATATCTATATGTGGAGTGAATGTTAGTTTGCTGTCAAAAATTACACCCAAATCTCTAACAGTGTCAACATTTTCAACCAATCTATTACATAGATAATAGCTATTCAGATTTGCACATTTTTTTTTTGCTAAACTGTATATATTTACATTTATCTAAGTTCAACTTCATGAAGTTTCGGCTACACCAATTCTCAAAGCGGTTGAGATCTTCCTGTAAGAGTTTTACATCCTGAGGAGTGATGACAGTTCTATATATTTTTAGATCATCTGCATACAGAATGTCACAGTGCTGAAAACATCCAGTAACATCATTTATGAAAATATTGAATAATAGTGGGGCCAAATGACCTCCTTGAGGCACTCCAGAATAAACATTAATGCTGTTTGAACAAAAGCTTTTAACTTTTACAATTTGTTGTCGCCCATCCAAATATGATGACAACCAATACAACAGTGTGCCTGTAATTCCATAACTTCTCAACTGCATCAATAAAAGATTCATATCAACCCTGTCGAAGGCCTTGGAGAAGTCCGTGTATACTGAATCAACCACACAGCCCCCCTCCAATGCCCTCGACATGGCCTGTTCATAAACTAAAAGATTGGTTGTAATAGATCGATCTCTAACGAAACCATGCTGCTTAGGTGTAATAATGTTATTAAATGCTGATGTCAATACATCATTAACAATTGACTCAAAGATCTTAGGAAAATGAGACATTAAACTAATTGGGCGATAATTGATAACATCGCTCTTTGACCCGGCATTCTTACATACAGGGTTGACATAAGATAGTTTCCAATACTCAGGAAACACTCCCAATAAGAGGGATTTGTTATAAAGCAACCACAATGGCCGTGGGCGTTGGGCATTACTAAACAACCTTCCTTAACTAAAAGGGTGTATTTTGCTTGTTACGTTGATATCACTAGTTACCCACAAAACTTGCCCCCCATGTAAGACGCCTGCTATCTGCAGGTGCCCGTATTTTCAGGGCCCACCCTACTTTTGGTAATAGAGAGTTCTATTTTATCCCTTTGGGAATATGTGTTTGTAAACTACCGGCACTAGTTAAAACGAAATGGCCAGCTTTCTTCCATATTACTTTTTCAAGGAAATTACGAAATTCAAAACATCTGGTGATCGGTCAAGATCAACCCTTTGGCAATACTACTATTGTTTCATTGTCATATTACTATTGCACCTGGATTAGCAATTAAAATAGCCTTAAGACCCACCTATTTCCTAAACAAAATTATAAAATATTGATCTCGTTATCACTAATAGATCATGGAACAATGTCGATCTACTCTATTATACCAATGACAGTTAAGAGGTGCGTAATTTACATCAATTTGTTGAACACTATTAGCGTAAACAAATACCTTGACTTCCTTGACTGTCTTATTGTATTAAGATTTTTGCTAAATGAACCATATCGTTGCATATTTGATTTGTTCAAATACCTAGAGAAATATATTGTGGTATTTTGTTAATGCTTAATAAATCTTTTGTCTTTGTGAATATGATGCAATGTGGCGCTTGTGCAACAAATCAATTTTCGTGGTAGATTGGGAATTGCAAAAGGAGTCGTTTAGACCCGAGGTATCCCAATACTTCGATCTTTTACGTGTGACTCTAATCTAAAGATTGCCCTGATTTTTTAAACTTTTCGCGAAGTTATTCTTTTTAGTGTGGGCGTTAGAATATCCCCTCATAGGTATTTTAGCCTTTTGCATAGCTGTTCTATACAGTCACATAGAATGTGTTTCCTGTTTCGGCAGCTTCACCACAGTACTGGCACCTTTTGTCCTCTGTTTTTCTCATTTTCTTCTGATAGTACAAAAGTCAGTGACAGATCCGATACAATACGACCCGGTTGGTAGCATCGATTCTGTTCTAGTATTTCGTGTTGAGCTTGAACTCATAAAATGTTATATTAATTACTGGTGAAAATTAGTGTGAACCATGAAAATTAAATGTGATTTTATTACTTAGTGCTTATTTTGGATAACAGGGATTATATACTTTCAAAGTGGTATTTTACTATAAATATTTCAACGCCAAACACATTCTTAATTTTTAAGCTGATATATAACTTTAATATTTATCAACTTCAAAATTATGAATGTGTACATTTGTTAAAAATACATTTATGATACTTGAAAACTCTATTAAAACTGAGCTTCTTCCCTTGTTAGACTTTTTTTCCATTCCATTCCATTGCCAAACCCCTTCTGCCATCATAATCAATATTTCTTCGAATGCCTTTGATGATCTCCTTACCGTTCTCCCACACAACAAATTTGTGAAAAAGCTCAGAAATAGATTCATTAATATACAAATCTTAGTTGTCTTATTCTTACACTTTTCAATTTAAGTCCTTAATTGTCAAATTAGACCTAATGTTTTATCAATAGTAAATTTAGCTATAAGTTTTTTTAAAATGTGTATTAACTTTGGGGTTGCAAGCTCAGGTTGTCGTGTTTCTGAAGGCCCTAGTTCGGAGCAGTACGTCCCGGGATGGAGGTACCACAAACCACACCATTAGATGTGTAAGTCGATAACCCCAGTTAACAAATTCGAAAATTATTAAGTTAAATTTTTTTGATCGGATAACTTTGCGAAACTTCGAAATTAGATTTCCTGCAATGGTTCAATGCAACCTCCAAACAAACCCACAATTATTTGCCAGTAATACAAAAATAAACTGTATTCTAAAGACTTTCTCTTGCAAAATTAATCATATTCATCAAATGAATTCTGACCTTGAAACGGGAGATTACGAATCCCCCAATGTTTACAAATTGCCGATTATACAATGTTTTATAATACCTGTTGCTGCATCGCAACTATATTGCATCTTTTCTTCTTAGGTTTATAGCATAACATAATGTTAATAAATTTGCGGATGAGTACCTAACCGTTTTACACATAAATAAATTATGTATCGTAATTTACATATTATTTCATTGTTGTTGGCTTAGATATTTTTGGCAGTTATCTAATTATTATGATACGTTACTGGCCACTTTTAAAAGTGTTTTTTTTATGATTTTGAATAGAAAAAGACAAACAAACGCAGATTTATTCCAGTGTTGAATGCAGTGGGTAGCCCCAGGTGATGGGGGGTGGGGGGTGGGGGTGGTAGTATATCAATCATGTTCGTGTTTTGAAGAACAATTACTCTTATTTAATATAATGAAGAATTTCTATTACATCAATTATACTTATATTTCAAACAAATGAAACACGATTTATTATTTTAAAATATTTTTTATTTAGTATTATTAAACATACATTGCTTAGACATTCTGTAAACATTTAAATATAAAAAAACACATTTTATTAACACCACACTGACGCGAACAAATATAGGATCTGCTTCTTTGCAAAACTGTCTGCTTTTGGCTTGTATGGGTTCAGGATGCAAGATGGAACAAATTTGACGCATAAAACTGCATTCGAATTTCCTAAATTTACAGCTAGATTTAGTGGAAACCATGTCTAAAAAATACAAATTCAACTATAAACTTGCGATCATATTTAATGTTAATAGTTTCTTAACAATACGCATCGGCTAAGTAAAAAGTCGTATAATAGAAGAGATTTACAAATAAAAAAACAAACTTATTCTTGCAAATCGTTTAGATTTGTTTTACTTACCATAAAGCACTGAAATTAGTTGCCCAGTCCCAAAAACCTATTATTTTTGGCGTATAACGCAATAAACAAGCAGGCTGCAAGCTTAAACGATGATTGAACGAACAAATACCAACAGCACAATTTTAACCCCTCCCTCCGCGAGCAATAGAACTAATATTTCAGCCAACAATAACACCCATTGAATTAATATTTTTTATTATTTCTCCTTATATATTTTATAACAGTGTTTAATTTAATTGAAATGATATAAGAATAATTCACTTAATTTTTAGATTTTATTATTTAAACTGTAGGTCTTGTTCGTTTAATAAAATATATGTATTTTAATTTGAATCACACCGCCCACAGATATCTATTTTTCACCCAGCTATATTTGAGCATTCTCGTCAAATAATTTAATGTTTTAGCTTAAACAATTCTATACTCTAAGGAATAATAGTAATTTATAGGTTTCCAATAGTATTTCTGTAATTGGAAAAACGGTAATATAGTTTTTAAAGAAGTAAGACTACTTTTGAACTCTAACGATAAGACTATATTTATAGCAATGTTTTTTTTGGTTATTTCAATGATGTTTTGTTGAAACAGTATTAACGTTAATATAACCAAATTGAGAGTGGTCAAGAATAATACTATTATTGAAAATATCATAGCAGTTTATTCTGTGTATGTATGCAGATTGTAAATAAACATATGAAAGACATTATTATCTGTAATTTGTATTAAAAAATTGTCTCCTACTGAGTACGACTTTTCGTATAACGAATGTGAAATGACGTTTTAACGAATTGCAAATAGAATTTGGATATTTGAGATTTACATCATAGTCTAAAATCATATTATTTTGCAAGTATGTATGTATGGCATTTCTGGTTTTACCAGAAATCAATTACCTGTGGATGAAAGCTAGAAGTAAAACTCACTTGATTTAACTAGAAAAAATTTTCATTTAGATCTCAACCTGTCAAAATAAGTACTTATTTCCACTTAAAATTTAATAATCGGATGCATTTCGGTAAAAAAAATACTTGCAAAATAATATGATTTTACACTATGATGCAGAACTCAAATATCTAAATTCTACTTATAATAGCACCAAAAATACAGAGTTACACTGAATCTGGGAAATGTGGTATTTGTTGGTGCACTAATCCTACCTGCATTTGCACCGGAAAGTTTAAACTTGATTTAGCTTAATCCACGTTTAAAATATTTTTTATATACACTTGCCTTACAAGAAAGTAAACATGCTGAACGTGGATTACTTCTAAACGAAGTTTAAACATTAAAACAAATGTGGATTAAAGTTGTACGAGACAGTAATAATTTGATGCTCGTTTAGATATTACTAACTATTTATTAAGTTATTAATCAAAATGTTTGTGTTTTTTAAAGTAAAGTACCTTTAAATTGTTGTGATAGGTTAGAAATTCATATTTGGGCATAATTAATTACAACAACCCTCCATAATAGCATTTTGCCATATTTTTAGAAATAAGGCTACTTTACTTTAATAGTTTTGCAAATTTTTGTTTCTTCCCTGTATGCCGTTTGACTTTAAACAATTCTGATAACGGATAATGTTGTTTTTAGATATGCATCAATTTTTCGTAATACTTACATTTCGATAATCTGATCAGTACAATAAGTGCACATTTGTTGAAAATTTTTTCGAACCACACATCCAAAGAAATATTTTGTATTTGCACTAAAACAATAAAGGTAACTTACAATAATTTGACTTCAACATGGTATACAAAGAATAAGGAAAATTCATAGAGTACACTTTACCACAATTTTTTTTTAATAATTAAATTTTCAATGTCATTTTGGTTTATTTGTTGCCATTTTTTTGCAAGCAATTTGACAGCTCCTCTCTCATTTCGAATATTATCGAATGATTCATGACACGTCTTTGCAATATATCCCGCAAACCGCGGTAATAAAGCAATATTATGCTGGTCTAAGAATCTCTAACTGTTCTGGCAACATGTGGACAAGAATTGTCCTTCATAAGTACAAAATTCCCCCCCATTTGAGCCTCCAGTTGAGGACTAACAGATTGGACAATTGAATCCCTATCTGTGTTTGCTGTCAAAAGGTTTTCCACAAAAATGAGATTAGTTGGACGACCAAACCCAATTTCAGCCCAAACCATTACAGATCCGCCCTGGTATCTATCGACTTCTTGAACAGTTTCCGAATGACTTTGATTACCAGGTCTTCTCCATACCCTTAGTATTCTAGAATCTGGTTTTAAACCGAACCTAGATTCATGAGTAAAAAGCACACGAGCCCAGTTTTGGTCTTATGGCCAATTAATGTGTTCTTTAGCCCATTCTAATCTCCTTGCGCGATATCCACGTGTCAACACAGGAACCCTAACAGGGCGTCGAAAATACAGTTCTGTTTGTCTAACCTGTTTCTAGCAGTCTGATTAGAAACAGTT
This sequence comes from Philopedon plagiatum, assembly GCA_963971165.1. Taxonomy (NCBI): domain Eukaryota; kingdom Metazoa; phylum Arthropoda; class Insecta; order Coleoptera; family Curculionidae; genus Philopedon; species Philopedon plagiatum. The sequence continues at coordinate 94,720,419 of OZ020193.1, forward strand.
ATCTGGTGCACATTCTGGAGCTCATTTCTTAGTTCGTTGGCTGTAAAATTTGGGCTCCGAAGAGCTTGAATTCGGAGAAATCAATCCTGAATAGGGTCAGTTTTTCTGACATGCTGGCCCTAGCATGGTACTGTTGGTTGAATTTACTGCATTTGCCACGTTTCTAAACTTCATATCACCCTATATCATTCCTATAGCTCTTGACTGAGTATCGCGATTAAGATGATGTCTCCATGTTAATCTTTTTTTTATGTTCTGACAACCCACGAAGACCGAAGTCTAAGTACTATGTACCGTGGGTGTACTGGGGAAATCCAACTCACACATCCAGGGCTGGAAACATCCGTACGGACTTCACCAGCCCTTTAAGAAGATGTGTGGGGTGGTACTACCTCGGTCGAGGAAGAAATCCTCTACCACCTTCCCATGACAATCACAAAATATCCATGGTCGAAGCGGGATTCGAACCCGCGCCTCTCGGTTGCAAAGTTGGCGCCGTACCAACTCGGCCACCGGAGACCCCATCTACTGTGATTCACTATTAAATAAATCTCCTTAACCTCTATGACTCAAATAATAGTTTTAAGCAGAAACAAAGTCAGAAACAGCGCTTTAGTAGGATTCTTTCCAGATGTCAGTTGTTTCAGTTAACAGAAATGAAATTAAATTTAGCCTACTTGATCGGCAACATTAACAAGATGAAGGACCTATATATAATATTCAAACAAAACTTAGAAAAGCGCGCGTAAACCATTTTTGGTTTTGTTCCCTAGACCATTTTGATGTGTGTACACTGTACATACTAGGAAAGTAAGAAAAAATTATTTTTATTTAATTAAATATACATATTTTATTGAAGCTCTACAGTTTACTCTCGACCAATATTTTCCTGATGTTCTACACAAATATCTTGTAAAAACTCTTCTAATTATTCCCTGTTCATTTTATTCCATATTTAACGGTGTAATTATCATTATCTATTTTTTTCATTTATAAAATTTTTACATACATACTCTCATAAAACAGATTCGGAGTGTCCAACTAGTTAATAAATTATAAATTAAATCTGCAATACAAAAGTAGGATTTAAATTTAATTTCAAATATTGAAGAAAAGATTTTTCTTAAATTTTTTGTATTGGAATGGAAATTTTTCAAATTAACTAATAGTTTATAAAAGATTTTACCAACGACAATAGTCCTAAATTTAATTCCAGCACATTGTAAAATTATTTTTATTCCTTTAAGTCCTGTCTAAATAAAAAAAAAGACATCTCCAAGGATTTTGTAGTGACAATTGTCTGTTTAATCACTGGAGAACTAACATTTTGGGCAGTTTTTGTCAGTAAACTTTAGTTAAACTGACTATTTTGTTTTTATCGCTGAACCAGGATTTAACACTGAATTAAAAGTTTTGTAGTGACAATTGTCTGTTTAATCACTGGAGAACTAACATTTTGGGCAGTTTTTGTCAGTAAACTTTAGTTAAACTGACTATTTTGTTTTTATCGCTGAACCAGGATTTAACACTGAATTAAAAGTTTTGTAGTGACAATTGTCTGTTTAATCACTGGAGAACTAACATTTTGGGCAGTTTTTGTCAGTAAACTTTAGTTAAACTGACTATTTTGTTTTTATCGCTGAACCAGGATTTAACACTGAATTAAAAGTTTTGTAGTGACAATTGTCTGTTTAATCACTGGAGAACTAACATTTTGGGCAGTTTTTGTCAGTAAACTTTAGTTAAACTGACTATTTTGTTTTTATCGCTGAACCAGGATTTAACACTGAATTAAAAGTTTTGTAGTGACAATTGTCTGTTTAATCACTGGAGAACTAACATTTTGGGCAGTTTTTGTCAGTAAACTTTAGTTAAACTGACTATTTTGTTTTTATCGCTGAACCAGGATTTAACACTGAATTAAAAGTTTTGTAGTTACAATTGTCTGTTTAATCACTGGAGAACTAACATTTTGGGCAGTTTTTGTCAGTAAACTTTAGTTAAACTGACTATTTTGTTTTTATCGCTGAACCAGGATTTAACACTGAATTAAAAGTTTTGTACTGTTAGACCATAAACGAGTACATCTATCACAATATTCGTTGTTTTGTCAATATGTGTTAACTAAGTTGGCAATATAATCAATTTAAATTTGAACAATCTGTATATTTAGTGATCATAGTACCGGGTTGCTCTATTTTATTACTCTATACATAATACAATAAAATCACTATTTATTCACCGACTCACGAATCGATTACACGCCCTGAAATTTCTTTTCCCTTGACCCAGTCCAGTCGTAGATAAATAAAAACCAGAAGTACGAACCACTTTTATCTAACCTCCAAAAAGGTTATTTTTAAAAAATAGACATTTTCGCGATGTTCCATTTTTGCAATGTTATACACTTGGTATTTCGGCCTTGTAACACATTTTTTTAAATTAGAATATTTCGATGCGAAGATTTGTTTGGAATTTTAAAATGATATTTAAGCGGATTCGATAATCGGGCCTTTCGATATACATGCACATTTTTAGGGTTTGGTACGAGGACATAGGTCATTGCCATGAAAGTGAGTCATTTTGACGCTATTTTTGCTACGTGCCATCTGAATTTCGACCCCCAAGTTCAAAACGTATTAAAAATAGTTCCTAGTTTCATACAAATAAAGAGTTCAAAAGTTTTTTGTACTTTTTATTAACGGTTTCGTTAATTTAAAGGAAAAAAAGACGTTTTAAAAATGAGGGGGCTAACTTTCCGCAGCCCCTCATTATGGTCAAAACAAAAGTTTGGCTACAGTGCCTAATACTTCTGAAGGAGTTCTACATTCCTTTATAATTTTCTAACCCAGAACTCTTATTGGATAAATTTTGCATATTGTGTGCTTTTTTGGAAGTAAGGTTTTTACAACTGTAGAACTATTACATTACAAACGGGAGTTTCAGTAATTTCAAAATCAGTTTTAATTGAAATCCTACTCGTCCATATAGTCAAAATATCGCAAAATTAAATTTTTACACAGAAAAACGCCATAAAACTATGTATATAATGCTTTGTTATTAATTTCTATGAAAATGATTTTCATTTTAAAAAGTTATAATAATTTATTATTAAAATTCAAAGAAGAAAAAACATTCGAAACTAGTATCTTAAATTCCATGAAGGAAGCGTGTTATGGTTGGCGACGCGTTAACCAAGATAGAGTTTCGCATTTGGTTTCAACTGAATCCTAGATCTTCTAGTTTAACATAGAAAACAATTGCACGTATCTCCACTCCATTAGCTCTTGTTCCAGCCGGTGAAACTATATATGCGTCAAGTAAAACAAAACATAAAAACCAAAAACACGCCAAAAACCACACACTTGGCAATGATGCACCATTTTTCAAAGTTTAAGGAAAAACAGGAATCCCTTAGAATTTTACTACAACACGTATATTCCAAACTGCCAAAAACGTTACACACAAAATATTACGCCTTGACAACTGTTTAAGCCATAAATGAACGGGACTACGGCACGTGCTACGAATAAAAAGCGACATTGCCACTCTCCATCCAAATTTCTATAAATTCGCGAAAATACAAAAAAAGTAATTATACAAAACTTAGTTTTCTTATTCAAAAACTGGATTATTTCAATTTTGTGCAATACTAAAAAAAATCCGTCTCATTTCACAGAATTCCGGCCTATTTTTTCTTTTTATTGCTGTCTTTTGCATTTAGGCTACTCGCTCAATACGTTTAATTCCGTTTTGGAAACTGAGAACTTGTATTTTACTGAATCACCCTCTATAAATTCTTACGTAATGTTACATTTATTCAGGTACAAATTAAATTCAAGATAAAACATTTCAATTAAGTGTTTATACCGTTTTATTTATTGCTTAATTCTTAACATAATTTTTACAAAACGCTTAACCTAAAATCCCCATATAGGTCAAAATAATATAACCTCAATGTAAATTTTTCAACTGTTATTTTGATTTCCATATAAGACCATGTTAAATTGTAGGAACCTTCAACCAATCTTATATTGTTCCAATATAAGTAAGGATAAGGACGTTTCATTTCTCTTTTAAGATAAATTAAATGACTCACAGATTCGTACGTGTGTATGTGTTTTGTACTGGGAGTCACAAAAAGGCGATTCATTTTGTAAAAATTTTAGATTTTAGCGGTCCAATTTAGATCTGATATTAATATCATACCTAGGTGTATCTTTTTAACAAGTCATTGTGTTTGTATCAGCTTTAGTTTTAAAGCTACACACACTTGATTGGTTTGAGTTAACTGACGACTCAAAGTTCTAAGTGCTATTTTTCATTTCTCAGTGTAGCAGATGATTTATTAAGAAGCTGTTTAAATAATGTATTTTGTTGCGGTGAATACACTATTTAGCAAAAAACAAAAATAAAGAGTGGAATTTGTAAAGAGAGTGTACTTCGCTAGCTTTGGTTTCTCACAGTGTGGCTATCAGACCAAGCTAGCTGGACAAACTTATGTGTTGCAATTTTCTGCATCTAACGCCTTTATTAAATACTGTTATTAACATTTTTTAACTCAATATGTAAAGCTATATAAGAAGTTTTATAAAAAAAGGCGTTGATTATGAAAATCTATATAAAAGGACACAATGATACATGGAAAATTTTAAGGGAATTAAGTTAAAAGGAATCAATTTTATCTGTTCACTAAGTAAAACTCGAAAAAATCTTAATCATGCAGCTATTAAATGCATTTCGTCATATCGCTCTACGCGGTTGGCACCGTCAAACAGTCACGCGTCGGCTCGGACATACAGTGTCCGACGATCCTATCTTTGGTTTTATTCCAGATAAAAGATTTTTTTATTTAGCTTGAAATTGAGTCAACTTTTTGAAAATGATAAACAGTTTTAACCATAAGTTATAATATAATTATTAAGATATATCACAACATTCTGATTCCATAAATTTTTTGTTAGAATTTTTCAATCTTTTATTCTCTATATCTCTTGAACAGATGTAGATCGAGAGTCATTTTTTTTTAATTGGAGATAATTGCATTATCTTTAAAACGAATTTATAAGCCATCGTATTTAAACGTACCATTTAAAAGATAGGTTCCAAAAACTGACGAAGAACTCATTTTTTTAACTTTTTTTCAGGAGTTTCAAAGTTCTTTAAAAATGTTAAATATTTCCACCAAAAATATATCATTCTCAGGACTGGAAAGAAGATTATACAAAATGAATTTATAAGCCATCGTATTTAAACGTACCATTTAAAAGATAGGTTCCAAAAACTGACGAAGAACTCATTTTTTTAACTTTTTTTCAGGAGTTTCAAAGTTCTTTAAAAATGTTAAATATTTCCACCAAAAATATATCATTCTCAGGACTTGAAAGAAGATTATACACCTCAAAAAATTCCATACTGCTTTTTCTCATAAAATAAGGCCGATTAGCTTAAAAAAATTAGTAAAATCAAGTTTTCTTTTCAAACTATTGACCTAGGATTTTCATTTTGGGCTTAAGTTACTTAACAAATCCTGAAAACCATGAAAGTGGGAAGAATCTTGGGGTAAACTTAGTCGAGGCACACCGTATATAGTGAACTGAAATAAAAAATTAAACTTGTTTAATTTATTGTTATTAGGAGGTCAACGACATGGGTGGCAAAATTTCTGTATATTATCAAAGAGTAGATTTACTTATCTTATAGAATTTCCTTTTTTTCCGTGTATAAATAAAAATACCTCGCAGGATTCCTTTATATATTTAGCGGGGTGAGAAACCGTGAAGCACACGCCAGAAATATATGAACATCTTAAGACTCCGAGTAATGACTAGAATCCATCATGGCTCTTCTATAAGACCTGGTTTATATTACGAATTTAGTTTGATGTCAACTCTAGCAGAGGTATTTGGGTTGGATTAGTCTAAATTTAAACTCAAAAAATGTGAGCGTTTGGCGCCAGTAATCATTACATGTGTAAATATATCATTGCTTTGTTAGTCAGTTAATCGCTACGATATAGAAGAACTAAATATATAGATATTAATGGCTATAAGTGACTTATTTCGGAACAGCTTTAGATTGTGGCGCTGAAAAGATGCAAGTTATAACAATTATTTTTGCCATCAAATAATAGTTGTTATTATAAAGGCCAAGATGTATGGCAACAAACCATCGACTAGCTCTAATATAGCGGACAGTTTACTTGGGAGGGGATTAATACAGGTCATTAATGCCACATGCTTATGACGAAGCACACTGTATGACACTCCTTAACATTGGTATGGGCCAGTAAACAGATCTAATTTGATGCCCCTTACAGTATTATAAATGTGTCAAAAAGCCCTCTACCAATAATTATACGAAGGTACTGTTTTTAAGTAAACTCAAAAAGCGCATGATAATAAAACACGATAAAAGTAATTTTTAACGGCCAGATTTTCCAAAGCTAGTCCGGTCTAATTTGACAACCAAAAGTTTTAAGCTGACAAGTTTAAGAATAAGACAACCAAGTTCTATATCATGAATTGGTTTCTGAGGTTTTTCGCAAATTTATAAAGAAAAGGGCAATTTTAGTTCGTGCTTTCGACAACAATAGAACTAAATTCATTCCAGCAACCCATTTGAAGACGAACATCATTTGGAAACCTAGAAAATCGCTGTAATATCAGAATAATTCATAAGTTTTTAATGACGGCTTATTAACAATGCCAGGACAAAAACCTGTCATAACATAACTGAGCAACTAGATCTTAATTTAAACCAGTACTAAATCTTAAACCTTCTTAGTGAATCTAAACGTTCATGTTTAATTTAAAGAGAAAATGCATTGTAAAATATGACTTAAATGTAATAAAAGAAAATGATAATTTAATTAATGCAATAAAAAATCATGTACAAACATTTACCGCCAAACTCTCTGTAATGCCGCCGCGCTGGTTGTTCAAAGAAGCGTGAAAGGCTATTAGCGGGACACCACCAAAAAGTCGCTTAAAAATAGCAATATATGACCACGTCGCGTAACACTAATGTCTAGTTTTAGGTTTTCCTTATGTTTTCGAGGTCGCTGAATGCTGAATATGAATATGAAGATATTTTTACCTAGACATTGAGGAACATTGCACAAAATGACGTGAAAATGGAGTGAAAAGTGCGAAAGAAAAATTTCGCATTTTTCATTTATTTTATTTTTAATACATTCTCAGGCTCAACTCGCAATATCTCTGGCAATTATTAATATTTCCTTTTGAAATTTTCACTTTATAGTCTATAAACTATTATAAAAAAAGACAAAATTTTTGGGGGTCTAAATGAAAATATGGAATGTGTAAGTCGAGCATGGCGGACAAATGTTTCATACTTCGTACCAAAAGAATGAAGAGACAAGAGGGCATTAAGCATTCACATTTTGGCTATTTTAATGTTAAACCAAACTTATAATTCCTACCTAATCCTGATCCTGAATCCTCTCGGTTATATAGTTGTGGTCAAAAATAGTTTCATATTTTACATTATACTTTGCTGTTTGCTCTTAGCACAGCAAGTTCTGTTCTTTTCAACGATATATCAACTTTTGTAATAACGAATTGTTATAACTAAATGCTAAAAAATCATAGAAAAGTAAAAGCTACCCATCTCTTCTGAGTATGATATTCGTCATTCGTACAATAAACTACAGCTAAACAAAAGAATTAGCGGTATATTTCAAATGACACCTGTAATTGAAGAACACTATCGTTGATCTTCGTCACACAGCCAACCTATTTCCATTGCGTCGATTTGCTCTTCCAGTGCGTAATGTATCTTTATTTAATAGGAGCGAGTAAAAGAAGAAGGCAATATGACTCGACGGCGGTATTGTCTTTCGTGAATGTTATTGAATTAAGCACATCTATTGAGTCATCGGATTTTTGGGATAGTGGATTGTAAAAATATAAATAAAAATATAAATTGCTAATATCTCTGTAAAGTCAAAATAAACAGCTGGTGATCTGACAGTGAAGCAATCTACACAATAGGTGTTCTTTCTGATCGAGAAAAACTAAACGATTTGGTTCACTTCATAAGCTTTTCAACTTTTAAAGAAAAAATTCTAACAAAAGAAAATTAAGTTTGACTTTCCAAGATTTAGAAAACTATATTACAGGGCAAAGTACAAATATTTTAAGCTATAATTACTTCTCGTAAATTCTATGACACGAAAACCTACGTGAATGTTTACCCCCTTGCTAAAAGGGCTGTTGCTATCAAATTTAAAAATAAATAGAACTTTGCGATGTAATAAATATTTATCTCTCTAGGGACACCAAATTTTTATATAATCTTTCTGTTTTTATTGAAAATATACTGATTGAAGTGGTAGTGTTTTTAGCATTAAAAGATCGTGCCCTTATTAAACGATTTTGCAAAAAATCTGAGGCGGCAATCGCGATACAAAGCTTTTGTCCCATTGATTGTCTGTCGCCAGTTAAAAGGTAAGGATTGTTTTAATAAAAATAATTATATTTTTCAATAAAAAAGCTCGATATTATAATTTATACTATTCATCAAAAAAAACACCCTCCCCCACACTCACTCCATTATGCGCTCTGTAAAGCACATTTAATACTACACAATTCTCATAATAAGTGATATTCAGTAAATATAATCCAATATTTAAATACACGATAAATTATATAAAAAACACTTCACGTTATGTTGTTAAATGAAAAACAGCGGTATTAACAAATAATTTATTAAAATTAACTTATTTTAAATTATACTTTGTACAGGATCAGTGTAGGCGGCGATTCTTTGAAAAAGGATTGGTGATCATCGCTAGAATTACAAAAATATATAGGTATACATATTAATAATTAGCATGTAAGTCGTGACTGACCATCATTAGGCAGGTGTTACAAAAAATTATAGAACAGTGATCTTAATCAATTATTAGCTGGTTATGGTAAGGAAGTCGGTTGACGTTTATGATTATTGTGATAAATAAATTAAAGATTTTTCGATTTTTGCAAAACAATTGTTCAAAAACACATTTTTAGAATATAGGTCCAGCAATTCTACAATTATTGAATTTTAACTCCAATAGTATGAAAACGGACAACACAAATCCTGAACAAACCTAGAACAAACCTGAATAAACTTGCACATATTTGCTTTTCGCTTAAGTTTCTGAACAAACCTGAATAAACTAGTGATGGATTATTTGTTTATTTTAAGTGTGCTAGCACATTTCGTTCAGCACCCCGCAAAAAGTCGTTCGATGCCGTTCGTTTAGGTTGCTATGTCCCTTTAGTTTGTGCTGCACGAAATCGCACTGTTGGTTATAGAGGGGCACTGAATAAAATGCCCCCTATTTTTACAAGTTTTTATTTAACTTCACCTATAGTTTGCTTGTATGTATCAGGCGCGGCCCGTGAAGCTGTATATCTCTGTTGCTCCTTATGAGACAGGTTTTTTAATAATGGGGCTACTACGAATGTTTTGGTAAAGAAAAAAATATTTTGTAATTGTATGTTCACTAACGACCAATCGCCTTAACACCCACTGGTTGTATTATTCATAGTTAAAAGTCAAAAATACCCTAAATAATCGATATTAAAAAAAAGTTTCATCAATTTTATTGTAAAAAACTGATCAGGAAATAAATAAGTAAGCATTTTTATCGTTATTTTATCTAATTTTTTTTTGCCATATAAAAATACTAAGTAGAATTAAAGGAATACTAAAACTGCTGTATAATTTATTTTTATTGATGTATACAGGGCTATTGTAGCGTTGTCACCTTATTTATTGATGTTATTAACGATAAAATCTTTATGATTCGTTTAAAGCCTTAACGTCATGTTTATATCAGTTTAAAAATACGAGGAACGATGCGGAACTTTTGATAGGCACTGCAAAGGCAAGAATATGCTTCAAGCCGGATCTACAATTTTTTTTTTCAAAAAACAGTTTTTAGAAAATATTTTTTCAGAAGTACGTTTTTTTCAGAAAAAAACTTTTTTATGAAACGCATTTTCTTGATAATGGGTACACTTTTCGAAAGTTGACTTTTGAACTCAGTTTAAAAAATGTACTTGATAAGAAAACGACACAAAAAGCTTCGGAGCAACTCCATTCTGTCTTTTCTGTCAACATTCTTCAACCACTAGAATCTGACACCTGTATAAAAAAATAGCAAAGTCAACAACGTATTGCGAACACATTAAACTTGGAGACCATAAGTATGTTAGTGCATAATGCATTTACAAAAATTTATATTTAAAAAGCAGTTTTCGAAAAAATAGGGTTTTAAAAAATTTGTTTTAACAAAAATCAAAGTTGTGGCAAATGAGTAAAACCATAAACTTAAATAGCGAAGTTATTTAAATCTGTGGCGATAGCTACATAAGAAAAATAAATTCCCAGAATTTTAAAAACATCCCTCGTATTTATTTATGACATAAAGCGAAATGACCAACAGATTAAGGTTATGTCAGTATTACAGTATTCTTGCAAATCGGTAACATTTTGCGTGGGTGTAGATCAAATTATTTTTTACACTTAACAATTTCTTAAGACTTAACATTTGTAATATAGATGTTTCACAAAAACATTGAAGGACATTTATTGGTTTTGAAAGAGTTGGGTGTAGTTTAATATCAGTATCTTACGATATCGAGAATTATTTAAGTTCTCTTTCAATCTATGGATTTTCTATTGGATCCAATAAAAAATAATCAGAGCCATATGAACCTGATCCAGACCACCCCATACTACCCCTGGGTACGAACGTAGGTTCTACTACTTCTTTCGTCTTTTAAAAACACTATGACTACACTATTAGATATTTTTAATACTTTTGATACACTCTGTAAAAAGGAAAAATAATATTATTTGTTTAATAACTTAATTGACATATAATATTCAAAACAATCGCGTTGAAATTGATTAATAAATAAATAATAAATATGCTCTTTATAAACGGTTGTAATTGTTTATAAATGCGTAAATGCAAAAAAGTCGGTCTATTTGTTGATGGCTGGCAATTAAACAATTAATGGATTAATCTCGGCAATAAATCAATAAAAAAATTTATTATTAACACTTTCACGAATTACTAGACTTAATTGCTCAACAGGAACAAGTGCAATTGCAGGTGCATGTTAAGAGGAGTAGTCAGTATTACTAATATTGTGTTACTAATGTTTTGTTGTTAATATGTTGTTGCTCAGCTACTTGCTATAGAGAAACAACGACTTTTTTAATCTGAGACGGCATACGTAGACTTCAAACCTAAGTAATATCGTACCGTGGGCGTCTGAAGTGAAGGGAGATTTAAAACTTGGAGGTCGAGAAGGGAAGAGAAAACATCTGCAGGCAATTTGTTCCATGTTCTGGAGACCCTAGTGGGAGAAGTGGAATGTTCTAGGCTTTTGTAGCTGCTCAATAAAGGACAGGATTGATAAAGATCATGATTTTTTTTAAATCATGATTTTCAGATGATCAGGATTTTTTAAAAGTTTTATTTTTGTGAAAAGCAGCTACATTTCTTTTTCAAGTATTCTAATGAATATTATAAAAATTAAAATGCATGAAGGTTTTTTTTTTGTATCAAAAGGAGTTGCAATTTTTATTTTTATGAAGAAATATATTTTTAAGTATTATCCTGATTTATGTTTAATGTTTTAATCATGATTTTAATGGCTGATTTTAATCAACTAAATCTTCTCAACCCTGAAAGGGATGCGTACGTACGTAACGCGCCTCTTGTTGTTCTGTTAGGATAACTCAAGGGGAGAATTATAGCTGCTAGTTCTTCAGAGCAAAATCCGTTGAAGTATAGGTAGAAAAGGGATAAATACCCAACAGCGCAGCGACGAGCGAATGAAGGGAGTTTTCTTGTGATGAGTGAGTCACTGATGAGTCGAATGACTCTCTATGGGATAGAAGCAAGGATGTTAAGTTTCGAAGGTGATGGAAACATCCGTAGGAATTTTACCAGCCCTTTAAGGGGATGTGTGGGGTACCACCTCGGCTGAGGAGGAATTCCCGTACCGCGCTTTACGATACGACTGTTATTCTTGCAGCGTGCAGAGTTAAAGAAAAAATACAAAACAAAATTTTCGTTTCTGTGATAAATTATGTATTTTTTATGTCTACACCGGAACATCATTGGTTGTTTATAGCAAATAACTGAACAACAATGTTAGAAAAACGTTAGTAGCAATGAGCACTATCGCTCCAAAAATTCTCATTTCGTTCACCCAAAATTGAAATAGTCGGTTGTGCCGCTTTTGAGTGAAAAAAACGCCCATAAAACTAGAGACAACTACCCATTTAGCGAGCCAGGCAAATGCACCACCGCCACCACCAGGCGCCGGCAGTGATTGAGTCAATGTACTACTGACCAAACATCTATTGTTTTAAGGAAAACTGTTGTAACGTTATTGAGGGCCATTAGGTTTTAAATGCATTACTAGCTAACGACATTATATCATATCATAACTATTTGACTTGCCAGAACTTCTCTATTAGTCAATCCTTCTTTAAACCACTTTTTTAGTACCTACCCATATTTAATTCTTTTTTTTTAAATATCTGAGTATCAATATATTAATGTATATCTACGAGTGCATTAATTTTACATCCAAAATGCGTCAATAATATTTTTTTTAAATATTTTTTTGTTTGTTGCAGGTATGGAAAATATTTGAAAAGGCAGAGACAGAGCTGTCAATGTGGTGCAATATTTGGATAAGTAAGACAAAATATACCATTAGTACTCTTTAAAAGAAAATATTCAGTGAGTTCTACTTTGTTATAAACCGGTAATATTCTAACTATTTAAATACCGTAGAATGGGCTTTTGCAGTAAATCTGAATTTTTGGTAGGGAGGCAAGCTAAAGTAACTTTTTAGTAGGTAATGATTATGAGTGATATATTTCGACAAATGTTTTAACTCTATGTAGAAAGCAACTACAATCAAATTTAAAGAAATATTAATATTTCAGGATTTACGACATTACGTAGGATACTTTGGGCGGTAAATAAAAAATAAGCATAATATTGTGACCGAGTAAAATTTTTGCAATTATTTACATATAAATTGACCTATTTTTTTCCAAAGGAAGTACTTCTTCATGAAGATTTGAAATCGATTTGAATACACGTACAGTTTTGAATATTGCATGAAAACTCGTATTGAAATCGTTTGGAGTTTCAAGGAGGATTCGCCAAATTCTTGAATAGAATATCATTAAAACGCACTTGCGAACTGAAAACTGCACTCTCTGTAAGTCATTGGCCGCTAACCTACAAATTTTAAGAAGGAACCTACTGTTAATGAAATAATAAATTATATTAATACACAATTTGCAATTAATTTGACGTTTTTTGATGCTTGTGGTTTTAAGATACCGTGGATCCTGACAGCTGTCAAACATGTCATAAATCGCATTGAAACCTGCGCATGATTAGGTAATCAAAACTGTAAGGGTATCTACTCAAATCGATTATAAATCTATACGAAAACGTACTAATACATTATTTAGAATTAAGAACGTCACAAATTATGTTTTTCCTTGCTCTTAAGCGTACCTTACACGATCAATATTATTGACAGTATCTTATTACACTGACAAAAATATTGATCGTGTAAGGCAGAGATATTGATGGTTTGATGAACTGACGCGAATTCGAATTTCCGAATATCAGGCATCAATATCAGCGAGTAGAGGAAATACTGTCGTAATACTGAGTAATACTGATCGTCTAGGGTGCGCTATACATCAGAGATTGAAGTGGATTGTTGAAATATGGTCAGTATGGATTGATATCAATATTATTGATCGTGTAAGGTTCGCTTTAATGGCACCAAAATCAAAGTCTTACATGGCTATAAAAATTAATAAATCGGAAAAATGGAAACCACTTCTGACTGGTAAATAACAAGTAATATAATAATTTAGATGGATAAAATACCTTAATAAGAGTTGTGTAAACAACGTGTGTTAATTTATAATGTATTATTCCTTTAATTTTTGTCGAATTTCAAACGCTTTAGCAAGAAATCAAGATATTATAATAATTGCCATATGTATGCCCACACTACTAAAATAACGTTACACTATTTGCGTAATGCAAGTGATATTAGGGATGTCTTGCTTTAGAACTCTGTATTAAAGATTCTTTTTGTTGTATTTTCGTATACAGTAACATTTTCAGTTTGTTGAAAAAATATTTTTTTCCATAAAAAAAATGATGTCAAAATATAGCAAACTAAGCCACATACATAGCCTTTTCTTTATATTGAAATTATGTTGGCAGCATTATTATGACAAATATTCAATAAAAAAAAGCAAGGTTATACAGTACTACCACTCTTTGTCACATGTAAAAGTTTCTCCGTTTGCTTGGCATTGCTTGGGTACACTAACCAAATGAATAAAATTTCAGTATTTTTTATAGAAGAAAAAACTTACTGTTTTTATATAATGGCGTTTAGTTTTACCACGCAAAGACAAGAAAGATTCTTTCATTGGACTTGCTTTTCTTTAACAATGTTAGCGTCATCAGGTGATTTTAATCATCTACTATAACGTAAAAACTAGTTTTAGTCTGTAATAGAACTGTATACAGTGTTAGTATACGCCAGAGACTTCAGAATCTCAACACAGCATATGTGTAATAGCTCTCTAATCTATCTTTGTATTACCTTGTCAAAAATTTAATAACAACAACCTACGCGCCTGCTTCAGGTTGAAAACTTACTGTGTCTTTCTTATTACAAGCAATCGCTTATGATATTATTTTATTACATGATTTTATTATGCTTACAGATTATATGCAAACCAGTAAATAATTTTTATAACTTGCCAAACATATTTAGATAAAGCTGTTACCAATTTAATTCGGGTTTGTTATAATCATTATAAAGATATTGGTATTCGAAGATAACGTTAAATTTGGGCAAAAAAACAAGGAAGACCAAGTTTTACATCCACTATTTCTCATATTATTATATAGAATTGAACATTTAAAAAAACAGGTACCTAATATTAATGGTTTGAATATAGAACTCTGTTTGAGTAACCTCCTAGATCACCAAACCTGTCATTACTGCGTTTTTTCTATGGAATATATTTAAGAATGGTGATTGCAGTAATGTCAGCCATTATAGCCAATATCCGGTTTGTGCTCTATATCGAAAGTTTTTTTGTGATATCTGATGCTCAGCACGGCTTCTTTTTAGAAAGATCATGTCAAACCAATCTTGTGGTCTACATACAATTCCTTTTAACATGCTTGGATTTGGCTCATAGACCAATGGCAAATATAGACACAGATGCAGTTATAATGTTTCTTTTTGGATATGAAAGGGTCCCGGAGGCCCCTTAGGAGCCCCTAGGCACACGCCTCACATGCCTAATGGGTAAGCCACCACTGGGGATGACCTAAGGTCTGCTGTTGATAAAGCTTAACTTAATTTCAATTCTATAAACTACAACAGAAACAAAACGTTACTCAAAAACTTCGGACTGGGCCAGAAATCAATTCTTTTGGAATACTCGAGGCGGGGATCCGATTCCGTTATTATATCTGGATCATATGAATTCGTCGCCAAATTCTACGAATCCTTTTAGACAGAGTAGATCTTGCAAGCAATCTTGTTTTACCATCTGTAATGTGAAGCAGCTCTGAATAAAAAAATTAAATATATAAAACTAAAATTTTCCACTGATTCTAACCGCTTTGAAGCTATAGTGTGCTATATTTCAGGCTAGTTTTAATCAAAACCCAAAATGTAGTGAATCTGGAAATACATATAAGGGTCAAATTATTCAAGTGCTGCCAGGCTTACCAGCAAGGTAAATGACAATGAAATAGAATTACGCAGAACAAGATAAACATGCAATTTATCTTGCTGATAATTTTGCCAGCACTTTAAAAATTTGTTCAAACCACCCAAAAAAAAACAAACAAATAAGAAATGATCTGGAATCGTGAACCAAAAAAGAAACGAATTCCTTTAAATCGATTCCTGTAAAAATTAATTGTGAATATAATTGATTCGTTTTTGGGAATTCGGATCCGAAATTCCATTTAATTTTGCAGCTCTTCCGCGGACTAAGTCGTATTTAAAATAATGACAATGCTTTTTTTAACATCATTCATTTCATTCATCATAAGTAGTTCAAAAACAACAAAAGTGATACGAGCATTAAAATTTTTAGATTTTGAGTACAAGCAACAACACCTTTAAAATACGGACATCGTACTTGTGAAAATTCACTTGGTGAACGCAGATGACAAGATAATTATTTAACTAAACAAAAACTGGTAAAGGTCAGTGAACAGTACGCTTCCTACTGAACAAATACATCTCGAAGACGTTTTTGGGCAATTAGTGGTTACTTATGAGATGAGGAATTTTTTATACAGTAAAAAACTATTATTTATAATTTTGTTGAGTACCAAACAAATAAAAATTAATACCAAGGACAGAAGTACTCGTCACACTGTCATATAACAATAAAGTAGAATTTTTTTATAGCACGCAATTTTAAATGTTTATTTTTATTATTCATTCATTCTATTATTGCCCTTCTTCTGCATTGCTAAAGACAAAATCGATTGAAATTTTCTTGACGATAATGGTAAAACGAGACTTTGAAATCATCTGTTTCTTGAATCAAGGGTGACCGTGGTCAGTGCTGGAGCCCAGCAGAAACAAAACACGGTCGCGTGACCAAATATGGTAGCCGCCTTGACACGCACCCGCCGCACTTGTTTTCTTCTCGATGATTGTTCATTGTTTGTTCTGCATCTACGCCTCCTCTGGTTCTCGAATTAAAAATTTATGTTTATTTTTAGAATGGTCAGATGATAACCTATAAAAACACATTTTGGTAGTGACTTTTATGGTTTTCTTTAATTCTTGTGGCAGTCATTAAAAGAAGATACAGCGCCAGCATTTCATTTATCAGTAATTTGATTAAATTACAATTTTTCGTGTTACAGTACTTCGTCTTTTCCCAACTACATAGGACTGTGGTTTATGCATTAATCGTCTCCACATCTACACGGTCCTGTCCTAAGCTTCTTCTCCTGTAAACCTTTTTCTTCGGATCATTCTTAGCTCCATCGAACCATCGTTGCTTTGTCCTTGCTCTATCTCTCCTTCCATGCACTTACATAATTGCCAGTACCCGGCAACTGTGATTTTCTTTCTTGTATAACCTTTGGCATGTCCATAACTTTGATTGTTCCGCTTATTCTTTTGTTTCTGGCCACGTTCCTTGTTACCCCACAATTACATCATAACATTTTCGTTTTTGACACATCTATCTCTCTTTCGTGCATTTTCTACATTAATGATCATGTTTTTATGGATATGTCATTCCTCAGTATCGAATAATATGCCCAAAGGTAGAAAGATTTCTGCGTCTTTGATAAATGCTCAAAATACCAAAAAAACCTTCTTCTCGTTGATAGCATTTACATATGTTTTTCTGCACACCATTTCCCTTACCGGCCATACGTTAACTCACATTTTACTCTTGATTTTTCAGGTAGGAGAGATCGAATAACTTTTGTAGCGGACTCTTCTAATCAGATGGTATATGTAAATCAGACACGACTATTATTTTGAACGTACTTGTATGAAACTTTTGAGGAATAAACTTACTGACAACAATCACGTCCTTAGCAACTTAATTGCCACCATTTAAAATTATTGTCCATATATTGGCAACTCAAATAAGGGATCTGGCGTCCTCTTCAACCGATTTCCTAACTACTATAACTGGGAATGTTTTAGTTTCGTCTTTGTCGTTATTATTGTATTATTTGGCATCTTTGTCAATTTTGTCGTCTAGTCAACCCCTATTCCCCGTTAAAAATCAGCTGATTGCAGCTGGCTTCCTTAATTTGGGTCACCAATAAATTGTGTTTTAAATAACTGTTTTTTTTTTAAGAAATATGATGTTTTTTGTTAATTTATAATGATTGTAGATAAGATTGTACGTAACACGTGGGATAATACATTATTATCGCACTGTCGATGTGATGAATTTTTACATACCTGCCAGAATAATGTCTATATACCTAGAGATGTGCCATGAGAATGTTCTCAAGGGAATATTTCCGGAGAACGGTAAATTACCGAGAATATTTCCCATAAATTCTCGAGAATTTATGATTTTAGAAAAAAATATAAATTACTGGAAAATTACCGAGAATATTTCCGAGAACGAGAACGTTCTCGGGAAAATTCATATTCTCAGAGAATTTACGGAAATTTAAGGTAATTTATGCCGCTATTGTATCATAGATGGAGCTTGGAGCATCTTTATCTTTATGTCTTTTCTGTGTTGTTTTAAAAAACTTGTTTGGACATGTTATTTTATACAATGCGTTTCTAAGTTGTATTTTATTTAGTAATAAAGTTACTCGAGAATAATGGAAATAAAAATTTATTGTGTCTTTATTTTGACTAAGATGCGTAATCATGTTAATTTACAATTTAAATATTTTCTAAATTAAGTATTGTGCAGTGCTCTCTCTTTATTTTTTCAGATAAAATTATTGTAAAAACTACTTTTGGTAAAAAAAATATGTTCTTTCAGTTTATGCAGTCAAAACATATAATTCTCCAACATATAATATAAATTCTCCAAAATTTCCGATAAATTCTCATTGTTCTCGGAGAATATTTCCCAAAAATAAATTCTCGAGAATGTTCCATGTATATATATATATATATATATATATATATATATATATATATATATATATATATATATATATATATATATATATATATATATATAAATATATATATATATATATATATATATATATATATATATATATATATATATATATATATATATATATATATATATAGGTACCTTAAGTAAATAACCATTATAAACATCTCGTTACAGACGTCGCCATTTTTTTTCAAAATAAATTTTCATAAAACGAAACGCCAAAAAATTATAATAGTAATTAAAATTATCAAGTGAGATATGTCTTAGCCATTTTGATTGGTCTCGGTAATGTTTGTGATTGGTTTGTTTTCAACGGAGTGAAAGAATAGGTGTAATAGTATTATTTACATTTACAGAATCTTTACGTCTTAACATTTAACGAAGAAAAAACCTAAAACACTGACATTATCACATGTAAAACATGTGTCGGCACGACCTAGTTGACCTATGTTAATCTGCAATGGTTCTTTACACTTTATGCAGTCACAAACCACGTACACCGGACACGATTGTCTTTAGGCAAAGAAGTCGATGGTGTTTTTTTAGCTTTCCTAAAGGTTTAACTAGAAATGATACATCACCGAAGGGGTTTTATACAATCTTTCCCATAACCACAATCAAATATTTTATGTCTATCATTGTTGTAGATTCAGGCGGCGTACTTTGTCCTAGTTTTGGGGAATTATGATTTGGCAACATCGCATTAACGGTCAGAAACAACTACTATAGTTTTTTCCTCTTACATAATGTATCTATCAGGAAACAGCATTAGGGATATTTAATTTGGTTAGTAATGTACTGTTATTACACAAGCTTTATGCAAAAATGGTAAAACCGTTTTTAGGAAAATCTAAATTTTCGTTTATTTTTCAGGGAAAGTAAACTACCCGCGTGTAAGCATTTTGTTAGGTTTATAATGTATTTATTTCAAAATTAACGAAAAAAAAAACGTTGAAGTAATTTTTGAGAAAATGGATTTTTTTATCATTGCCTTTATTTGGATGCATAGAAAAAAAATTAAGAAGAATGTTTGAAATATTTGTAAGAGGACCCTAGATATTAAATTTAAACGAAATCGGTTCATTGGTTTCGGCGCTTTGCTAAGTGACGGACATTTATACACACAGACATTTTTTTCAAGACCTCGTTTTCGGTATCTAGGAGGAGTAAAGAACCAAAATCCGTAAAAATCTCGAAGTAAAATTTTTGGATAATTGGCTTATGCAGAAATTTCTTTTAATTTCATAATACGAAAGCCTATCCCTTTGGCAGTATCTCACATGCTAAGAAGCTACAGTGCCGTTTGTACTGAAGGTTGACTCATCTGAGAATATTATGAGCTTACAATTTCATCACCGATCCACAAAAAAAATCCAAGCGTTTGTTTGGGTTTGATTCCATCTTCCAAAGTTTGGTTAAAAATTGGTTTAAAAGGACTAATTGTATTTTTCTTTAACATATCTTAAATGTGGCTTTTTTTACACAATTGTAAGCTTCGTGCCCGATTTCCTAAAGACATAATAAGATTTTCGTCAACAGATTGCAAAATTAATACCGTAGAAGCATCGTTTTCGTCGTATCATTTATTGGTCTTCAAATCACTAACGGATCCAGTTTTCTTAAATTCAATTATTACTAACTGTAAGTACTGAACTTTTGCATAATTGTACATTTGGAAACTTTTCTTGAAACTTCTCAATAACGTAGCGATAATAATTCTCGCCATTTATGTAGTTTTGGATCATAAATATTCTTTGCTCTAAAGACATCTTTATTATTTTGACAAATATGTCACAGTTATCAAAGGTGGAATCAAATAAAAAAGGTGACAATGTGACAATTTTGATTTTAAAAGCGTAATTTAGAAATTTCAAATTTTTACTTAAAAATCTGAAATAAGAATTCTTTTAAAATTTCAAACAACTTTTTTATTCACATTCAAATTTAAAGGTAATTATTCGGATTACCGGAAAATGCGAATTTTTTCTTGAAATTTTGCACAGACCCTAATTTTGGGTCGTAGAACACGAATCCGAAGTCAGTTTTTGGCGGTCTCGTATGGTTTTTCCAAAAAAAAAATTTTGGAAAACTTTTAGGTTACCTTTTTTTATAGATTCCTTTAAGTTTTGACACTTTCATTTAAACATATCTGTAAACTTGTAATTTGTATTTTATTTCGTCACACAAAACACCACATTTAGGCAAAAATAGCTAAGAAAATTGCTTTTTTCGATAGAAAATTCCATTTTACTCCCTAGTTGCGGCCATTATTTTCCTACCTGTCAACAATATATTTGTGTCCGGTGTTGTCACGTTTACTTATTTGTTATGGAAATGCAACCCAAGCAAACCTGAGCAAAAAGGTGGTCAGGTTTGCTCAGTTTTGATTGATATAGATACATATATATCTATATCAATGAAAACTGAGCAAACCTGACCACCTTTTTGCTCAGGTTGGGTGAGCAAAAAGGTGGTCAGGTTTGCTCAGTTTTCATTGATATATATATATATATATATATATACATATATATATATATATATATATATATATATATATATATATATATATATATATATATATATCAATCAAAACTGAGCAAACCTGACCACCTTTTTGCTCAGGTTTGCTTGGGTTAAAATTGTTAAAATTTGTGGGAAAAACGATTTGTAAATTTGGCAACAGCGCGTCTTTCCATCAGAAATTTGGAGGCTTATTTTCAGTTTTTTGATATTTTCTCTGTTTTTTTAATGTGTTTTTACATAAATATGCCTAAATATTGTTCAGAAAAATAGTGTGTAATGACTTGTCTAGATATGTTTAAGTAAAAGTGCCGAAATTTAAAGAAATTCATTGAAAAAGCTAACCAAAAAGTTAAAAATTTTTTTTGGAAAAACCATACGAGACCGCCAAAAACTGACTTCGGATTCGTGTTCTACGACCCAAAATTAGGGTCTGTGCAAAATTTCATGAAAAAATTCGCATTTTCCGGTCATCCGAATAATTACCAATTTAAAAAAGGCAACTTTACTCTTAACCGAATTTTACGTTTTTGTATTTTTTGCATACCCTGTATAAAAACCAATTTTTGGCATAGTGGATCTTATTTTTAAGACAAGCAAAAACTTCTATAAAGAATGACCTTTTTTCGTATCTTTCATTTTTTGATCCATTTCTCCTCTTGTCCACCCCATCCGTGGACAAACTGTATAGGTACTTTCTTTCACGACTATCGCCCTAAAATAATTTTTTTATGTTCTGACAGTCCACGAGGACCAAAGTCAAAGTACTGTGTACCGTGGGTGTACTGGGGAAATCCGACTCACATATCCAGGGCTGGAAACATCCGTAGGGACTTTAAGAGGATGTGAGAGGTGATACCACCTCGGTCGAGGAAGGAATCCTCTACCACCTTCCAATAATTGACAAACAAAATATCCATGGTCGAACCGGGATTCGAACCCGCTCCTTACGGTTGCAAATCTGGGGCCGTACCAACTCGGCCACCGGAGACCCAATTACAGACCCAATTACAAAGATTACAACAAATAATAGTGTTTTTATCTCGCAAAGTGAAGATCCCTGAAAATATCTCTTACAGTCTCGCAATCGACGGCGAAACGTCGGCGTCGGAAAGTTGTTCCACTTTGACACGGTCTAGCTCCAAAAATTATTATTTTCCAAATAACTCAATCCCTGCAAGCTTCCGTTCTACTTCCGGACTCTATACGTCATAATTTCATTTGTTCTTCTATCAAAACTGGCCACAGTAATAAAGAGTCTGAAGTTAAAACTGCAAGGACATTGGCCTAAAGTAGCATTTTAATAGAATCCCAAGTATGAAGCCAAATGAGCTAAGCGAAAGATTATAATTAGTCATTAGATGACTAGGTTTACAAAAAAAGCTTAGATCGTTTTCTATTGTCCCAGTAACTGAACGGCCTAGATTTATTGTTCATTTTGTGTTATGGAAACTTGCCTTTTTTTCTGTCATTTTTGGACGCTTTCTTTGATTTCCAATGTCTTTTTGAACGGAAACAATTACTATTTATACGTCGTAACTTTTGAGAAAATGTAACCGACTGGATGCAACTCTATTCGCTTAAAAATCGCGATATGCACGGTTGCAATCATGAGCGCCAGCAGACTTTTTTCTCAGGGGGGCAAAATAAAAAAAGTATTATATTTTTAAAGGTTTCAGTACTAATAATTAAAAAGTATGACACTCTCACAATCTCAGGGGGGGGGGGGGGCGACGGCCCCGTGGCCCCCTGGGGGCGCCCATGGTTGCAATTAAAGTTACGATCAGATGCAATATTTTAACTCATTGTCAGTCCTATTCCGAAAGACAATTGAATTAAGTTTTATTGGATGAATCATGGATTTATTAGGACTGGATACGGGGTGATTTCATATTCTTTGAAGCAAAAACAAACCATTCTAAACGACACTGTAAACACAATTTGTAAACATTAGCCACATCTTATTTCACCTTGTATTTTTGTACAAAAAATACGTTAGCAGCATCACAAGATTTACTAAAAGTAATAAAAGCCCTAAAATATTTTATTTTTCTGCTAAATAATAATAAATTTAAGTTAAAAAGGTTTTATTATTTATAGGTTATGTTACTTCTAACGGTGTTTATTAAAAGTCGCTCCGAGTCATTTATAAATCTATATAAATCTATACATCGCACTTTTTCTTTTCTAGTTCATTAGACAAAGACGTACGTGTAACCGAGTGTTCAGACCGAGGTTCAGCCGTTTTCCTAAACAACCAGCACATACAACAATACTTCTGAGCTCCAACACTCCAATGCTATTTTATCTCTTTCTACTACCATTCTTGATTCAATTACGTAGTAATTCGTAGTCTTGTATATGTTCGTAGTTCGTAAACTGCTCCCCCAAGAGAATAACAAACAACAAAATATAAGGCTTCACATTCGATACGCTCACAGTATACAGACATCGAATCCTTATTATAATAAATCCATGGAATGAATCGATGTTTTTGCTAATAAACATTGCGATTGAACAAATTAGGTCTTAGATAGCTGATTGTAAACGACATATTAACAAGATAGTAACTACATCAAAAATAAACAGATGCATGGTACATGAAATTTGTTCTGGTTTAATACTTACCCACTTGGTAAACCTTAAATAAATAGTATATTTTGTACACTGCCCGTCAGATTTATACCTCTATTACCTTTATCACTGACAAATTATTTGAGCCTGTCGACTAATTTTTCAAAGTATATTTGAATTTTGAGGCGCAACTTAAAAATGCCTCATTTAAGCATATGCAAAAAAAAAACAAAAAAAGTTGCTTTAATAGAAGAAGGATGGTCTTATCAAAGAGTGGCAGATAGACATGGAAAATCAAAAAATACTATTCAAGAAATTGCGGGAAAATGGCGACAACGCATACGCTGCTGTCAAATATGATTTCTATTCTTATTGAAATGGAGAAAGAATATTAGGGTTTTGAAAACAATTTAAAACTTTCAGAGCTTTTCACCCTTCAGAGAAAGACACACCATACTTATAACGAAAACCATAAACTGATGGATGCCCTTTTTTGTTTATTACCTGAACAAACCTAGTCAATCCAAAGACATAACACTTTGGAACCATGTCAAATGCTGCGATAGACTGATATGGCATTGTGTCAACCGTTGTTCCCCACATGTTCCGCTAATCAGTGCATTGGGCTGTTTATGTAGTTGATGATTGACTTATGAGGATTTGGCCTATTTAAACGTTTTATGCTATGTTGTAAAATAAAAGAAACTAGAAATTTAATTAGGAAACAGTAGAGATTATTTTATCTCCAGTAGCGTTAGTATAAAAAATGTTGAAAAAGTAAAATGGATTAAGAACAATTATAATTAGTGCTGAGCAGAACTGTACTAAGTTAAAAACCGGATTTATTGGGTTACGAAGTATTTGTATACTTACATTATAATTATAACACCGACGATTTATTGTCAACTATTCACATCGATATTGTTAATAGGTAATAATTTACAATTTTTGTATCAAAATAATACGATTAAAAATTATGGTTGTGGTCGCGTATTGTATTCAGATAAAAATAAGATAGACACTCTAGTGATACAGATGAATAACGTTCTTGGTTCAAGCAATATTAGTCCAATTTAATCCAAGTCATTGGTGGAAATCCCTGAATATGTACTGTGTAGCCGAAAGTACCCAAGTTATTCCGCTCTGGCACCGTCTGATTCCCAGAAGTATGATTTTCTAACTGACACAGTGCTTCCTAAAATTTTACTTCACATCTCCGGTCTTCAATTTTAATGAATCCACACGCTCCATACTTTAAACTGATTATAATGACGACTTTGTACTAAATCTCCAATTTGTATAAGTCCTCACGCGCCGTTGATCTCAAGATTTAAAGAAATTATATTCGGCTCCTTTGAATAATGTCATAAAGATAATAACGTTGATTTAATTTTAAGATAATCCGTTGAATGCCTTAAACCTAACATTTATGGTGTTTCTAACGGGATTTTCAAATGGGAGACGTTATCTAGATAGTTTGCGCGCATTTTTACCTATTATTTGTGGCGGACGCTGTGGAACAATGAAATGGCATGAAAGATTAAAAAATCTACATACCATTGGCACTGGCGACTTTCAAGTAACAATCCAGCGATGTCGCAGCTACAAGTTGACGGGTCTTTTTGTTGTTTGTAATTTGATTTTTTATTTGTTAGGAAAACTGAAGTGGATTGACAACAATTTTTTTTACAAGCGTAATATGTACAGGGTGTCCCAGAATATGTGGACAATCTCTCGGATTCAGATAGACCACATAAAAATTACAGGACCAGTTCCTATAAAGATTTTTCCTACGGCCCCCTCTACGGAGATGCGGGTCCACAACAGACGCCCCTGGAAATCATTTTTTTAATTAATTGTTAAAGTACTCGGTGTAATTTAATGATTTTTTAATAATTATTTATTTAATGTGCCAGGGACGGACTAGCTGTAACACAATAATGCTTTTTTACAGCCTGTATTCAACTTAAAAATATAAAATTTAGCCCAGAGATAGAGTGTGGTGGTCCAATTAGAGATGTGAAGTATAAGAAGTTGAATTTTGATCCTGGGGGTTAATTTCAGGGGATAAATTGGGAAATGGAAAAAAATTAAGGCCACCATAGCATTCCAACTTGATAAGTTTTCAACCGTTTTAATTAGTCACAATGAGAATGGAAGTTGAAGAAACAAAATTGATTACAAAACGGCGTCCATTCACTGTTCTGAATTTTTCATAGCATGATTAATAGATTTATTATAATTTAGTGTTTCTTTCGACCAGAACTTGTAAATCGTAGGCTCTTTACTAGCCACAGTGAAGCAATGATAATAATTACTCATCAAAAATGCGTCAGTAATGGATGTGTTGTTATTATTATTAAATAGTTGCGTAGATAAAATAATTAAAATTATTCTTGATCCATAATAATAGGAAACGCAGCGCGACGACCTACGCGATGAATGTGGAACATACTAAGTGTTACATAAATATGGTGCGGCCGAGAACTTTAACTCTTAAACGAGTAACATGATGAATTTTTATTTGTTTTTGCGTTCTTATTAAATAATTATTTATATATTTGATTATATATTTATATATTATTATTGCGATTTAAAATTTGTTTTCTTTGTTATATTAAAAAAGGCAACATTACAAGCAGAAAAAAAAGGAGTTTTCAATTTAACGGTATAAACTTATTTTCTACTGCCCATTTTAAATATTGCTTTAAATATTTTTCTTATATACACAGACACAGTATTTGATTTAAAACTATTTTATTGTCTTGTTCTATATTTCATTCAACGATTGCTGTTTTGCATTTCATTCAGCTTTAGGTCTGTTTTCATAATAACTTAATAAAAACAATCGGTGATTTTCTTAAATCTAAACAAAATAAAATTGTTTAAACAAATTCGTAATGACTGCAGATTCAAAAAATAGTAAGTAATTAGTATATAGCATGTTTTACAGCCGGCAAGTTTTTGGTAAGAGAGGTGCAAGCAATATTCCTTTAATAATGCTTTTTACAGCTGGCAATTCAGTTGCACTTGCGCTTTTGAAGGCCGGGACTGCCAACAAAGGCATTATACTGTTAAAATTGTCATGCTTTTGTTTTGTTATTTATATATTTTCTTAAATCTTTTAAATGAATACAATTAAAATGAAAAAAGGCAATTGCAGCTATGGTTTGCGTGACCATCATTGCTGCTGCTTCTTTCCTGGAAATGCATTCTGAAGAGAAAAGGGTTCGTAGGTGGTGGGTAATACCATGGTTAAAACAGAGGAACTATTCGTTTAACTGAGGAACTCATTGCCACAGATCGTCACAAATATATAAATTTCTTATCCCTAGAACACATAATTTTTTTAAGAAATGGTAACAATATATAAATCGTAGATGAGTCGTCATTCCAGTTGCTTTGTTGGTCAGTCTAGCGAGCCGTTTCCGAGTGTTGTGGTCGTTTCGTATTGGTATTTTTTTCAAAAAGTTATTGTTTACGTAATTTTTCTAAAACGTTTAAATTTTTAATTTTTTCATTTCAAAGGTCAATTTATTAAACAATGGCTAGGAAGTGGGAAGATGCAAGACCCTTGACCTAGGCAGAACTAGAATTGCCATTGCAAAGGCTCGCTGCCAGATGAATTTGCTGATGAAACCCAAGAATCCAACAAAGAAGTTTCCAGTGACTCAGAAACTGAAGACAACTTGGAAAATAGTTTAAGACCATGGGGATCAGAGTATGGTCCAGACTTCTCCGATGCAGAGAGCACCGATTCTGAGCAAAGTAGTTTTCGACAAAAGAAAAAAAGTTAGAAATAATTGTTCTGTTCTCGTCTCTAATAATTCCGCTGCAGTGCAAACCGAAGCTGTTTCTTTGGATATCCCGGACATGGGCAACCAAGAAGGACCACTTTTTCAGCCTAATGAAACTAGTGTTTACCATTTTGAAGAGATCGCTAATAAAGAAAGAGGGAAGAGGGTTGATACATTTGAGCAGATGCGCGACCATTGAAGTAGTTCTAGAAAAAAGATTGCCGCTTTGTATATTCTATGGAATGATCAACATGGCCTGCATAAATTCCTGGATTATATATAAATAGAACTTAAAAAGAATTGGACAAAAACTATAGTCACTAGAAAGAGTTTTATGAATAGTTTCCATGAACAACTAACACGAGCATAGATAGAAAAGCCTTTTGTGATGCCAACTTTGTAACACTTACTTAAGCTTCACCTTAGTCATATAATTAAACTTCCTCTCGACATACTGACGACGGACCTCCTTCCGAAAAGCGTACAACTTATAACAGCTGCCCCTCAAAAAAAAAAAAGAAAGCACAGCACCTTAGATATTACATATTCGTGACTTCACAAGAAACAGTATTCTAGGATAGATTTCATTTGGGAAACATAACTGACGCTGACGCACGTGGCCGCGTGGTAGCCCGGGGTTATCTCCCCCGGGGAATGTCTGTAAAATATAGAAATTGATGTGCTTAAAGCATAGCTTATCTATATCCCTCCCAATAAGAATGTTTCTCCCCAACGGAAAAAAATGTCTGGATTCAACACTGAAGCCGTTGCTCACTGGCAAGGAAAACCTCATTTTCTAGATGTTTAAATTCGATTAAGTTGTAATAGGTTTTTATTTCACGACTAAAAAATGATTCTAAAGGCGATATTAAAAACAGAAATGTGTTAAAGTGAACTGAAACCGATCAAACTACAAAGCGTGGGTGGATTTAGTCATACTAATTTTCAGTGTTTCGCCAAAGGGACCAATTTTCAACCCGATTAAGCTTTATTAAGTATCGCCTGCGCGATTGTTTTAGTGCATTGGGTATGTTTATTCTGGATGTATAAAGGCAAGGGCGTGCATCTAAGTGGAAAGTTTGGATCCTATAAAATGTGGAAAGTATGTCAGGTGTGAATTTGGATTGAAACTGTTGGTTTTGGGGTTCTTGCTATGTCTAATCGAAGCCAAATTAAATCTTCTTGGTTATATAAAAATATTGGAGAATTTTAATGTCGCATGTCGGTGGGAAAAACTAAGGATCCTATTCAAAAGTTTCATTCAGCGGAAAGTGGGAGAAATGTTCTGCAGGCATATGTTATGCCGGAGCTGCCCGTGAAATTTTAAAGTTGAATATCTCTGTTGTTACTTATGGGATCCATGCCAAGTTCAGATTTTTGAATAGTGAGCCTAGGAATGTTTTGATAAAGAAAAAAATATTTTATAATTTGCGAAAAAAAATTGAATTTTTGAATTGAACCACCTGGGAAAAAATTAACCCGCTTAGGATTTTTATTTATTATTTCTTCTAAACAAATTTTACATTTGTAGACAATTCTTAATTTTTTTTTGGGAAAAAAATGTGTTAGTAGAAAGTTATAGTCATTTCATTTTTTTTAATTATATTCTAGGTTTAAAAAAATTCAAATGACTATAATTTTCTACTAACACATTTTTTCTCTTAAAACTTAAGAATTGTCGACAAAATTTGTTTAGAAAAAATAATAAATAAAATACCTAAGCGTGTTAATTTTTTTGCCAGGTGGGTCAATTCAAAAATTTTCCAGCTCAATTTAAGATTTTTTGTGTGTACAGACGGCACTAATAACAAAGCTTCTTCAATAACCTTAGCATTTCCATTTCCCAAAAGTCGGAGACATTTTTTGTATTATTTCTCTGTATACATAAAATAACTAAATACAATCTTCTATTTATAAGAAGTGGCACGCCAATGATTACCAATTCAAAACTGACACAGATATGACGCCAAAGGGTATCGCATGCACTTTTGTTTCAGAAACACAATGCCTTATATTATACGGTAATCGAGCGCTCTTTTTTGTCCAACTCCTATTATTATACGCTAACTTATTTTCCCCATTGTGCAACTGCTTTTGGCGGATCGGTTTCGTAGAACAATGAATTTGAATATGAGAGAGTTAATTCTAATTCGTAGCTCGATATGGATATATATTAATTCTTTTTTTCCAATGGGTTTCTGTGAGAAAATGTTGGACCTTAAAATTAGAGCAGTAGATGCAACGCTAAACGATGACAATGAATACTAATATATAGTAAAACTCTGCATCTAATTAGACAGAATGAATCCTATTAACAATTTTCAAATTCAATTGAATTTAAAGGATGTAGAAATTAGATCAAAGATATCTTAGCAATGAGCGACAGCTTGTGTCTGATCCATCGCCGGAATGTATCCATTGCCTAGCAAATTCGTATGCAATCGAGATTTCACGGTCACGTGCTGAATAGACAACCTAAGTGCTGACATGTCACAAAGAGGCGTGACTGTAAAAACCATTCTAAACAAAGGCAGATCGCATTGAAAATCCCATAAGAGATTTCTAATAGCATCGGTACGTGTTTATAAGCGATAAATAGACAATTTCTTAAAATTTTTGATGTTATTATTGACCCATTTACAGCCACAGATAGAAGTAAGTGTTCTGTGAAAAATTTTTATCGCCATCTGAACAAGTTTGAGGTTATGTCATTGTTGTTTACATTATTGTTTAGCGAGATAAAATTGTATAAAAGAAGAAACTGACTGATTCACTGACATATCAACGCACAGCCCACACCGCTGGGTCTAAAAACTGGAAATTTTGCAAAGAGTGTTACGGTTTGTTTTGTCATACGAAATTAAAGTATTATTATTATAGCAGTTGCAACAATTAGTTGAGTTTTAAGACTTCGACCTACCTTTTTGAATATATTCCCTTATTCCTTGAACGTTTTATTTTGATTTGTTTTCCATTTAGTCAAAATCTTTCCTAACCTCGAATTTAATTTTTACAAATTTTCCGTCGCTAGTCTGTCTTGGATCCAGCCTTGTTTTCCCTCTTTCTGTATAGTTAATCCCTAAGGAAATATGTCTGAATTTGGCCCTAAAAACTATAGTTGCCAATAAATATAAATTAGAATTTGTTTACCATGACAAACGTGAAACGTCATTTTTGTCATTTGAATCGGCCGTAATTATTTTCTGTCGAACCTGTGGTAAAACCTTAGTTTTCTGTCCTGAGCCGCCCTCTGTGACTGTTGTTGGAAAACGTCGAAGCCAGGAACGATGGGATCTGCGTTCTGAGTTCTAGGTCCCTTGATTTTAAAGGTTTCTAATGTTCATTCATGCATTACGGTTCGAGGTTGACCAAAATCGTAGGTGGGGTGCATTTGTACTGCCAATTGTACGAACTCTTAATGGATGTCGGTTTATGGACACGGAAAAATGTATTTAATTGTTATAGTTTTGTTGGTATATTGCCGGTGTTCATTGGTTAAGTTAATTTTTACTGGCAGAACATCGTGCCAATGCATTGAGGGGAATACCATGGAACCAAAGCCTTCGAAAATGTACCTAATTGAGTACCAAAGTATACTTACAAACAACCCCTTTTGACGTCGCTTTGCAAGGAAAAAAAATCGATATTGGAATTTTTCGTCAAGGATTGGGTGTGGAGAGGTTCTTTTCACAAACTGATCGCGCCGTCGACTGTATCGTATTCTAAAGTCTTTAGAAAGA
This sequence comes from Philopedon plagiatum, assembly GCA_963971165.1. NCBI lineage: Eukaryota > Metazoa > Arthropoda > Insecta > Coleoptera > Curculionidae > Philopedon > Philopedon plagiatum. Next base: position 94,751,803 of record OZ020193.1, read on the forward strand.
CACCCAAAATTGGGATCTGTGAATGCGGTACAACTAATTTATTTTACGTTGTTTTGTTGTTTGCCATTTTGGCGTTACGTTGTTGGTCCAGTGAGGCCGTTTTAGTTGTTTTTGTAGAAGAAATTCGACATCTCTTCGTCGGTTTTTACGACGACAGCGGACATGTGGACTTAGACCCGACCCGAGATCGACAGGGTCTTTCTTTTTACTGGGAGACGACCCCACCACGTCTTTTTACTGGGGAACACCGATCCTCTTTTTACTGGGAGACTCCGAGCTCTTTCTTTTTGCTGGGAGACAGCACCATCTCTTTTGCTGGGAGACAGCACAATCTTTCTTTTTACTGGGGAACACCGCTACCCCACAACTTCTTTTGGGCTGGAAGACATCTCCAGCCTTTGATCGTGCTGAGTCAGTTAAGCTGCCAAGGCCACGTCAGCATTGACCTAGGAAACCATCATCAGGGGACGAACCCCTTCAGGCAACCTTTTATTTTTTTTTATTGTAATAACCAGGATCACCTTTTTCACGATAACAAATTTATTCAATTTCGGCTCTAACCATGGTTAGCAATATTTAATTTTAAAACCGATTAGTACTTTTTTTTTTTATTTCCCCCTCAGGGTTTACTACAAACTGTCACAGTAATAACATAATATTAATAATAATACCTAATAATTTTATTGTATCAAATTTCACAAAATGACACGATACAATGATGTGTCATTAAAAATTTTGCCCTAACGAATCTGTAATATATTAGTAAATTTGTTTTTAATGGTAGTGTTTTATTTGCCTCACCAGACAGCGCAGTTTCTATTTTTAACTTTTATAATATGGTAACTTTATGTGAGTGAGTGAGCTGAAAGCGAGGTCCCAACATCATCTAGGAGGGTTTCTGTTTTTCACCCGGCTTCGAAAATAGTGGCGCCCTCAATCCACCCCTCTCTCCGGCATTGGAGCTAGGGCAATTTTTTTTGGCACGCATGCGCAAGCCTCTCGCATTCAACTCAACTCTTTACGTGAGTTAATTTTGTAAATTCTCAATATCTTTTTTTTAATTTTTTTTTGCCGAACTTTGAATTTTTATTTATGAAGGGTAAGTAGAAGTAAAATTCTTCTTCTGTGCGAAAAAGAGCGTGGCAAATTTTGGCGCCCAACGTGGGGCATTCAAGCAAAAAGAAACTGCGTTTGGTGAGACCAGATAGAGCACTTTGGTACTAACATTATCAAAATTTTTTTTTAAATTTTTCATTTATCGATTTTTGCGCTTCTGATATGTTGTCTTACCTCTGATGAGATTTTTTGCTGATAATGCAATATTTTTTTTTGCGGCCTACCTATTGTTTTGTAGTAGCCATCAGAACTTCGCTGTTCTGACGGGTTTTCGTTATTCTTTCTGTTAGGACATCGCTGTCCTAACCGGTTTATTTTTTTTTTAAATCTTTTTGGTGAAGTTTAATTAGTGAAAATTATCTGAAAATTTAGTTGTGCAAATTATTTGCAGTTTACAGTGTCAAGTGCAATCAGTGTTAATATTTTACTGATTTTTCTTTAAATTTATTTTTGTTTGTGTATTATTTGACTCGTAATAACTTACGATGGATTACAGTATGAGAGTGCATTACCTTAGAAAGGATATGCTCATTTATGAGTTGCAAGTTCGTGGCATTCCAGCTGATGAAACGAAAACTGTCGAAAGCCTTCGTGCATCTTTACGCCCATTGTTGCAGATGGAGAAAGTTAGTAAGTCTATAAGTCACCCTCCCTATAATATGGATTTTGCTGAAGAAAGAGCTTATGTGGCGACTAACTTGAGGAAGACTAAATTGGCGATTAAGTCCGTTACTGGAGAAAAAGCCAAGACCAAATTTGAACGTCTACAGACACACTTGGTCCATCTTCTCAACCGAATTGATCGTGTACCAGTTAACCAACTGTCGTCAGAGGATGCCGACGCACGAGCAATATTAATTGCAGAAACCTTATCTGCTCTTGACGAGCTAGAGCAAGTATCCAGACGAGATCCTAACTTGAGTGTCTTATTGGATGCAGCACGCTCGGGATGTTCTGATTCTGATGATTCGTCAGAAGATGAAGTGCCTAGACCAACTCAACATGGTTCAACCCCAAATAGACAGCCAGTGTCGAACTTCAAGGCACTACGTATTGAAAAATGGGGCCTTAAATTTACAGGAGATCCCAAGGGTATGTCAGTCCATGGATTCTTGGAGAGAGTAAACGAGCTGAGATTGGCTCGTAATGTATCAGAAAGAGAACTGTTTGAGTCTGCCATAGATTTATTTGAAGGCAAGGCAATGAATTGGTTTAGAGCGAACCGTTCCCGGTTTAACAACTGGAGAGAACTAGCTGAACTGCTTTGCAGACACTTTGAACCACCAGATTATCGTGCTCGACTCTTTAAAGAAATGCTCGAGAGGACTCAAGATCCATCAGAAAGCATAGTGGACTACCTTTCAAGCATGCAGGCTCTGTTTCGGCGTTATGGTTCCCTCAGTGAGGATGCAAAGTTGGACATGATAACTAGGAATTTAGCTCCATTTTACACCACTCAGTTACCCATAGTGAACTCATTGGAAGAATTAGAGGAGCAATGCCTGGTTTTAGAAGCCAAGAAATACCGTGCAGAACATTATGTACCGCCATCTCGTAAACGACAAGGATTTGTAGAACCTGATTTCGCCTTCGTCTCAGAAATGCAAGAAGCCTTACCTCCAACTAAGGTCAATGAAGTGAGACATGTCAACCCTCCTACTACCAGTAGAGGTCCTAGAGAAGTAGTCTGTTGGAATTGTCAACAAACGGGACATTTTAATCGAGATTGTCAAAGCCCTAGAAAAACACACTGTTATCGTTGTGGAACACCTAATGTCACCGTAAGATCTTGCCCTAAATGTGCTAATTCGGGAAACGCTTCCCGGGGGAATCAATAGGTCGTACGATTTCTCCCAATACCAAGCGTGTATCGACCAATGATTTTGACTTTTCATCCAAAATTCTTTTAGATTTCATCATTAGTCACGCACGAGGAGATCAACGTCCTTATTTGGAAATTTCTATTATAGGTAAACCTATAAGAGGTTTGCTGGATTCTGGTGCCACTCGAACACTTGTTGGCCTTCCTGGATATGAGTTGCTACGGAGTTTGGGACTACAACTTTTAGGTAAAGAAACAAGATGTACAGTTGCTAATGGAGAGAGCTGTTCTGCTATTGGTTACATGCAAGTACCGTTTAGTTTAATGGGAAAAACCCGCATGATAGATGTGTTAGTCCTGCCTGCACTGGCTCATACCTTAATTTTGGGAGTCGATTTCTGGAAAAGCATGGGAATCGTACCAGATTTGAATCAGGATGTTTGGCATTTCGCAGATGAAACGAATTCTACTCAAGTACTTAGCATACGGGATGAGAGTACCCTTACTATTGCTCAGCGAATGACTCTTGATAACTTAGTCAAAGAAAAACTTGCTTTAATGGGTACAGGCCTGGGATGTTGTAAGGTGGCTGAACATGTTATTGAAGTGGAGCCAGGTACGAAACCTGTCAAACAAAGATATTACCCGGTGTCTCCATTTAAGCAGAAAATTATCGATGAAGAACTTAAACAAATGTTGGAAGATGGAGTCATCGAACCTTCGAAGAGTGCTTGGTCCAGTCCGATATGTTTAGTGCGCAAGAAGGATGATTCCTACAGATTTTGTGTAGATTACAGAATTTTGAACAGTTTGAGCAAGAAAGACGCATATCCCTTGCCCTATATTTCTGCCATTTTGGACCGCCTGAGAGATGCAACTTACCTCAGTTCCATCGATATCAAATCCGCATTTTGGACAGTTCCCTTAAGTGAATCTTCGCGTGAATATACTGCATTTACCGTCCCTGGAAGAGGACTATTTCAGTTCCGTCGCATGCCTTTTGGTTTAACCAATTCACCAGCAACCTGGCAGCGTATAGTAGATACCGTCCTTGGAGCAGACCTTCAACCAGCGGTCATGGTATATCTGGATGATATAATTCTCATATCTCAGGACTTCGATGAACACCTACGTCTGTTGGGCTTAGTTTTCGACCGACTACATGAAGCGGGTGCTACATGTATTTAACGCTGATGGGTAATATAGAAATAACAAATGAGTGGTAATAATAGTCAACCAAAGAGAGGTTATTTTAAAGTTAACTAAAAGACAATAACTCTCTTTATCTTAAAGTTGACCACAAAGAAGGCGTCATTTTAAAGTTAACCGAAAGAAAGTTACCTTAAAGTTGCGGATATGATGCCTTGATGATCCAGAGTGAGAATTGCACTGTTTTACTGTCCAAGTGTAGTCTCTACCTTTTGGGCGAACGACGGCTAGCTCATGCCGAGAGTGGTGTGGGTAAAGTCAAAAACAGAACAAACAGAAGCGCCACCTGCTTTAGCCCCGGTAAGGCAGAGACTGATCTTTAAAAATAAAAACAGGAAACTAAAAGTTTGACCCAATAAAACAGCTTGCTCTAACGGTCATTCATTTTAATAATTAAAGTAAGGATCTCAATATCAGTTCCTAAATTAAGATGAAAAGGTATATTTACATGTATTATAGCTGTTACGCAAATAATTAAAGAGTATCCAACTCAATTTCCTTGAGAAAATATGATATTAGTTCTTAGAATTAAACTGAAAAGTTATGGTTGTAATGTAAAGAAGAAACAAATATTTAAAAACTAACAAATCCAGTATCCACACTTATCGTGGATTGTTATCGATCTATTTGCCCCTCTCTACTGATTTTGACAGTACTTTCGAAAGTGAAGAAAAGTTAAATTAAATAGGTTAGATTTTAATGATTGTAAATGATGAATGTTGAGATCATTTTATTCTAGTTTGTGTTTGTTTCAAATTAATTGTTAAGAATATCGTGGTGCCAAAATCAGTGACGGATACGGTTAATCATTATGTACAATAATAGTCTGATAATTAAACCAGTGCACGTGGACGAAATAAGAAGGCCTTCCTACCGTGTCTTGTGCATCACAAATGAACGTTTATGGTACCTACTACCTAATATAATAAACAGTCTATAGTTCTGCTAGTGGAGGCCTGTAGCCTCGAGTGATGTGATATAATAATCGTTCTACTAGGACGTCACAAACATATCAAACCTGACATTTATGATGGTGTAGGGGTTGTGGTGCTCCCAGTGCTCAAGCAGCCAGATGAACCGTGAAGCTTGAACGGTGTCACCAGGGAAAGCACACTCCGCAAGGTGTTAGGACGATGGTCTACTCCTGCCCTGATGTGGAAGCTCCAAGACAGAAACGTAAGGAACAGAAGACCAAATGATGGAACCAAAGAAGAGCAGGAATAACACAACTAGGAAAAATAGGCCTGAAACAGAACCGAGCTTCAGGACGTGACCTTCAGGCATAAAATAAGGTAGGTAGATTTTAATATATATCTGTGGTACCTATTTATAGAATAACTCTAAGTGCTATCTTCAGAAGTCACACAAGACAAACTAGATATTTAAAGTCGAGACTTACCCTAGATGGCATGTGGCCTTGTCGATGAGTCGGTGACCAAAAAAACGAACTTTGGGATTTTCCCCATAAAACTGTAATAAATCAATTTTAACTAATTGTATGGCGTAATAAGGTTTATTACCGCCAAATTACAACTTTGGGTACCAAAAATTCAAAATATATCTGCAAAAATGCTGTTGGACTCCTGGAATGCACGCTGCAAAAAGGCTAGTCCAAAAAAAACACCCTTGACGTCATGAAAAACGGCGCAGGATTCCATCTGTCAAAGTCTTAGGGACTTTTAAATCTAAGCAGTGTGACCTCTGACAGTTTTTGACATTTCAAAAACAATAACAAAGTGGAGTTTTATTTATTACTATTTAAAGATAAGAGATTTAAGACTCAGTGCCCTAAATATGCCCAAAACACTTCCCCTTCCCCAAAACTGGCGTTCATTCCACTCAACCTTGTAATTTTTAGGTCTCGATTCTGAACCGAAAGAAAGAACCAAGATGAGGCCTAGAACGAGATACTAAAGAAGATGAAGTCAGATACAAATACTGTTAAATACCTAACAATGCACTAATAAATGCAGAAGTAGCAGGTAGAGCTTTTAACCATTACGATGATTTATTAGCGGGTCTACCAAATCTTATTACTCTTACACGAATAGCACAAGCTAATAATTATGATATACTTTTAGGATGGCCTGGACTATACACAGCTTGAGAAAGACCTTGACGAATAAGGCGAACTAGAATTAAGTATACTTATACCTACATTGTACCTATTAAGACTTAAATAAAGGCATCTATAAAACCAGAAACCAAGCTCTATTCTCTTAGTATTAATCGAAGATCTGGTAAGTCTTTAATTTATCTGTACAATATTTTAGAAGCGGAATAAAACCGTAACACGCCTCCCCTTCCTCAGAGAAAATTTTTTGTTATTTACAAAAAAATTTTCTGCGGCCTTAGATGGAGAGCCTAACAATACGAAATATATACAGCAATGTATACTGACTATAAGATTTACAAAACTGCGAACTAACAGACTAAAGGTAAGTAGAGTATTTACAAGACAGTATCTTAGCGGTAAGTCCAATATTTACAAAAACCATAGCTTTAAGGTAAGTCGGACAACAACTATGGTATGTCGTCTGGAGGGTGAGCCTTAAGGTCTTTAGCATGCCAAACACCAAGATTACGACCATTCCGGTCAGATAGCTCATAGGACCAAGGTGAGACCACTTTGGTTATGACGTAGGGACCCGAAAATTTAGGCGCAAGTTTCGCGGTAAAATGTTTGGTAGCGTCTGAGAGAAAATAGTTTTTCTTCCAGACCTCCTGATCAAGCTGAAACCGCTCGTCTCGTCTCCTGAGATTATAAGTATGACGGCCACGCTCATACGCCTGCCGAAGTCTTTTCTGCACGTCTATAAACATCTCATTCACAGCTTGAGACCTAGAGACGGGATCAAAGGGCTGAGGGTCATCAGAAGGTGGACATGAGTCCCGGGGCAGACGAACGTCACGACCAAAAACCACAAAGTTAGGGGTTAACCCGGTAACCTCATGCTTTGCCGACCGAATGGCAAAACCAGCCTTAGCGAGAAGCTTATCCCATTGACGATGGTCCTCGGCTACATAGCTCGTGAGAATTGTTTTTAGAACACGGTGAACACGTTCAACGGGATTGGCCTGAGGATGATAGTTAGCCGTATACCGTATTTTAATCCCGTACTGAGCCATTGCCTGTTGAAAAATCTTGCTGCGAAACTGAGTCCCATTGTCCGCAATGATCGTCTCAGCTCCAAAAACTAAAATGACAAAATTTTCCAACCATCGGACGATACTCTGCGCGGTGGCAGAACGAAGAGGAAAGAACAAAGAAAACTTACTAAAAACATCAACCACCGACAGAATATATGAATGCCCAGAGGCAGAACGAGGTAGTGGTCCGACTAAGTCTATACTTATGGTTTGGAACGGACGGGAACTAAGAGGTTGGATGCTGAGCATCTGACCAGCAGGGGCTTGTTGAAGGGGCTTGGTCTGGATACAAACACGACATCGTCTGATGTATCTCGCAACATCACTACGCATGCTTGGCCAATAATAGCGTTGGGCGATCCTGGAGAACGTCTTGTTAATTCCAAGATGACCACACGTAGGGGGATCGTGATTGTCTTTAATAATTGAGGATCGGTCTTCGCGCGGAACTACTATCAGCCAAGAGTCCTCGGGATCCGCAAGTGCAGCGTAAGGGTGTTTAGCTCTTTTAAAAAGCTTGCTGTTGTCTACCCACCAAAGGGGATATTTAGAAGGGTAGTCGACAACTTTCTTGATCATGCCAAGATACCAGCGATCACGCGGAGTTGTAATGTCTTTGGCAGTATCAGTCGAATTTGGTTGATTAGTGATGGTATCAACGACGGGGACTGATCGAGAAAGAGTATCCGGGACAACATGCTCTTTACCCTTGCGATGTATGATTTCAAAATCATACTGCTGCAGTCTTATGGCCCAACGCGCAATGCGTCCTACAGGGTCCTTGATAGAGTTAAGCCACTTAAGGCTGTAATGATCAGTAATCACGGTGAATTTGGTTCCTTCGAGATAAGGACGAAGCTTCTCTATGGCAAAGAGAACAGCTAAACATTCCTTCTCCGTAGTACTGTACTTTCTTTCATTTTTGGTAAGCGAACGGCTCAAGTAAGAAATGACATGTTCCTCGCCATTCTGAACCTGAGAAAGCACCGCTCCGAGACCAAAATCTGATGCATCACACTGGACAATAAACGGTTGTTCAAAGTCCGGACAAGAAAGTACCGGTGCTTTGACAAGGTGCTCCTTAACTGTATTAAAGGCTGCTTCGCATTCTGGACCCCAGACAAATTTAACATTCTTTCTCGTTAAGGCCGTGACTGGCGATAGTACTGAGGAAAAATTTGGCACAAACCGGCGGTACCAGGAAGCAAGACCAATAACTCGCCTTATTTCAGTCACACTTTTCGGTGTAGGAATACGCAGAATTGCCTCAATCTTCTCAGGATCTACCATAAGTCCTGATGAATTTACAACATAACCTAAATATTTAAGCTCAGGCTTACAAAAATTACATTTTTCGCGGTTAAGTGTAAGACCTGCACTTACAATGCGCGAAATAACTTCACGTAAAACACGAATATGCTCCTCGAAAGTTGGAGTACATACTATAACGTCATCGAGGTAAACAAACACGAATTGTTCTAAATCGACGCCTACCACCCGATCAATCAATCTTTGCCAGACGGCGGGGGCATTAGTCAAACCGAACGGCATTCTTGTAAATTGGAAGAGCCCACGTGACGGCACGGTAAACGCAGTGAGAGGTCTGGAACCCTTTGCAATGGGTATTTGCCAATAAGCAGACTTTATGTCGAGCGTACTCAGATATTTTGCGTCGCGTAATTTATCTAACGTAGCTGACACGTAAGGAATGGGATATGCGTCGGGAATCGTAGCTTTATTAACAGCGCGGTAATCTACACAAAAACGCCAGCCGCCAGACTTTTTCTTAACCATAACTATTGGCGAAGACCAGGGAGACTCAGATGGTTCCACAATCCCATCCGCTAACATTTGCTCTAACTCCTTGTTGACTTCTTTTTGCAAGGCATGAGATAAGGGGTAGTATCTCTGTTTTATTGGAGTAGAATCAGTTTTGATCTCCATTTCCACTAACGTCGTACATCCAAGCTTATTACCCATAGATGAAAAGGTATTTTCTACAAGATTGTCAAGGATTTGACGCTGCTCAGATGTTAGATTGTCACGGGAGTGGATGGCAAAAATATGTGGATTGTGATCTAAATCTGATCGAAACGACCACTCGCCACTGTACAAGTTAGGTACTATTTTCATTTGACTCCAAAAGTCAATCCCTAAAATGAGCGTGTGCGGCAAAGAAGGAACAACCAAGGTATCTAGGAGAACTATTTTATCTTGAAGTTGAAATGGTAGCTTGATCGAACCAATACTCTGACAAGCTTGGCCATTAGCAACCGTACAAGTTGATACTACAGCTGAATCCAAGCGACAGACTGTTTTCAGAATATCCCAGCCATGAGGACCAATAATGGTTCGCGAGGAACCACTGTCAAGCAAACCTAATAGCTCCTTACCATAAATATGAATTCTTAAATAGGGTCTCTTGTCGTCCTTAGCATGCTCCAATATATAATTTAAAATAACTTGGTTTGAATCGGCCTTGAAAGTTTCTTTAGGTGGGAAGAACGGTTGGCCTGTTACTGCCTTCCCAGATTTACGTTTTTTGTACACGAAGGGCAACTTTTGGAGGTAACGTCACTCTTACCACACCTATAGCAAAACTTTCGACGTTGTTGTGAACACTGGCGGAATTGATGGCCTTGTTCTTGACAATTCCAACATAAAGTAGAATTAGATGGGACATTGAGAGCTGCTACTTCAGACGTACTAGGCGCCTGACTAATAACAGTAGGAGCTTCAATGGGAGCGACATGATTAGGTGGCTTACGATAAGCCAAGGCGGGCTCTAACATTTGACGATAATTCGTCGAAGGGGGAACAAATCGCTGAATCCGGGATTCTGTCTCCTCAATCGCACGACTTAATCTTACGAGATCTTGTAAACTAACAATCACGTGAGTCGATAGCCTACTCTGAATGTACGGCAGTAAATTGCGCAGTATCATCTGCAACCGAGTAGTTTCCGAAGGCAATACTGGGAGTTTGCGGAAGAGATTCTCCATAGAGACAACAAAACTAATTACGCGTTCTTGAGCGCCCTGTGTACGACGGCGAATCTCATCCCATAATGCAAACTCGTAATCATAAGGTTGGAATGTATCTCTCAACTGTTGAACGAGATCATCCCAATCTACAAAATGACAAGTACGGTACCATAGAAGAGCATCACCGGAAAGAAGTTCAGGCGCGGAACGAAACAACTGTTCCTTCGTTGCACCACGTGACACACGAAGCTCCTCTATACGTTCTAAAAAGTCATTAACACTACTTTGTCCATTAAACCTAACATTCCATTTATTTATATCTAAAAATCTAGAACTAAAATTACTAACACGAGATTCTTCGGGACGAAACCCGTTTAAGGGAGAAAACTGGAAATTATCTAATCGATCGGCAAGATCAACAAATGGATCAGAATAGCCTAACGGCTCATCCTGTCGGGTGGAGTTAACATTTGCCAATCGGGACACATTTTGCGATTCATCCGCAAAATGTACTTGTGAGCCTCGTCTCATAGACGAAGAAGCAGGGATCACGGTAGGACGAATAGTCCTATTAGGGGCTTCACGGACGGGTCTACTCAACGAGTAACCAACGGGGACAGAACTGTCATGGGTTGACACGGGAACTCGAAAATCTTCTAAGGTATTCGCACCTTCAAAATACGTTGGATGGGTTGGATTTACACGAGTACCTCGAGAAGAAATCTGATCAACAAAATTATGTTCAGGTAAGTAAGATCGAACTGGTTGACTCGACGAGCTCAACCGGTAGTCTTCCACGGACGAAGGGGGTAATTGAGCTTGTTCCAAGAAACGATTCTGATGGGAGAGGGGTGCAGAAACTGAAAAATTAGAGTGGCCCGTGCTTAAGAATTGAGGATCTACTACACGTCGTGCAGCAGATTGCACAGGTTGAGGTCTATTTACAGAATCTAGATTAAGGGGTTGGTTTTGCAACATCTGTCGCTCACAGATGGGGTCCCTAGAGGAATCTGACAGGTCGAAGACTTGATGCTCTGAGCCGATGGTGGCCATACGACTACCATGAGATACATCGAAAGCCAACCGACGAGCCGGAAGTTCAGACTGCACGGCCCGCGAGGAAGGCAACGCATCACTCGCAAAACTACCCAACGAAATTCTAGACGGTGCAGGAATAATACGTCTTTGTTCATTAGGCAAGTGAGTGTAAGCAGAAGCGACAGTGTGTGCATCGCGCTGGAGTGTAGATGCGGCCAGGGGATTACGGTTAGTAACCTCTGGTTCCGGAATATTTGGACAAGAATTAATGATTGAGGGGGATGTTTGAGGTTCTAAGACTAAAGGAGCAGCAGGCTGAACGAAGGGCACAGGTTGAGTGGGTACTGCTTCCTCATCGATGTTAATCAGGTCATACGACACCTGTACCTGTCTCTGGGGCGTAATAGCGACAGGCAGGATTCTGTTAATTTCCTGTTCATTCTCGGCATCCAAAATAGAAGTGCTTACCACACGAGAAGTAGCCGCATTTGTGTTATGTGTTTTTGCACCTGGTTGACCCGATCGCGTTACCGCTTGATCATCGTTCGAAGTACGAGGTATACACTCCAAAACCAAATGTAAATCGCCTATCAGCTGTTCACACCTATCTATCAATTCGCCCTTTTGGTTGACTCCCGATTGTTCCAGAACTTGAACGCGATTTAGACGGTTTTCAACATGCAGTAAAAAGGTGTAAATTCTTTTAAACTCACTGTCTTTGTTACCTAAATCGAAATTAAGGATGTCGCGCTCCAAAATCAATAATTTTGCCCTGCAAACGCAAAGGTCGGTCTCAGCATCATAACACGATGTTGTTGGACGCGAAACACGTCCCTCGCGCTCCGTACGCATGGCTTCCCTTAATAACGCACGCTTCTGCGGAAACGAACCAGTTACTGGTAGACCACGAATTGCCAACTCATATTTAATTTCATCGGCACCCAAAAGGTTAATTTCCATTTTACCTGAATCTCGCAAAAAAAAGAATCTAGAAAAATACTACTAAACTTACTAGCAACTTAATTAAAGTTTAACACCAATATTAATAGCTTACTACTTAAGCTAACCGAAACTGATCATATATGTACATATACTTAGAATATAATCCTAATAATTAGGATCTAGGTGTGTCGCAAAGTGACACACAAACCCGACCCCTACTAAAAAATCAAGAAAAAAAATCTCAAAGTGAAGTAGTTCACTAAAAAAAATTAATAAAAATGTGGTACCGCCAAATAAACTCAAAATAAGGTGCTTTACACCTATACTAAATAATGCAACACTGCAAGAGAAAAATTTAAAACTAATCCTACATCAATAGGAAATAATAGATAATACTTTACTAAAAAGTATTAACAAAAAAACCGTAAAACATCCCAGAGATGCACAAATCCTACAACACCACCATAAAATTTTTATCAGGTAGTAGATAGCTTTTATTAAAAAAAAAAAATTAGTCACTTAACGATCAGACTAAAGTTTTTGTTTTACTCCAATAACAATAAAAAAAGTTAAATGTCACTACAATGTTCTCATTATAAATAAAAATATCACCAAATTAAACCCGTTGAAAGGCGCCATTTGCTACATGTATTTAACGCTGATGGGTAATATAGAAATAACAAATGAGTGGTAATAATAGTCAACCAAAGAGAGGTTATTTTAAAGTTAACTAAAAGACAATAACTCTCTTTATCTTAAAGTTGACCACAAAGAAGGCGTCATTTTAAAGTTAACCGAAAGAAAGTTACCTTAAAGTTGCGGATATGATGCCTTGATGATCCAGAGTGAGAATTGCACTGTTTTACTGTCCAAGTGTAGTCTCTACCTTTTGGGCGAACGACGGCTAGCTCATGCCGAGAGTGGTGTGGGTAAAGTCAAAAACAGAACAAACAGAAGCGCCACCTGCTTTAGCCCCGGTAAGGCAGAGACTGATCTTTAAAAATAAAAACAGGAAACTAAAAGTTTGACCCAATAAAACAGCTTGCTCTAACGGTCATTCATTTTAATAATTAAAGTAAGGATCTCAATATCAGTTCCTAAATTAAGATGAAAAGGTATATTTACATGTATTATAGCTGTTACGCAAATAATTAAAGAGTATCCAACTCAATTTCCTTGAGAAAATATGATATTAGTTCTTAGAATTAAACTGAAAAGTTATGGTTGTAATGTAAAGAAGAAACAAATATTTAAAAACTAACAAATCCAGTATCCACACTTATCGTGGATTGTTATCGATCTATTTGCCCCTCTCTACTGATTTTGACAGTACTTTCGAAAGTGAAGAAAAGTTAAATTAAATAGGTTAGATTTTAATGATTGTAAATGATGAATGTTGAGATCATTTTATTCTAGTTTGTGTTTGTTTCAAATTAATTGTTAAGAATATCGTGGTGCCAAAATCAGTGACGGATACGGTTAATCATTATGTACAATAATAGTCTGATAATTAAACCAGTGCACGTGGACGAAATAAGAAGGCCTTCCTACCGTGTCTTGTGCATCACAAATGAACGTTTATGGTACCTACTACCTAATATAATAAACAGTCTATAGTTCTGCTAGTGGAGGCCTGTAGCCTCGAGTGATGTGATATAATAATCGTTCTACTAGGACGTCACAAACATATCAAACCTGACATTTATGATGGTGTAGGGGTTGTGGTGCTCCCAGTGCTCAAGCAGCCAGATGAACCGTGAAGCTTGAACGGTGTCACCAGGGAAAGCACACTCCGCAAGGTGTTAGGACGATGGTCTACTCCTGCCCTGATGTGGAAGCTCCAAGACAGAAACGTAAGGAACAGAAGACCAAATGATGGAACCAAAGAAGAGCAGGAATAACACAACTAGGAAAAATAGGCCTGAAACAGAACCGAGCTTCAGGACGTGACCTTCAGGCATAAAATAAGGTAGGTAGATTTTAATATATATCTGTGGTACCTATTTATAGAATAACTCTAAGTGCTATCTTCAGAAGTCACACAAGACAAACTAGATATTTAAAGTCGAGACTTACCCTAGATGGCATGTGGCCTTGTCGATGAGTCGGTGACCAAAAAAACGAACTTTGGGATTTTCCCCATAAAACTGTAATAAATCAATTTTAACTAATTGTATGGCGTAATAAGGTTTATTACCGCCAAATTACAACTTTGGGTACCAAAAATTCAAAATATATCTGCAAAAATGCTGTTGGACTCCTGGAATGCACGCTGCAAAAAGGCTAGTCCAAAAAAAACACCCTTGACGTCATGAAAAACGGCGCAGGATTCCATCTGTCAAAGTCTTAGGGACTTTTAAATCTAAGCAGTGTGACCTCTGACAGTTTTTGACATTTCAAAAACAATAACAAAGTGGAGTTTTATTTATTACTATTTAAAGATAAGAGATTTAAGACTCAGTGCCCTAAATATGCCCAAAACACTTCCCCTTCCCCAAAACTGGCGTTCATTCCACTCAACCTTGTAATTTTTAGGTCTCGATTCTGAACCGAAAGAAAGAACCAAGATGAGGCCTAGAACGAGATACTAAAGAAGATGAAGTCAGATACAAATACTGTTAAATACCTAACAATGCACTAATAAATGCAGAAGTAGCAGGTAGAGCTTTTAACCATTACGATGATTTATTAGCGGGTCTACCAAATCTTATTACTCTTACACGAATAGCACAAGCTAATAATTATGATATACTTTTAGGATGGCCTGGACTATACACAGCTTGAGAAAGACCTTGACGAATAAGGCGAACTAGAATTAAGTATACTTATACCTACATTGTACCTATTAAGACTTAAATAAAGGCATCTATAAAACCAGAAACCAAGCTCTATTCTCTTAGTATTAATCGAAGATCTGGTAAGTCTTTAATTTATCTGTACAATATTTTAGAAGCGGAATAAAACCGTAACACGGGACTCATAGTTTCACTAGAAAAATGTCAGTTTTGCCTGCCAGAATTGAAGTACTTAGGATATGTTGTGGACCGTCAGGGACTCCGACCAGATCCATTAAAAGTTGAGGCAATTGTAAATATTATACCACCGAAGAATGTCACAGAAATTCGCCGATTTATTGGTACAGCATCTTGGT
The DNA here is from genome assembly GCA_963971165.1 of Philopedon plagiatum. Lineage (NCBI taxonomy): Eukaryota > Metazoa > Arthropoda > Insecta > Coleoptera > Curculionidae > Philopedon > Philopedon plagiatum. The sequence continues at coordinate 94,767,215 of OZ020193.1, forward strand.
ACCGTCGCTTTGTTCCGAATTTTTCATCCACCATAGCTCCGCTAACTAACTTGACTAAGAAAAATGTCAGATGGTCATGGACAACCGACTGTGATAGAGCCTTTAAAGCGATCAAGGAAGCTTTAGTTACAGCACCGATACTTACCTGTCCTGATTTTAACCGTCCTTTTGTCCTGCAAACCGATGCAAGCGCATATGGCCTTGGTGCAGTTTTAACACAGACTTTTGATGATGGTGAGAAAGTAATATGCTTCCTATCACGTTCACTGACTAAACAAGAAATGAAATATACAGTCACCGAAAAAGAATGTTTGGCAGTGATTTGGAGTGTGGAGAAATTAAGACATTATTTGGAAGGGGTACACTTCACGGTAGTAACTGACCACCACTCGTTACTATGGCTGCACAGACTAAAAGACCCTCAAGGTCGTTTAGCGCGATGGGCGCTTCGTCTGCAACCCTATGATTTTACCTTAATCCATCGCCCTGGTAGAGAGCACATTGTTGCCGATTTTCTGTCCAGATCCGTTCCTGTTTCCGCTGAAGCTATTGACACCGACGATAGTGATGTTCCGATGTCTTCCACCACTGATGGATGGTATAAAAATATGTTTGTAAGGCTTGAACAACGACCGGACAAATTTCCTGCTTGGCGTGTAGAAAACAACATGTTGTACAAATATGCTAGAACCAATCCTCCGGACCTTGGTACTCCATCCAGCTCATGGAAAATTGTCGTTCCTAAGGATAAAAGGCGCCAGATACTCGCCCGTTGCCATGATATACCTGCTTCGGGTCACGTAGGCGTATTCAAGACCTACTGGAAAGTATGCCAACGCTATTATTGGCCTAAGATGAGGAGTGACGTCACGAGTTATGTGAAAGCTTGTCGAGTTTGTGCCCAGCACAAAGTAGAACAAAAACCTCCTGCAGGATTAATGGGTGACCGTCCAGTGATAAATCAACCTTGGCAGTGTATCAGCCTGGATTATATTGGACCGTTTCCTCGTTCGAGGTCAGGTAACTCTTACGTTCTTGTGGTTACCGATTATTTCACCAAATTCTCCGTTTTATTTCCTTCTCGTTCAGCGACAGCTAAATCTCTCACCAAACAGGTTGAGGAAGGTATTTTCCTAATGTTTGGATCACCACAGTTCCTAATGTGTGATAATGGAGTACAAATGAAGTCCAAGGAATTTCAGAACCTTTGTCAACGGTATAAAACGAAATTATTCTACACAGCATCTTATCATCCACAAGCTGATCCGACCGAACGAGTCAACAGTCATAAAGACCATGATGCGATCTTACATCAAGAACAATAACCACCGTACCTGGGACGAGAACCTAGCTTCTATAGGCTGTGCTTTGCGAACATCAAGACATGAGACCACTGGATTTACTCCGCACTTTCTTAATTTTGGGAGAGAACATAAATTGTACGGACAAGACTTTGCAGAAGAGACTGCTAACACCAATGCAGACCTTCAAGATTATGTCAGGAAAAGACAAGCCGCCTTTGTGAAATTATATCGCGAAGTTCAGGATAAAATTAAAACATCTCATGTTAGAAATCAACGTAGATACAACTTACGTAGACGACCCGTTGAGTATGCACCTGGACAAGAGGTTTGGCGTAAAAACAAAAGTCTTTCCGATGCCGCGAACTATTATAGTGCCAAACTGGCTCCGGCTTATGTGGGCCCGTTTATTATTAAGAAGAAAACAGGGTCCTGCACCTACGAACTTCAAGATCGAGCAGGACAAAGTAAAGGTGTTTGGCACGTAAAAGATCTCAAACTGTATAATCCATCGACCGCAAATGAGAGTTCAGATAATGATTAGTTTTACCTTTAAATATTTTTCTTTAACGTTACCTTATTCCGTTTTCTTTTAATACCTTTTTTTTAATGCCCTGCAGTATGGGCGTGATTGTGTTTGGATCCATCTGGGCGCGAAACTTGATGGATTTGGACACTGTCGCTTAGAATTGTGCTGCACTGGTGAACTAGTGGAGGTAGGAGTCCTCCGAAAGCCGTGGCAAGCTAGGCCTTCAGTCAACTTGCTGCTATTGCGCGTAGTAAGTCTGCCTTCAGCATTTTTACTACTTTTACTTGCTATCATCGCTTTACGTCTTTTCTTATGGTATCATCTATCTTTACCTTATATAAATTTCTTTAACTTTTGTGGCTTTAGTAACATAAACTTAGAGTTTTTTTCTTTTGGCGGTGTCTTGCAGACACCCATCTTGGCGCGAGACGTGATGGGAGTAGACGTGACACATGGTCATTAGTTTGTTTTTCTCTTAAGGCGATGATTTATTTTACTTGTTAGCTCAACTACCTGAAATTTAGCATATTTTTATTTGATTCATAAATTCATTAATCTTTTAGTAACTATAAATTTACCTTATCTGAACTTACCTTAAATTACCTTATTTTAATTTACCTTAAACTTACCTATTTTCAATTTCGTAATACACTGATTGCAATGATACTTGATAATTTGTTTTGAATAATTTAATTCACCTTAACTTGATTTGACTTATGACACTAATCCGTATCTTGCTGAGTGATTTCGTTATCCTAGCTTGATCTGATTTAGTGTCCTTATTGTGACTTTCTTATATTACCTTACGTTACCTTGATTATCTTACCTCACCTTGATTATCTTACCTTACCTTGATTATCTTATCTTACCTTACATTTATTATTTTATTTTATTTTGGGTTTAATTATTCGGTTAATTTTACCTTCATATCTACCAAGTCTTATTTCAGTATTTGACTTGGTGTTTCTTACCTTACCTCGATTTACCTTATCTTTTCTTGTGTTTAATTATTAATTTAATTTTACCTTGATATTTCTTTATAGTCTTATTTGACTTGCTATTTTTGATATCCTGGATTTGACTTTGGCCTAGGTCTTGGTACCTAGACCCCTATTTTGGCGTTCTATATTTGGGCTATAGTTTAACTAGCCAAAATAGAACCTTCCCGATTATGACTTATTTGTCCCTATCTCCTTGTTTAGGCTGCGCGGTGTTGGGTGCTACCGAATGTCGCTTCGACGTTCTTTGTTGGAACTATTGATCCTTCGGAGAGCAGACCGACTGGAAGGGCTGTTCAGGGGGGGCGGAAGTCTGACCCCTGGGGTAACATTTTGCCCATCGAACTTGTTCGGCGGGCCAGGGGAGGGCCAAGCTACTTTGTTCGGCCTGAGCTCAAGTCGGCCTATTAGGTTGCGACAGGCCGGTGGCAGTGCCACCATTCAGAGTACCCTATTTAATTTATTTTGTTTCATACAGGGACTGATGTACTACCCATTCGGTGCATCTTTTAGTTTAGTGTCTACTATAATTCACTTCCTTATGCTCGGTGGAACATATGGGCTATCTCTTTCTCTTCTTAAGTTACCTTGGTTGTATATTAGTTATCTTTTCTTTTTAGTTTTTCCACCCTTTGGTTGACTCGACGCGTGACAGTTGGTTATCTGTTTTGGGACGCTCTGGAGTGAGGCTAGTACACGAGGTACCTCACGCTTTCTTCGAGTGTTACGCAATGCTAGCCCCCTTACCATTTTTGGGTTAATGTTACCAGGCTGTGCTTCCTGCACCCTGAAGTTTTATTCCACCCCGGAAACTCCTGGAGGGGTCGCTGGGTGTCTAGCGGCGAGGGGACCAAAGTTAATTTTTATTTTGAATTATTTTGGTTATTGTACTATTTTGGGTTGTCGATTACCTGAGTTAGTGGGTTTAGTAATCCACTAAGCTGCGGGTATTATTTTTAGTAGGTGTCTTTATAGGCAGTTTGAGAAATTACCTCATTATGCCTTTGGGTTGTTTTCGTCTGTATTGGAACCACACTGGTTCCTGAATTTTCATTTTATTTCTTTTCTTGGTTAATTTTGGTTGGCTATGGTTGTCGGCCATGGTGATGCTTGGCCTAGCGGAAATTTCGGTTTCTCGGGTGTCAAATCCGGACCGATCTACGTGGCCCTACACTATAAAAAGCACATTTGGTTTTCTTGGTGCTGAGGTGTTTGGCTGCCGTCAAGCGTGCCACGATCTACGAACCCGGTTTGGCTTTTCTCTGTCCTACTTTTCTTTGAAAACTTAGTCTTTTTAACTTAATATGTTTTTGCCAAACCCAGACCATACCTTTAGTAACTTATTTCTTTATTTTCTTTTATTGGAGGCTGATAGGATGAGTACGGGTGTCTTATGACCTTGGTGGAAATTCCGGAGCTGGGGACACATCTTCCCAGTGTTGGTCTATGTGGCCACTATACCATTGAGGCACAGTTGACTTTTCGGTGCGGAGATGGTGGCTGCCGTCAGAAACACTCGGACCAGTCATGTCATGTCAGAGTTTCCTTTTGGTTTAGTTTTTCTTATGGTTGTGTGAGTATATATTTTGTTAGTAGCGATCCACTAGTATCTTTCACTTTCGTCCGTTGCTTCCTAGGGGAATACCCCCGGAGCTTCGGTAGTTAATTTTTTTTTTCGCCTTACCTTGTAAATACTGTAGATTTTTGAGTACTTATCGTCGGTTAATTTTCTCGAGAAAATTTCCCTCCTTTCGTAGGAGAGGGGGAGTTGTTACGGTTTGTTTTGTCATACGAAATTAAAGTATTATTATTATAGCAGTTGCAACAATTAGTTGAGTTTTAAGACTTCGACCTACCTTTTTGAATATATTCCCTTATTCCTTGAACGTTTTATTTTGATTTGTTTTCCATTTAGTCAAAATCTTTCCTAACCTCGAATTTAATTTTTACAAATTTTCCGTCGCTAGTCTGTCTTGGATCCAGCCTTGTTTTCCCTCTTTCTGTATAGTTAATCCCTAAGGAAATATGTCTGAATTTGGCCCTAAAAACTATAGTTGCCAATAAATATAAATTAGAATTTGTTTACCATGACAAACGTGAAACGTCATTTTTGTCATTTGAATCGGCCGTAATTATTTTCTGTCGAACCTGTGGTAAAACCTTAGTTTTCTGTCCTGAGCCGCCCTCTGTGACTGTTGTTGGAAAACGTCGAAGCCAGGAACGATGGGATCTGCGTTCTGAGTTCTAGGTCCCTTGATTTTAAAGGTTTCTAATGTTCATTCATGCATTACGGTTCGAGGTTGACCAAAATCGTAGGTGGGGTGCATTTGTACTGCCAATTGTACGAACTCTTAATGGATGTCGGTTTATGGACACGGAAAAATGTATTTAATTGTTATAGTTTTGTTGGTATATTGCCGGTGTTCATTGGTTAAGTTAATTTTTACTGGCAGAACATCGTGCCAATGCATTGAGGGGAATACCATGGAACCAAAGCCTTCGAAAATGTACCTAATTGAGTACCAAAGTGTACTTACAAACAACCCCTTTTGACGTCGCTTTGCAAGGAAAAAAAATCGATATTGGAATTTTTCGTCAAGGATTGGGTGTGGAGAGGTTCTTTTCACAAACTGATCGCGTCGTCGACTGTATCGTATTCTAAAGTCTTTAGAAAGACACCCAAAATTGGGATCTGTGAATGCGGTACAACTAATTTCTTTTACGTTGTTTTGTTGTTTGCCATTTTGGCGTTACGTTGTTGGTCCAGTGAGGCCGTTTTAGTTGTTTTTGTAGAAGAAATTCGACATCTCTTCGTCGGTTTTTACGACGACAGCGGACATGTGGACTTAGACCCGACCCGAGATCGACAGGGTCTTTCTTTTTACTGGGAGACGACCCCACCACGTCTTTTTACTGGGGAACACCGATCCTCTTTTTACTGGGAGACTCCGAGCTCTTTCTTTTTGCTGGGAGACAGCACCATCTCTTTTGCTGGGAGACAGCACAATCTTTCTTTTTACTGGGGAACACCGCTACCCCACAACTTCTTTTGGGCTGGAAGACATCTCCAGCCTTTGATCGTGCTGAGTCAGTTAAGCTGCCAAGGCCACGTCAGCATTGACCTAGGAAACCATCATCAGGGGACGAACCCCTTCAGGCAACCTTTTATTTTTTTTATTGTAATAACCAGGATCACCTTTTTCACGATAACAAATTTATTCAATTTCGGCTCTAACCATGGTTAGCAATATTTAATTTTAAAACCGATTAGTACTTTTTTTTTATTTCCCCCTCAGGGTTTACTACAAACTGTCACAGTAATAACATAATATTAATAATAATACCTAATAATTTTATTGTATCAAATTTCACAAAATGACACGATACACTGATGTGTCATTAAAAATTTTGCCCTAACGAATCTGTAATATATTAGTAAATTTGTTTTTAATGGTAGTGTTTTATTTGCCTCACCAGACAGCGCAGTTTCTATTTTTAACTTTTATAATATGGTAACTTTATGTGAGTGAGTGAGCTGAAAGCGAGGTCCCAACATCATCTAGGAGGGTTTCTGTTTTTCACCCGGCTTCGAAAACAGTGGCGCCCTCAATCCACCCCTCTCTCCGGCATTGGAGCTAGGGCAATTTTTTTTGGCACGCATGCGCAAGCCTCTCGCATTCAACTCAACTCTTTACGTGAGTTAATTTTGTAAATTCTCAATATCTTTTTTTTAATTTTTTTTTGCCGAACTTTGAATTTTTATTTATGAAGGGTAAGTAGAAGTAAAATTCTTCTTCTGTGCGAAAAAGAGCGTGGCAAGAGGTCTCTTATATAACGTGAGCATCTTTTAAGACAGCTCTTTTAAAATTCAACCCCTAAGGGGGTGAAATGGGAGTTCAAAATTTGTAATGGAGGAAAATTATTATACGGTTCCAAAAAATAAACACATGTTTTATGAAATGGGACATGCAGCAAAGTTTAATGAAGCCCGATTTTAAATTTTTTCCTAGCGAGTTTCGTAAAACAGTGAATTGAAAAATAAAAGATCCTGTTACAGATCGCCTACCAGGCGGTCTGTATACTCCCCCCCCCCCCCGTGATCGAGGTGGATATTCGGATATTGTTGCCGTCGATTTCGACATTTTTTCTTTTAATTTGTTAAACAATTTCCTGGTTCCTTATGGAGTCATGGAATATGCAGTTTACGAGAAAAATCAAGTTGACTTCTGTAAGTTACATGACGTCCACTGACTTAAAGACCCAATAAATTTCCTCGTTCCTTATGGAGTCATCGAATCTGTAGTTTACGAGAAAAATTAAGTTGATTTCTGTAAGTTACATGACGTCCACTGAGTTAAAAACACCCATCATGCCCATTTTTAAGCTTAAAATAAAAATTATCCTAAAATAACAAAAATATACAAAAAGTACGTAACTAGGCCAAAATAATGCATTATTTTTATGTAACTTGCGGGACCGGACGTCACCATATACTTAGTATTCAAAAGTAGTATGCCATTACTATTTCGGGTTATTCCTTTTGCAAATTTTCTTACGTGTTTTATTTACGTAAGAATATTACTTTGGTTTATTATAAACTACTGTGCAAGACGATCTTATAGGTCGGGAGCCGGTGACACCCAAAGTACCGTCATCGCGGAATCAAAATTTTTTTTTGTAAATTGATAGTTAGTCATACGAACAAAATAAGCTCGGTACGCCGGGATTCATTAAGCCGAAAGTATTTTTAAAACAATTAATTATTATAAAAAAGCAAAAATGTTTTTTTACCCAGGGTGTTTTCTAATTGAATGTCAATATTTAAGGGGCGATTTTTGGGTCCATTCTAAAAAGAAAACTTCATATGAACGTATGTCCTAAACGTCTTAACTTTTGAGATACAGGGTGGTAAAGTTTTCAAAAATAAATAGTTTTTTATTAAAATCTGTAATACCACTTTAGATATTTTAATTAAATTTGGCATACATGTACTATGTATCAAGAGGCATTATTTAGTGTACCACAATTTTTTTTTCTTTAAACCAGTGGCGTTCGTACGGAATTTCACCTGCCTATTTTGGCAGATATTGATGGTACGCCACTGATTTCTCGAAAAATTAAAATCATTCCTGAAATTCCCAATCATTTCTAAGCAAATTTGATCTCTTGCATTTTTTCAATTCGATGCACGGTTTTCGCTTAAAAAAATAAAAACCTTTTCTCTGCTATATGAACGATATTGTTATGATCATGCAGAGAAAAGGTTTTTATTTTTTTAAGCGAAAACCGTGCATCGGATTGAAAAGATGCAAGAGATCAAATTTGCTTAGAAATGATTGAGAATTTCAGCAATGATTTTAATTTTACGAGAAATCAGTGGTGTACCATCAATATCTGCCAAAATAGGCAGGTGAAATTCCGTACGAACGCCACTGGTTTAAAGAAAAAAAAATTGTGGAACGCTAAATAATGCCTCTTGATACATAGTACATGTATGCCAAATTTAATTAAAATATCTAAAGTGGTATTACAGATTTTAATAAAAAACTATTTATTTTTGAAAACTTTACCACCCTGTATCTCAAAAGTTAAGACGTTTAGGACGTACGTTCATATGAAGTTTTCTTTTTAGAATGGACCCAAAAATCGCCCCTTAAATATTGACATTCAATTAGAAAACACCCTGGGTAAAAAACATTTTTGCTTTTTTATAATAATTAATTGTTTTAAAAATACTTTCGGCTTAATGAATCCCGGCGTACCGAGCTCATTTTGTTCGTATGACTATTAACTATCAATTTACATAAAAAATTTTTGATTCCGCGATGACGGTACTTTCAGTGTCACCGGCTCCTCACCTATTATAATAGGGTTGTGTGGTTAAAATTCGAAATTCAGTAGCTTTGGTCGGTTTCCTCTTGTTTAATAGTAATAATAAAGATATTTATTTATGCCAATAAAAATTATTTAAATATAAATATAAAAATGCACTGATCGTACCCATTAGTCCGTCCCTGCTCGGGTTTGCTGCAACTCTTTTGAATTAATACCGAACAAGTAAATTAATGTTTCAATTTTTTGACTTGGGTTCGATTAGCTGCAATAGAGATAAAAAAAAGTCGGTCAAGTGCAAGCTGTACTTGCACAATTAGTGTTCCGTGCCATCAGCCCCTCACTTAAATTATTAATAGTAATGCACTCGCGTTTCGACTGCGCCAAATTAAAAATTTTGGAAATCGTGTAAGGACAATAGTTCTTCCTTACATCGTGAGAAATATTTTTTGTTGAAAATCTTTTTCTGTAAAACTAATGGGTTCAGCAGTTATAAGGAAATAAACAAATACATTGTTTATACCAATTGATTGCGTTAGAATTTTTTAATCCTGATAATTTTGGCTCAATTTGATTTTCAATATTCATGATTTTTTTCAGATTTTTCTGAGTAATCGTTTTGGTGTGGGGAACAGCAATTTTTAGGAGTTTTTCCAAAAAATGTTTAAAAAACTACATCATATACCTATATTGTTGAATATTGGTGCTTCAAGAAGCTTTTATTTGACATCCTACACGATTCCCTTGAATTTTTTTTCCTATTTCCCAGTTACCGCCTGAAATTAACCCCCAGAATTAAAATTCAACTAATGTCACCACTAATGTCATTAAATTACTAAAACAACAGTCAATGAATGGCATTGATCAAGGAAATCGTAGATAAAATTATATAAAACCCTGTAACATTTCAAATATTTGTATTAAATGAAAAATGAATCAGCTGTTTCCTCAAATAACATGAAACATGCATTATGAATATGTCATGCCAGTAACCCAGATTCATAAGTGTATTTTTATTTGAATAAGCGATATTTTTATCGAATTATTTAATAAACTTCTCAAAATATAGTGCATCTCATCGGAGATATTTAAGATAGTTTTACAGATTCAGTGGCGTAAAACTGTCATGCATGTTAAATAATTTTCTTCTTGGCTAAACCAGGATGATTTTCACTAACTGTTTGCTTTACTTTATACAAAGGACTTACATAGTATTCGCCTCTGATGCTTTGGCATTTTGGAAGGTTATCAATTATTAGAAAAATACTTACTTTGAAAAATCTCTATTTCTTAATAATATGTTACAACTTCACCTAACTACTTGACTAATATATACATACACTAATACATATTATATATTTACAAGACTCGCACTACAACCCCTATTCAGGGAAGTCCAGTGCGCCAACACGACCGGGGTGCGGCCGGGGCTGGTGTTGGCCCTTGGTACGCTGCTTGGTAATCCCAGTGAAGTGAAGGTGAGGAAAACAGACCCTTTCCGCGAAGCTTACAGGGTCAGTGAGAAGTTCTGCTAAATGAATAGCTTGAAGAGCGATGTTGATTATTTCATTCTTTTGCATCCCAAAAAATGTAAGCCATTACAACTAGAAAGATAGAAATTAGCCTGGGGATTTTTTTGTGAATTGTATTCAATAAAATATCGGGGAAATAACTCTTCTAATTCCCTAGAATTCGTCATTTTTATGAATAGAACTTTGTGTTGTTAACCTTTATCTACAAAGAATTAAATTTTTACAACTTTTGCGAAATACCTTAATCGCATTTATCTTGATCACCTCAAGGTTGTTTGCACATTTTTTTGATAAACAAATTACCTAAAAATTAATAAAATGTTAAGCTTTATTCCAAGAATTACAAAAAAATGTGTATTTTGTTTCTAAATGTCACTGAATAGCAATTAATATTTTCTCTATAAAACGATAAAAACTAGTTTTATAGAATATTGGCGTGCTGTGTACAATGACAATCATTCCTTAGTTCCTGTTCTAAGATCCGTGATAAAACCTGCAAAAACAAAATTAATGTTTTGATGCTCGGTACACAATTTCCTGCCTTACAAAAACATGGGTTGTAACCATTGACTTTCAGAAAGAGAAGACGGAAGTTAATTCCTCACTGGCCTATTGTTTGTTTCATCGTTGTGTGTGTGCAAAGCAAAGAAAGAGAGCTATAATTCCTTCTCAACGCACCACCGTCATGAATGTCCGTCTATATTCCGTTGAGCAAACCTGAGAGAAGACAGCTCTGGAAGAAAATAATTCATTTTTACGCCACTGACACACCATTTTTCAAGTTTATTGATAAAGTCTTAGTCAGCTGGCTGAAAATTACACAGGATCTCGGAGCAGTTGCTACAAAGTTCTTGCCGCATGAATTCTTCGCAAGAATGGAATTCTGTAAGTACAGGATGAATAGAACTAATTATGATCCTAATATTACGAATCTTATTCTGTTTACCGATGAGGGTTTCTTGTATACAAACGGGATCGCTAATAAACAGAAAACAAAAATATGGGATAGGACCAGTCCATAAGTAATTATGTGTTTGGTGGATTCACAATTTACCACGTTGGAAGACTTAGCAATAAATGTAGAAATAGTTTTTTAACAGTTTTGCTCAGGTTTCTTCTTTTTAAAATAAATTTACTTTCAAAAATTAATTTTTGGATTAAACAAAATTATTATTAGTAAAATTAATATATTATAATCTTTTACTTAACATAATAAAAGTAATTTGTTTTATGTGACCAATGACATTCGTATTAGTTTTTCTTAGGTAATCCCGAGTGTTACTCGTTAATAATTGAGGATTAAATGCTAATCTATGAATTAGGCCTTATTATCTAGGCAACTACTAAGACAATGATAATAAAACAATTTTTTGTCACAAAAACACCTCTCCATGATGCGTTAAATTTTAGTTAACAACAACTACACTCACATTCAAAAGTCTTGCACCCCCCAATTATTAAGAATATTATAATATCTTTTAAAACGTCCAAACCACAGTATTAAACATTAAATAAAAGCTTACATAAGAATAATATAAATGAATTTTATTTAAATTAATTATCTTGTAAAAATAAAAATTTTAAAAGATTCGCATTATTTTAATCTTGACGAAGTTTCCGACTGGCGACTTCCGATGTTAAAATAGAATAATATTAGGGTACTCATAATAATTTGTTATCTATATATAAATATAATTATGGTTTTTATTATTATTTTATATATTAAACCATATCGCTTAACATTATTGGGAAAAATAATTTTCACTAACTTATTTAATATAGTTTTGTTTGTCAGTTTGGCAACATACTAATGTTTTGCTGCATTCTTTTAGTAGTCGAGTTTTCGTATGTTGAACTACAGCACAATAAATATATGCAAGCAAATAAGAGTCGTGATTTCTCACTGTAATTACATATGATTACTTAAGGAATGGCAACTCTTTCGATTCCTTTTGGTAATTATTATTACAATAAGGAATTACGATTACTGAAAGTAATTATGGTTACTTGTTCTGCAATGTTAAAAACTAACTAAAACAGTAGTAACAATAGGCGTTGAATATTTTTGTTAGTGTAAAATAAGGTAATAAATAGATTTTTATGGACTTATAACAATTTCCTGTTAATTATAGAAAAGTCATAATATTGAAACCCAGAAAAATTTATACGTATGTATTTGTTTTCGTTGTATTTAATCTAAACATAAACAATTACTTCATTATTCTTCTGCACACACGAAGATAAAGAAAAGTGAACATCGTCTGTCAAAACAGTATGTGATTATTTATTTGTACTTCCTCTTGGACGATTAGCAATGAACCGCAAAGAAAGGAAGCTTAGGCATTTATAGATCAGTGGCGGCACAAAAAGTTTTTTTTCCGAAATATCTAGCAAAATGGTATAGTCCTCGTAAAAAAGGGCGCGAATAGTTGTTTCGAAAGGGGTGAAAATACCAAAAAATAAGTATAGTGGTCCGGTCGTTTTTCGATTCATTTATTTAAAAGAAAATAAACCAGGGTGGAAAGTTGTCGGTGGGCCACCCTGTATATGCGAGCCTGTGGTATTTAAGATTGCAGATATTAACCTACAGTAATTACGTTATTTTAGTATTGGCAACAGTCGTTCTCAAAAAGTAGGTTGGGGATCATGTAGTTGGCCAGAAATAGAGTTACCCCTGTAATTTCTGATTGCTCTAAAATGTATGTGGATAATGAAATGTCCTCCTTGTCTCCAATTCTATGGATTAGCCACATAACATAAAATTAGGCTTACCAAAGGGTTGCGGCAGCAATTTCAAGCTCAATTTTAGATTCCCTTTTCTTGTGTGCACAATACCTAATCCTAAAACTGGATCAAATGTAAAACAACAATAATTTAATGAACAATGAAACAATGCACTAAAATATTTGTAAAGCAAATTTAATACATATATAAATAAGAATAAGAAACATATTTCAATCATGCAGAAGTCATATAGGATTCCCATCAGTATTACATCAAGGTTCGACTTTAAATCCATATCGATTTAATCTTGTCACAGATATTATCTCCCATAAATAAGAGATGATGTGTAGTGTACGATACTTACAAACAATGGAGATAATAATTAATATATTATAATTACTGATTAATATTGATATTAATAATGATATCTAGTACTAGGAGGAGGGTAGAAGATTCTTAAAAGATGGGGCCTAAAAATCAGTATAGGAAGAAAACTGAATACATCATGAATTTATTATATAAAAGGATTCGATATCCGTATACTGTGAGCGTATCGAACGTGAAGCCTTATATTTTGTTGTTTGTTATTCTCTTGGGGGAGCAGTTTACGAACTACGAACATAGACAAGACTACGAATTAATACGTAATTGAATCAAGAATGGAAGTAGAAAGAGATAAAATAGCATTGGAGTGTTGGAGCTCAGAAGTGTTGTTGTCGGTGCTGGGTGTTTAGGAAAATGGCTGAACCTCGCTCTGAGCACTCGGTTACACGTACCTCTTTGTCTAATGAACTAGAAAAGAAAAAGTGCGACGTATAGATTTATATAGATTTATAAATGACTCGGAGCGACTTTAAATAAACACCTTTAGAAATAACATAACCTATAAATAATAAAACCTTTTTAACTTAAATTTATTATTATTTAGCAGAAAATAAAGTAATTTAGGGCTTTTATTACTTTTAGCAAATCTTGTAATGCTTCTAATGTATTTTTTGTACACAAAGACAAGGTAAAATAAGATGTGGCCAATGTTTACAAATTGTGTTTACAGTGTCGCTTAGAATGGTTTGTTTTGGCTTCAAAGAATGTTACATCATCCCGTATCCTTTTATATAATAAATCCATGGAATACATGAAGTTTAACGAAGATGGAAGAACAGGCATAATGATGAAATAAGAAAAACTTAATATAACAAAAATTCTAAAATCTAATTTTAACGATCACACAAAAAGTCACGTGGGATTCCAATGATATACAGAGGGTTCAGAAAATTCATCATGAAACTTGGAGAGGCGATTCTATATGGGAAAATAATTGTAGCACATAGTTCTATACAAGAAATTTGGAAATTTCAATATTTTACGAGTTATAATAGCCGTGCAAAGTTTAAGTCTTTTAATACTTTTTTCCATACTGAATTTAATCTTTTATGTATTACATTGAAATTTTGCACACAAACTAAGTTTAGTAGACCCTATAATCCTGAGGTAAAAGTACTTTTGTGCCATGACTGCTAGAGGGCGCTTTGCCTAAAACTCAAAAGTTATTTTTATTTTCACACGTTTTTTTGTCCCTATTACCCCTTAAGAACTAAACGCCTTTAATACAAAAAATCAGGTTCTTTAGTTATCTTGGACACAAAATCACCACTTCTACGCCTATGAAAAGAGCCTTTAGTTAGAAAAAGATAACGCTACTCATATCCTGTCATGTATATGTGCTTAAACGTTTTGGCTGCGTGTGCATGCATGCTGATGCATACCATTACTGTCTCGGTTGATTATAATATTCATTTCAATAATTGTTTACAGGCGTAATAACTAATTTGAACGTTAATTTCACCGAAAGCAGTTGGTAAAACGTCACGATATCTTCGCAAAGTTACAAGTTACAACCTCAAGGGTATTCTTATATACTTTCAGATCCTGAAGACATAAGATGTGCGTTTCTGTTTGTTTTTTGTTGATATTAATTGAGCTTATTTACAGCTATCTAAATAATATACGCTCTGTAGGTATTTTAGAGCGGCACGTCGTAAAATAGTATATTTCGAAACATAGTAAGCAGTGTCTTTAACCGAGCGAGAAAATTTGTAGCCACACGAGGCCCGCAAGGCCGAGTTTTGTAAATTTTCGAGATCGGTGAGCCCTTACTGACTAAGTATTCTATACTATTTTTGCACAAATATATTAATCTTTACGAGAAAATACAAAAACTTGTCTAATTCGTATGAAATATTGAGTTTTTGTAACATTACAATGCGTTATGCGGAGTCAGGACGTCTATTGCTATGCAACCGTTCGTGGTAATTGTTGTGACTGTCATTTTGAATTTGCCGATTCCGATTATTCAAGAAATTTTTGATACAGCGTAACAGAATGAATCTAAATGTTAAGATGTCAGTCAGTGAGTGCCCGAAATTGTGATTTTTGGACACTCGTATCCTGGAAACTATTCCACCTAGACGTATGAAATTTGGAATACTGCTTCTTTTTGGTAACCTTAACCGCCCTGTCCTGTAATGCAACTAGCCTCGAAGATAGAGGGGTTCGAAAAATAGTCGAAATGCTTCGTGGAAATATTGCACAGTACGCGCGCCGTCGGTTTTGCGAGAACTTGGCCTGACGCACTCTGTGCGCTTTGATCCGGAATTTGGAAGTAAACCTAGTGGTAACTAGATGAATGTATGGCAAGACCAAGACACTGGGGCTCTCACCCAAGATGGTGCACACCAGTGTGTTAAGACCAGAAATCACATATGCAGCTTTGGTTTGGTGGCCCAAGGTACTACAGAGGAGCACAATTCAAATACTGGTTAATCTGCAAAGACTGGCCTACTTCAATATCATTGCGGCTATGAAATCAACCCCACGTCAGCAATGGAGAACATTCTAGACCTACCCCCGCTTCACCTGATAAACAAGGGAGAGACAAGAGTCGGACTGCCCTGTTTGCAAAGGTCACTGCAGGCAGATGACGGAAGATGAACTATTACATGGCAAAACTGGGGAATCTGAGTTAGAAATGCGATCAAATCATATGGACAATCGGATTGCTGAATCGATTCAAACACTTAAATTACCCAATCAAACACAGGATTGACTGAAATAAAAATGAATCCGCGGAGTTCTGTCGGATCAGGATAGATAAATACACACACGAAAATGGAAAATCATGTTTTTTAGAATCTGCGGACTTCAAAACGTGAATATCTGAAAAAATCTCGATCTTTGATTTTTGTCGATAACAACACTTTCTCCGAAGGATGTAAAAATATTAAATTTTCAAGACTCTTGTATTCAGGTAGGTAATCCCCATTTACAAAATACGTCATACTTATTTAAAGTCTTTTTTATAATCCTGTTGTCGAAACATATTGACTGATGAAGCATTTACTAAAAACAATATATTTAATTAAGTATATGATATGCGATTTTAAATTTTTCTTATTATCTTGGACAATAAATTATTGTTGTTGTAAAGCACAGACGCCGACGGATTTGTATACATACCTCTTGTCAGTAAGCTTTTTATACTTTAAAAACGTTCATATACAATGCAAAATTGATGAACGTAAACTGATTCCTTTAATCGTTGGCTACATTCATAAATTAAAAATAATTTACATATTTGGCGTTGAATTAAGACACGTTATTAGCGCCCCATATTTTCTTTTATTAAAAAAAACGCGCTGAGTCGTTTGCAGTCGGTTTCTTTTTGTACTAACAGGTTTATGACTGCACTGATATATGATGAAGAAAATGTAATTAAATTTTTTTTACTATAGCCCGCCAGGATAAAGTGTAGGAACCTGCTCTTGCAGCCAGAACTGCTGGCAGCCATTTTTGAATGTCAATTCTATTTATTCATTTGTTAATTTTATGAATTCTTCCTATAATTTTGGAGATTATTCCGACACCAATGTCGCAAGCTGACAGCTCGACTTAAGTAACTATTAACGGAACCATCTATTTTTATTTCATTACTTAGTTGTACCTTTGTCATTTTAACTGCTTTTTGTATTCCATAATTCAATAATTCATAATTATGCAACAAAAGTGAATACTACAGTTTTCTGTCTTCCCACGCAGCGTTTGACATCGAAACGAATTTTGGAAAAAAAATGTCCTTTCCATTTGGCATTTCAAACTTGCCACTCGCCGTATCGTGCCACCCGCCCTTTCAAATATAGAGGGAGGTAAATGTCAGAAGTTATAAACAAAGTTATTTTAAATGTAAATAGAGTGTTCAGAATTAAACAGGAAGAGGTGTGCAGGTGTACGTCAAGGAAGCGTCTTGGGTCCCGTCCTTTATTTACTGTACACTTGTGATCTCCCACAAACATTAAATGTAACTGTGGCTACATTCGCAGAGGATACTGCTTTAGTAGCAGTAGGAACAGACCTAGATACAGCAATCAGCCAACTCCAACAAGTTAGCGACCAGATTTATAATTGGACCACAGATCGGAAGAGTAAGCTTAACGAGCAAAAATCTATCCATGTAAACTTTACTAAAAGAAGGATAGGCAATCATCAACCAGTCAATATAAACGGTATCATAGTTCCCTATGAAAACACTGCCCAATACCTGAGGTGACCATAGATGCGAAACTAAAATGGAAGGAAAATATCGGAACTAAACCGACTGAATTAGGGCTCATATAAGTCATATTACACTGGTTTTGGTTCTTGGGACGAAAATCTCGGCTGTCAGTACACAGTAAAATCATGTTTTATAATCAGATTCTAAAACCTGGGTTTATGGCATTCAGCTATGGGACTGTGCCAAGGAGAGCCACATCAAATGCATTCAAACCTTCCAAAATCAAATATTACGGAACATACGTAATAGTAGCTTACATCGCCATCTTGGTATCCTATATCGCTAGTGAAATTAAAAGATTTGCCATCAAGCACGAGTCTAAACTCAATCAACACGTTATTGTCGAAGCCATCAGGCTTCTTGACAACCAGGGCCTAGCTAGAAGGCTGAAGAGGACCAAGTCCTCAAAACCTCTAGGACTCCATTGGGTGAACTTTAGATAATGGTAGGTCTAATAGACCAGTTTTAATAATGGTGAAAGCCGTAGACTTTAATAAAAAAGGGCAAATGCCTTAGTTAAATCGTCTAGTAGCCTATAACTAATTACAAAAGCATTTACCATCATCATCCCTACTGCAGCACCCACGTTATCCTAATAAATGCCAGGAATAACAACAAAATGTAAAAATGTTTCCCCACATTTTTTAAATGTCATTGACTTTTACCATTACAACATTTCGTTGTTTTTACAGATCGTAGTACTTGACCCAATTTCCGAACATCTAAAATTGCGTCATACAAAAATTAGGCCAAAAATATTCGTCTGATTAAGGATATTTCAAGTGCAAAACTATGTCGTGATCTGTTATTATTCGTCGATCCTTGGCAGTCCTTTTTGATTTAATCAAACAATGGACCCGTTCATCTGGCATAAAGTAAGGAAAAAAATCAATTTCACGTTTGTCAGATTTTCAATAACGATTTCTTTAAATGGGCAATTATCCTTCCTTTACAGAAAGACATTAACACTTATTTATATTTATCCACGTTTACGCTCGGTGTATGATGTATGTGCAGGAGGGGACTAAGAATATTATTAATAATTAATTAATAATAGTTTAATGTCAGTGCCTAAGTAGCCGTAGCTAAAAATCATGGCGCCCACAGCGCAAGTCGTCGGTGTCCCTTTAGGTTTACTTAGGTTAGATAATTTTATAAACGGTTCTCTTTAGAGTTTTCCAAACAGATTCAATCTTCTAATGAAGCTGATTTGGGACGGAAGGATCTAGAAAAACGTCTTTTTTGAAACTGCATTTATTTACTGTTTTTTGGAAAAGGGTATTTACGAAAAATTGTTTTAAGAAAATCGATATAGTGAATTTTCTAAAATCATGCTTTTTTTCAAAAAATATCTTCCTAAATCTCTTTGAGAAACCTGAGCAAACCCTAAGTAATTTCAGGAGCCCAGTCTAACCTCATCCCGATCACCCACGTCGGTCAGCTCCATGACCTTGAACACTGTTCCTTCGTAATCTGAGGTGGTGGTGATTACTCTTAATGTCAGTTATTCTTCGATTTATTTTGTTTTAAATTATTCATACAGTTCCCATGAGTGACAAGAGAAATGGTAGTCCGTTAAATATCAAAACCGTGATAAGTATAAATACTTGAAGCGGTTGCCTGTTATTCCAGAACCTTGGGATCATTTTGCTAGTTTTACATTCTACGGTAGATTACACCACTTTTATTACATAATATAAGTAAGTATACCTGGATTGTGAAATATCCTAGATTATTTCACTCATGTGTTAAAAGTCCCGTAAGATGAGTGACTTTTTTTAAAATTACAGCGATAATTTTTTTACGTCAATTAAAAAAAATTACACCGATAATTTTTTCCTGTCATTTTCTTGGTTGTCATATTAATTTGTGTTTTCATTCGTGAAATAATCCCCTAAATACCACTCGAGCTTTAAAATTACTGATAATTTTTCACTCTTACGTGTTTTCTTTGCAAATTTCACTCGTCCTGCGGACTCGTGAAATTATAGAAACTACGCAATCGTGAAAAATTATCGGTACTTTTTAAGCTCTCGTGGTATTATCCCCGATAACTTATTTTCCTTAAAAAAAATTAATTGTCTAGGAGGCAACCATGCTTGGCAAAGCTATTTCGTAATATTGTAGGCAAGGGCGTTTTACGGGGTGGGGAGGATTTAACTCCTCAGACTTCGCAAAAAATCTCAGGACCCATAAAGGCAGAAGATTTTTATATACGAAATATATTTTACATTTACCATTTTATGAAATTCAGAACTGTTTACTGTTATTATCACCATCATTATGTTTATCATTTTCTACCAAAAGAGCAAATATGAAATATGATTTAAATCAAACCCAGTCACAACTATTCTCTCTCACACCTTTAACTAGAGTACTAGTTTCTACATATTAAACAATAATGACTCCTATGGACATGTTTGTCAATGTCTTTATTAAATGAAGCAATTATTTAAGTTAAAATACTTCTCATCAAAATACTATCTACCGAACAAAGGATTTTATAGTTGGGGATAGCTAAGTATCATAAAATTGTAGAAATCCCAATAATTGAAATGACAATCTACAACACAATAAAAAAGTTCCAAAGAATTGGTTTGGTTTTGAATCTCAAGAAGAAGAAATATGACCAATGCTATCACAGTTTTAGTTCTTCAGTCTGTTAGAGAAACTCCTGTGATGTCCCTTAGAAATCATGTAAACATCTTCTAGAAGTTGTGAAAAAACCTCATATTCAGGTGGTATTAAAATAAAAAAAAATATTTCCGTTCAAACCCCATTTTAACCAAACATTGGAAGAGGTAGAAGAAGCGAAAATACTAGATGTTTATTTACGGGTGGGAGACCGAATGAACTCGAAAATTTCCCATTAAATTTTTGCCAAAAAATGTATTTTCAATAAGATGTTTGTCTAGCACAGTGCGTTCGCTAGGTAATAGAATGGCATCACCGCAGATCTGTTCCAAAGTGGATTGGTAGAAATGGCCCAATTTTGTGGCTCCCAAGGAGCCCCGACTTAACGTTAGCCGATATGTTTCTATGCGGCCTTTTAAAACAAATTGTTTATGCTACTCCAGTACCAAATAAGATTGACGTGCTAAAAATCGCGTTTCTAATAATTTTTACAGTACACTGACAACTGTAAGGAAATATAATTTTCTTACAGTACAGAAATGAATATTTCCTAACAGTTATTTTTCGTTGCCTAGCAACGACTAGATGTATGGTAATATTGACTTTTTTCTACAAGAAATCTTGTCAAAAATGTCAAAAATTTTGCCGGTCGGCAACACGTTACATTTTTTCAAAATATATATTTTTGAAAGCAGTTTTTCAAAAATATACTTTTTGAAAATTAAATTTTAGAACTCTAATTGTCAGACTCATTATCTCTGGACCGGTCTAATTTAATAATCAGAATATTCAAATGACAAGTGTTACAATAAGACAACTAAGTTTTGTACTATGAATATTTTTCTGACCCTTTTTGCAAATGAACAATTTAGGTATGTATTTTTCATAATAGTAGAACTAAATTCATTTTAGTAACACACGTTTCAGGATAAAGAAATCATTCGGAAACCAAGCAAATTGCTGATATATTAAAACAACCCATAAGTTTTTAATGACGATGGACGCAGTTTTCGAAAAAATGTATTTTTGCGAAAATCAAAGAATTTGGATTTTGCAAAAAAATTAATGGTCGTTCCTTCCGGCATTAAAAGCCTTTAAAAAAATATATTACTTCCCTGTATTTCAACCACAGAACATTTGAAATAGGCGCCAGGTCGGTTGTTTTTCTCTTCCTTATAAGGTTTTCCTTGGCCGACCTTGAGGCGTGGCGCTGAGGTCGTCCGCGAGAGCCGAATCACCGCAAGACAAACTGAAAAAATTCACTTTGCCCAGTGTCACGGTCGGATTGTGAAATTATTCCACATTTCACGGTTTATTTGCAATTAATAACAATTTTGTACTTATATGGATGTTGATTTTAATAGATCGGGAATTAATAAGCGAACTTCCGTATAATTTGTCATTTTTAGCGCTAATGTAGACGTTGTTTGTGAAGAAATCCCATAATAAATTAAATTGAACAGAAAAAGAAACTCCTGATATGACTGCAAATCGTATTTAAAAATCCTTCATAATTATCATAAAATGTCAAGATTAGGATTGAACTAATATAGGAATTAACGATAATTTTAAAACTAAAGCGACAGAAGTAGCGCAATTTTGGTTTTTTCTTAAACGATGTTTCCGCTATTTGGTCTACCGTACCCAAAATTGAGTCGTATAACGTGTGGTGTAACTCAAACATATGTCAAAACTAGTTTTAAGTAGAGGGTTTTCATAGATGTTCTTGTGCTATATTGTTTAATGATGATTTGCCTAAAATGTCGCTCGATAGCGGCTCAGAACTTGTTTTGCATATACTATTTTGGTGACAAGAGTTATTGCAATAGGGGCTCAACATACAAAGTAAAATCTCCCAAGTCCAGGCAGTCGAGCACAAATTGTTAGTCTGAAGACATTCATATCTAGCCTGTGATAGAACCAAAGCTCTTGTAACAAAAGTCATTAAAACTTTAGGAGGGAAATGATATCCTAAAAAATCATCATAAGTATCATTAAAAAATATTAATAAATCTCTCATAGTCAAACATCTAACTGGCTAAAAATATAGTTACTCAATATAAATTATTTCAGTTTGAATATCAAAATCCATGATTTTGTCCAAAAGAGAGCCATCCAACCCATCAATAATCCAGTTCTCATGCTCGTCGCCGCGCTGCTGGGGATCTGTCTCTGTTCTACAGATATTATTCCTCTCTTGACCTTTTAACAGAATAACAAGAAGCACGTCACATGTGCATCCCTTTACTGTCCAGCCACAAGACCCTAGAAAATCCCACTTCTCTTGCTAATTCGTACCTGGGGTCTCCAGATTATAGAACAAATTGCCTGCAGATGTTTCCCTTCCCATCCCAAACTACAATCATTTAAATCCCGTATCAATAGATTACATTTCCATTCTCTTTAGACGCCCACGGTACGTTAGTACTTAGGCTTGAAGTCTGCGTGGGCTGTCAAAGATAAAAAAACGTTATCAAATAATACAGATGTTTTAAATATGTTGATATTAAAAAGTTAAATAACTGCTTTTTGGTGGGAAATCTGCCATTATACATCTGCAGGAAAAGCCAGTGGAATTAGCCAAGTACTTTGCAGAAGTTGTTTGTGTATGATTTCTTCATGATTTTTATAAAAACTTAAAATTTAAACTTAGCAACAGAGCAAATAATGATGATGCAAAAAGCCGAACACGAACTCTACCTTAAAGAAAATTGCTAAAAAAATAAATATAAATAAAATTTATTTCATTTTAAAAATAAGTTTTATTAGAAAAGAAAAGTGCCACGATCAGATTGTGAAATTACTTTACATTTTGACGACGACGTATATGGACGTTAAATTTAAACTATCCATTTCCTTATCATTAGTGGAATAAATGTTAATAATATTGTTTTAAAAAATCACAATAACTTTAACTTCTGGTTATTAATGCAGCAGGACAAGAAAAAATGAATAAGTACCTACTCTTGGTACCTATCGCTTTGGTTCACTTATGTACATATATGCGAAAAATAAAACAAAAGTATGTGTTCTTTAAATTAACTCTCATTTCAGGATAGAACTGCTCTAGCGAGAAAGACTTCTTTTGTAAAAAACAGAGAGACTATGTGCTTACTCAGTATCATAGCCAGAGTGAAGATTACGTAGGAGTAAATAATTTTAAATAATTTAATATAAATTTTTAAAATAATTTTGAAACACGGTATTTCTTTATTTTTATTGCTTTTTATGTTTTTCCTTCTGTTTTCAGCCTAGCCTAGGAAGCCAGACTTTCTAGGTTAGTTTGATGATACGTCACTGGTAAAAACAAAAAACATCAAAAACGTATTTCTAATTTTATATTTAGGTGAAACTTTTACCCTATTACAATTTTTATATATTATTATTCTTCTAGAAGCTAATTCCTTAATATCATCCTTGTAAATCAAGTAAAATTCAATTAATACTGTAAACCCTCTAAAAATATTAAGGTTTTACCACATTATAATTTGGATATCTGAATTTAGGGGCGCATTTATAGTCGTTTCAGACCTTGAGGTTTCTTCAAGCATGGGTGACATCATGCAATAACACCTTAAGGTCCAATGAATACTCAAAGATTAACAAGTAGAATTATTGTAGTAACAAGAGAAGTTAACAAACTGGCCCTCAGGGCACCTGCTGACATCGTCTTAAGGTTTTTGAATCCTACGGAACTCACAGCGGGAAACTTTTTTAAAGAACAAGAAATTACCTTTCTTACTATTGTTTTACTTTCTGATAAAATTTTATTTCGTGTAGGAGATGTATAAGCTGGCATCAGGTACGGCTTAAGGTTGATGTAACACTCCTGAAGCCTTACTAATATGCCGTTCATTTTAGAAGGGAGGGCATCCACTCTTTGATAAAAGTCTTCTTGGGTTGGAAAACAAAATATCTGTTTAAACCAGGATTCTTTTTTGCATTCTACAAGTTTTTTTAAAAACAATTTTCCATAGTAACGAACTGAATGAATAGAATCCGTTGCTGTACTTACATGGGCTAACAGGATGCCAACCAGAGTGTCGAGATTTTTTTTGGAACTTCACCTTCATATTCTCGTATATTTCTTATCCGCTCCACACTGTCATCAACACACACTTCAATGTCGATTCCAATTGATGCAGCTTTTCTTCTTTTAATCTCAATGTCTCTAATCATCATGTCAGTTCTGACTCTTATTAGATTCCTAAAATTGTTTGCGTGACTGTCAATCAGAGACAAAGAGCCTCTATGATAATTATCCACTTTTTTCAATGCTCTTTCAATGTGTCGTCCGACATCAGGCCACACGCTTTCCTCCGTGAACTTTTCTGGATTTTCTGCATTTGTAAAGTCATTTTCTTTTGGTACTCCATGGTTTTGCGTTTGTGCGAATACAGGTAATATGGCAGACCAGCCAGTAACTACGAAAACACTTAATAGTTCCATTACACATCTGCTAAAGGCTACTGCTTTTAAACTTGTATGTATCTGAAACTGTTGTGAGAAACACAGTTTCATTTAGTCTGTCAGGTTGACAACCCTGTTAGGTTAGAATATGGTTGTTTGATATACCAGTGTAGTACATAATATCATATAATTTTTGCGGTTTCCGCTAGCAAAACCTACACAAAATGGAACTTGCATAGTTTGTAATTAGTAGAGTTAAGATTTTGGTTTTTTCCACTCACTTAATCGTGTGAAATACCACCAATAAAAATAATAAGCATCAATAAGAAATACCTTGCTATTTCGCATTTAAGTTTAATATTTTTATTCTAGGATAGCTTTTATTCTAGGATCACGTTTCTGGCACCAATAAAAGTGTAAACTACTATTTTTTCTATCCCTATTCCATTAGTTTAATAAAGCAAAAATTGACTTAAACTTCATATATATTTAGAAACCTTTAATTTATGTAATTGTACTGTTACTGGAGTTCATATTTGCCGTAATTAAGAATAATTACCTACATAAATACAATGCTATGGTGCAACTAACTCTCTCTGCAAGTGCAGTGCGAGAACTGTCAAAGCTCTAATTCCAACACAACCCGGAATCATATGCGTTACATAGGGAAAATGTATATTTTTGCATAAAATAATTTTTTATGTGCAAATACTGCATAATTAATAATTAATTATTTGACAATGTTTTTCCAAAAGAAAATAAATTGTAGTAAACATGTGAACCCATAAACGTCACGGGGTAGCAGGTAAATGATTATTTATTATATCGGAGATAATTGGTTACGGTTGCGGCTTTTGTAATGATAAAAAATTCTACTTTTAAAGTAAATCGCTTTACTGGTCTTATAACTTTTTAGCCAAGTTTATACATTAAATTTGGATCACTTAACACAAAAATATTAGTAAATTTACAAAAATGCAGGTAATAGTAGATTAAACAATAAAATAGTACATAATAAATACGAAATAAAAATTTGAAAAGGAATTTAACGTCTGTCGTCAAAGTACATCAATGCAAGCCACGTCGTCGGCGGCGTTTGATCTAACGGTGCAAATACTGAGAAAAGATCGTAGCGGGTTTAAAAGTATCACACAATTGTTAAATTCGTTGGTATGTCGTGAGGTAAAGATCTCTTGCAGGATGCCATTGAGTTCGTGTGTAGGCTGACATAACTGTTTGTTTAAATTTGTAAAAAAGTAAAGAAAGTATTAAAATGAGTACGAAAAAAAGCTGCAGTGAGATCTGATATTTAATTTCAAAGTGGTACTGAGTAAAGAACGGAATTTTATTTTTTCCATTAGCAAATAACTTTAAGTAAACATCTAGACCAAGAGTCGCAACTAATTTCTAGTAGGGTTCGGATATTTCGAAAAATTGTATCGAGGTCCACGGACAAAAAAGGAAAAATGTAAATGGACAGCAGGAATTTGTTGTTTCTCAAAAAGGAACGTAGATCATAAAAAGTCATATTATTTGTTACAAACTTTTATTTTTACTCATAAAAGTAATATAAGATAGATAAGTATTTGTTCTTACTAATTACTAGTTTTTTTTGGCGGTCCAGTTTTCTACCTTCCGCGGTCCGAATCCGGACCGCGATCCGCCAGTTGCCGACTCGTGATCTAGCCCCATAGTCGTCCCACGTAGTAGTGGGAAAATTAGTTGCTAGTGTTACATTGTAGAAAAAAATATTTTGCTGTTATTTACATACATATGGCAGTTTTATCCCCTAGATGGCCTCGGGGCATACCAACTATGTTTTGTGTGGGGATCTTTTTACTGACAATTTTTTTTTTTAGTTTTACACAATATCGGGACAAGTTAATTTTTATGTTCTGAGAATGTTGTTCTAATACACCCACCTTGACAGGTGTACATAAATTATCAACATTTATATGTTGACAGAATATATGAAAATATGTCCGCAGTCCTCTCCGAAAATTTCTTTGTCGAGGTTATCCTCACTCGGCTAGAATGTTTGCACGTAGATTAAATAATTTTTCGAACAGGTCCATTAGTAATTGGACCCCACCGGTTAAACTTCCAGACCTTCGTTTGGAAAACCTTTGGAACGTCGGAGCCCGAAGCTGATTTTGACTACACATACACATACCTATCATTAACTAAGAATAAGTAAAGGTACGCCATTATAGTATTTGAAATGAAAATATACTTAACACAGCACAACCTTAGTTCTCTGCAAATTAGGTCACTATACGTGTTGGTAATCTCTTAATTATGTAGTACGTAGTTGTGGGCCCAAAAGGCTGATCCTATATAATAGCTAAGGAAAAGAGACGTGTGTTTTGCAGGTACAATGTTGCTTACAAATTTTGGCACGAGGGTCAATAAATAATAAATGCCTAATTGACATTATAATACAATTAATTATTCTGGATTGGTTTAAGTTAGGCGTACGAGTTACCCCTATCGTCTTGTCTAGCGGTGGTTCTGTTGACAAGTTTAGTTTCTTCCAAGAGTTGTTGCGGAGAGCTCGTGTGCGGCAATTGCCCCAAATTTACGTATTTAACGTGAAGTATTTTCTGATAGTTAGTTCTAAGAGCTCTTGAATGCGGCGAATTTGCCCATCTTTTCTAATTGACAATCTCTTCAAAAAGAAGTTTCTGTATTCCTGGTGTGCGGCGAACATAGCCCAACCGGTTGCTATTAGCATTCATTCGTTTCTTGAAAATAAAAGCAGTAAAACTTATCTTTCAATAGTAGAAAAAGTAGTGATTGTACAGTGTTTTAACAGTGCAAAGTTACGTAAATAGATACTTCCTGTACTTGAATGGGACAGTAAAAATGGACAATAATATTCGGAAGTGTGGCATAAAGGAAAATAAACTTAGTTAGGTGCTTGTTAGAGTATTAAACAAAGAAAAACAGACTTAGCTATTAGTGCTGATTAAAGTGTTAAATAAACGAAAGCAATTATCAGTCTTTTTCTAACTACAAAGTGCAATAAAACAATTTGACAGACATATCAAAAATCCCAGTCCACTGATACGTCTTATGAGTGAAACTGAACAATTCGCTATATGGATTATAATTGATTTTTATTGGTCTTTACCAGTGTGGGTCCCATTTAAATATATTTTTGCACAGATAATAAATATTAAGCGTCTCAGTTGGTTCCTTTTCTTATGTGCACAGGAAAAACTTCGAAAAAGTTTTAGTTGTGGAGAAGATCTGATTGTAGTTATATTTCAGCTCATTCAAGGAGCACATTAAATAATTTTTAATTATAAATAATATATCAAGCGCCACACGAGAAAACTAAGAAAGATATTTTGGTTTTGGAGAAGACCTGCAGTGTATATTGTTATATTTTTTTCTATGTATCCCCTCTAATTTTTTAGATACATTACCCTTCTTGGATAATATGCAAGTGAAGAGCCGCAAAAAGCTTTTGAGTTCTGGAGGAAACCTGCTTTGAGTTCATATGTCGTCGCTGAAAAGACAAAGGGACGTAAGTCCAAAAATACATATTTAGAGTTACGACCACCATAAAGACCTACCGGTCATATTATTTGCACCAGCAAAGCGGCTCCTTCTTATGGTTATCTTGATATTGTGAATTTAAATGCGGACCTATCTCCTATTCTAACAACTGCTGAAAACACAAAGAGGCGTAAGTCGACTTACGTACCCCAAATTTGCAGTTACAAAGAGAGTACCTACATTGTAAGATATGTTAAAAGGGGACCTAAGAAGGAAACTAAAACAAGAAGTGAAGCGTCTCGGAGAGTAATATAGAATTACTATTTTCGACCTAAGGAAAGTGGCGAGGTAAACGTGTGTCAAAAAATGTTCGTGAATACTTTAAATGTATCAGAAACGACAGTTTGCACAGCTCTTATAAAAAGGACGGTACCAGGAATTGCTGAAAAGGAGAAAAGAGGTGGAAGTTATAAGATTCTAAAAAACAAAGATGAAGCGGTAAGAATTGCGATAAAGGCACACATTCGGCGATTTCACAAATGGAATCGCACTATTGCCGGAAAAGCACAAGTCGTGAATATCTTCATCCAGATCTTAACCTCACCAACATGTACAATATGTTGATGCAAGAATATCGCAATAGTGTCCTAACAGCTTCCTATCAAACTTATAGAAAGATGTTCAGAAGTCTGAACCTTTCATTTCACCACCCAAAAAAAAGATGTATATGGTCTGTGTATTGCCTATAGAGAGAGTAACGTGGAGAAAAAAGCAAGGCTGGAAGAAGAGTACACCCAACACATTTAAGAGAAAACGGAAGTTCGCAAAAAGAAAGAACGTGCAAAATGTGACCCTGAGAATGGTACAGCTAGTTTAGATTTCGACTTGCAACAAGTTATTATGTTGCCTAGAAGCAACGAAAGTAAACTCCTTTATAAAAGGAGACTTTTAAATTATAACTTCCAATATATAATCTTAAAACAAAACAGTGTGACTCTTTTTTGTGGCATGAAGGAATTAGCAAAAGAGGCTCCTCGGAAATAGGTACTTATCTTTACCGTCGACTTAAAAGTCTAGATGCGCAGGAAATAGAAAAAGTTATAATTATTTGCCGATGATGTACCGGGCAAAACAAAAATTCAGTTATAGCTTCCATGCTCCTACATTCGGTGTGTTCACTAAATAATTTAAAATATATTTTATTGTCATTTTTTGTTCCATATCATGGACAAAATGAAGGCGACTCAGCCCATAGTGCTATTACGAGTGCCTTATATAAAGCTGCAGAACTCATGGTCCCATCTCAGTTGATCCCTGTATGTAGATTAGCTCGAAAAAAAAATCCCTACTTAGTCCATACCCTTTCATCAGAAGATTTCTTGAATTTTGAACCGTCAGCGCAGGATCAACGTATACTTTCTGTACGATAAGATGATAATGGGAATGCATTAGACTGGACAAAAATGTGTGAATTTATGGTGAAAAAAAGCAATCCGAACACAATATATTTTAAAGACACCCATTTGCTTGAGACTTACCGTGTAATAACTTTAAAAAAATGGAACAAAGGGTCAGCCAAGTAATTCACTGCCACGACTTAACAAAGTACCCCCTAAGATATCTCAAGAAAAATTCAAAGACCTTATGTCCCTATGCCAAGGCAACACTCCAGTAATAAAGCTAGCGGAGCACCAATATTTCTAAAAATATCTCCCCCATTAAAAATAGTGTCTTTAATGTGTTTGGTAGTATTTTTTTACATAAACGTTTATTATTTTGTTATTAAACTCTTTGTTTTTTGAAGTTATGTTTAAGTTACTTTAGTATTTTACAAAATTACTTTGTTAAGCCATAAATCAATAAACTATGTTACACAAAGGGAGGATTTTGGAGGAGATAAACTTTTATAGGTAGTAGTTGTAAGTCGGCCAACTATTATAGGGTACAGAAATATTAAAAGACAAAGAGGCGTATCTCTTTCAAAAGTCTATATTTTAGTAAGTACTACTTCTTTTGCAAAAATGTAACTTTTTATAGAAACTATCTAATCTAGTAGTCAATAACTTAAATCTATGTGCAATACATTATATATAACGAGATACATTCAGTACTTATTGAAACATAGACTTAAACTTTAAATGCTCCTCCTGAAAAAACGCTAAAACGGAGTTACGTCCCTTTGTATTTTCAGCGACGATGTGTGACTGCATCGAGGTAGACTTTCACATAAAGTAGCAAAGGTATTTAGAAACGAGTGAGTACCTCTGCACGAATCTACAGTAACCGCAAATGAAATGATCAATTTTTTTGTCACCCACAATAGTAACAACTGGCGAAGATTTAAAAGAGTATAAATTAAAGAGTACGCAGGAGTAAATAATTTTAAATAATTTAATATAAATTTTTAAAATAATTTTGAAACACGGTATTTCTTTATTTTTGTTGTTTTTCCTTTTGTTTTCAGCCTAGCCCAGGAAGCCAGGCTTTCTAGGATAGTTTGATAATACGTTACTGGTAAAAACAAAAAACTATAAAACATATTTCTAATTTTATATTTAGGTGAGATTTTTACCCTATTACAATTTCTATATGTTATTTTTCTTCTAGGAGCTTATTCCTTAATATCATCCTTGTAAATCAAGTAAAATTCAATTAATATTGTAAAACCTCTAAACATATTAAGTTTTCACCACATTATAATTTGGATATCTGAATTTAGGGGCACATTTGTAGTCGTTTCTCAGACCTTGAGGTTTCTTCAAACATGGGTGACATCATGCTTAAATAACACCTTAAGGTCCAATGAATACTCAAAGATTAACAAGTAGAATTATTGTAGCAACAAGAGAAGTTAATTGGGCACCTGCTGACATCGTCTCAACTTTGTTGAATCCTATGGAAACCACAGCGGGAAACTTTTTTAAAGAACAAGAAATTACGTTTTTTACTATTGTTTCACTTTTTGATAAAATTTTATCTCGTTGTGGAAATGTACAAGCTGGCAGCACGTACGGCTCAAGGTTGAGATACCACTCCTGAAGAACTACTATTATGCTGCCCATTTTAGAAGGGATGGCATCCACTCTTTGATTAAACTGTTTTCTGCTTGGATGACACCATCGCTCCACCCATTCCATATTTTCGCATTCTGTGAATGCTTTTAAAAGCAATTTTACATCATTATGAACTGAATGAATAGAATCCTTTGATGTACTTACAAGGGCTAACATCTTGCCGACCTGACGGTCGAGACATTTTCTTGCAACTTCACCTTCATATTCTCGTATATTTCTTATCCGCTCGACATTGTCATCAACACACTCTTCAATGTCGATTCCAATTGATGCAGCTTGTTCTATTTTCATATCAATGTCTTTAATCATCTCTTCAGTTTTGTCTCTTATTCCATTCCTAAACTTTTTTGCGTGACTGTCAGTCATAGACAAAAAGACTCTATGATAAATATCCACTTTTTCCAACGAGTATTTAATGTATCGTCCGACACGAGGCCACAAGCTTTCCTCCGTGTACTTTTCTGGATTTTCTGCATTTGTAAAGTCATTTTCTTTTGGTACACCATGGTTTTGCGTTTGTGCGAATACAGGTAATATGACAGACCAGCAAATAACTACGAAAACACTTAATAGTTCCATTACACATCTGCTAAAGGCTACTGCTTTTAAACTTGTATGTATCTGAAACTGTTGTGAGAAACACAATTTCATTCAGTCTGTCAGGTTGACAACCCTGTTAGGTTAGAATATGGTTGTTTGGTATACCAGTGTAGTACATAATATCATATAATTTTTGCCGTTTCCGCTAGCAAAACCTACATAAAATGGAACCTGCATTGTTTGTAATTAGGACGTTTCCATTTGATTAAAATACTAGTACCGTTAGCATTATGCAATGGCAAAAACGATAACTTTAAATATGCCACTTATTCGAGTTTTTGTGAGTGGACCGTAAGCAATACTGCGCAACGCTGAATGAATTGTGACGTCACGCGAACCGAGCCGAAAAAGCACTTAGGAATACAAGCTAAGAATTTTTGAAGCGGAAATTCTGGTTACAAAATTAAAAACGAAACATTAACGGCTACATTCTCAAACGCTAGACCGGTATAACTTAGCAACTAACAGTTTTAAAGTGACAAGTGTAAGGATAAGACAACTAAGTTTTAGGCAAACATAAGCAAAGAGCAATTTTAATACGTACTTTCCACAGTAATAGACCTAGACCTATATCTACTTTAGCAGCAAGTTCCTAGCAGCGGATTTAGGGGGCCGCAGAGGGCGCCCCGCCCCCCTCCCCCTTAAGCTTTGTACAAAAAGGATTTTAATTGCGAATTTTATAAAAATAAATATTGTAACATAAAAAATTTTACCACAAAAATATGAAATTATATCAACACTAGTATGTTATATAAAAATGCAAGTCTTTTTTGGCATTTTTCGATTTTATCAAAATTTGCGCCGGATCGTTTTGACTTCTAACGGAAACAAATAACCAAATAGTTTTTATTTAAAAAACATTCCATTGAAAGCAAATTTTTTCGAAAAACAGCTTTTTCGAAAACGGGTTAACGAAACTTTTGAAATTTTTTTTCTGAAATACATATTCTGAACGTATATTTTTTCAAAAGTGTCCTGACAATTTTTTTAAGGCTGCTTTTTTAAAACGGATTTATGAAATATTTTCTTGAAACCACGTATATCGAAATTACATTTTTTCAAAAATTTCTTTAAAAACTAATTTTTAAAAAATAGGTACATTTTCCAAAAATATATTTTTTCGAAAACATTATTTAGAAAATTAAATTATGAACTCTAGTAGCTTGGAAAATGTTAATAAAAAAAATGAAAAAAGATTTTGAACACACCTAATCGCAGCTTTTTTGGGTTTAATCAGATATCCTTTTGATTTTTTTTATCTAAGACAGTCCACAGCCTAAGTACTAACGTACCGTGGGCGTCTGAAGGAAAGGGAAATGTAATATATTGACACGGGATTTAAAGGATTGGAGGTTGGGAGGGGAAGGGAAAACATCTGCAGGCTGTCCGTTCCATAATCTGGAGACCCTAGGTATGGATGAGCGAGAGAAGTGGAATGTTCTAGGCTTTTGTAGCTGGACAGTCAAGGGATGCATACGTAACGCGCCTCTTGTTGTTCTGTTAGAAACAGTCAAAGGAGGAATTATAAGAGCTAGTTCTTCAGAGCAAAATCCGTGAAAGTATCGGTAGAATAGGGATAAATCCACAACAGCGCGGCGATAAGCGAGATAAGAGAGTTTTTTTGTGAGACTGAGTTATTGATGAGTCGAATGGTTCTCTTTTGGTCTCCGGTGGCCGAGTTGGTACGGCGCCAGCTTTGCAACCGAGAGGCGCGGGTTCGAATCCCGCTTCGACCATGGATATTTTGTGATTGTTGTTGGAAGGTGGTAGAGGAATTCTTCCTCGACCGAGGTGGTACCACCCCATACATCCTCTAAAAAGGGCTGGTGAAATCCCTACGGTTCCAGCTCTGGATGTGTGAGTCGATTCCCCAGTACACCCACGGTACATAGTACTTAGACTTCGGTCTTCGTGGGCTGTCAGAAGATAAAAAAAATCCAGGATGCTCAGTGTCGAAGGTGATGCGGCTCCCTAGATATGGGAACAATGCTCTAGGTAAGATTTCATTTGGAAATCAGAGAGTGTGTAAGTTGGATGAGAAGAAGTATTTTCTGGCTCGAAGGAGAAAACCAACTGAACTTAACAAAGTTCTTGGCACCCCAGTCTAGGGTTAATTGAAGATCTTACAATAGGGGTAGGTGCATAGATCTGCGTCTATTATCCAGCTCTTGATTCGAGACTTGTCTGGAAAAATGAATGTTGGAGTGAAGAGTACTGTCGTCGGCATAACTGTGGATGATATTGATAGTTGACGAGAGGAGGTCAATGATATGAAGAAACGAACGAAATATTAAAACATATATGTTTTAATACGCCTGATAAAAAATTACAGATCAGTCCTCCAAGGACCTTAAAGTTTTCAAGGTGCGTATAATAAAAATATCTTGGAATTGTAGAAAAATGTTTACTGTTAAGAACGTAGAAGTTCAGATAATATGTCCAGATCACGATACACTTGTCCAGATTTTAATGTTTTACTGTCGTATTGTAGTGTTTTTGTAAATTGTTTTAACCACTAATGTATTTACGTAAAAATGAGAATCAGCTCTCTAACCACCCTGACGAAACCTTATACTATAAAGATTTGAAACAAATGAAATAATGTTAAAGCAGCTATTCTCCGGGCTATATGCTCCTCCGAGAGCTGGATTACATACGAAAATTTGCCGTATTTTGACTAACGCTGTTAGACAACAAAATACTTGGTTTGACTGCAAGAAACTACCTGGAAGAAGGAAGCTTTATTAGTTAGGATGTCGTTACCTGCATACCGGTTTCGAACTCTTTGGTTCTCGTCAGTACAGGATAAACGAACATTCCTACCTTCCGAAACAGCAATCCTTAAAGCTAACCATGTCGAGCTGCATAAGCAGTATGACACAGGCAGCGCCATCCATTAGCAGTTTCAAGCAGTTGGAGTAGAGTTTACCGTGAGGTAAAATACGGCAAATTTTGGTATGTAATCCAGCGCTCGGAGGGGCATATAGCCCGGAGAGCTGTTTTAACATTGTTTCAAATCCTTATAGTATAAAGTTTCATCAGGGTGGTTAGAGAGCTGATTCTCATTTTTACGTATTTATAATATGTACCCCTGAAAAGTAAGTAGACCTCATTCATTGCAATGAATATTGATATTGGAATAATGTATTTTTACCAAATATAAAGTATAAAAAAAATATTTTGAAAATGACCCGAAAAAGGGTCGAAACGTCAATAGACTTTTAATAAAAAAATGTTTTTACTATGAACCTAATCCCAAAAAACAAAAACAAACAGTAAGAAAATAATATATATATATATATATATATATATATATATATATATATATATATATATATATATATATATACTTTTATGCAGGAAGCAACAAAATGATATTTAAAACCAGGCGGATATTTGTTTTCTACCTCAGTTCATCAACCATCTGCTGTTTATCTACTTAAAAACACTCTGTACAACTAATTACTATTTGGTTTACTGTTGTGGCAACGAAATAAAAAAATTAAATGTAATATTTTGTAATTTAAAACAATTACAGGTGAAAATTGCCGTATACTTTCGGTGTGGCAATGGACAATAATTTATAATTATTTACGCTGTTTTTGCGTAAAAACATTGCCGTCAGGACTTGCAATTCAAAGGAATTAACAGTCGTATAAAGTCGAAATTACCGACATTTACAAAATTTTAATATGTCATTTGCTACGCTTTTTAAACCTAAAAACCAATATCTTTAGTAGCAAGAAGACTAGAAGGGACATCTATGAACATCGATGGTAATTTTTTTCACCTAATTTTAAATCGCAATTATTTGCCAAATGGGGTATTTCAATAGATTTAGGCCAAGCAATAGAGCGACTTGTCGTGACATTAATCTTATTAGAAAACCGTGTGTGCCATCATCTGAAAGACGATCCGTGGATGATTCCTGTTATAAATCCAACTCTGAAATTTTTTCCATTAATTTGTTATAAACATTTTTAAGCAAAAAAACGCGATTTTTTTAGTTTTTTGCTTATAAAATGAAAAGAAATGAAGCAATCTTAATGATGTATTTGTAGAGAATAGAAATACGATTAAAATGAGAGGTCGAACGTCCCGATAGGATAAGTAGCAATGGAGAAAATCCGGAAAAACCGGAAATTTTTTTTTTTTTTTTTAATTCATAAATCGGCCATTTTTAAACGTAGAGGGCTCAAACTTTGGGAAAAAGTAGTAACTTATAGCTATTTTATGTTTTCAAAACCCCGACGCTGTCTGACGATTAGTTTTGCCACAATCGTCATTTTAATTTTTCAACACACTATTTTGCAACAGGTCTGGATGCTCTATGGATCGTCCGATTTTAATTATTGAAACGGATTTGAAAAATACAAGTTTAATTGAACAATATGTATATCTCAGTTTTTCCATAAAATGCTACGAAAGCGGTTGAAAATGCACGTAAAGATGCGTGAAAATGGCCCAGCGCGCGAATATTGGCTCCCCTTCGCTCCGCTTCTCTCCCGCTACTCGATCGATTTCGCGCGCTCGGCCATTTTCACGCATCTTTACGTACATTTTCAACCGGTTTCGTAGCATTTTATGGAAAAACTGAGATATACATATTGTTCAATTAAACTTGTACTTTTCAAATCCGTTTCAATAATTAAAATCGGACGATCCGTAGAGCATCCAGACCTGTTGCAAAATAGTGTGTTGAAAAATTAAAATGACGATTGTGGCAAAACTAATCGTCGGACAGCGTCGGGGTTTTGCACACATAAAATAGCTATACGTTACTACTTTTTCCCAAAGTTTGGGCCCTCTACCTGTAAAAATGGCCGATTTAAGAATTTAAAAAAAACTCTTAATTTTCCGGTTTTTCCGGATTTCTCCGTTGCTACTTATCCTATCGAGACGTTCGACCTCTCATATTGTTCGTACTTCTATTCTCTACAAATCGTCCATTTACATCATTAAGATTGCTTCATTACTTTTCATTTTATAAGCAAAAAACTAAAAAAATCGCGTTTTTTTTGCTTAAAACTGTTTATAACAAATTAATGGAAAAAATTTCAGAGTTGGATTTATAACAGGAATCATCTACGGATCGTCTTTCAGATGATGGCACACGCGGTTTTCTAATAAGATTAATGTCAAAAAATCGCTAATATTTTGCTCTGTTGCTTGGCCTAATTTAGAAAGAAGGCGGAGATCCCATTATTTACATTTTTTAACAATCAGATTCCAGGGTTACTCTTAATCTGGACAACTATACGAGTAATAGTAGGGTGGATCGAAAAAAGTGAATTTTCGAGTACCGAATAGTGCGGAAAAGTTGCGCATACCAATAAAGGGAAAAATATTGAACACGTTCTTATGGTTAATCTTTAGTTCGCGCAAAGGGCCTAAAGATTGAGAAAAATGACGAAACACCGATATGACCTTAACGATATTCTAATAGCGTCAACATTCTTCATTTTAGTTACCTGATAATAGAAAAATTATTTTTAAAATTCGCGTGCTATATTTTGAGTTGCGCATAAGGCGTAAAGTTTGCGAATTTTGGTGAAAATTTATGTTTTTACAGTTTTACAAATAGACGCACTGTTGTATTAAAAATATATACAAGGTCATTTTTTTGACAAATTTGTTCCTATGAGTGATTTTATAAATTCAGTATTGATTCCAGAACATCAGATTGCAGCTTTTCGCCCATTTCGCAACGTGAACACTGAACATGTTGCCGAAAATCCATGTTTTACATGTTTCACAAGCTTCAATTTGATATCGCAACAATAAATTAAAGGCAGAAGTTGCTCATATTGGTGATTTTACTCAGTTCTTTGCTTTAATCAACATCTGTCAAACGATGAAATCATTTGAAAATTACTGCCACCAGCTCCCTAATTATAACGAAAAGCTCTCTGCATCGAATTTTGACCAAAGATCTGGCCTTGCACGCGTGTAAAATTCAACTAACTCATGACACAAGAATACATAACAATCTGTTATACTTTTTCCCAACCCAACCCAACCAAATATAATCTCATGGTTTGATACTCATGATGTTGTTCAGTACGGTTGGGCAGATGAAACTCAAAATTGCAGTTTAAATGCACCGTGTTCAAGAGGAAAGCGCGTGATAATACTTCATGCCGGAGGTGAAAATTGTTTCGTGCCCAATGCACTGCTTTTGTCGGCCAAAAACTTAACCCAATCTTCTGCCGATTATCATGAGGACATGACTCGGGATTTATTTGAAAAGTGGTTTGTTGATCAGCTTTTACCAAACATTCCACCAAACTCGGTAATCGTCATGGACAATGCTCCATATCATTCAGGTATATTAAACAAAATACCGAATAATAGTACTGAAAAGGAAGACATTTTAAATTTTATGAGGCGTAAAAATATGGAAATTCCTGAAAAGGCTCCAGTAAAAAAAGAGCTGATAAAAATGATAAAGAGTCGAAATTTTAAAAATGAATATGTAATTGACCAATCTTTGCACTAGACACGACCATACTCTGTTGAGGTTACCTCCTTATTATTGCATATTTAAAATCCCATTGAAATGATTTGGGACACCATAAAAAAACGTCTTCGTAAATTTATCACCGACATTAAGTGCAGTGGTACTGGATAATATTCGACGAAGTGAACCGAGCCGTGATATTTGGAGAAACTGTGTAGCCCACGTTATAAAAAAAGAAGATGAATATCCTATTTTACCGCCAGTAGCACCACTTGTGATTCAAAATGCGAATGATTCTAGTTCCGCATCTTCTGACGATTCCAACAGCATGTAGATATTTTTGTTTTATTTTTGATAATGGATTTGATAGGTTTCTAAAATGTATAGCATTATTATACTGGATGGGATTGGAAAGAATGTAGGGCCCTTTTTGCGACCAATTTGCGATTTATACGCCCGCTAGATGTGCAGGGTCAAAATTTTAAATTTTTGTTTTTGCTGTTTTGTATTTAGCCTACTAACCTAAACATAATAACCAACATCCCCTTGCTTTCCTATCCTGGCAAAGAAAGCTCTTACCTTCCCGTGGTCCTTGCTGGGTAATAGAAATTTATCTCCAGAGTATATTGTTATTGGAAAAATGAGCAAAAATGAATATTATTATATATTACATATATATTACATATATATATATATATATATATATATATATATATATATATATATATATATATATATATATATATATATATATATATATATATATATATATATATATATATATAGAGAAGGGTAGTCGTTGCTGACTAGTTAAGGAGTAAACTAGTAAATATTGGGGTATGCAGCAAATGAAAGTGTACTCTTTAAAGTTTAGTCCGAGCTTTCGGAAATTTTTATTTCCATCATCAGGGAATCTACAATTAATAGTTAAATGGGAGTGTGTTACATTAAACGAGCTTAAAGTAACTTACAACTTTGTTGAGGTTGGTCATCAAGATATCAATTGTAGAACTGAACATTGTCAAGACAAAAAGCCGTAATTTGGGTCCAAAACATTAAAACAAGTTAAAATTAATTTTTACAGAACACACAAACACTGATAAAATTGCTTAATTATTAGGAAAAGAGGCATTAGTTATATAAAATATTGTTTGAGTTTAATCTTAGGTTTCATTTTGAATACTGTCAATGACAGGAGAAAATAATTTTTTTTATTCTTAACATTTTTGTAGGGTTAGGGACTAAATGTGTATAGTGGTTACACGAATTCAAGTTTTAGTGTGCAGTATCTTGATACCCGAGCAATAGCAAAGTTAAACCAAAGAAAAAATGGTACCATTCATATTAGAGGGTGGTTTATTATCTAGGAAAAGAAGATAAGAGTAGATTGAACTTAAATGATTAATATCTGTTTTTTTTGTTAATGCACATTTAGTCCCTAACCCTACAAAAATGTTAAGAATAAAAAAAATTATTTTCTCCTGTCATTGACAGTATTCAAAATGAAACCTAAGATTAAACTCAAACAATATTTTATATAACTAATGCCTCTTTTCCTAATAATTAAGCAATTTTATCAGTGTTTGTGTGTTCTGTAAAAATTAATTTTAACTTGTTTTAATGTTTTGGACCCAAATTACGGCTTTTTGTCTTGACAATGTTCAGTTCTACAATTGATATCTTGATGACCAACCTCAACAAAGTTGTAAGTTACTTTAAGCTCGTTTAATGTAACACACTCCCATTTAACTATTAATTGTAGATTCCCTGATGATGGAAATAAAAATTTCCGAAAGCTCGGACTAAACTTTAAAGAGTACACTTTCATTTGCTGCATACCCCAATATTTACTAGTTTACTCACTATATATATATATATATATATATATATATATATATATATATATATATATATATATATATATATATATATATATATATATATATATATATATATATTATTAATAATTAATTTGAATGCTTTCATTAACATTTGAAGATACATCATGCATGCCCCAAAATAGGACATATGCTACTTTTTATCCTGGGTAATAGCATACAGAAATATGATGAAACCTAGCAA
The DNA here is from genome assembly GCA_963971165.1 of Philopedon plagiatum. Classification (NCBI taxonomy): domain Eukaryota; kingdom Metazoa; phylum Arthropoda; class Insecta; order Coleoptera; family Curculionidae; genus Philopedon; species Philopedon plagiatum. The sequence goes on from OZ020193.1 coordinate 94,807,504, forward strand.
CTAATTAATATTGTGGTACCTATATTGTGTGAAAGTAGTGACTTACCTACATTACAGCGATATAAAGCTGTTTTTCAGCGGCCGCGGGCGAAACCGCTGTTCAAACTAGGAATTAATAGATATAAAATGTACACTACAAAACGATCATAAAATACCAACCTATTTATGCTATTAATTTAGTCTTAATTATCGGTCGACGGTACGCTCATGAATACAATTATTTCTATGCTTAAACATCGTTTTTGCAGATTCTGATTACTTATAAAAAATAATATTTGGTTAAAAAGTTAAAACTTTTTATTGTGTCCCATCTTAAATTGGTTAGAATATTTTGGGACGCCTGTGGCTAGACTTATCGGCATTGTTGCGTCAAAGGTGCCTGCTGCCAACGATATATGTACACCTATATCGTTGCTGCTGCTTTACTTTTTTTGCGGTTTCACTTACTATTGGAAGCACTATACATACAATTCTGTTAATAAACAATAAATCTAAAAGTCAAAGTTTTGGACGATTACTTCCGGACTAGGGTCGTTTGCGAAAATAAAAAACGAAAAATATATTGTGTAATTACTAGTAGGTAATTCATACTTTTATGTCCTCTAGTTGCCTTGAAATATTTAATTTTGCAATGAAACAACAGCTTGCCTAGGTAGCAAATATTCAATTCTACTGACATCATTTCGATATTTTATTACCAAATTAGCAAGAAAAATCCAAATCAGCTAATAAAACTCACCCAAGTTCCAAGCACAGAACCAATATTTATTTTACTAATTATTACAAAATATTACTTGAAATAAATCTGGGTATCGACATTCCTAAGCTCCTAAATATTATGAAATCTTATAAATAAACATTTATTTTGCAGTTGTACTGCGTTTTTTACAATTAATCAAATTGAAATTGCTGGCGTCATCCTGGTTTATTGCAGCGAATAACATAAAATGACAATAAAATTGCCGATTAGTTGATTGGTAACAAATAGCCTAGTTTATGAAGTATATTAAATGAGTTGTGGAAGTTAATGAAAGATACTACACGGAAAAAATTTGAAACTATGTAAACATACCTTAATTAAAGTAAATTTTTGTTTTGTATACGGGATGAATTTTTTAAAGTGTTACAAGGCGGTATCTAGAGAATGGTTTAAAATATTTTTATGAAATTCTGGTGAGTCAATAGGGAGATGGAGGAACATATTATTTAAACTTATTTTTGACATTTACCCCCTTTCTCTATTTTGAGGGGTAACTTTAGAATCAGATACGGACCTCGGGTTTGCGGTAAATGTTGCTGTTTTGAAGACCTTTAAAATGAGGTTCCATACGGCATAGGGTTGCATTTCAAATTTTTGACCTCAACTCCCTAGCGTCACCCCTTAAGGGGGTTAAAAAAGTTAAATTACATAAAAAAGTTAAATAATATCCAATAAGATACACCTAAAATTTGAGGTCTCTATCTTTACTAATAGCAAAAATATTTGCCCATCCCAAGACTTTTGGGACACCCTGTATATCGTTGGTTAAAAAAATTATGTTTTTGTGAATCTACGTGAATTTTTCGAAAAACGACACAAACGCTTATTTTAAAATACATTTTTCAAAAGAACATTTTTTCGAAAAACAATTTTTTCGCTAATGCTTTTGCAGTGAGAGGGAAGTTTTTAGTATTTTTTTTTTGTTTTAGCACGCTAATGCCGTAAAAGCCCAAGCCGCAGAATACGTAGACAAGAAGCAAGCCAGAAAAATAATGACGCGGTAAGTAAAATAATAATTCCATAAAATAGGTCGCAGCTTTTTAGTGTAATTGGACTATTCCTGAAATATCTGGACAAATTGCAAACCTTAAAAATGGTAAAAAGTCATTCAAGCCAGCCAAAAATAACCAAAATGCATTTAAAACCTAATGACCCTCAACAACGTTAAAATAGTTTTACTTATAAATTATAAGATAAATAAGAGATGTTTGGCCAGTAGTATATTAATCCATTCATTGCCGGCACCCGATAGCAGGTGTGCATTTGCCTGTCTCACTGCATGGACCTTTCTCCGTAGTTTTATCGGCATTTTTTCACTCGAAAGGAGCGCAACAGACGATTTCAATTTTAAGTGAACAAACTATACATTCATTTCTTAAAAATCAATGTAATTTGGTACCGCTTGAGTTCGACATCCGGCAAAATATCGGTGCGTGTACGTGTACAAACTCTCTTAAGAGTAAGGAATTAAGAACGGTGCCTCACACCGCTAACCAGGAAGATCAAAAACAGTAACCGTAACAAAACCGATTTGATTGACTGCTTTGATTTTTATTGTTTTAAAGTAGCGGTGGGCGGATACTCTCCAGTTCAGGGAGTGACTGGTATTTAAGTATTGAAATTAGGTAATTTAAAATGAAACAAAAAACAGGGTAGGTTGTTAATATCATTACCAATTTACCGAGAATTACTTTCCGTTTATGGTAGAAAAATAAATAAAAAAAAAACACTTCTAGTTAAAATGGTAATCGTGTCTGTTTATTCGACAGGAAGAATTTAATTAAGGTAAAAACAATAAAAGTAATTTACTGTTTTAAAGTGGGAAGTGAAACTAATTGAATCTGGCCAAGGAATGATTGAGTCGTATATTTGATTGATTGTTTAGATTTATAGCGGCCATTGAAAATAAATTGGCGGGAACAATAACAAGTCGCACAATAATGGGCAATATGCATATAATCCAAATAAATCTATTTTTTTGTACTCTCTATATAATAATACAATATTTATAACGGTTGCTTTTGTTCATGTATTTTAGTTTTTATTGATAAATAAAATGATTTTCTATTACAAATTTTTATATAACTTTCAAAACTTGCAAAACGTGATCCTATTGGTTGTGAGATAACATGATATGCAAATAAAATAAAATTGCTATAATGGCTGGTGTACTGTAAATGCAAGTGTTAATTTTTTTTATTATTATTTCCCGAAGATTAGGAGATTTCGTGGATTAGAAACATTACGTTTGATTAAAAAATTGGTCAACAATGACAACCAGGACAATCCGATATTTTGCCGACTCACAAACTCATTCTATTTTCCTTGTTGCAGACAGTTGATGCCTTTTTGACGACTGCTTATCTTTTTTACAAATCCTGACCGTACCTACGTCAGCAAAAATTAAAAGAGTAAAAGCTTTATCGTATTTGTTTAAGATATTGTAACGTAGGGGTTGATAAGCAAAACACATATTTTAACCAGGTACAGCGCAATTACTTACATTTTACTATTTAGGTTAACGTAGGGGCGGCTTCTGACGGGGGAACTAATTTACAGGGTTGGTTTTTTTCTTCATAATGATATTTTATTATTACATAATAATTAGGAGAATGATTATTTTATTTTAACTCGACTTGATTTTATTATCTACCATTATAATAGGTATAGGGCAGTGGTTCCCAAATGTCTCGAAATTCTGGACCCACAAAATTAGAAATTAGTAACATGCGGACCCCCATGAACAGTTTAGCTTCAAAAATAATAAAAGAAACAACCTTTGTTAAAAAAATATTTATTTCAAAAGTGCCGATTTATTCAATGCCTTTAATATGGCTTGGCAATTTGCACCAAAAGGCATCATGCTATTTATAAATAAAAACGGCATCCTATAAAAGTAACTGAAAAACTGAACTAAATTGAACTAAACTGAACAAAATATATTCTCTTTTCTAGCAGAAAAAATATAATATATCAATCATCAGTTTTGGATTTTAATGAGAAGAATGAAATACTGTTTTTCCTGTCATAGTTCTTTCTAAATCTGGTCTAAGGTTTGAACAGCCAGATTCTTAAAGGTAGTGCGGTCCAGTGCCGGTTTAACCTAACTTCGGGCCCTGGGCACTGGAGACATAGGGGCCCCCATTGCTGTTGGTTTTTTTTCACCAAGTAAAAACGGGTTTTAATTGTTAAATGTTTATTATATAAACTATAATGTAGGTACATTTCTTAGAACAAAACAAAAAGAAAAAAGAATGCGGTCTAATTTGACAACCAAAAGTTTTAAACTGACAAGTGTAAGCATAAGACAATTAAGTTTTATGCTATGAACTTATTTTTGAGCTTTCTCACAAATTTGTAAAGAAAAGGGCAATTTTAGTAAGTACTTTTGACAAAAATAGAACTAACTTCATTACAGCAACTCGTTCCAAGATGAAAATGATTTGGAAACCAAGCAAATCGGTGAAATATCAGAATAATTCATAAGTTTTTAATAACGACTTATTAACAATGACAGGACAAAAACCTGTCAAAACATAACTGACCTACTAGAAGATTTCAATTTAAACCAGTACTAAAACTTAAACCTTCTTAGTAAATCTGAACGGAAATTTTTAATCTTAGATCTGAAGCAACATCCAGCCGATTTCTTTGTTTGGATTCTAGCAGAATGTATTCAGAGAAAGTTTGTTCACACATACGTCGTGCAAAAGGGCATCAAGTGTTTCAAAGCAAAGGTTGCCGGACCCCCGCAAAATAGCCTGCGGACCCCTAGGGGGGGAACCACTAGTATAGGGTATAGGTAGCTATATAATATGTACCTATTGTTTTTTGTTTGTGTTTTTAAAATTACCGTTTTCTGTTTCGTTTGTTGAAGTTTGAATTAATATTAATATTAAATTTATATTTTCTAGTCCATTGTTTTAATATTTACTGCATTTTAATTATTTACTATTGTAACTGTGTTACATCTGAACAAACAATAATGAAATAATACAAACCTAAATAAAATTCAAAAATTCTGACTTAAATCAAAAAAATCTGATTTTTTTGATTTTTTTTAAAAAAATCATGATTTTTGCCAACCCTGCTAATTTAGCCTGAAAGGTTGGTGCTACCGGTACCGCTGACGCTACACCACAGTACCGCCTCCTGTAGCTACGCGACAGTCCCGCGTTCCTTTGCATTTCGCTGGTATATGAATCTCTTAAGAACAGTTTAGACAAACAGCGCAAACTGGTCAGGGTTAATAAAATATTGTGATGATATTGATATACATGCAATTGTAGCACGTAGGTTCCCGAAATATAAAATAAATAATATAATAAAATGTATGGAAATTTGGAGGAAATTCGAAAATATGACAATATGGTATGTGCTAATAAGCTCAAATAAGTTTTTCTTCTTATTTATCTTACGCTATACTTTGACAGTGCTAATCTGTAAAATGTTTTTTGAAACACCCTGTATCTCTCGATGATACCACTCGATGATAAGTTCTTTTATTCAATTTTTTTGCTCATAATTCTTGACAGGCACGTAAATAATTGTTGTAAACAATACGGTTGATTACGTGCCTGTCAAAAATTCCAAGGAGAAGATTTTAAAAAATTATTTGAATTCTTGTAGTAATTTTCTTCAAAATAATATTTTTAGATTTGTAATGAAATGACTTGCTTAAATGATTTATGCAATAAAAAAATACATGCTTATTCCCTATGTGCGATATGTTCAAGCAGGGTAAGGTTGCCCATATTGAACCAATTTTTACAAAAATCGCTGTAGCCTGGCGAAAAATGTTAAAATTGTCATTTCCATGTGTCAGAAATGTCTATTGGACATTTAGAAATATTTTGGTACCCATGAATAATATCTATAAAACCTATGAATATTTTTAATTCATTATAGAAAAATTAGTTGCAAGTGGTTCAATTTGGGAAACGTGTTGCTCAAATTGAACCACCAGTATCCCAAATTGAACCTGCACAATATTGTACAAGATTAAGCACTGGATTTTATTAAATAATAGGATACGAGTTTATTTCGTGCATTAGGATAACCAAAAAAGGGTTGTAGGTTATAGTACTTATAGAAAAAAACAATACTTGTCACAAAATAAAACTTTTATTGTAATGAAATTAAAGAAAAACTTAAAACATAACAAATGTGACACTTGACTTATTAAAAAAATTAAAACACAACATAAAAAAACTTCTTTTCTAACTAAAACCGGTTTTACTTTTTCTTCTAAAATACAAAAGTATCATCATTAACAAAATATTACATATCAATACCAAATACTGAAGTGAACCAGGGTACAATTTGGGATACCGTTTGAGGTTCAATATGAGCAACCGACAACAAAATTTGAATTATAGCCCTAAATTTAAAAACGAATAAATTTTAAACTGGTTTAATTATTCTAAAAAATGCCTTAAATAACATGTTATTTATTACTAACATCAATGTTGCCCTTACTTTACTTGTAGGTTCTAAATTTCCTTAAGAACAGATAGAAAATATTACATATCAGGTAGCAGTTTAACTTGTTGGAACATGAATGGAATTGTTTAGATCTATTGAAGTCACGTGGTAGAAAAATAAACTCCTCTGTGAGTGTTGATTCAACTATTAGTAGTAGGTCGCGCTAGGTTTATTATAAATTGAAAATATCGAGGGGGATCAATTTAGGAGCCGGTTCAATATGGGCAACCTTACCCTAATAGCCCGGGAGGTGGTGTCAAATTTTATCGGACCATTTCACCAAAGTTCATTTTTTTACTGCAGATTGTTGTTTCATAGCTTATCGAAGAATCATGTGTCAGCTGGTCCAAAAGCGTGGCTTAAGATGATGAGGGGCTGCGAAACTCGCAAAAAAAAATTTTTTTTCGAGTCATTTCAGCAAAGCTAAAAAGCTGTAGATTGTTTATTTATAATGTTTCCATCATGAAAAAGTGTGTTAGCTGCATGGGGCAGGTGGAAAAACTTGTTAGCTGCCCAAGTGAAAATGTATGAAAAGTACGGAAAATCAAGTGATTTCAGCAAAGCTAAAAAATTGCTTATATAACAGTTTACGATCTGACAATCGTATAAATGACTGTTAGCTGGTATTAAAATGTGGCAAAACCTGTTAGCTGGGCTTTCAAAGTGTAGAGTAGAGTTCAGGCGCGCGCTTCGCGTGGTGCCTTTAGTGACGCAGCAAACATATTTGTCCACCTTTTCTTGTTAACTGATTACTGATTTTCTGTTTTTTGTTTATCATAAACTGATGAGGTACTTATTTTCATACCAGCTAATATCATGTTACTGAAAAAAATGTGATTAAAAGAGAATACGGGAGTAAAATGGTATCACATATCGTATAACAATATTATAAATAAATTAAAACAGTGTATTTTATAATTTGTACATTTATCGAATTGCAGAATATTATTTCAAAAAGCAGAGACTATGTTTTCTACTAGTATAGTATACGACATTGTCGTAGTTAGAAAGGTCTAAAAATCCGATTTCGACTGTGAAAATGATTCAGATGATGAATATAAATAATTTGAGAGCTTACTGAATATATGTTATTACATTTTCTAAATTATACTATTACAAAAATGTACACAATTTATATCGATTGTAGTAGAAGACATTTTTCTTGCTGTTCGAAATAATATTCTGACATTCGATAAATGTACAAATTATAAAATACACTAATTTATTTATAATATTAGTATACAATATATGATACCATTGTACTTCCGTATTCTCTTTCAATTGCATTTTTTTTCAGTAATGTTATATCAGCAGGTATGAAAATGAGTACCTCATCAGTTTATGATAAAAAAATCAGTAGTCAGCTGACAAGAAAAGGTGGAAAAATATGTTAGCTGCGTCATTAAAGGCACCGCGCCTCAATGCTACGCTACACTTTGAAAGCCCAGCTAACAGGTTTTGCCACATTTTAATACCAGCTAACAGTCATTTATACGATTTTCAGATCGTAAAACTGTTATATAAGCAATTTTTTAGCTTTGCTGAAATCACTTGATTTTCCGTACTTTTCATACATTTTCACTTCGGCAGCTAACAAGTTTTTCCACCTACCCCATGCAGCTAACACATTTTTTCATGATGGAAACATTATAAATAAACAATCTACAGCTTTTTAGCTTTGCTGAAATGACTCGAAAAAAAAAAATTTTTTTACGAGTTTGGCAGCCTCTTACACCCGCAGGTCACAGCGTCGCGGCAGCTAACACTTATTTTAGTTGCTTGTCAAGTACAAACTACCATACAGAATAGAGAGTAGTTATGCTGAAATCACCCATAAAAATTTGACACCACCTCCCGGGCTATAATTAATATTGGGCGTTCTTCACTATAGATCATTAATTAATTAATAAATAAGTTAATGTAAATTTTCGGTGGTTGTAGAGGACCCGGAGCTTTAGAACTATATTGGGACTGGTGAGGATCGGAAAATGGCAAGTAATTGTTTATGTCGAAAAATGCCATTTGCAGACCCCTCTTTGGTACCTAATAACTCGAAAATAAAACGTCGGATCGAAAAACGGATTCTAAAGTGAAGCTTTAAAATCTCAAATATATTTGCAATATATTTACCTAAATCTAAAATCAAAATGGATATATTTGAGAAAAACTGGAAATTTCGATTTTTGACCCAAATATTTAACGGTTTTTAATTTTTTGTGGGGTCAAAATGGTTAAAATTAAAATCCCATATACGCCATTGGAAAGAGCTCGTCGAAATACATTGTATCCGTATTTTTTAGTTTTTTCATTCTTTATAGGAAGGGAGCAGTCGCCGATTAAATTTAGATTTTTTGACTTTTTTTGCGCTCGACATCGGTGCATTTGAATCACTCTGTGTTTTTTCCTATCTAATTTTTTCCCAATTTTTCAACACTATCTTATAAAGGGATAATCACACTTTAAAATGAACACCGAATGGGTCATCCAGGAGCGTACTTAAGGGGTAAAAACCGAATTTTCTTGATTTTTTCCGACAAATCTTATTTTTAACCGACATTATTCCACATTATTTTCGTTATTTAGAATAACTTTATAGAAGAATACCTCCCACTCATTCAAATCGCTTATTTTTGCGTTAAAGTTATCAATAAATAGGTTTATTTGCATCGGGGACAAGATTGCCATGAAAACAAAGAATTGTAGCTCTTTACTCGAAATTATTATTATAATGTGTCAAAATGTCGCAGGTCAGTTTTTCTTGCAAAATTGAAAGGTTCCTGGACCGATTCGGTTTGAAATGTACATGAATAAGATTTTAGGAACCTTCTAGTTTATGTGCACTGTGCAGAGATATTTCATTGGATGAGTTACGGATTAAATGCTATTCTTATTGATATTTTGATGACCCTACAACACTAGAATTCGCCATGTACTCATTATGAGTCATAAATACACTTTTGACGACACAGCCAATGGGATCACGTTTTATAAGTTTCCAAATTCGCGCGAAAATTTGCAGTAGAAAATCCTTTTTCATTTTTTGTTAATAAAGACGTAAATAAATGGATAACAGCAACCGTCATAAACATTTAATTTATGTAGAGAATATAAAAAAAAATTATTTGTGTTATATACCTAATCCCTACCATCCGATAATCTTCCTCTATTAATGGTAAATAAAAGAGGATATCTTATATCAGAACAAAATTTAAATAATATTTGATCTAAAATGTGCCTATACCTTTAGTTTATTATTAGTTCTTTAGAATATTGTAAAAATATAAACATAACTTCTCTGCGCGAACGCAACCTCAAAGATCTAATTAAAAATCATAATAACAATAGCTAATCGCTTAGTATTCCTTTTATAGAATTCCTTTTGTTTGCTTCATTTTGCTGTCAACCATCCAAACATTTAAAAATTCAATTAATTTATTGCTTTACTGTTTTGTTTTTCTTCTTATATAATCGTTCGCAAATTGATTTAATCATTTGTTTTTACGATCATTTTATTGCTCTAAATAGCCGAAATCACTTAAGTTTTTATGTCTTTTGTTTTTATCACCATATTTGGATTGATTTCATTAAAGTTAATGGATTTGATTTTTAAAATTTTTTTTTGATTATAACAGAGCACCATTTGTATAATACATTTTTATTATGATTGAAAGTCTTGTTTTTTTCACAGGTCATAAAAAGTGCAAGTTAATAGAAAAACAAGTGGTTGGCCAAACTGAATCATTTATTGTTTTCGTGCTAATTAACTGATGGATGGATTGATATCCTAATTGGTAATCACAGACATTGATTTAATACGCAGCTAATACAGTTTTTTCAATATAGCCCAAATTATCGAGACTTACTATTTTTTAAATACAGGGTGTTGGGTAATGAACGGGCAATACCTTCATAGTGGCTTCCCTGGATCAATATACAGTATGTCCGCGGATGGGGTTTAGAAGAGGACAAATGGGCCAATTTTTCAAGATTCGTAAAAATGGCACACCTAATAAAAGTTTTTGGAGGAAGCATAAATACAATATATTAAAGAATTTAAATATTAAAATTAGCCAGTTTTCACATTATTTTTTATAGTCCCAGCTATTCTCTTTCACACCTTTAACCAGAGTACTAGTTTCTACATACTAAACAATAATGATACTTATGAACATGTTGGGTAATGTCTTTAATAAATAAAGCAATAAAATTATTTGATTCAAAATACTTCTTATTCAAGTGCAATGTTTAAATAATACGACCATTTAATTAAACTTAAAAGAGTATTATATAAACTAAGCAATACGATAAAGATATGAAAATTCAAAAACCCCCACCCCCATATTTAACATATTTTTCTCATTGCTTCCTTAGATATCTGAAGGAATTTCTAATTTCTTCTTGGTATATTAAACAAACAGCCTGGGTACATACAGGCGCGGCCCGTGAGTTTTATTTACAGGTGGGTCAAAATTTTGTGGGCAACTAGTGATATCAACGCAACAAGCAAAATACACTATTTTAATTAAGGAAGATTTTTTAATAATGTGCCTAGTTTTGCCAAGAAATTATTTACCAACAAATAAACACCGCAAAAATCATAAAATAGGTGCTTGCAGTATATTGAACATTGCTACTATAGATGATTATTACTTTTCTATGTGTTTTAGTCTAAGATTGTTAGCGTCTCCTCAATAGAGGTTGCGCCTTATACTAAAAGTATGAATTATTCGCAAAATTAAATTAGGAAAGCTACCGAAACTACGTTTTCTTTAATAAATACAATACTGGCGGCTAGATATAGTAATACGATCTTTGTCTACGCACTTGCAGGCTGCCAGCTGTAGTAGATATGAGATTACTAATAATTTTAAAAATATTGAATCGAGGAACAAGTGCTGAACTTGTTGACAATACACCTTTTAGAGCCGATCTAATTTTTGAAATAACAAAAATTTAAAAAAAGGTATACCCGAGCGCAGCGTCGAACCCACGACCTCTTGGTCCACTCGCTGAGACTACCTCTGAACCACGCTGCTAATGTGAGAAAACTCGTGCCGATGCCGTTATGTTTGATGACATTGGCATGGCTGAGAGAACGTATTTCTATGTTTAGCCGCTAATTCATAATACATTACTATACAATGCGCATATTAGGTACCTAATTAGTGTTTCTTTGTCCAACCCAAATGCTTTGAAAGAGTATATAGTGGGAGTGGCGCTATATTATTGGTGGGCCGTCGACAAATTTTCTCTCTTTTTAACTTCCTAAAGCGCGTATGTATGTTTCCCTCTTTATTAAATTATGATACTAATCTTTTTCCTAAAATAAAGTCGCTTAAACTAAAAAAATGGGTAAAATTAAGTTTTCTTTTCAAACTATTGATCTAGAATTTTCATTTTGGACTTAAAGCCACACCACTTTAACACAATCTGGAAAAAAATGGAACTAGAAAGACCTTTGGGTTAAACTTAGCCGGGGCAGACCGTGTTGCATCATGCTAATTATTTTACATAAAATTGAGAATCAGTTCGCTTAACCACCTGAAAATTTCTTATCCACTAAGGATTTGAACAAATCATGGTAAAACAGCTATTCTCCGGGCTATATGCCCCTCCGAGCGCTGGATTACATACCAAAATTTGCAGTATTTTCTTCTAACACAGTTAGATAATAAAATACTTATTTTGAATGCAAGAAACTACTAGGAAGAAGGAAGCTTTTTCTTTAGTTAGGATGTCGTCACCTGCAGACCGGTTTCGAACTCTTTGGTTCTCATCAGTACAGAAAAAGTATATCCTTAAAGCTACAATGTCGAACTGCATAAGCAGTACGACACAGGTAGCACCATCCATTAGCAGTTTCAAGCAGGCGAAGTGTTTACCGTAAAATAAAATTTTTAAAATATGAATAAAGTCTACTTGTCAGGGGTACATTGTAAATATGTAAAATTGAGAATCAGTTCTCCAAACCACCTGAAAATTCTTTATATGTACAATAAGGATAAGGACTTTTCAGGTGGTTTAGAGAACTGATTCTTAATTTTACGTATTTATATGTGCCCCTGATAAGTAGACTTCATTCATTAATTATTTTATTTTAAGCAAGTTCTCAAAATTTCATTAGCTCATTTTATGCAGTTGCTTTTTTATTGTTCATTAGTGTTTTATTTGGTTTTTATTATTTTCACTTGATGCTATTTGCATTTCCTTAATAAAAATTTTATTTTCCATTTCCATTTACCATTCGTTACCAAACACCCTGTATATTTTCACTACTCTCTTTAATCCTAAATAAAAACAAAGTAGTTTTCGATAAAGAAAACTAATACTGACATATCCTTCGAAAGATGATTTCAGGTTTCATTTATTTTAATCCTATTCATTTTATTCTTCTTCGCCTTCTTCCTTTTTCGTTTCTTCGCCTTGTTCTTCTTCTCCTTTTTTTCTTCTTGTTTTTTGACTTCGTCTTTTCCCAAACCTTTTATAGGGGCGAATATGAGAAAAACCTGGTCAAAATGATTTTAACCCACTATATTAGCTTTTAATGAATCTGAAAGTCATCAAAATTTTTAAATCAATTTATTTTTAATGGAAAAAAGCTATAACAGATTTTTAGAAATTGTAATTTCTGGAACATCACTGTAACTGGGATTCAATTTACACACACATAGGGTGTTTAAAAAAAACATGTATTCCTCACCCACATAAGATAAAGCTCTGGCTTCGTTCCCGATTCCATGGTTAAAGTTTATTCTTCATTTTTTCCCTTTATTTCAAAATTTCTCCAAAACGATTTTAGCAATTTAAATGCGATTTGGTTTGTGAAAAGTGCTTAAAATGATTCAGCATCAAAAACATGTGGACAGCATTTAGCAGGGGTATGCGTACGGGCTGGCACTCAAATTAAATTTTAAATCAACCATTTCAGTCTGAGTAAAAGTAGAAGCGGGACTAAATGAAAACATTTCTGTGATCAAATATGTATTTAGTTATACAGTATTTATTCGTCTTATTACTGCAAAAGAAAATGCTGCATCTCTCCCTTTAATAAAATGATTATTTTCCTTTCAGATCAGTTACGGGATCCCTAGCCCAAGCACAAAATTTAATTAGGATACATGATGTCAAATATTTTACCACAGCTAAGCCAGGAACATTTTTTGCCAGGTAAGTCAAATGTTAAAGCAATATCTACTTTTGTATGTGCTATATTATGTACATTAAATTAACACCTACCTAGCTTGTGGTGTCAGTATTGAACTGAATATTTACTATTCGGTTTAAAAAATATTTAGAATTATAAATTTATTTCACTGTTGTTTAAAGTCATGGACAAATTTCACTTTGAAGGGGATAAAAAATGCCATGACTAAGTGCAACTTATTTTCAAATAAAAAATATAATAAATTCTATAAAATTTCGTTTTTTTTTTAATATCTCCGGAAGTAACCGGAATTTCTCAAACTTCTAAAGAGCTTATAATTCAGCGTCAAATTGCACAACTTTGCCCCAATTTAACCGACTTCGTATCTCTTCCGGTTACCGAGATCCCCATAGAAAGACTCGAATTTGTAGCGCCCTGTATATACTATATATATATATATATATATATATATATATATATATATATATATATATATATATATATATATATATATATATATATATATATATATATATCTATCCCATTGCAATGAAGTCGTTCGCTTGGGTTTGATCAACCCCAAGCAAACCCAAGCCTTTGGCTCATGCTCCGATATTAGTGGCAGCACAAGGTGAGGACGGCAGAAATGTAGTTCAAATGATTAAATTCTATGATAAATATAAACGTATAAATAGTATAATTAAAGTACTAAAATATAAATCAATCCGTATTTTTCTAAGAAAACGTTTCGGTTTCCCCATGGAATCCTAAAAATTGGATTTAGATTTGGAAAATGTATTTTTCCTTAATTTATTCATTAAATTCAAAAAGTAAAAAATGAGCCTGCTGTGTCATGGTAACATTCTTAGTAACTGATCTACCGTATAGCTCGGATTTAGCCTCGTGTGAATGGTTTCTTCTCATTGTCTAAAATCAGTGAAAAGACAATTAAGAGGTCGTTACCTGAAGATCGCGCTTTCCGTTTTTAAGGATAATTTTATAAGCTAAGACAACGCTTGGAATAATTTTTCTTTCGGGTTTTTTGGGTTCATCGAATATAATAACCCTCAAGTCTAAAAAATTGAAGTTTGTAAATGATATTTTGAGTCGGATATCTGATTTAGTTGTATGTTACATGTATTTGTACGTATGTATCACATAAGATTTTCTTACAAAGTTAAAGCAGGTATATAAATTTTATTTATTTAGAATTCAAAAAATATAAAGTTACAGATTGTCCCTGTTTCCTCCAAAGGAAAGTTGCAAGATACAGTAGTGGTCTGCAATCTTTGCCATACTTCATTGTCCCTGACAACGTCTCTCCATCTCCTTTATATCCTGGTGGAAGCGTTCATCTTGCTCCTCGCTTACATCAAGATTTTTCGGGAAATAGTTAAGTGTGAAAGGAGAAAATGCACTCTGATTGCACCCCAAAATATGAAAATCTTCCAGCATTTTGTAAAAAATCTGGACGTGAGGAGGCAAAACGTTACTTTCCTTGTCAAAGGGATGGAATTACTTGGAACTAGCTGATATTTTTTAAACATCAGAATCACTGGCGATTTGCGTAATTATTTGTGTTTAATAACGAATCGTGTATACTTAAAAAAAAGCTAACCATTGAATTCAAAAGCTTTTTATATTTTACCAGCTTACAGAGCCTCCGAATAATGAGGCAAAAATCTTTATAGTAATTAAGAACAATTAGACGACTAGTGAATATACGAGGCAGAGTCAAATAATAACCTTAAAAGAGCCCCAAAATATGCCGAACGACACCTAGCCTTACAAGTTGACAGAAATATTATTTTTGTCAACTAGTAGGCCTTGCTAATGACGTATCATAGCAACAATTGAAAATGTTCACACAGTGACAGGTTAAATATGGCGACTCCACTATAGAGCACCTGGAATAACAAACAGCGTTCTGTTTGTTATTCGTTGCTTGCACAGTCAAAGGATTAAACTCATTGATATCCATCGTAGATTGACTCTACAACAATAAAACGGAAATTCATATTTGTCACTTCAAGTGTATGAATAGAGAGCAGCTAGCTCAAAAACAGGGTGATTTTAATAACTGATGCTCGCCAAACCAAATCTGGCCAACCAAGACGTTGTGACTTTGTGACGCCTGACTGGATTGCGGCAGTTAAAGCTTGCAAATCGCTTGGTTATCCTTGATGAAATCGCTGAATTTTTGAATATGAATCATGATTCTGTACATTACATTATGCATGACAACCTCCAGAAACCAAATCTGGCCAAACAAGACGTTGTGACTTTGTGACGCCTAAATCAATTGCGGCAGTTAAAGCTTGAAAATCGTTTGGTTATTCTTGATGAAATCGCTGAATTTTTGAATATGAGTCGTGATTCGGTACATCACATTATGCATGACAACCTCCAGTTCCATCAAGTGTGAGTAAGGTTGGTGCCTAAAACAGAGGAAATTACAAAGCAAAGGAAGCTGACAAAATTTTAAAGGCTTGCCTGTATATCTGGGTATTACGGGCGCAATAAAAACCTGCCCATCCATAGCCCTGGAGTCAATGCTTGGGTTTCTTCCTTCTACTACACTTATGTATAAGGAGGGAAGCACTGACAAGTGTTACCCAAACAACAAAACTTAAGTCCGGAGATCTGACATGCCTCAAAATACTAAAATTGAGTTAGAAGATATGACCAAACCAACTGATTCAATGGCAAAAGAGTATGACTTCAACGCTCTGTTCAAATGGTTATAAAGGACCGTCGAAGTATGAGCGAAAAAGGGCCGCAATTTGAAAAGGGCTCACTAGTGCGGTACAAAGATGGATCAAAGATGGCAGAGGGGGTGGGAGCGGGGTCTTTGGTCCAAAATACCGGATTTCAAAGCCTCCGGGTAAATCACCTTCCATCTTTCAAGCAGAAATACACGCAATAGATTTATGCGCCACAGAATGTGCCGACAAAGGCCTTAAAGGAGCAAACATATACATTCTATCGGACAGCCAGGCAGCTATAAGGTTTCATTTACCTTCTACTCTAAACTGGCGTGGGACTGCCTACGATCCCTCAATCAAGTGGTAAAAAACAATAGTATAACTCTAATGCGGGTGCCGAGTCACAAAGGTGTGGAAGGAAATTGATGACCAACTTGCTAAAGAAGGAGCACAAACACCTTTCTATGAACGCGAGCCCTTCTGCGGCTTCACTAGAGGTCACCGTAGCCTTAGGAAATGGAAAAAAGAACAGAAAATAGCCCACTGGAGGAACACTCCAGGACAGACAGGCAAAAATAATGATTATATATCGGCCTGACTACACAAAAAGAATGAACTCATACTAGTTACTTGCCTTCTTACTGGACACGGCCCTTGGAGGTATCGCCTCAAGAAGATGGGAAAGACTGATGAAGAACACTGTTGATTCTGTAACGAAGCGGGAGAAACTGCCAAACACTTGCTCTGTGAATGCAGTATCTTGAGGGAGCGTTAATCACACCCAATGACATATTAAAGTGCGCCCCCAGAAACATCCTAAACTTCGCGAAAAGTTTGTGAATGGATGGCTAAATAAGTAGGGTATTCACAAAAAATCCAATCCAAGACCCCATTCAATACAATACAATGCTTGGGAAAAACTTTTGCGACGATATGCAGCAGAAGGGCAAGGATTGCGACTGGTGAACCAACCCGAAACCAAAAGTGCAAGCAAAGACTGGCATCACAACTCTTCGCCAAAACCCACACACAGCTCTCGGCAGGGAAAGTTATACTGACTTTTTTTTGGAGATGCAAAAGGCGTAATTTTTAAGGACTACATACCTAATGGGGTTACTGTTGCTAGTGTCCCATACTCGAAACTCTGAAAGAACCGTGTCCAGCCAGCCATCAGAACCAAAAGGCGCGGATTTCTGGCTACTGGAGTTCTTTGCAGCACGACAACGTCCAGCCACATACTGCACGTTCAACGGTGGCAACCATCCAAGATAGCACCTAATGGGGACTTTGTCAAAATATGACATACTTCTTTTTGACGTTGCTTCAATACATTTTGTTTGAATTTGATAATTAATTAATAAACTAAAGAAATATAACGGAAAAACAACGTTTTTAAGATTTCCATTTGACTCGGTCTCGTAAATGTATTTCATTAAAGTTAATAGACAAATTCGTCTTAAGCAATAAAATAAGTAAAATCTCGAAGACAAATATGCTAACTATATTTACATTACCGTCCATAAAAGCAATTAGCCTTTGAAATAGCACATGCACTTGGATGAATTAATGAAGAGAAAAAGCGCAACGAATTTGGACATAAAATATATTTAGTTTCTGTAACCACTTAAATGAACTTTCATAAATTAACAATTATTTTATTTTAAATACTTAAGTAAATATTTTTTAAACAACTTCTCTAGTTTCTCTTTCTGTCGCAATTTAAACTGATTTTTTTCTGGGACACGTAGACTGTAGATGCGCTGCAATAGGCTACAGTCCGAACATACAAATTTATCACTTTTACTGAGAAATGTTTAGTTTATTAGAAATTTATCCATATGCCATCTAAAAAGGATATTGATAAAGTTAGAGGACCGTATGGGAGAGAGGAATGAAGAAGGAAAAATAATAGTTATTTCAATGCTCTTTGATATGGTGATCTGCAGCAAGTGCTGTCAAAAGGAGAGCACTCATTTTCAATTTTCAGAGCGGTGAAGGGGAAAGACAAATCGGCATGTGTCTAAGATAAGATCGTGAGAAAATTAGAATCAATCATCTATTATTTTTTATTCTGTTGTACCTTCAAGACACCAAATAAAAAATATTCAGAAAAATTCATTTGAATGCAAAATTTTTCTTGGTGAGTCATTAACAGTTTTTCTACATGAACCATTGAACCAATTGCTACAGAAACCTACTTTTCAACGTAAACGCAAGTCCTTTAATAACAATAATCATTCTTTCACAAAAGGTTTTTTCTCTTGGTAGCGGCACAGCTGCTGCTACACTTGTGCGGGCTGACTCGCAGCGGAACCGACTAATGAATATCATTTTATGCAGATTAACTTATTTGCCCACAAAGATGCATAGTAATTACGGTGTAAAAAGGTATGTGAGTTTCCGCATCAACTGGAACGGCATAAGAAGTTTTTGCACTAAGAATCTACGAAAAATTTTTGTAAATCAATTTTTCGAACATTGTTTTTCGAGAAGCACTAATTTGGTAAATAGAGTTTTTTCAAAAAAACATCTTTTTCGAGAGTACATTTTATCAAAACAAGTTTTTGGAAAATTTATTTATTTCGATAGACGCTTTTTCGAAAATATAAATTTTTGAAAATGCATTAATAATTTTTTTTTATCTAAGACATCCCAGGTAGGCTTCAAGCCTAGTACTAACGTGCCATGGGCGTCTGAAGAGAAGGGAAATGTTATCTATTGACACGGGAGTTAAATGATTGGAGGTTGGGACTAGAGAGGAAAACATCTGCAGGCAACCCTGGTATGAATGAGCGAGAGAAGTGGTCTGTTCTAGGCTTTTGTAGCTGGACAGTAAAGGGATGCATACATAACGCGCCTTTTGTTGTTCTGTTAGCAAACCGTCAAGGAGGGAATAATACCGGCTAGTTCTTCAAAGCAAAATCCGTGGAAGTACCGGTAAAAAAGGGATAAATCCCAAACAGCGCGGCGATGACCGAGAGAAGGGAGTTGTCTTGTGAGGACTGGGCCATTGATGAGTCGAATGACTTTCCTTTGGGTAGAATCAAGAATGTTAAGTGTCGACGGTGATGCGGCTCCCCATATGTGGGAGCAGTACTCTATGTTAGGTCTTATTTGGGAAACATAGAGTATATAAGTTGGAAGGGGAGAAATATTTTCTAACTCGAAAGAGAAAACCAAGCTTTTTAGCTGCTGATGTGGCCACTGAAGTAATGTGTTTGTGCCAGCTGAGATCATGTTCGAAAGCGACGCCAACAAGGTCGAACGTTTTATTGTTCTGTAGGGCTTGGCCATTCATGTGGATGGGGTACCTAAGCGTTGCCAGATTTTTTGCGTGACAGGGAGCAAGACTGGGTTTTGGAGGCATTGAACTGAACAAGGTTATTGGCACCCCAGTCTAAGATTAATTGATTGGGATAGGGAATTGGGAAAGGGATAGGTGCATAGATCTGCGTCTATATCCAACTCTTGATTCAAGACGTCTGGAAAAATTAAAATTGGAGTGAAGAGTACTATCGTCAGCATAACTGTGGATGGGATTGGTAGTTAAAGAGAGAAGGCCATTAATGTGGAGGAGAAATAGAGTTGGTGCCAAAATCTATTGAGTATCTCTATCAACACACAGTCTTTAGTGTGGACGATAGATCACTGAAACAACGTCATATTGAAAAGTATACAGAATTAATTTCAAGTACGCTAAGGCTACAATTAAATGTGGTCGATTAAGCCTTTTCCTCAAATAAAAGTTATTAAGGTTTTGTTTATATTTTTATTGAAATCATCCGCATTGTTAGAAAAAATCTAACACGTGACCTGTGTAACGTTAAAAAATAAACGCGACTAATCCCGGGTCATATTAACAACCGATCCGGAAACCTCAAATTTTCGAATAAAATTGCAAATTACGTTGTCATTTAGCACATGAATACGCTCAAAAATTAAACGAAGTGTTTTTACCGAAGAACGGGAATTTTTGTAGTAACTTTGAACAATTCTAACATGTTCTGCCGGGTCTATAGATGACACATGCAAAATATTAAGTTTCTAAGTTAAGTAGTTGAAAAATGGTGCCAAATTTTAATGCCAAATTAGTACTGGGGTACCCTTAATTAGAGAAATTGGAGCCTGAATCCGAAATTACGACCGTAGGGGCCGTAGTCACTAAAGGCACAACGTGTTTGTCTAAATCATACACACACCAACTGTTTTAAAATTACCCGAAATAAAAAGTTCATTGGCACCCCATGTCTTAAATTAAGAGCGACATAAAGAAATCCGAGACAAAACAAATATATATCGGTCTGAAAGTACAACACTGGCTCCGAATGAGATGCAAACGAGAAGGGTATTAATTTCTAAAAGAGGGGCAATTTGTCTAGAAATAAATAAACACACATTAAAAGGTTTTTATATTTGTTTGGGGTGTTAACTCGGGTATTTACTTCAAAACGAGACTGTTTATAAATAATGTGAAGTATTTTTAGTAACGATCACCAAAATAGCCATTTTCCTAATCCAAGTAAACCATAACTTTACCCTTGAAGTGAAAATATGATATTTAGAAAATTCAGTTTTTCGAATATTTAATTTTAAGCTGTATTAATTCCGTAAATTAAAGATACTTGAAACGTTGCCAATAGGGAAAATTCATATTATCAAAATAAACCTGAAATATAGATTTTTTTTTGTATTCTCTACATAAATTTAATATTTAAATGATTATATGGTAGTTGTTCTTATCCATTTATTTTGGTTTTCATTAAAAAAAAATTCTATTACAAATTCTCATACAAATTTCGTAATTTGTAAAACGTGACGCTATTGGCTATGACTAGGGCTGGGCGATTATCGAAAAAGATAATCGATTTTTGATTATTTAAAATAATCGATTATTTTCGATTAATCGATTAATCGAGTAATCGAAATTAATCAATTAATCAATAAATCGATCAATCGATTAATCGAAAATAATCGTTTAATCGGACTAAATCGATTATTGAACTAGTCGAAATTATGTCATTACTAATGACATAATGAAAGCGACTCCAGCGCTTACCACTTGCCTATCTTGAACACAATTCCGGCGGGCGATTTAAATTTTAGATCCTTAAAAATTAAAGGAGCGCGGATCGAAAAGCATTCAAATTATTTCGTTGAATACGTGTTTCATAGTCGAGTTATTATTATAAAAAATAATCGATTAGTCGAGAAAATCGATTAATCGAAAAAAGCGATTAATCGAAAAAATCGATTAATCGAAAAGTCGTTTAATCGAAAAGTCGATTAATCGAATAATCGAAAAATCGATTAATCGTTTTTGAATTTATTTGTAATCGTTCAATCGATTAATCGATTAATAATCGATTAATCGATTATTTTGCCCACCCCTGTGACGTCACGTGACATGTAAATAAAAGTATTATTATGGCTGATATACTTTAAATTTGAGGGTAAATTTATTTTATTGATTATTTCCCGAAGATTAGGAGATTTCGTGGATAAGAAACATTACTTTTAAAAGTTAAGTGCAGTCGCACTGCTCAACAATGATCACAAGGACAATCAGATAATTTGCGTGCTAACAAACCCATTCTTTTTTGTTGCCGTCATTGCTAAATTGAGTCAACTTATGGGATTGTTATAACTAATGGACAGTGACAGCCATGGAGCACCCAGGATTCTGTCTTGGGGTGGTTCGGTGGATTTCTTCCATTATAAGTGCACTTTTTTAATTTTTGTGTGTCTGGGATGTTGGTTTGGAGGGAGGCTGCAGCCCCCAGCCCCTCACCTGGGTGCGCCACTGGTGGCAGCCCTTCCAAATAATTGTCAGCATGGTGTTAGCTACATCAGACGTAGCAAAAATTGTTGCTCCAATAGAAGATGGTCATAATTCTCGTACGTTGTGATTTTTACGTGCTGCGGTTCATGATGCTTGGAGTAGATACTTGGAAACAGGGAATTTTTACTAGGGGGCAAGGATCTGGAACAAAGAGAAAAACAACTGCAGCTGATGATCGCTTCCTTGTGGTCATATCCTTAAGGGAACGAAGTCGAAGAGTAACTTCCGTGGCATTAAAAAATGAGTTGCGAATGATACGAGGGGTTAATATTAGTGAGTTAGCCAATAACGGTTCCAAGAAGGTTACGAAACTAAGCTCCGTTGACCTAGGCCGGCAAAACACGATTACTTCGGCATCATCGACGGCAACGGCTACGATTTGCCGGGGAACATTTAAACTCGTCTGTAGAGCAGTAGAGTAATGTTCTTTTCGCAGATAAGGCGAGGGTTTGTCTTCGGCCGCCGGATCGTCGTAAACACATTTATTGGAGACCAAATGAAAGATTTGCCAAATGCACCATTGTGGTGTGGGCTGGTATTTCAACTGATGCGCGAACTAAACTAATGTTTGTGGAAAATAGAACATTAAATGCGCATCGGTACATTGAAGATATTCTTCAAGAGGCAATAGTTGTCCCACTTGTTCCCTGAATCGTTAAACAATTTATATTGATGCACGATAATGTTGCACTGGTTTGTAACCGAATATTTAGATGAGGTTGGTATTCGACGGTTAGATTGGCTTGCATGTAGTCCGGATTTGAATCCCATTAAACATTTCTGATTTCTGGGATCAGTTGAAAAGAGCTGTTCGAGATGACTAGCAATAATCTTTTGCAATATTTTTCGCCATAATACTGACCGTCTGTCTGTGGGTCGCTTAATAATGACTTGCTTCAAAAAATGTATGCAATTAAAAAAATACAAGCATGCGGATTGCCTATTAGTCAAAAATATATTTTCAAAATATTCAAGCTAGGTATTTTTGAAGAATGTTCGTAGATCTGCCGTAAATATTTTTTAATAGAAACAGCTAAGTAGGTACTTATATTGTATTTGTTTTAATTAAAAAATACAGAAAAAAGACTATTTTTGGATACATTTTCTGACATAGTTTTTGACGTCTTATGCTTTTTAAAACAGAATTTAATGAATCACTTCCAAGATTGGGGTGTCCTATATATAGAAATTGTTATTTCCTTTTAGACTAGAAAGTTGCCTTCTATAACAACGAATCGAAAATGGACACTTCCAATTCTCTATACAAATAATGATTAGTTACATGCATAATTATACTAATTAGAATTATTCCATTAATGAATAAATGGTTAGATAAACACTGCTATTAAATGCTTTTTCTATTGCATTTTAATGCATTTTATTGATTCCTTGTAATTGCGTATTTGGTTAAAGTGGGAAATAAACATTTTTGTGTTAAATGGCTCGGCGGTCTTCCCACAACTGTATAAGTTCAACTGATTTATAAATATTATTTTGTAAATGGATCCAAAACAAAAGTTTCCTAACACTTTATTTAAAATGCTTTCAAGAGCTGCTAAATAATATAATGCTTATTTTTTAAGGCTGCTCCTACACTGCCACGAGTGTATTTCATCTACACTTTAAGTTTACTAAGTCGATTGTGTGAGCTGGACGTCGCCGTTGGGTTAACCATTGCTGTAGCTTTGTGTGGCTTCAGTTCTAATTTTCTTCGCACATATCATACAAAAGAAATTAATCATAATATCGTCCGTTCAGTAATTAGTCAGCAAGATCAAATACTAGAAATATGGGCCGAAAATTTCGAAGAGAGACTGAATATAAGAAGTCAGTAAGAAGTGAACGAAGCGGATGAACAACTTGAGGATATAGAAGATGAAAACGAGAAAGATAACCCTCCAACAAAAGAAGAAGTAGTCAAGGCAATAAAGAGACTGAAAACCACAAAGCCCCACGTATAGATGGCATACCCCCTGAGTTACTAAAACATGGAATAAATGAATTGAGGGACCACGTATGTAAGCTGCTGGCACTAATATGGAAGCACGTAATACTCCCAAAGGACGGGAACATGTATAATTGTACCTATACACAAAATGGGACACCAAACCACTTGTGACAATTATCGAGGAAACGCCCTTCTGAATGGTATGTACAAAGTACTAGCCTACATACTCTGACCGGATATTGGTATATTGTGAGGTAGGAAAATATCAAAGTGGTTTTCGTAAGGAAAAGTCAACCATCGATCGGATATTTCTCCTTAAACAGGCCCAAGAGAAGACATGAATACGGGATTGATACCCACCACTATTGACTTCAAGAACGCCCAATAGCATAGACAGAAGGTCACTTTATAACGATGTGAAAGAATTTAACATCCGAATACAATTAGTATAGGCAACCCTCTCCAAAGTTGAATGCAAGGTCAAGATCCCAAACAGCATATCAAAATCATTCCAGACACAGTCCGCCAAGGGGATAGTCTATCTTGTCTCTTTTTTAACATAGCGTTAGAAAAAGACATAAGGAAACCAGGAATAGCAGTTAGAGGAACAATCATCAACATGAGCGTACAGATATACAACATCAGGTAGGCCGATGACATTGATATAATGCCAAGAACAAAAAGAGGGACAATAGCTTTATAAGCACTAGAAGCAGCAGCAAAGAGAGTGGGATTACAGGTTAATGTATCTAAAACGAAGTATGAACAGAGCGTACTTTTGATTAAGAAAGCTTCTAACATCAAGCGTAGTAACAAAAAAATCAGAACTTTTATATATAAAACCCTTTTTAATTTAAAAATGTCATCTGAGAGTCAGAAGCATGGACGATGACAAAGGGCGATGAGGACTTGTTGGGCTGCTTTCAAAGGAAAATACTACGTCATATATGCAAAGGCGTCCAGGAAAAGGAAGGTAGCGTAGGCGCTACAACTTTGTACGATCCATGAAGGTCAGTAGATTAAGGTGGCTTGGCCACCTAGAAAGGCTGGACGAGCTTGAACTCCCAAATCAAATATTCCATCAAACACCTGCACCCAGGGGAGGATCCAGGATTTAGCAAAGGAGGGGGGTAGACTTTAAGCGTTACTAAAACTTATACATTTACCCCCAAATTCACAAAGAAGTTTTAAGACTTAAGGTTTAAAAAAATGTCTCAGTAATTAATAATGGTACTAACCAATAATACTGGTGCTGAGGGCAATTATGATGTTATGTTGTTGTTGGGGGCTTGATTCCTCGAAGCTCCCCCCCCCCCTGTAGATCAGCCACCGCCTTCACTGGCTGGAACCCGAAAGAGAGGCAGGCCTAAAATCAGATTCAAAGACCAGGTAGAGGAAAATCTGAAGGCATTAAGAATTAGAAACTGAAAAGTCAAGGCGAGTGATAGAAAGGAATGGCAGCTGATGCTGGAACAGGCGAAGACCCAACGTAAGCCAAATATGACGACCGTTATTTGTTCGTTCAGTCAGTCATTTTAACCTATCGTTTTCAGCTGTAATTTAATATATACGCACGACAGTGTAGTCGGTATGCCTCGCCTCGCCTTCTTTGACTCGCGACGAAAAATCGACTCGGATCGATGCGACGACGAAGAGAGACGAGGCGAGGCATCAATTACCCTCGCGTGCTCACGTCGCCTCGTGTTGCCTCGTCGAGAGTGGAAGGTACCTAGTTATTTGCACTCTAAATAAAAAAAATAGTTAAAAATTAAATAAGAGTATGCTAAGAAAACAATCTTTATTATAACCAAATATTTTATTTTAATTTATAAAATGACTTTTACTGTAATATATTTTTTTTATTTCAGAGACAATGTTAGCAATTTCATCAACTGGTGTAGATTTTGCTTAGAAATTATTGAGTGCCTTCTATTTGAGTCAGATGACCTTATTATGAGAAAAAATGAAAAACACGTTGTTCTCTGTTTGTTGGAGGTTGCCAGGAGAGGAGCCAAGTAAGTAGAAGTGGAAAAGTACCTGAACCTCTAATTTTCCCTATGCCAAAACCAAACCCGGACAAACCAACAGAGACTAATCATATTTTTGCCAAATTTTAATAATCTGCTCTCGTCAACTAACAATTTCATCTCCTTTTATGTTAACATATTGTAAACTATTAAAATCTGCTACCTAATGTATAATATAAAAAAAAAGAGGCGGCCTACGACCCAACATTTCCTATTTCAAAAAAGGTAAATGTTTTAAATATATAGTTTATTAATTTAACTAGATTCGGCATGTTGGCTCCGATGCTAGTCCAGATGGAACGCCAAATCGACAGGGAAATCGCAGCCGATCAGAAAAAGCTTGGTTTTAACGACGGAAACGACAATAACAATAGATTAGAAGATGACAGTGATAGCGAATTTGAAGAGGAAGAACCTGTGATGATGTATGGACCGGTGCCCCAAATTGTTACTAATGATTTGAAGAGTTTAGATGAAATGGTAAGTGGTGTTAAGTCACTTTTTCCTTCTTTTTTCCAACTTCCTAAACGCAGTCTATACTATACGGACTCTGCTGTGTAAGCAAAGTAATGTAATCGTTGTTGTTCAAAAATGTTTTTTCGGAAAAAAGTTATTCTGATATAAAATATTAGAAACAAGGAAAAATTATCGGTTACACACTTATTGCATACATAATTTGTTAGGGAATTAAATATTGCTGTTTGCGCTTCTTACATAATTTGTAGTTCTTTTGACATATTTTAATGTATCATCTGTTTTTAACGCCCGTAGGTGTTAAAAGCAACCAATTTAGGACGTATGTAATCTATACTGCAACAGTGTTATAACAACAATTTCCAAAACATTTTGAAATTGTTCGTTAAGCAATTCGTTAGTGTAACTATCCACTTCAGGTCGAGTGATAAATTGCTTTATAATATATCTTTGTCATTTACCTTGCCGAGATTAAGACTGTTGGTAAACAACAAATTAATTTTTGAAGAGTGTTGTTGGTATTGGGGGCTTGTTACTGGCAGTGCTGGTTTAAGCCGCCGCGGAATAGCTTTTACTAACCACTAAAACTTTTTTAGTTCAAACCATGGATTTATTAAGAAAGGATTCGATGTCCGTATACTGTGAGCGTATCGAACGCGAAGCCTTATATTTGTTGTTTGTTATGAAAACATTTCCCCTAGGAGGGGTAGAGTTTACGAAGTTTAAGGAAATATGTAATTGAATCAAGAATGGCAGTAGAAAGAGATAAAATAGCATTGGAGTTTTGGAGCTCAGTAGAAGTGTTGCTGCTGCTGGTTGCTTAGGAAAAACGTCTGCGAACGCTCGGTTACACGTACGTCTTTGTCTAATGAACTAGAAAAGAAAAAGTGCGACTTATAGATTTATAAATGACTCGGAGCGACTTTAAATAAACACCTTTAGAAATAATATAACCTATAAATAATAAAACCGTTTGAACTTAAATTTATTATTATTTAGCAGAAAAATAAAATATTTTAGGGCTTTTATTACTTTTAGTAAATCTTGTGATGCTTCTAACGTATTTTTTGTACAAAAGTACAAGGTAAAATAAGATGTGGCCAATGTTTACAAATTGTGTTTACAGTGTCGTTTAGAATGGTTTGTTTTGGCTTCAAAGAATGTTAAATCATCCCGTATCCATTCTTAATAAATCCATGGTTCAAACTATGATGCATAGTAGATTATCGGTTGACTCTGGTGAAAACTGGCAGAGAATGTTAAACATTCAAAGACGTGACGCGACGGTTTAAACCAAAATAAATAAATGTAAACGGATCCCGCTTAAAAAGTTACGTTTATTACAATAAATTAGCATTAAATGCTGGTAGAAACTCATAGGTTATGCAGTTAAAAATGCATTAAAAAGATATCTAGCCAAATTTTAGTATAAAAATATTTGCATAAAGAATTTAGTTTAGTAGTTCTAGCATAAACTTACGTTAGCAGGGTCACATATTCTTTTAAAAAAACGAGGAGCAGTAAAAATAATAATAAAATAATAAGGAACCTGGAAAATAGTCAAAAATTACTTCAAGGAAAACTTTGAATGTGATTTGTGGCTCTGCTAGCCTACTTGACACATTCGACATGTTCAGCTATACCTATAAAGATCTAAATATTCTAGTAATCCTGAAATTATTTTCATTGGGTGTCCTTTTTTTATGCCACCTATAATTTTTTTTAGTTTTGCTCTATTTTATTATAAACATCAGTAAGAACTTACCTCACTGGCCTTATAATTCTATCGCCGGGGGCTATAGACCCCCGTTAACTTGGCTCTCGTTATTGGACAATTTCTAAATTAGAAATTAATTTAAAAAGGAAAATATGTGTTTAAAAATTGATTTTCGAAAATTTTTTAATATAAAAGCCTGGCAATATGTAAAACATAGTGAAAATAAACAATATATTTTTTTATCACAGCCGGCCATATGTCTTGCTGCCATTTCTGCAATAATTTACAGCGTCGAGCTGTTCTGAAATAAATGATGCAATTCAAGACGTGCGTATGCCTCGCCTGCTATGATTTAATGTCCGTTAGTCGTAAAGAAAAATCTATTTACCCAAGATTTTCTTTTGTTTTCGATTGTTTTCTTCGCATTGACTGTGAGACACGATTGTGACTTTTTACAATAATTGGAGAGATATTTGTCATTTCATGGTAAATGACAGTCTATGGGTACGGAACGGACATCTTGAGTATATTTTCTTGTATAATTAATTATGACAAAATGTGATGGTATTAACAAATATTTTCTTGTTATGCTTAAACGGAAAGCAGGGACGGACTGGGTCCGGAAAATTTGGCGGGCTATTTAAAGGTAAAGGCGCATATTTAAATTAATAAGCTTTTTTTAATTATTATTTTCACTTACACCAAAAGGCGCCAGGGCGTTTTGTAAACAAAAGGCGCGGCGGGCTGCGCCCCAAGGCCGCCGGGCCAGTCCGTCCCTGAAGGAAAATAGCCATAAGTCATCAAATATCAAATAGGTGGCCAAGGGCGTGTTTTTCCTTGTGTTCTTCTTTCACTCCATCTTTTCCCAACTATGCGAAAATAAAAATCCAAAATGCTTAACATTTCTTTGCAAGTTCCATCCGAGCAATTGACGTTTTTTTTTATAACTAGGCGAACTTTTTTTACATTTGATGGAATTAAACCATTGACCTTTTTGCAGAAAACTATTTTGGGCAAATATAACAAGCATCAGTCCCACGACCAAAAAATCGCAGTCTGCGCGCTCGGTCTAAACTCTATACGCACTAGCGCTAAAAAATGGTAACTTCAAATTATTCTTAGCGTACAGAGCAGGATCGTATTAAGGCAAACACGTGAATTCTCCAATGAAATAAAATGTACTTACAAAACAAAATAGTAGTAATAAAACAGACTTCACAATCTCCAAAGAGCGAAACTCGGTTAATATTAATATTTTGCCAGTACCAATTATTTTAAAATAATTGGTACTGGCAGTTATAGAGAAAATGCCATAATTGCATTAAAACAAATGTCAGTAATATTCGTGCCTGGTTGAATTAAAAAGATAATTTAGTAATGCTTGGTGGGAATTGGTATTTCCGGTGACATATTACAAAATGCTATAGAACATGTGAAATTTTAAATTTAGTTAACAAGTAAATGTTACGGACAGAGGTGCGGTTTTTAATGCTTGGGTTTGCTTGGGTTGCAGTTTCTGCTTAAAATGCAGAGAATTAGAAACATTGCCATAGCTCCCTTAATAACTAAAATAGAACAAAAGAAAAAAAAAAATCTGAGGGTTAGTATTCCCAAAAATAAACGATGGGTTACAACAATAACTGCAGTGGTTGAAGGAAAAATACAACAAATAAAAGAACGTGTTCACGTTGTACCCTCACTCCTCTCATATATATATATATATATATATATATATATATATATATATATATATATATATATATATATATATATATATATATATATATATATATATATATATATATATATAACCCAACCCAACCTCTTATATTTAAGGTGACCAAACATATAAAGACATAAAGGGCTGGAATTTTTTTTTAATTGGATGAAATTTCAGCTCACAATAATTGCCATTCAAAATTAGGAAAAAAAAATCACCGTCCATTTCAAAAGCTGAGAAGTTTATGCAAGTCCAGTTACTGTGAATAATACAAATTATTTGTGAAATTCTTGAGAAGGGGCCAATATTTTAAAACAAAGTTTTATTGAGTGTGACATGAGCTATTAAGTCTTTAGTAATTAAATTACTTTGACTTCTTAAAATTTGCAATTAAGACAATTAAGTGACTAATGTCTTTTATTTCATTATGTCTTCGTTAGTTATCAGAAGTCTATTTTTAGATGTTATTAACGTTATTATAAATGGCACTTCAACAATAAGTTCAATAGACATATATCCTGGAATGTACTAAAAGTTTTAAGAATTAGTACCGGTTTAAATTTAAATACTCCGGTTGATCAGCGAGGTTGTCACAAGATTTTGTTGTGTCAATATTAATACATTCTGATTAAAAGATGAGTTATTTTATTATTATTTCTTAGATTTGCTTCGTTTCAAAATTTTTATCTTAAAATTTGTTGCTAATATATTCGGTATGTTCACGGACACACTAGACAAGAGGACAAATGGACCAAAAAGTGAAAGATACGAAAAAAAGTCATTATTAATAAAAGCTTTTGCTTGCCTTTTTGAAATTTTAATGCAAAAAGTTAAATAAAAAAGTTGTTTTAAATTTTAACAGAATTCTCATTCCAGATTTTCAGGTAAAAACTTGAATTTTTAAATAATTACGTTTTCAAAATGAAAATTTTGTCACATTGTCACTTTTTTTATTTGATTACACCTTTTGAAAACTGTGATGTATTTGTCAAAATAATAAAGATGTTGTCTTTAGAGCAAACAATATTTATAATCCACAGTTACAGAAATGGCGGGAATTGTTATCGCTGCGTTATGGAGGCGTTTCAAGAAAAGTTTCCAATTGTAAAATTATGCAGAAATTCAGTACATAAGGTAGTAATCTGATTTAAAAAAAAACTAGATCGGTTAGTGATTTAAAGAAAATCAAGAAAAGATACGACAAAAACGATGCATCTACAGTATTCATTTTGCAATCTGTTGATGAAAATCATATTATGTCTCTAAGAAAACGAGCACGAAGTTTACAATAATTGTTAAAAAATCCATATTCAAAATATGTTTAAGGAAAATAAAATTCGTCCATTTGAATAAGCTGACAATGTTCTCAGATGAGTCAACCTTCAGTCCAAAGAGCACTGTAGCTTCTCAGCATGTTAGATACTGGGGTAGGGAAAATCCCGAGTTTAGAATTGCGAACCGCAAATGTTTGGTGCGCCATTTCCTATTATGGGATTATAACATATTCTTTGACAATACATGTAACAGACATTCTTATTTACATATGCTTGAGTAATTTTTGTCAGACAAGCTAGAAGAATTGCCTCTTCAATATCGCCGAAATATGTATTTTCAGCACGATGCGATGAGTGTCCGGCACATTATGCTGTAGAAGTATGGGATTGGCTCAATCGCAAATTTGGAAATCGATGGATGGCCCGAAATAGACCCGGTTTAACAATTTGTGATACGTTTCTCTGGGAGCGCATTAGACAACTAACATGAAAGACCTATCTCTGTGTCTCTTCCTATTTTTATCTTTTGTCTATATTTAGTTCTTTGATTATGAAAAATACATTCGTAAACTCTCACTTTCTTGGTAACGTCTTACTTAAACTTATTAACAACTTAAAACTCACTCAAAAAGTAACTGTAAACGCTATCGTATTTTTAAAGTTGTCAATTTAAACCCCTAATTGTAAAATTAGTCCCAGCAACAGTAAGTCGTCCCTATACAGGGTGTTTGGTACCGAATGGTACCTTAACAGTGGCTCCTGTGCCTCAATTTAGGTCGAGTACACCCACACGCCTCTAAAAAAAAGTAGAATACCTACCGACTAGGTTTCATAAATGGCACACGCATGCATGGACGGCTATATGGATTATTTAATTTTCATTGGGCTAGGTTATGGCCCATTTGTTACCAAATACCCTGTATACATTTTTTAACCCCTTAATCATTATTGGTCAGGCATATTTTTTTCCAAATTAATTTTTCCTATTTGTTAGTTGTTTGTTGAGTGCTTAGCGAGGTGCTTAGTCATGAGGAAAAACCACCAGAACTCGTAACAGGCACAGACTTATAGGCGTCTGC
Organism: Philopedon plagiatum; assembly: GCA_963971165.1. Taxonomy (NCBI): domain Eukaryota; kingdom Metazoa; phylum Arthropoda; class Insecta; order Coleoptera; family Curculionidae; genus Philopedon; species Philopedon plagiatum. The sequence continues at coordinate 94,839,675 of OZ020193.1, forward strand.
GGCAGTCTGGAATTCTGATCGATACACGTGTATCCAGGTTTAGGAAGGAAATTTATTTATTAGGAAATACTTTGTAGGGTTGGGGATTCATAAATATCTATACACTTACTAAAGCACGGCTGAACCAGGCAATGTTTAAAACTATAAATGAAGCTCTATAGATACTCTTTTTTTACCGTTTCCTCCTAATAAGAACACAGGGCATTAAAAAAACATTTTAATTATTTATTTCCATTTACTATAAAATCTTCATATAAGTTAATTCATCGATTTAAGGGAAAGCAGCCAAAATCCCAATACTTAAGCATGTATTTTTCTTATTTGCCCTTTTTTAATCAAATTTAACAAAATATTTGACTTTTATTAACCCGTTTATTTATATCGTCCTTAAGTTTTAAGCAAAATTCTTCACAACTTAAAGTACTAATAAACTTTACCTTCATAAACTCTTCCAGTGTTGAAACCGCCATATTTAGCAGTTACAACACAGTATAGCCAATAATGAAAAAAAGAGCACTCAACTAATAATTAAAATTAACAAAAGTTAAACACAAATATTCCAGGCTTTTTTATCACCATCCGCCATATTAAAAACGAAAACTAATGTTTTTGTTACGTTTAGAGTAAAATCTAAACAAACACTAACAAAGCAGTAGGTAAGTATAGCCATTAATGTAAAAAACATTCCACTATGTAACTAATTAAAACAATGCTTAAAAGAACCCAAGGTATTTTTTACTATCAACACAGAAAAACTAAAAAGATATTTATTTATTAAACAACACAACTCTTCTCGCTATTGACATTATAGGTATGTCATTGACCCTTAACAAAAGACAGGCAACCCACAAAATACTACAAATAGTAATAATGGTTGCATAGTAGTTTCCTGGCGAATTCGCCAGTTTATAAGATGTCTGGTTTTGGTTTATTTCAAAGGCAACAATACAAACACGCGTCATATTTTAAATTTCTGCGTCAAATCAGCGCCAGCTACTTCATCAAGACACTAAGACAGGAAGTGACAAAGAGACATGATACATATATCATGAGAAATAGAGATCGAAAGAGAAGCATTCTGTATATCATGAAGCACCGTTTTGAACCCCCATTTCACCCCTTGGGGTTAATTTATTAAAAACTGTAAAACACGGGTTTAAACATTTACGTTCAGATTCACTAAGAAGTTTCAAGATTTAGTACTGGTTTAAATTAAGATCTTCTAGTTGATCAGTTATGTTTTAACAGGTTTTTATCCTGCCATTGTTAATAAGTCGTCATTAAAAATTAATGAATCATTCTGATATTTTCCAAATGATTTTCATCTTGGAACGGGTTCGTCTAGAATAAATTTAGTTTTATTATTGTCGAAAGTACGTACTTAAATTGTCCTTTTCTTTATTCGAAACACCTCAGAAACAAATTCATAGTATAAAACTTAGTTGTCCTATTCTTACACCTGTCAGTTTAAAACTTTTGGTTGTCAAATTAGACCGGACTAGCGTTAGAGAATCTGGCCGTTAGTTTTTAGAGTACTTCTATGAAGTTTCGAGTTAATAGAACCATCTAATATTTTTTCTTCATACAAAGTTTGAACCCCAATTTCACCCCCTTAGGGGTTGAATTTGGAAAAGCCCTTCCGTAGTGGATGCCTACGTTATATAAGAAACCTCTGTGCAAAATTTGAAGTTTCTAGACCCAGCGCAGCGGTTCGGTTCTTGCAATAAAGTTTTTATCTTTATTCGTACACATGAGTAAAAAGTTTAATTGGTATTCAGTCTAATGCATATACTGCAATTATAATAAGTCACCATGAGAACCCTATGAATGAATACTAATCGGTTCCATAGAATAGAACTTTCACGAGTCGGACAGGACCACACACATTATTAGCTAATTTTAATGAAATGAGAAAATTTCCTTAACTCTCAGCAAGTTAAACAAACTGGACCAATGAAAGTGATCCTTTCGATTTTTTATTATTTAATTAAGTGGGAACCTTCTGGGTGAGAACTTTTGTTGGGATATGAAGATTCTTGAAAAATTACTTGTAATTTAAATACTTGCCCGATCATTATGGCCAATTTTTGAACTGATAAATACAGTAATTTAAGTCATTATGCATGTAATTAAACACAATTTTAGTTTTTTCGGATACGATGTGAATTTAAATGTATTTAAATACAACTCATTATAATTTGTTTTATAAAAGTGTTTTCTTTAAAGGAATTCGATGATATCGCAGCGGGTAACTGATGTAAAGTAATTGCATTTATTACAGCAATGATATAATACAAATATTACATTAAAGAAAAAATAGAAAAAGGAAATAAAGTTTATATTATCAAGAGTAATGCGGAATAGCTATTCGTCGCTTCAGTATCCGGGTTTAGGCAAAATTTTTAGAAAACAGAAAAACGTGAACTATAGAAACGTTTTTTTTTGAAAGTACATTTTGCGGTTTGCGGATAACTAGTTTTGATTCAGAAAAACAGGGGAATATGTGAAAATGTGAAGAGATACAGGCTTTGCAAACAGTAATAGAAGAAAAATTTAGAGTTGGGAGGCCAACGTGCATCGCGTTTGTAGATTTGGAAAATGCTTTCGATAATGTAGAGTTTTAAAAAATGTTCAGTTTATTGAGAGCGGTAGCAGGGTTGCGTTTGGGCACAATTGTACCAAATTGGATACATTTTGGTTGTTGTTGTACAAAGATACATTTTGTAATCAAATGGGGAATTTTGATACGTTTTCGTGGTTTGGAACAATAAATTTAAAACAACGATAAAAATATTAAATACCAAAATAAACTATGAATATAAATTTTTTTGAACATTTTGAATATTAGAAATAACTTATTTTTTAATATCACCGTAGAATTTAGATTTATGCCGACCTGTGCAGGTGATGATAAAATCGTCACCGGCACGTGCTAGTTTCTAGTTAGACGAAGTCTTATCAAAGCCAGAGTCCACACACCTGAGGAAAACAACGGAACGGAAAACTTAAATTTGTGTTATTTCTTGGACCGAACGACCTCGAATTCCGTCGCATTTTTTCATTAGCCAATCATGCACTGCATTTCCTGTTCCATTCTGTTGTTTTTCTCAGGTGTAGACTCACACTAATAGTGATGTCATGATAACATTGCTTATGGCTGTGTTCAACGATCTTAGCAGTTAGTTGGATTTGACAGCAATCATGTGATTACTAATATAAAAATTTGAAGACATGTCATATGCCATCTATCAATTTGATCAATTGCTGAGGCCGCTGACCATCGACTGAACGCATCCATTGTTTGGTACATTTTGGTATATTTTCGCTCAGAACTTTGGTACATTAGCAAAATTGGTGACGGCAACACTGAGCGGAAGACAGGGATGCAGTCTGCTACCCATAATTTTTAATCTATACATAGAAGAGGAAATGAACTGAGTCACTAAGAATCCTAACGCAGGCGTCAAAATAGTACATGAGAAGATCGCCATGCTTCGGTTTGCAGACGATACAGCTGCTTTAGCCGAAAGCGAAAGAAAGTTGCAAGACACCCTAACTCAAATGCAAGAAATACTTTCCAAATACAAAATAATGAAGATAATCACGTATAGTAAGAAGACAATGTTCATGGAATATCAGAAATCCGGCAATGGAGAAAAAATAGATTAGAGGAAGATAACGAATTCCGATACATGGGCAGCATTATAACAAAGAGCAATTACTGCAGCAAGCAGGATATAAAGGGCAGAATAGTTCAAGTTAATAAATCTTTCGCAGCCCCTTAGATATAGGAATTCGGAAGCGTTTTTTAAAAGATTAGTGTGGAGCGGTGCTTTATACGTGTGTGAAACTTGGACACCAGGAAAAGAAGGAAAACGACACAGAAGCATCGTGATGTGGTGCTACAGAAGATTGATCAAGGTAAGTCGGCTAGACAGGGGCACAAATGACGAAGTGCTGAACCGAGTCAGGCAAGGAAATATTTGGAAAACATTGCAGAAATAAGAGGCAAAATAATTGGATACAGTCTAACACAGTTGATTATAGATGTAGAATGGCATAGGGTAGACAAGGCAGAGGTATGCCTAGACTAAGTCATTTAGATCCAATAGTTAAGGACATATGTAGGTAAGGTTAGCTATATGGGTACGAAGAATTTAGCACAGAATCGCCAAGGGTAGAGAGTTGCCTCCAACCAATCTCAGGATTAGAAACTTCAAGAAGAATATTTTTTTACAGAAAAAGTATAAAATAAAATGTTGATTTCTTGGATAAATTCTATTTTTTATGTGTTGACCCCAGAAAGCCACAACAATGTTGGAAGAAAAATAGTAGGAAGAAGAGCTGATTACTTCTCTTAAAAATTATACTAATGAAAGCAATCCTTTTCTTTTTTTAATTGGGTGGGAATTTTTCGGTGAGATAATTTTAAAAATTACAATTTATTAAGGTATTTAGTTGGTTATTCTGCCAAATTTTAAGAGTGATAAATTACTGTTACTTTTCACTAATGATTATGAATTAATCTAATTTATTCATGAATGTAATTAAACAAAATTTTAATGAAAGTGCGTAAAACAAAAGAAGAAAAGATTGCGAAACAATTTCTGTACAGAAGGGAGAGTTACAAAAACATTTATCTTTCTTTAAACATTTTATAATAAATAATTGGTTTTTCTTTTAAAATATGTTAATTACTCATCACGAAATATTTTTAGGAACATTTTTGATTTAAGTAACATGCAAATTAAAATAGGTACATTGGGTTTGCAGTAATAATTGTAGATATATGTATGCGTATTTATAAAAATTTGCACAAAATTGATATTCTGGTATGAGTAAAATAATGCAACATTTTTCTAAGTGTATCGGATATGTTTGTATATTTATCCCTTAGATTTTATGAAATATGGAACAGTGTTACTAAATCGGTCCACAGCTGTGTAATGAATATAGGATTGACTGAAATGGGGTTGATGATTCTAAATCAATGGTAACAACAGTTAAAAATACGAAAATGGTAGCTTTAGGAGCTGGTCACTCCTCTGTTTTGTATGCTGGATTCGTTATAACTCAGCTATAAGATTTTGACATTGAGAAAGTGCATCGAGCATGTCATACACTGTTTATTTAATAAAGGAAAACGTTAAGGAACTAATTTAAAAATTGACTATTCCATAAACGAAATTCATGATGCATTAAACTCTTTGTTCCATTAAACAATGCATTTCTGCATATGTAAAATACACTAAATTACCAAATTGGGCATTAAATGAGGTAGGAAATGCTGCTGCACTGTGCATTACTGGTAAAGTAGTTTTGTTTCGTATTGTACGCCATCTGACTAATTGCCTTTGTTCGATTCGAATTGCTTGTTTGCTTGTCGCATTGTTTCATGCTTTTTTTCTTAGAAACAAAGCAAAGAGTTTCATATTTATGCACGGAAAAGAGAAAAACGATGATATGAGAAAAAATCCTTCGTTAAGGTCCCTATATTTGTTATTGAACATTGATGACGTTTTTTTAGATTTTTTTAATAAAAATAAAAAGTTTGTCTAAAGCTTTGTTGCTACTTTAAAGTGTAGATGTTGTTCAATTGCAAAATTATCTTTATTTTTGAATTGCAGGCCATATGTATGTTTGCCAAGGGTATTTCGAAAAATAGGTGTTAATATATGTGGAGAAATTAAGGCATGTTTTTATTCTTTATGCAGCGTGCCCAGAGACCATCTCAACAAACGGGAAACGTTTTTATTTTTGATTTTACGGAAAAAAGTTATTCTTCATAAACAGTTCTGCTTGTTGAGAAAATTACACTGAAATCAAAAATTTTGACCCAGCGTATACGGGCTGTGTCAGCAAAAGTAAAAATGACAAATATCGTAGAAGGAAAACTATCTTTAATTTTAATTGAAAAGTACAATATCGTAAGAAAGTGTCGTTCAGAACTAAAAAGTGATCGCATATGAAATTTGACAAAATAACCTTATGATCGTTCATATGTACCTTTCATATTTAATTTTTTAAGAAAGTGTTTTAAAATACATGTTTTTTAAATAATATATTGTAGATAAACAACAATTACATTCTATGAAATACTACACTAAGCTTCAACAAGACCACCGTTTCTTTCCATACAAACTATTGCACGTCGTGAAAATTCCGCCACTGCATTTCTGACCATGCGAGGGAAAATTTCTTGGACACTTTCTCTTATAATTCTCTCTAAATGGTCTATGTTTTCGAAAGGTCTGGGGACATAGACTGTTTCTTCTAGGAATCCCCATAAGAAAAAGTGTGGAGCAGTTATATCCGGGGACCTTGGTGGCCAAGCAAATTCTGACCTTCGTCCAATCCACAATTGTGGATTTGGTATCATTTTTTGTACCTATACAGATAAACTAGATGAATGAAAAACGATCCGAAACTATTCTTTTATATTTTAAGTCCAAACAGTATTGTTTTATTGTATATTATGCTGGGTCAAAATTTTTGATTTGATTGTTATTTTCTCAACAAGCAAAACTTCTTATGGAGAATAACTAAAGTCAAAAATAAAAAAGTGTCTTGTCAGTTAAGATGGTTTCTGTTCACGATTTGAGAAGTTATTTTACAGCCAGATATATATATATATATATATATATATATATATATATATATATATATATATATATATATATATACAGTGACCGGCAAAAAGTTGGACACATATGGAAAACTTTTTTATTATTGATTTCTCAGAAAATTTTATTCATGGTGAAAGGTGGTGCATTAAGAAAAATTAATTTTAACAACTTCAAATTTTAGGTGGTGTATACAGGGTGCTCAAAAAATACAAAAATCTTAGTTTAGAAAAAGAAAAATCTGGGAATTTCAAAAATCTTTCTACACAAAAAGTAAAGCTCCTGTCAAGAGAAGGACAAAAGTCAAATAACACTTTCACCAAAAATGTGTCGTTGCAGGGGAATTTCAGGCTAAATTTTGTAAAAAAGGGGATTTTTGTAAGTTTGGTCCTCAATTTTCTCCACAGTGGTTCTCTCTTGGAAAAAATGTTATTTGACTTTTGTTCTTCTCTTTATAGGAGCTTTAGTTCCTGTGTAGAAAATTTTTTGAAATTCCCAGATTTTCCTTTTTCTAAACTAAGATTTTTGTATTTTTTGAGCACCCTGTATACTCCACCTCAAATTTGAAGTTGTTAAAATTAATTTTTCTTAATGCACCAACTTTCATCATGATTAAAATTTTCTGAGAAATCAATAATAAAAAAGTTTTCCATATGTGTCCAACTTTTTGCCGGTCACTGTATATATATATATATATATATATATATATATATATATATATATATATATATATATATATATATATATATATATATATGGGTTCTTTGATTTACTATCGTATTTCTCTTTTTATAGTCAATAAAGCCTCTTGGACGGCCCGCGTAGACTGCAAGCCTAAATAATATAATAGAGGTTAGTTCTTCCCGACAAATATGTGTCGAAAGAAACCTACAATAATGAATATATGGAGCAGGCAAAGCTGTTTATCGGTCTTAAAGAAATAAGCTTTTAAGTAAATAAATTTGTCGCCAAGTACAACTACTATGCTTTTTAGTTTTTGTAAGCTGTTTAATGGTACTAGTCCATAATATCATTAATATCTGACATTAATATGCGTTTTCCTATGCAAATTTAAAGAAATCCATAAAAAACAAGGACTAGATCTTGGCAACGATAAAGCTGTTTAAGCAAAAGTGAAACAAACAATAAATTCGTAATAACGTTTTTACTTTCCACTAATCGGGCAATTTATGCGGAGTGTTCGCGATTTTAGTTGTATCTTTATGCAAATGCTCCTACGTGGGCTGCAAATCAGGACAATCGATTCGAATGAAATACGGGGTGTTCCGCAATTGATAAGATTTTTTCACGAAGACAGAACGGATAGCTATTATAGTATACGGGGTATTTATATAATTAGATGCACACAGAAAAAACTGCTATGCTATTTTCAATAACAGAATTATTCTTGACCACTCTCACTTTGGTTATATTAAAGTTAATACTGTTTCAAGAAAGCATCATTGAAATAACCAAAAAAAAAAAATAAATATAGACTTATTATTCGAGTTCAAAAGTAGTCTTACTTCTTTGAAAACTATATTACCTTTTTTTCAATTATAAAGATACTATTGAAAATCAATAAATTACTATTGTTCCTTAGAGTATAGAATTGTTTAATATAAGCTAAAACATTAAATTATTTGACGAGAATGCTCAAAAATTAATGATGAAAAATAGTTATTTGTGGGCCGTGCGATTCAAATTAAAATATATTTTATTAAACGAACAAGAACATAAAAATTTTAAAAACTAAGTGAATAATTCTTATATCATGTTACTTAAAATAAACCCTCCAATAAAACGTATACGGTATTAGAGAAATAATAAAAAGTATTAATTCAATGAGTTCTATTGTTGGCTGAAGCTTTACTTCTATTGCTCGCGACACCCTTTGGAGAGGTTAAAATTATGCTGTTGGTATTTTGTTCGTTTAATACCTAGTCGTTTAGGTTTGCAGCCTGTTTGTTTATTGCGTTAAAGTTACGCCAAAAATAACAGATTTTTTGCAATCCTGGGGACTGGAGTGTTTCAGTGTTTATGTGGACTGGAGTGAACTTTAGGGTTTTATAGTATGTAAGTAAAATAAATCTAAAAAGCTTTGCAATAACAATAAGTAGTTCGATCAAATAAGTTCTATGTTCTTATAAATAAACGTTTACTGAAACCAATGATATATTTTGTATTGAATTTACAATAGGGCATTTGCATCAAATAATTGATATATTTAAACGACCTACCAATTAAAAACCAATGAGACCTTATATTGTAAGCAATCTTAAACCTATTGATTAACAATGATTAACTAATCATTGACATAAACCGAATTTGTATTGTGCAATACGGAATAGAGTGTGACATTGAGTGAATGGGTATCCAATTCAATATACGATAGCGTTTTTTCTGTGCAGGGTATTGCAATATTCGTCTGACGAATCAGCGATTCTTAGCCAGAAATAAGACAAGAAGTTCTTAAGAACACATGTCTGGAAATGTGTTTCTGAGACACAAGGTGAAAATGTCTATAAGTTGGGTGTTACGCCACTCACTGTTAACGAAAAATTAATATTTTCCAAATTATAAAAGTCACTGAGCTTGGAAGTTTAAAAATTAAACTAATTCTTAAAGGAATGTTTTCTGTGCACTGTCAGATTTAACTAGAACCAAAACAGGTCATAGGATGGAGTGGACTCATTCTAAAATTTTTATCTAGAGAAACTTTTTCTAATAGGCGTATATATTAGTTGAAACAGCAACTATTATTTTTAGTCAGCATTTGGCTACCAGTACACAGTGAAGAAGTTATTAAAAATAATTTTATTATTGAATAAATTTTAGCTCTATATTTTTATCCTACGATATAAATATGTATAGTCATGTTCCTGTTATCAAAAGAGAGTCATTGATGGGTCGAATAGCTCTCTTTTGGATCAAATCAAGGATGTTCAGGGTCGAATGTGGTGCTGCCCCCAGATGTGGGAACAGTATTCTAGGTTAGGTTGTATTTGGGGGAGAGTGTATAAGTTAAAAGGGGAGTAGTATTTTTTGACTCGGAAAAGAACCACCAAGCTCTTTAGCAGATGATGTGGCTGTTGAAGTAATATGTTTGTGCCAGCTGAGATCATGTTAGAAAGCAATGCCAACAAGATTAAAAGTTTCTTTCTTCTGTATGGCTTGGCCATTCATGTGGATGGGGTAAGTGTAGCCGGATTTTTTTGCGTGACATGGAGCAAGAGTGGGTTTTAGAGGCGTTAAACTGAACAATATTTTTGGCACCCCAGTCTAAGATTAATTGGAAGAAACAAATTAATTGAATATTAAATTAAAGCATCCTACGGAACCGGCAATACAATCCTGAAATGCGACCTACATATGCACGCTGATCGTCTAAGCTCAGTCCAAGCATTGTTACTAAACGACAAGCCGCAGCGAATGCAATTTTCACAGTGGTTTATGGGTATTTTGCATATTAATGAAAACAGATTTAAAAAAAAAACTTTTTTACTGACGAGGCATGATTTTACCTCTCTGGTTATGTAAATTCTCAACAAATGAGAATTTGAAGTTCTAAAAATTGGTCGTAATATGCCAGTTAGGTGGCCACCACGGCTCTGTGATCTCACGCCGTGCGACTAGAATTACAAATAAATTTCAGGAGATTAACAACTCCCCCCAAGTGCTCAGCAATGTTTTTGATGCTGTAAAAAAAGAATGAGAACATGTTTGGAAGTAGAAGGTGCATAAGTCTATCATTTAGTTTAAATTTATAATTTTTAGGTTCTTTGTTGCATATGTTTTTGTTAAATCTGTATTATGCAATGACAATGACAATTATGAAATCTAGGTCAGGTTTCAGCCCATTATAGTTTCCCACATATTTGACAAGGAGAGATTTACCTTTAAAGGCGTTTATCAAAAAATAGTATATTAGAGTAATTTCGACTTATAGACTCTTAACTCATCCTCATCAGGCAATAGCCCTTGAAAGGGTACCAATAGAAGAAGTTTAAAATAAAACATACAACATATAAGTAGTTGTTTAGCTTTAAGCTTTTGTTCCTGCTCGTAGATTTAAAAAATATTTGCGATTTTCGTTGTGTCTATGCAAATCGCGGACGTGGGCGACAAATCCAGATAATCAATGCAAGACATATTAAGAATGTACTGCAAGGTGTTCCGCAATTGATAAGATTTTTTCATGGGAACTAGATACATACCTTTTACGGAATGTGGATATATCGAGGTATTGTTCGCACAAGCTCGTCTTAATTTAAATATAGGTTTTGTTTAAGTAATTTGAATAAATAGAATGGTCTAATTTCGACACTATTAACATAATTTATAAAATTTTTAATGTTTCGGAAATTGCTTATCCCTGATAAGGAATTTTGTTGTACTTTGAAAAGTCTGCATAATATGTTAGACACAGATATATGCACCTATCCCTTTTCCAAGATATTCAATTATTCTTAGACTGGGGTGTTAAGAACCTTATTAAGTCCAACGCCTCCAGAACACAGTCTTGCTCCCTGTGACGCGAAAAATCCGGCAACACTTACAAATTTCCTGCAGATGCTTTCCCGTCCACTCCGAACCGCCAATCTCTTAAATCCCGTGTCAAAAGATTACATTTCCCTTCTCAGACGCCCGCGGTATGTTAGTACTTAGGCTTGAAGTCTAGGTAGGCTGTCTTAAATAAAAAAAAATACAAAACACGCAGATCCTTAGCAAAAAGTTTCTAACAATGTCTTTAAGTCGTTGCTACCGACAATTACTATTTTTTGATATATTATTTGCTAAATCTTTTTAAACATAATGCAAAAGGAATGCACAATTCGGGATATTTTACAGGGAAATAATAAACTTAAATTCCTATTTCTTAGACGAATTATGACGTTATGTCCGCTTTAGTCCTCCTTGTAGGAAAGTGTTTGGTTTATAGGTGTAAAAAACAGGGCATATTAGATCTTCAAATGTCAATGTTCATAATTTCGAAATATTTTTACTTTATCCGGTACAATTCCATGCTAATACAGCAATCTAAAAAGTCCTTGTGCGAACAGACAACAGGTTGCCAACACAAAATCGAAAACAAGCTATCCTACGCGAAATTCTTCTAAGTTACGACAAATTTGTTAGTCTTACATATTGAATGGTTTCTGTATGGGCAGAACAAGTTTAGTGGTCGATTTTATTGAAGCATTTATTATTGTTTAAAATCAAAATTACAATCGAAATCGTAGAGATAAATTGGATTATTTTTGGCAGAAGGTGTATCTTTCGAAGGAAAACGTTGTGGAGAGGTGCGTGACTGCATTGGGGATCTTCATAATTTTAGAGCGTGACGCATATTGCACAGCAAATATCTACATTTGCAGAAAAAACTTTAAAACATTATTTAATTATTTTGAGATTATTGGACAAAGAAAACAGCAATTATATTTCTATTTAGTCTCCGTGTAGCTCAATACATTTATTCCAGCGATGTTCAAGAGCCTTTATACCATCGTTATAGCCAAAATTCAACTTTTTTCGGAAATTACAAAATGTTTTTTCTTTACCAAAACATTCCCAGTGGTCTCAGTATTAAAACCCCTAAATTTGGTACGGGTCCTGTAAATAGGAACAGAGATATACAACTTTGAAATTTCTCCATTCGCCACTGCCCTGATGTCCAACGTTTTGATTGTTGTTTGGTCTCTGATGGGTAGTTGTGGATCCATATGTCACCGACAGTAACAAATCGGCGTAAAGTGAGTTGGATTTTGCTTAAGTAGTGTTAAATACTCCTCTTAAACAGCCCTGCAAATCAGTTTTTGCTCTGGTGTCGCAGCACCCATTGCGTATCATCAACATAAAAAACCTTCTAAATCCAAATTGGGTGTGCTCCTCCATATCCTAAAAATACTAATCTTGTAATTATAAGATTTCCATGTCGTGGCTGCCTGTCATCAGTAATTACTAAGATTAATCACCTCTTTATATTCCATAGACTTAGTTTCTAAAATTAAGTTGTCAGTCCAAATTTAAAAGTCGAATTCTTTGACTTTATTGACTAAGTCAATTAACCAATTTAAAATATTCTTAAATCCTCCTTTTCTATGTTATTTTACCGTTCGTGATTACCAAAGAAAAATTGGGTCACATTTTTTGTGTAATTGAAGTGTAGGCTTCGAGGTTGTGCAAAAATTATGCAAATCATTTGCCAAATTTGATAATTTCTTGTCGTTTGAAATAAACCCAGATGACAATTTTAATGATGATGAGGAGTACTTTTTAGGAGACGAAAATGTCGTGAAACGTGTATAAATGTACAGTTAGTTGTCGTGAGTTTTCAACACATTTAGTTACCTAATAAATATGACGACAGTACTCTTTGTTCCAATTTTCGTTTTTCGAAAGAAGTCTCGTCAATAGACGTATGCAGATTTATGTACTTATCCCTTTCGTAAAATCTCCAATTAGGCTTAGACTGGGGTGCCAAAAACCTTCTCCAGTTCAACGGCTCCAAAACCCAGTCTTGCTCCCTGTCATGTCAAAAATCCAGCCACTCTTATTCATCCACATGAATGGCCAAGCCCTACAGAACAAAGAAACGTTCAGTCTAGTTGGCATTGCTTTCGAACATCATCTCAGCTGGCACAAACACATTACTTCAATAGTCATAGTCATAAGCTGCTACAAGCTTGGTTTTCTCTTCCGAGGCCGAAAATACTTCCCCTTCCAACTTATTCACTATCTATTTTTCCTAAATACGACCTGACGGGGAATACACTTTCCGCCATTATTTTAAAAAGCTCACAAGTCCGGGATTTGTGGTGTTTTAAATGAATCGGTTATTTTAAAAATCCCACATGTCCCTCGGACTTAATTTTTTTCCCTGTACCTAAATCGGTAGCTTTCTTTCTAATCGGCGCATATCTGTCGTGATGGACGGTCACTCGTCTAACTTCCATCGTATTAACGCAGGCGTGCCCCACGGTTCAGTTCTAGCACCAACCCTATTTTTTCTTCACATTAATGACCTGCTCTCTTCAACTATCAATCCCATCCACTGTTACGCTGACGATACGATCGCCAACATTCATTTTTCCAGACAAGTCTCGAATCAAGATCCATGCGCCTATCCCTTTCTCAAGATCTTCAATTAATCTTATACTGGGGTGCCAAGAACCTTGCTTTCGAAAATTTTCAAAAAAAGTACTTAGACTTGAGGCCCACATGGGCCGTACCTAGATACGAAAATACTCCTGATACATTTTAAATAAAATTCTTAAATCCAGAGCATGACCACGTTTATTTAATGGTCCCATTAACTCAATATTATTATTGTCGTCTATTTATGCCCAACCGCGTTCCGAAGCGGCAGTGGGTACCACAATTAATATTTTTATACTTCCTTCAGGTTATAAATACGACATAGTAAAACTTATCGATAACTTATGCAAATTTTCCCGCTTTGAAACACTTTCCGTTAAGTAGTCACGACGTTAATATTCTTATCGCCGCCGTTTTTGCAGCGACACAAACTGAATGAAATTGTTGCAAATGGAATGCGTTGCTACATAATAGTTATTAATGAGTACCTGAAGCGCAAAATCTTTATCTATCTTATTTGAATAATTGGTGTTGTCGTTTGTTAATGTTTTTTAATGTGCAGCATGTATTAGTTAAATGGTTGGACTTTGGTTTAATGTAACTTTGGTAATTGCATGGGGAGTGCTTTAAAAGCTTTTATTTTCGGGATTATTAAATACGAATGGCCAGATTCACTTTTTCTAACAATGATATAATTTGACAATATTTGACAACTATAAGACAACTAGTTTTGTACTGTCAATCTATTCCAGAGTTGTTTCTAACAAATTTGTAAAGAAACGGCGATAAGAAATATGCACGTATTTTTTTTATTGCTTAAATCGTTTAAGGAAGTCATTACAAACCCAAAAAAATTATTTTGAAGGAAATTACTAGAATAACTTAACTACAAAAAATGTATACTTTTCCGTATAATTTATCACAATTTGAAAAGCAGCCATTTCTCCTTAGTGAATAATCACGTCAGGAGGTCAGCAAAAATAAGTGTCTATCTACATGTTAGCGTAAAGTTTAACCTAATGTCGAACCGGTTTGTTTTTCTCGGAAACAGTCAGAGGGGGAGCAATCGAATTTTTTGGGTTGATAGAGGAATAGTGCAACTAGCGTCGGTAAAAAAATTCAGTTACACAGGACGATTCTTTTCGAATCTATTAAATGTCAAAGTCGAAATTTCCGCCATTTCCGTTGAAATCGGGTACAGGTCGCAAAAGTGAATTAAATCGATGTACATTTTCGGAGCTTCAGAACTCAATTGAAATTGGTAAGGATCGGAAAATGGCAAGTAATTCTTTTGAATTTTTTTAGGTCGAAAACTGCCATTTGCAGTTAGTACCTAATAATTCGAAAATAAAGAGTCGGATCGAAAAACGGATTCATAAGTGAAACTCTCAAATCTCAGATACTTTCTTTTTGAAATACATTTACCTAAACCTAAAATCACTGAGAAATGGATATATGTATTTGGGAAAACTGAAACTTTCGATTTTTGACCCAAATATTTAACGGTTTTTAATTTTTTGTGGGGTCAAAATGGTTCAAATTAAAATCCCATATACGTTATCGGAAAGAGCTCGTCGAAATACATGATCTCCATACATTTCAGTTTCTTCATTCTTTATAGGAAGCGAGCAATTGCCGACTAAATTTCGATTTTTTGACTTGTTTTGCCCTCGACATCGGTACATTTGAATCACTCTGTATTTTTCCTATCTAAGTTTTTTCCAATTTTCCAACACTATCTTATAAACGGATAATCACACTTTAAAATGAACACCAAATGGGTCATCCAGAAGCGTATTGAAGGGGTAAAAACCGAATTTTCTTGATTTTTTCGGACAAATCCTATTTTTAACCGACATTATTCTACAGCATTTTCCGTATTTAGTGATTCTATTGGGGTTTATTTTATCCGGAAATCATCTAAGAATTCCGCCCACTAATTTAAATCACTTATTTTTTCGTTAAAGCTATATTTAAATAGGTTTATTTACATCGAGGACATGCAAAATTTCAAAATTTTTGAATTTTCGAAGATTGCAATGATGAAAACAAAGAATTGAAGTTTATTTACTCGAAATTATTAAGATATGATACGTCAAAATTTCGCAAAAATGCCAGTTTTTGTTACAAAATTGATATGTTCGTGGACCGATTTCGGTTTCAAATATACATGAATAAGATTTTAGAATCCTTCTACTTTAAGTGCAGGGATATTTCATTGGATTAGTTACGCATTAAATTCCTTTTTTATTGATTTTTCGATGACCCTGCAATACTAGAATTCACCATGTACTCATTAGGAGTCATAAAATCACTTTTGACGACACAGCCAATGGGATCACGTTTTTACAAGTTTCGAAATTCGCGCGAAAATTTACAGTAGAAAATCCTTAAAATAAATGGATAACAGCAACCACCATACATATTTAATTTAGGTAGAGAATATAAAAAAAATATATTTGAGATTTATTTGGGTTAGATGCATATTCCCTATTTAAGTATGTATTTTTATTTGCAACTGTTCTTGCAAAACAGAACTCATACTTCATATAATCGCATAGAGTTGCGTTACATGAAAATGATCAGATTACACTTCAAAATATCAACGTGAAATAATATGTCGTAAATCATTATTAAAGGATTAAGTAATAGATATCACGTATTTGTTTCTTTTTTTTTTCAAATACCTTGGTTATTTAAGGTTGAGTTTTTCGGTACAAATTTTATTTTTTCAAAAATTTGAAATTTCCCTTTTTGTTGTCTTCTGTTATTCTTTCGTCTACAAGAGATAGCTTAATGGATCTATTTTTCTAGAACTTTTTCTTGTAATGGAGAAATTATTGTATCAAAATGTTGACTTACAATTTCAAAATTTAGGTTAAATGCATTCAAAATAACCGAAAGTGCTGCAATAGGCTTCAGCGCGAGGATGGGCTAAAAAATCCGTGAAATGACGGATAGATGGCGCTGTTTCAAGACAGTTTCAAGTCAGTTTTAACGCTTACGCCATTGCTCAGTTGAGGCACAAAAATGACCCATTTTAAAATGGCTAGGCTACGTCATTCATTTGAAGACATAACCCTATTTCGATTTTTTGACATAACCTGTACATAACTGATAAGTTACAGTTGCGTAGGGAGATGTCATGCCTTCAAAAACATTAAAGAAACACTGCACCCAAAACTACAAAACAGTAAAACACAGCACAGAGTACAGCATAAATAAACAAATGCGTTAGTTTTGACAGGTGATAATCCAGTTTTCTCCCCTCCAGTTTTGAAAGTTCTATCCGAGCACTTTCAAAACGGAATGAAACAGTTTGGTCTATGACGTCACCATTTCATCACTAAAGTGCGACAGCTGACTGCGTTTTGAAACAGTTTCGAAACGTTCGGGCGCAGAAAAACAGCTTAAGATAATTTGACATTTGTTGCAAACTTTTTTGATCACACTGTAGATGCGCAACGGGGCTCGCTAGCCAGACTTTAGTAGTGACTAAGACCGGATTTACAACACAAAGGGACCCGAAATTTTCATTAAAAAATTATGTAGGTAGGTTTTGAGGTGGCTAACACTTAGGCTATTTGTTGTCAATTATAAAATCGTTTGTATCTTTTGTAAATAAAATTATTTTTTTTAGAAGTCCATCCTTAAGTGACGTTGTTACTTACGCAAGATAACCTTGACAAAAGCGTGGTAAAACCACAATAAAAGCAATTTTCGATTACCATCTTACAAAATTGTATGTAGGAGTAGATAAAATTGCTGGCTAATTTCCGTTATATCAATATGGCTTGATCTTGAGTATTCTGTGTAATCACAGTTAGTATATGTTGTTGCTACTGTTATATTCTCAGCTCTAGAAAACTGTTTATTTACAAGTCATAGAATAGAGATTTTATCAGAGACCATATGGGACCTAATAAGGAATATGCATATAACACTAGTTTACAAATTTTACCTTCATTCGAGGTACCTCGTGAAAAAAGTGTTTTTAACCTAATTCGAGGTCGCTGAAAACGAAAATGACAATCATTTATTTTTCTAAAGAAGCGTTTGCGAAATATTCGCAAAGAACGTGCTTTTCGGCTCTTTTTCCAGTTATGGTCCAACATCTCGAGAACGGTAGACGTAATCGACCTAAAATATACACACATTTCGAGGCACGCTTCTTTTTTCACATAAATATTAATTTTGAGTCAATTGGAAGAGTATTTTTTGAGTTACCTATAGCTACTGAAGGTTGAGAAAAACTGCATTTTTTGAGCATTTTTGAAAATTGCACATTTTTGTTTGTTTTATTTAGTTATTAGGAATTTTTTTTTCATGTTTTTTGAACTGCATATGAAAGATTATTTCGTCACGAAAATATATTGCCCAAGTTTGTTCAAATCGATTGTAAAATGTGGAAGATATTACTGATTAAGTGAGGGCAGACGATTTCAGCTTTTGCCATGAACGCCCAGAAGTCCGGAGAAATTAGTTTCAAACGAGTTCGTTAGGCTTTACTACCTTAATTACATGAGCAAAGTTCACTTAATTTCTTCGGACTTCTGGGCGTTCATGGCAAAAGCTGAAAACGTCTGCCTTCACTTAATCAGTAATATCTTCCACATTTTACAACCGATTTGAACAAACTTGAGCAATATATTTTCGTGACGAAATAATCTTTCATATGCAATTCAAAAAAACATGAAAAACAAATTTCCTAATAACTAAATAAAACAAACAAGAATGTGCAATTTTCAAAAAAGCTCAAAAAATGCAGTTTTTTCAACTTTCAGTAGCTGTACCTCAAAAAATACTCTTCCAATTGACTCAAAATTAAAATTTATGTGAAAAAAGCAGCATACCTCGAAATGTGTACCATTTTAGGTCGATTACGTCTATCGTTCTCGAGATGCCGGACCATAACTGGAAAAAGAGCCGAAAAACAGGTTTTTTGCGAATATTTCGCAAACGCTTCTTTGGAAAAATAAATGATTGTCATTTTCGTTTTCAGCGACTTCGGATTAGGTTTAAAAACACTTTTTTCACGAGATACATTTTTCTTGTAAACTAGTGTAATCGAAATAAACCTGAAATTTTGTTTGGATTCTGTACATAAATTAAATATCTATGGTTGTTGTTTTTATCCATTTATTTTAGTCTTTATTAACAAAAAAAAAAATTCTACTACTAATTTTCATACAAATTTCGAAACTTGCATGTTCGAAACTTATAGTACATGGTGAGTTCCAGTGTTACGTAAATTATTTTCTTCATTATTTCCCAAAGGTTAGGAAATTTTATGGATAAGAAACATTACATTTGAATAAAAGAAATGTTTAACAATGACCGGAGCGAAATTTGTGCAAGGGCAATAGGATAATTTGCTAAAAGTTAATGCTTGTATGATGGATGGCCGCTTATTTGTCTTTAAAATTTCGTTACAAATACTTATTATTTATTGTAACATAAAAATAAACGTACATTCAAATATGCTTACTTGAATTTGACGATACTGACCTTTAACGATACCTATTTATGAAAAATTTTCGACTAATTGTGTTACGTACTGCATGTATGTACTTTTTTCCAACAACTGCTGTTCTGGGCAGGTGGAAAATGAGGTTTGTAGGGCACTTGCAGTGGTATTTTTGCACAATGGCACAATGCAATATTTATAGGATAGTTTTTTTTAATAGACTTCATTGTTTAATAAAAATAATTAATTATACGTAAATGATACTAATAAGAAAACAACCGTAACACCAACAACAATTATTATTACTGTCTGGGCAAATAAGGCGGCTCTTCACATGCTACTCGTCGAAACGAACACATTTGTTTCCGAAGTTAAATTCCTCGTCTGATTGGTTGATGCCGTGTTGCAGAGATGTGAAGAGAAATGTGGATGTTTTTGGTGTTGCATAACAAACCTGTTCCACTTTAGGTCTTGTAGACTGACATTTTGCCACTCTTAAGCATACAGTATTACAAATAATAACAATCAGTTTGGAAAATCAGTTGATATAGATACAATATTACTATAAAATGCTCACTGAGACCCGTTCCTAAAGGGTGTGCCACATTACGAGCAAAGTGTTCGACAATATTTGAATGAAGTTTCTGCTAACCGGTGGATACGCAGAAGAGGTGCAATTGAGTGGCCAGCAAGATCGCCAGATCTTAACCCCCTTGATTATTTTCTTTGAGACCGCCTTGGAAGTAAAGTTTACTTGACAAAACCAGAAAATTTGGAGGAACTTAGTCAACGAATAACACACGAAATCCGACAAATAACTCCAGAAATGGTACATCATGTTTCAAATGAATTTTACTTTAGGCTAGGTGCTGCCAGGAAAAATGGTGAACATTTCCAACAATATTTACAATAAAAGAATTATTTCAAAAATCATTTCTTTTTTTTTTCGCTTATCAGGTAACAGCAAATTAAAAGTAAATAGTGGGTTATATTACTTTTTGTATGCCCTTCTTCGCAAGCTATCATAATACATGCATTGACATTTGACAAAAAAAATTGGATTAGTTTTTAGATTTAGATTGGATTTTTTCAAGAAATTATTTGTTATCGAATTTATTCCAGTTAAAAGAATTCACCCTGTATAGATTATAGGAACTTCTGTTTATTTGTGGGCTCCTAAATAGGTACTCGTTGCCTTTCGAAACACGTTATGATATGACATCCCCTTAATATTAAATATAAATCGATAATATTTTTCCGATTTAAAATTCCCATCTATATTTTAGTGGTTTACGGTCTCTAATACTCTCAAGGGTTCAAATAAGTATTCATAACATATACATATAACATAAGCGGGTTAAATTTTAGCCCTTCAGTTACAAAAATCGATATATTAGGATCGCGTGCATGTCACATATTTTTACATTTCATACAAGCAATCTATCTTCTGGATTATACGGTAAATATTATTTCAGCTATTTTTTCCTTTATTTTTACATTTGAGGGTTGTATATTGCCTTATGTCAGCCACACTGACGCCCCTCCCCTGGGTTTGCTCCACACAAGAGCTATCAATGGATGTTACGCGTAACATTCGGTCATCTGTGCAGTCTACTGACTTACAGTGTTGCTATTGACCTGGAAATTATCAGAATCTGCCATAATTATGACTTTGATACAATCTATATAGAGCCACTATCAGGTCTAAATCTATACCATAATTTATGAGACCGTTTTTTTTTGTTTATTGTTGTATTAGGTACCTCTACCTGTGAATTAAGAAAGTATTATTGCTGTGTCAACAAACCAACAATCAGTGTAATTTTTTTCGTGAAATAGTCAAGTCGAATGACATTCGAGATAAAATTTTGTATGCCAAGCCACCAGAATCAAAATTTTAATTGGCTAGGTTCATGACATACAAATTGTAAAAATTAATTATTTATCTTGGTTATTACTTTAAACAAAAGCCAAATATGGTTTAGTTAATAGGGATAAGCCTTCCTCAATGTTTGCAAATATTGCGTTATTGCTGCTTGAGTTTACGATTCTGCTGTAAACCAACGAGGTATAAGTTAGAGAATATTAATCCCAGTGTCTTGTATACGAAAAAAAATATTTTAAATCAGTAGTACTCCCTTTGGGATAATTTTAGCTAGCTACAGAGCATTTTCGTAAAACGAGTTACCCTATACAATTTCGGGATTGTAAATTTAAAAAATTTGAAACGTGTCACTTTTTGTCTTCAGGGGAACATTGATGAAAAATTTGGCCCTTTCGTGGTTACCCCCGCTAACCCCACTTCAAAAATTTCCGATCGGAAATGGTCAAGTAACACCTTATTTAAGAGGCGTTTCAATTCTCGATTCAATCAGATTTTATTTCATCTTTAATTATTTCTGGCAAAATGAAAAACAAACACAAAAATAATTTTATTAAGGGCTTTTATAAAGGTATATTTGAATTAATTTGCAGAAAAAAACGGTGTTGCTGATTTGGCACAATGGTTACCCAGGCCTCGTGACCTAACTGCCGTAAATATTTTAAATCTAAAAGGTACTATAAAAGATCAAATACATTTCATGATTTACGAGAAAGACTCAACAGGCATTGCAAAGAAATAAATTATTCACGATGTAGTTCGTTTGTAGCATTGTATGAAAGTTAATGGCGTTATTTTGAGACCCTTATAAAATTATTTTTGTGTTTCTGATTTTGTTAGAAATGATATAAAATTCTTGTAATATATTTGGTTGTGTTTGGTACGCCTAAAATTTCAAATATCCCCATAAAAATAAATCTAAATGAGTTAACTCAGGGGGTCTTGGAGGCCATTCTGTAGACCTTTCTCTGCCAATCCAGCGACCAGGTAACTGTACTGTAGAAATGATCAAAAAAGCTTAAACACGGTCTGTTGAGGTAGATATCTTAACTGACAACGCCGTTTTTTCTTGCAATATTATTCAAATTAGCACTTATTAGGATGATTTTTGTGTATTATTTTAATTTTGTTATAAATAATTAAAAATTAAAGTTCAGATTCAATAAAATGGTTTAAGATTTAGTATCAAAAGTGACTTGATTCAGGATTTTTGAATAAACGTACCAATATCGAAGTTGTACAAGGTAACTCGTTTTAATTGGAATGCTCTGTATATACACAAATACAAATTATACACAGTGTAACAGTCCAGAATCGGCTGATTAATTATTTAAACACTAGGGCACAACTCTAGGGCTTTCAAAAACCTATAATTTGAAAACCAATTGGAATATACAGGGTTGCTTAAAAATTACAATGAATCAAAGTTATAGGTTCTTAAATGCAATATGAATTTCTCTGTTTTATTTTCTAAATTTGCTTAAAATTATAGGCTATAGTTATAGTTTAAGTAACATTCTTTATACCCAATCCTAAACGCTCCAGAGATACCGTGATGTCTATATTAAATCAAACAAGCGCAATATTTCACAAAAAAAATCTGTTAGAGAAAGAAGTTTCGGGAAAAAGTAAAAGGGTATTCTAATTATTAATATAAATTTGAAACGTATAGGGTCGTTAAAAAAGTTATGGGTGACCAATGGCAATTCCTTTTATCAAGAATACTCCTTTTTGTTATGGGTTTTTTACTGTTTGTATAAGTTTAAGTATTTTTTTCATTTAAACCTATTTTTAAATGATTTCAAAATATTTTTTTTCGATCTGTTTAATGGAGAACTGTTGAATGGTAACTTTTATATTCTAGATATGAAACGTCGCGTTGCAGTTGTCTCAAATTTAAATTAATAAAACACATTTAATGATCTTCACGATTTCAGTGAAAGTAATTTTAATTTATGGAAGTCGAAAACGTAACATACCGTTATGGATGTTAGTTAGTGCATGCCTTGTTGCAGATAAAACTAATCGGGCATAAGACAAAGTAATAATGCCGTTTGAGGGCAATTTTAAATGCCTGATAACTCTTTTTATTTACGTACTCGTATTATGTAAAACTTGTCTGTTTAAATTTGTAGGGTTTCGTCAAAATATATACTCTACTAGTAAAACTTTTATGTCCGTCGGGCCACCATTTACAAACTACTGGATTCACGAAAAATTTTCCAAAATATTTATCAAAAAAAAAATTTACGAATATTTATTTTTATAAAAAGACTTACTTTGACTACATGGGTAACCGTTGTTATAAACATCTTTTCAAAACACATTTTTTGGAATCATTCTTTTTCAAGAACATAACGTCTTTAAAAATGTGTACAGGGTGATCCAGAAATAATGGGACATAGGGCAATAGTGAATTCCTGGCATTAAAATAGTGCGAACTTGTTAAGTCCGAAAATTGATATAGCAGATATATAGGGCGTTAAAATAAAAACTTTAATTTCGATATTCATTAATATTCTAAAATTAAAATTTTTTCATGTATTAATTGGTATAGGGGCTTTTAATGCCGAGATAAAATAATCTAGGTTCAGTTTTACTATAACTGGTAACGGGAGCTACTGTACGGCTCACTAAGCTCTAAAAAGGCTGGAACTTTTTTGTGAGTAGGTGCATGGAACTTTTGAAGGACATTTTTTTTGTCTTTTTGGTAGAAAAACGGTATACTAGTTAAATGACGCTAATTTTTTTGAAATATTTGCCATTTTGTCACCAAATGCAGCATATTTTTACATTAATTTTGGTGATATTTTATAAGAGCCGGCATATTTTATGAATAATAGTTTAAAACGTAACATCAGGGATAATTAGTGCAAGTCTTACCCAATTTTGAAAAAAAATTAACATTCATTAGCAAAGCTCGCGCCACTACATCTACCCATCCTTTTCGAACGTTTTGGATATTAGATCTCTTGTTGATTCTGGTCAAAGTGTGGTCAGTTCGTCAGCCACTCTGGGTGTGAGCCTGCCGGATGAAGGGTAAGGGCCCGGAAATCGCGATAGCAGGACACCCAGACCAGAATCAAAAAGAATAGTCCTACTGTATGTTATTTGTCATTTTACGGTTTTGTGTTTTGCGCTAGGGAAAGAATTAAAGCTTTTACATTTACAGATATATATATATATATATATATATATATATATATATATATATATATATATATATATATATATATATATATATATATATGTATATATATATATATATATATATATATATATATATATATATATATATATATATATATATATATATATATATATATATATATATATATATATATATATATATATATATATATATATATATATATATATATATATATATATATATATATTATATTCAAACAAATTCCTAAACCATACACCAGTAAAGTAAACCCACCCAAATCTTTGACGGGGGCTCGCTTTCGGTCCCATTTCGGTGTATTCGAGAATTTGTATATATTCTTTATAGTCTCTGATTGCAGTATTGCTTCGGCTTCTTGCTACATCTAGGTCGTTGGAAATAAAAAATAGTTATCAACGGATGTTACTGTGTATTTAATATTAAGCTAACGATGTGGCTATTGATACGTAGTCGTAGAAAAAATAATTATCCCGTCTCTAACAGTTGAATTGATGATATATGGACAGATATTGAAAAAAAGTGATGAAGCTTATAAATGACTTGTCTATTTAACTTTTTATCTGGCTTCTCTTCGTAATTCCCGTTCATTTATCAAATAAATCAACTAGAAAATATCACAGGGATACTGAAAAGAGTTTTATAGACCGGTAGCTGTTGGTTCACAGATATGCATAGAGATATGCGTTATAATGTCAAACCGATTAAGGGAGATTATAAAAAATAATAGACTGACAACAAAGTATTGACCATACTGTATAACTGACTTTAGCATATTTTTGTATAGGTGTATAAGAGTTTAATTTTGACGCAGAAATTTGGTTTTTCTTTATTTGCATAAGGTAACACTTCGTAAATTTGAATTTCACTTTAGGTTTTTGTGTCATTAGTTGTTACTAGGACAGAGTTAACATTTATTTTATACATTTCTTTTTTAAATTTACTAATTTAAGTAGGTAGAAATAAATGAATTTTATGGAGATCTAGGAGTTTCATTTTAACTGACTTCATATACTGGTTGCTACAAATTCGAGTCTTTGTATGGGGATCTCGGTAACCGTAAGAGATACGAAGTGAATTATAAGCTATTTAGAAGTTTGAGAAATTCCGGCTACTTCTGGAGATATTCGAAAAATCCGAAATTTTGCAAAATCTGTTTTATTTTTTCCTACACGTATTTGAAGAGATATTTAAAAATAAATTGCATTTTGTCATTGGCCCTTTATATCCTCTTCTAGACGAAATAATAAATTTCTTAATCTGACGTTTCGGATATCTGGGACTATCATCAACTTAATTTTTTTAAATACTTACCTACACTTTTTATTTCATTTTTGGAAGGCTCTTGGCATCCTAAATTTATTGACGTATTACACTCACTTTTTAAAGTAGTATTAATGGCAATCTCCATAGGTGCCCTCTGTGATAGACAAAGATGCAATATTAATATTTACCAAATACTACTTTGCTTATGATATAAGACAGAAATTTACAATGATAATGGTTACGCAGATAAAAACACAGAAATGTCGAAAAATTAAATGATGAACGATTTTTACTTTATTTCAAAAATAAATATTTTGGCCATTTCCATAACATTACATTACATTTATTTTTTAATAAAGAGTAGAACATTTATTTTTATATCAACTTTGTTTTTTTTTAATATTTAAACTTTTGGCGTTATCTAAATACATACTATTCGGTTTTGAAAATATTTAGAATTATAAATTTATTTCACTATTGTTTAAAGGCATGAACAAAGAAGGTCATTAAAATGGTAATTGTTTTTCGTCAGTACTTACCAAATTGACACATTTCCCCCAGTTTCTTATAAATTCTGAAGCATTATTACTTATAATAAAAGAAACTATGTACTAAATAACATTATTTTTATTACTAATTTAATTACAAAAACAACAATAATCCAAATATCAAAAACAAATTGTTTAACAAGATTATAAATGCTCAAATAAATTACCATTGGCCAGAATACATTTTTCGGCATTTCTAGTACAAAGTTATTGTTATTTCAAATATTTGTGTTAAATAATAATCAACTAGATTTTTGTTTTAATTGATTGAATAGGATTTAATAGGAATTTCATTTTTTTTTAAATCCAATGGAAAGTGCCTTGATGTTTATGTTAGTGGCAAGTGTAAAACATCATGGTTTTCAGGAGGCAAAGAGCCTTCGAAAAAATGAAATAAAAAGTACAGGTCCGTATTTAAAAAAATTGAACAGAAATTCGAAACGTCAGATTAAAAAACTAAATATTTCATCTTGAAGACGATAAAAGGTGTCCATGACAAAGTGCAATTTATTTTTAAAAATCTCTTCAAAAACGCGTAGGAAAAAATAAAATAAATTTTGCAAAATTTCGTTTTTTTTTTCGAATATCTCCGGAAGTAACTGGAATTCCTTAAACTTTTAATAGCTTATAATTTAGCATCAAATTGCGCAACTTTGCCCAAATTTAACCGACTTCGTATCTCTTATGGTTACTGAGATCCCCATACAGAGACTCGAATTTGTAGCACCCTATATATATATATATATATATATATATATATATATATATATATATATATATATATATATATATATATTTTATTTATTTTTTTATTTATTCTTGGGATTTGTTAGTCCTGGATAAAAATTAAAAATTGTACGATGGTCTCTACATACTGTTTATTAGTTAAATTTTGATGTTTCGGTCCCTTTCTTTAGACCTTCTTCAGAAATATTTATATGTTGCTAAAAAAATAGCTCATGTCAATTTTTTTTTCTCTTGTCATTACATAAATTTACATAAATACCACTTAAAAATACGCACAGAAAACACAGACATACCTTGAAGGAAAATCACTGGCAAGTGTCTCCAAACATTCCATAAATTGCCTCATGCATTGGTTTAATTTAAAAAAACAAAGAATTTTAAAAGTAAAACACACACATTCTTTTAAAATATTGCGACCTGGACAACACATAAGTTAAAACTGGCGGAATGTTATTATTGTTAGACTGGTGAAACGAAATTTTTGTTTTTGCTACTCCCTTTTTTAGAATTTTTTGTTGGTGTTGGTTTTTTACCTTGTGTGAAAGTAGGGAGAATATGTTTTTAAGTTAATTAGTGTTATTTAATTTTTGTTATTAATTATTATTTGTTATTAATTATTTACTTAGTGTTATTTAATTATGTTAAGGTAAATTTTGCTTAGATTGTTTGTATCCGTTTTTGAATTTATGTTTTTTGAGTTTTTTTGAATTTCAATCATTTCATAAAATTCTCTTTTTTTTGTGTGGGTTTCAGTCCGTAAGATTTTTACGTTTTCGAAATCGAAAGTGTGTTGCTTTTCTACACTATGGTTGGTTAGGGCTGTTTTATTTTTTTTGCCGTACTTGTGACTGTTAAGACGATTCTTTAAATATTGACTAGTTTGACCTGTATAAACACTGTCGCAGTCTTTACACGGTATTTGATAGACTACGTGACTTTTTTTGTGTTTTGGAATTTGTGATTTTAGGGTGCTAAAGTTTCTTTTCTTTAGAAGGTTATATCCTTTGTGGGCGACTTCAATATTATGTTTACTAAAAGTTTTTTTTATTTTTTCTGATAAACCTGGGATATACGGTAGGGAGAGAAAGTTTTTGTTTTTTGAGTTGTTGTTGTTAGGTTGGTTTTTGTTGTAAAAAATGTGTATTCTTTTCTTAAAAATATTGTTTATTAGCTTCTGAGGATAATTGTTTAATTTAATAATAATTTAACTAATAAACAGTATGTAAAGACCATCGTACAATTTTTAATTTTTATCCAGGACTAACAAATCCCAAGAATAAATAAAAAAATAAATAAAATATATTGAAAAGTCCAAGAAAACAAAAACAAACCTCAACATATATATATATATATATATATATATATATATATATATATATATATATATATATATATATATATATATATATATATATATATATATATATATATATATATATATAAATGATATTTCTGCATGTTAGATCTTCTAGTCTATATGGTTAAGAGTAACCTTCTCGGCCAACAATTCCTGTTATCTAATTGGATGATAAATTACGAGTTTAATCGAATTATATCTAATTGACCGTAATTGATCAGATCGATCGTCAGATGTTTAGAAAGTAAAACAATGGAATAACCGGCGATAGTCGATTGTTTTAGTGGGAATTTCTGTTGTTCTCGCACCAGGCCGTGAAACAAAGGAAGAGCGGCACCGAGCTGTTAATTTGAAGATACGAACAAATGATGAAGTGTTAATTGGTTGACTGACGGTTGGTCAGTAGCAGAACATATTTAATTATCTTTAATATAAATTGATTGATATTTATCTTTTTTTCTCCAAGCACTTTATACAAATCATTCATAACATAAGAGTTCACTATTCAATATCCATTTTCAATTTTCAAGTGCTACATTTTAATAAAATTTGTAAGCTTTTTCTAAATAGGAAATATTGGGAATTAAGCAGCCGAGAATGGAAGTGTATGGAACGATAGAAAGAGTAAAACTAAAGCAGAGATATTAAGAATAATTTAAAGAAAAAAATGTAATAGAAGGAGAATATCAGAAAAAGACGAAGAAAAAGTACGTTAAAATTAATAATATAAACTATAAACATAAATTCACTTACATAAATATCGATGCTAAAACACTTACCCACTGCACTGGCTAAATCACCTAATAAATCACCCGTCCTGACATTGATGTCTCAATTAATCGACAAACAAGAAAGAAGTGGAAATATAGACTATCTAACTGGTCATTTCAGAAAGCGCCCAGGCAATCACACTAATCACAGAAGAAGAATATTACGGGGTCAGTTTAAGACAAAACGTGCGCAATATGCACGAGATTTTAGCACTGTAAAGCTTGGTATCAAGTTAACTCAGTATACGTTAATCCCGAGTGGATTAACAAGTAACAAGTAACAATCTATACAACTAGGTACTTATATAGATTTTTAACAAACCCTTTAAAGTCAGAAGTACCACAGTGATTGTGCTTAGGTTAAATTCTACTTCTATGCTGCCCCAATAAGACAAAATTCAAATATAAGTTCTTAAAACTTTCGTAGTGTCCGTCCCTGGTAGGTCGTACCAAAACCTTAGAAGAAGATTTACAAAACGGTGCGTTTAACCTTAATTTTGTAAATTGCCAATTCTAAAAGACATAATAACCAAGAAATCAAAACAATATTTTAAGATAATTTAGGCAATTAGCATTATAAACAAAGGTCGAGGCATCATTAAATAAATAATATATTTCCCTTTTCCGTCGTTTTATCTTTGTTATTTTTTATTTATTTCAAGTTAAAGTCTTCTAGTAGACGAAAAACACACATTAGGTGGTTATGGTTATTATTTTTGCCCATTATCTAAGTCAATAAACATAATATCATTAAAAAATGTTAATGATATTTTAAATTTATTATACAGCTCTTCAGGTCTCGATCAGAATTTTAATTTAAAAAAAACTTAAATATAATAAGCGAGGTTTGGTACAATTAGTGAGATTTTCAAAATAAAAAAATCCCGATATGTTTATTATATCCACGAATAATTGCTTTTCTTCCATGCAAGCTAAAGTTTTTTATTTCGGTATCACCCAGCAGATTATGGCGTTTTAAGAGAGGTATTCAGTGCATATCACACATTTTCACCGATTTGATTTGTAAAAAACACAAATATTATGAACTTGCTCAGTAAACAGTAATTATGAACTGTCAAAATTGATTGATTGTAAATTTGTTATGGTCATGCCAATCTTTGATACTGACCGAATATTGCTGTCATGCTGCATTTCTATTGGTTATAAATTTGTATCTTAATGAAAAATCTGTACCTTAATGAATCTCATTAAGGTACAGGTAGTAAATGTCTAATAAATCAATTAAAGTATAGTAGAAAAAAAAATTAAAACAAAAACTGAATTAAACGTATATTATACTACATTCGTTTTTTTTTTAGACTTTTGGAGATTTCTAGTTTTATAGCAATATCAATGTCCTAAAGAAATTAATCTATGTGTAATGTTAATAAAAACAACTTAATAACATTAGGTATTATTTATTATTAGTAATAAATTAGTTTCACAAGATATAATTATATAGTCAATTACATTAACCTGCGAGTTGTTATACCTTTTAAGGCAAACGCACACAGAGGCTAAAATATGATATATCTAGATACAGGTAGAGGAAGTGCTGGTAACACTGCATATTAGGATGAATTAGTATAAAAGAAAGGCAAAGTTAGAAGTTAATAATAACGATATTAAAAAATCTGCAAAAGTCTTTCCACGAAACGTCCCTCGTGAAGTGAAGGTCAGTATAAGAAAATTCACAAAAAATTTTGTAATAAGACGCAAGTGTTCAGTTCTAATAAGAAGTCAGGTTGCCAGGTACCATTCAAATATTCAAATACATCTATTGTATAAATCGACAGAATTTTCTTTTTAATTTTCCAGCCTGTATGAAAAGTTAAATGATTATTTTTTTGTGTAAAATCTTCATCTCTGTACAAAATATTATTTCTTTTAAGCTAGGTTCCGAGTGTTTTAGCAAATTGTAAGAGATATTTTAAATTTTTTTAAGCTGTATTGTATTGAAAAAATTGAATCCTTTGTCTCACACACAAATGATTTAAGAAAGTTTTTTTAATTTCCCCACATTTCACTTTTTTGACTTATACTGATTCTCAAATGACAGATTCCTCTTTTTTTGGTGAGCACAGTAAAAATAAAAATTTTAGCTAAAAAGAATTGCAAAAGAATTTTTAGCTTTGTTTTACATGATGGACAAAATTTTATTCGGATTTATCATATTAGTCGCAACAGCGTGAAAAACGTTTATCCAAATTGGATTAGAAGTTCAGAAAATAGTTAAAGTTAGACCTACAATTACAATATATTTAAAAAATTCTTCAGCGTTTCCAAACCTACCCTTTTTTCCTTTATTTTAGTACTTTATATTGCTGCAGAATAATATTACCCGACTGGCGATATCACCCAGAGTTCCCCAACATTATAAATGCGATAATTAATGGTGTAATTAATGATCTTTAAATCATTTCGATGATAATTAATAAAAGGGAAGTAAATTAGTTACGGAGAATTATTAAATTTAAGCATCTTGGATAGTTACATCTCGCTTAAAATTAGTTATGTAAAAAAGTGAAAAGTATAGTACCTAATTGTCGTATGGGATATGACGTGATCTAGATTCCTGTCCTCTTATTATGTTGGTAATATTTTGTTTAACTTTATATTCGAATTTGATTTTAAGGAAAAGAACTTGAATTTCCGAAACATTTTTCTCCAATAAATATTTTTGTGGTATAGCAGGCGCTGCCCGTGAAATTTTAAAGTTGTATATCTCTGTTGCTACTTATGGGACCCATGTCAAGTTCAGACTTTTTAATAGTGAGCCTACAAGGAATGTTTTGGTAAAGAAAAAAATATTTTGTAATTTTCGAAAAAAGTTGAATTTTTGAATTGAGTCACCTGGGAAAAAAACTAACACGCTTAGGTATTTTATTTGTTATTTTTTCGACAATCTTTAAATTTTAAGAGAAAAAAGTGTTAGTAGAAAGTTATAGTCATTTGAATTTTTTTAAACCTAAAAAATAACTTTGAAAAAATTCAAATGACTATAACTTTCTACTAACACAGTTTTTTCTCTTAAAATTTAAGAATTGTCGACAAAATAATGTAAAATTTGATTTAAAAAATAATAAGTAAAATACCTAAGCGTGTTAATTTTTTCCCAGGTGGGTCAATTCAAACTTTTTTCGCAAAATACAAAATATTTTTTTCTTTACCAAAACATTCCTTAGTAAGTTTACTATTAAAAATCCTGAGCTTGGCATGGGTCCCATAAGTAAGAGATAACATAGAACTTTAAAATTTCACGGGCCGCACCTGGTATACATAACACAAGGATTAAAGTAAAAAACAGGGTATTCCATCTACGAAAATGTATAACTTTAATCGGTTAAGCAACCCTGTATATGAAATAAACAGCGAAGAATATAAAGAAACGTAACAAAACTAAGTGGAGATGTTAAATTCAGCATTTATTCTCATAAAAAAATAAGAAAACACGTGTTTCCGTTTTCTTTAAGATTCAACACCTTAAGGAGAAAATGGGGGGGGGGGGTACATTTTTTGTAAAAAAGCCTAGAGACGAAGAGTCCCATAACGCTAATTTTCGTCTCTATATAGTGACGAAAGTAAGTAATTACATTTTCAGATATTACATTGTACCTATGCATATTTTACAGTCTTTGCAAAATACAATAATGCCTATCACGTCATCCGCTATGATCCGCTTGTAGCTCGTCTACATCTGGAGCTACATTAATACAACAGATATATCGTCTACATAGGAAACTTGATTGTGATACCCCGATAATTTTAAATAATTAATTATTGCTCTAATATAACAATAATTATCAAATATGTATATGTATATAAATTACAAGTGAAAAATGTGCTATTCCCTGCGACGCACATATTATATTGTCAAGTTGTTGTTGTTACTTAGCAATAATACAATTTTTGTTCACATTAAAGTTGTGTGAATCTTTAAGGTATGTGGCATTAACTTGGTCATATATAGAAAAACTATAGTGCTTCACTCGTCGAAAATCATTTTCTGAAGTTCGAGGACATTATCAACCTCGCCTCGGTTGGTAAACTGTCCTGTTACAAGTGTCGAAAATGTTATTTTCGTCACTTATAAAACAATGTACTATTAACTACTAGTAAAACGTGTCTTAAAAACAAACACTACGCAGGATGGCTAGTTTTAATATATTTTTTATTTTCAGGTCCGTGACTTAGTTGCTGAATGTACCTGCCCAACACAGTTTCCTATGATCCGGGTATCAGAAGGAAAATACCGAATTGGAGACACAAAAGTTCTTATTTTTGTTAGGGTAAGTAAAAGTTCCTATTACCCAACGAATAACCTATATAATATAAAAAATACGCAAAATTTTCTTTCACCAATAAAAAATATATCTTATAACCCTTTTCTCCATAAATCCAAACAGGAAATTATACAGAATTTACAATAAGATTTCACGGGTGTTATAAGGTCTGAAATTTTCAGTGGAATTTTAAAAAACTGGGATTTCTTTTGCGTTTTACAATTTGCCTAGTTATTCAACAACTTCAACCATAGAAACATGATCATTACCATACTAAGTAATTAGCAAGACATGCAAGATATTGAAAAAATAAGGAAACAATGCTTAATAATAAATAATGATTGCACTATTTCCCCATGTGATTTTTTCCCATTAAAATGCCTACGTATGGAATTACTGCTACTTTGCTTACTCGTGACCTCTAAAAAAGATTTTATGGCATTTTCCTTGGTATAATGGTCAGAAATAGCCAATATAATAGGGTAATTAGTTATTTTTTCTATAACTATTAGTGCAGTTAAGGAATTTATTTGGCTTTGGCAATGTTGTTAAGAAATCGAAATGCAATACAAAATATGCAAAAGTCCTTACACATTAAACTTCCCCCGATGAAGTTAAAGTATAATAAAACTAAAAATGCACAGTACTTCATCTTTCCACGTAAGTTACATTAACTATGATCTATCCAATTTGAATCGTGAAATCAAAAAAAAAATTGTACACATACGTAGTTTTTTACGAATTTTATAAATAAAAGTACATCATTCCATTTAAAATTTCAAAGTTACCCAACCCCTCAAAATAGAGAGAGGGGCTAAATGTCAAAAATATATTTAAATATTTCCCCTCATAAGTTAATAGGGAGATTAATTAATCAAAATTTCATAAAAATATTTTAATTCGTTTTCGAGATATCGCCTCATAGTACTTTAAAAAAATCACCCTGTATAAAAAATAGTTTATTAAATATACTATTTTATACAAATATACAAATTATTCTAGACCCAACAACAAAATTAAACTGATTCTTTTATTTTTTTCACCCTGTATTATCTTGCAAATCTAAACAATTTGTAAACTCACATTCTTAAACTAAAGCACCAATAAAAATAACATATACTTGTAAAGTGTTGCACCCTGTATAAAAGCAGACCTTATTGTATACATAATATTAACCTACCTATTCAAAATACTAGTGAATAAGTAATAATAAAAGGGCAGGATATATGAATAAAAAATCTTGTAAAATTGAAAAGATAAATACTGTAAGCAATTTTGAAACATTATAATATGTATGTATTAGTATTGAAAAAGGACATTCTTTTTCTGCTTGTTTTGGCCAGCGGCATGTAGATACCAATGCCACTAGAAAAAGACAAAATAAAAGCATTTTCTCAACATTTTTTTCTACTATTTTCTCATCTACAGTCGGGAGATAAATTATTCGTCCACTTATAAAATTGTTAAAAAATTGGGATAAAATTAAAACTACTTAAGTTTATTTGCTTTTCATTACAAAAATAAAAACAACTATTCATGTACTAAAAACTGTAAAATAAAGTTCAACCTATACAATGCCTTTCAAAAATATAATTAATAATAAAACATAATTTCTTAAAAACCAAGGGAGAAAAATTATTCATCTAACAATTTTTTTCGAAATTCGTCTAAACATGCCAAAACTAAAAACGTGTGGGGTGCCCTTTTGATTTTATAATTTATTGTAACCTGTTAGGCATTGACTCTACCAGTTTTATAACAAAACTTACTTCAATTTTTGACCATTCTTCTTGACATCTTGCTTTTAACGCCTCTTTGTTGGAAATTTTATGTTCTTTCACCCTTTATTTGGGTTTCCACCATAGATGTTCATTCGGGTTAACGTCTAGGAATTGCGGTGGCGTTTCCAACACTCTTGGTACGCTATACAGTATCTTTAACGACCCGCGCTGTATGCTTTGGATGTTGTCTTGTTGAAATAAGAAATTGTCTCCAATTCACATTTTCTCCGCGCTTTGTCTTAAATTCTTTTTTAAAGTGTCCATGTAGACGAACCGATCCATAGTTTCGTCAATAAAATGGTGGCCCACTCCATGCCATGACATACACCCCCAGATTAGAATGGAGCCCCCTCCGTGCTTTACCTATGGAATTAAATTTTTAGGTTTGTAGGCTTCCCCGCGCTTTCTGTATACCAAAACCTTTTTTTATTTTACCAAACAACTCAATTTTCATTTCGTCGGTATTTATGATGTTTTTACAGTACTCAGTATTGTTGTCAAAATGCCTCTGAGCAAACTCGAGATGCTTCTTCTTATTTTTATTATTTACTAATGGTATCTTTCGACCAACTCGTGCCTGTATACCCTGGCTTCTTAAAAAATTTCTTATTATTGTTACATGGATAACCTTTTTGTAATCATTGGCTTAACTTTTCACTGTATCTGTCGCAGTAGTTTGCGGATTTTCACTAACTTTTCTTAGTATTTCTTGTTTCTCACGAAAAGTCAGTACTTTTTCTTCCTCTCCCCGACAAGGTTTTTGTTGTATGGATTATTTCATATTTTTTTTAATATATTAATATATTCAACTGTTGACCGGCTTTTTCCAACAATTTTTCTTATGTTTCTTTGAGATCTTCCTTCTTGATATAATTTTACTATAAAATTTTTAATTTTTTTTTTATATAGTTGACGAAAAATTTCGCTCGCCGATATTTTATCAAATTATCTTTCTTTTGTCTTTTTTGTCTACGGGATCCTGATAAATATGAAGAGTTATTGTTATTTTTATTTCTCGGGAAATGAGATATGTGTTAACTTGTTCTTAAAATTTTACTAAATTTAATCTAGAAGTTTTATCCATATTTTTGAAAAATTACAAGTGGACGAATAATAAATCT
The DNA here is from genome assembly GCA_963971165.1 of Philopedon plagiatum. Taxonomy (NCBI): domain Eukaryota; kingdom Metazoa; phylum Arthropoda; class Insecta; order Coleoptera; family Curculionidae; genus Philopedon; species Philopedon plagiatum. The sequence goes on from OZ020193.1 coordinate 94,875,805, forward strand.
CCCGACTGCATTGTTATAAATATCCTCATGAGACAGGGATACAACCTTCAACTCAAATACAGATAGAGCTACCGCACGGTTAAAAACATTTAAACAGTGTACTATCTTCACCCAACTGTACCTACATACTATATAACTTACATTTTTATCTAAATTGCTCATATTCCCATGCAAATATAAAAAAACATCATTCAAACAATGGATGAATACGGCATGGCGTTCACGTATCACGTATACCATCAAAGCTTATTTAAATTTTAAGTTCAAAGTTTTCAAAACAACATACTAAATAAAACTGATGGAAACGCGAGCAGTACCGTTACATTCTTAAAAGTTATTGCACTTATGTGGAATTATGTAAAATACAGTCTTTTGTTTTAATTTTTGCCGCCTACGCGAGTACAAGAAATCATCGACTATTTATGATTAATAATGGTAACTGAAAAACTAAAGACTTTTCACGGAACTTTCCTCGTGATAAAATAATTTAAAAATGTACCCACACTATGACGTATAGTACAAAATAAAATCCCGACCTGGTCAAACATTTGAACGTTCAGTTTTCACGTGAAATTCTTAGCCAAGTTTAAAATGAAATATTTTAAAGTTAGTGTTCCAGAATTATAGCAAAATTTAAGCAATTTTTTGCAATTTTTGCAAAATTTTTAGCAATTTAAAAAAGAAATTCATGCTGAATTATATGAAAAATCTAAATTGTAACTGAAAGCTTCGAAATATTTTTCTCAAACTTATGTTTTCAAATTAAAGGAACAATAAATAAATTTGAAAAAGGCATTACACGGAACTTCTCTGGCGAAATGAAGTTTTAAATATAATAATAATAAAGTATAAAAATGCACACTATTTCCTCTTTCGTTAACAGTTTATGTTCAGTAGTTTTAACAGCTCACATTAACCAGTCAGTTGTGATTACTCAAATTGTAGTATAAAGGTACCATTACAATAATCAAACACATTCATAGTAAAATTAAAATATTTATATTTTTATTAATTTCCCAACCTGTATAAAATGTTCATTTTTCGCGTAAAATCCTTTGCTCCCTTTAAAATATTTCTTTTAAGCTCATGTTTTAGAGTTGTGGGAAAAATAAACTTTTATTTTACTTTTGCATGAAAAATCTAAATTTTAACTGAAAGCTTTAGGTACATCCAAATAATTTTTGCAAATTTACATTCCCAATTTAAACGAAATTCATACTTATAATAAAAAATAGGTACATCTTTTTTTAAATTTCCCAAAAATTTAGAAATTCATTTTTCACGTAAAATCTATGTAAAAATATTTTTTTTACTTATGTTCTCGAATTAAAGCACCAAAATGAAAATTACTATAATAATATACATCCTGCATGCCAGCACGCCTAATTTCATAAAAAAATTACAACCTACCAATGTAAGATAGAACCAGTGCATATTTGTCTGAGATAGTGCTTCAGTTAGAGCAAATATTTTTTTTTAATCTGATATAGCCGTTGTAGTCTTCAAGCCTAAGTACTAACGTACCGTGGGCGTCTAAAGAGAAGGATCGGGGTATGGGAGGGGAAAGGAAACATCTGCAGGCAATTTGTTCCACAATCTGGATACCGTAGGTATATATGAATGAGCAAGCGAAGTGGGATGGTCTAGGCTTTTGTAGCTGGACAGTAAAGGAATGCATACCTATCGCGCCGCCTGTTGTTCTGTTAGGAGCAGTTAAGGGGGGAATTATAGCGGCTAGTTCTTGAGAGCAAAATTCGTGGAAGTATAGGTAGAAAAGGGTTCAGAGTCGAAGGTGATGCCTCTCGCCATATGTGCGAACAGTACTCTAGGTTAAGTCTAATTTGGGAAACAAAGAGAGTGTGTAAGTTGGAAGGGGAGAAGCATTTTCTGGCTCGAAAGAGAAAACCAAGCTTTTAGCTGCTGCTATGGCTAAAATGGATAAAACCTACTTTTTTCAAGTTGTCCACCTTAAATCTGCGGAATCAAAAGTACGTTCATTTACATCAACGCTTAAAGCCTTGGCTATGTACAAAATATTATTTTTGTAAAATAAATCGTTTTTGAGTTAGAGTAACAAAAAAGTAAAAATTATTTTTTAAAGTGCTCACCCTGTATATATTTTACCGGTAGTGCAGCCGGTTTCGAGCCAGAGTGAAGTCTAGTCTACATGAAAAATTTCATTCAAGTTTTAAAGTCAATAGACCGGTAAACTGATAGATAGACAGACCGATGGAAATGGGAAACCATGTTTTTCGTGATCTGGGGACCCCAGAAAGATCTGAAAAAACTCGAGAGGTGATTTTCCCACAAATACAATACTTGCTCTACCGAGGGAAGTAAAGATACTATTTAAAATTTTACATTCTGTATGACAGCGCACCTAACGCGTAAAGTTATAAAAAAAACACTTATGCAGAGTACAACTAGTGAATAATAATATATTGTGTCTTAGATAAATAGGGTCTTAAATAAGAGCAAAAACAGACAAAATATACCTAATGTTTTAAAGTTGATCATCCTGTATCTCGGAAATGAAAAATGCCTTCATTTATATATTCATAAATTTATGTAAAAAAATTGATGACATATCGTGCATAACTGCAGGGTGTCTCTGAAAAATGCGGCATTTCTTGAAATAAATATTTCATAAATGGTAATTTTGTGCATACGAGTATACTAAGCATAGGTGTGTTATTAATAGCACTTGCTGTCCGCACTATATATCTTTTTATTTAAGATCCGGCAAAGATTAATACCTTAATACCCGTATCTTGAATAATATGAAAAATTGTGTTTAAACTAAGGTATTTCATGTGTAACGTCTAAGAGGCGTTTATGAAATTTTTACCAAATAATGACGTCACAATAACTTATAATAAATAGCTTTTAGTGGCGACAGAAACTAACACAAAAAAAACAGAAGAAATAGGCTTCGATTTCTTCTTTTTGATTCCATCTGATTTTGGTTCCTTACTAGAACCAAATCTGTTTGCTTAGATTTGCTTGGGTGGACCCATATTATACAGGGTACCGACAAAAACGTACAATATACCCAAGAATAAAGCACCCTTATTTAGCAAGATACAAAGAAAAGTTACTTTAAAGAACCAGTCCACTGTGTACGATATCGTCGGAAAATTTTTGCAGCGGTGCCAACGCTTACGTTACTTCCTAAATTTGTGTCACCTAAGCAATCCATCAGAGGTCATCTACCCGTTTTATAATAAGCATGGGCGCCCACAGGTAGGGGCCAGGGGTGGCCGTGGCCCCCCCTGAGATTGTGAGATTGTCATACTTCGTACTTTTTGTTGGACGAATTGCCAAATATCTATTATTCTTGTAATAAATATATTTCTTTTTATGATAAATGTTGTCTATTTTTCTGACGTTTGAATATCTTTACAAAGCCACGTACAAAAACGTCAATTAGGATTACGAATATTATTTAAACCCAGTCCTAACTCAATGCAACCGGCACGGCAACCAAATTACCATACATTTTCTGCAGCCTGCATGTTAATTTTATGAAGAAGTTTTTAACCTGTTTTTTTTTAGGGTTCTATGCTAAAATTAGCAAAACGGAATCACTTGGTGTCCGTCCGTCCTTCTATCACAAGCGGTTTTCTCTGAAACTATTGGACGTACAAATTTGAAATTTAGCACAGAAATAGAGCGTGGTGGCCCAATTATAGACGTGAAATATAAAAAGTAGAATTTTGATTCTGGGGGTTAATTTTTGGGGGTAAATTGGGAAATGGAAAAAAATTTAAGCTTATTAAAGGACGAATTTAACAATATGATGTATTTTTTATGCACGCTTCCAAATTGCTGTCCTCCCTTATCACCAAAAGGATCGCTCAGAAAAATCAGAAAAAATCATGAATATTGAGAAATAGGTGTAGATTGAGCGAAAATTATCAAAAAGGTTAATTTTGATTCTGGAGGTTAATTTTAGAGGGTAGATTGGGAAAAAGAAAAAAGTTTTTTCAAGGGCATCGTGTAGGGTGTCAAATGAAGGCTTGTTAAAGCACGAATTCAGCAATATATATGATGTATTTTTTTTTTTCGGAAAAAACGCCTAAAAATTGCTGTCCCCCACCATCATCACCAAAGGAACCGCTTAGAAAAATCTGAACAAAAATCGTGAAGATTGAGAATTAGGTGTAGATTGAGCCAAAATTATCGAGATTGAAAAATTCTAGCGCGATCAATTGTTATAAACAATTTAATTGTTTATTTCCATATAACTGCTGAACCTTTGGTTTTAGAGAAAAAGATTTTCGACAAAAAATATTTCTCACGACGTATGGAACAACTTTTGTCCTTACACGTTTTTCAAAATCTTTAATTTGGCTCAGTCGAAACGCTCCCCACTCAGCTCCGCGCATAGGCGATGTGATACGACGTTGGTGCTGTCGGCGGCGGGTACGCGGGAGGTGGGCGGCAATTGGGCGGCAAAGGTTTGCTCAGGTTAAAGGGGGAGGGGGGGACACTAATTGTGCAAGAATAGCTTGCACTTGACCGAATTGTTCTGATTTTAATTATTAGTATATTTGTCTAAATCACTACAAATAAAATCTTTAAAATACTTTTTTTATTTTGCCCCCCTGAGAAAAAAGTCTGCGGACGCCCATGATAATAAGGGATATTTGATCGCTATTTTGAGGGTGAATTTGACCTGAAAAAGTTCAGAGTTTTTAATATAAGCTTTTTAAATGGAGTACTTTTATATTATGAAATATAAAAAATTTGTGGATCAACCCATTTTCAATGTAAAACTGAACAAAGTACGTAAAAACTTCACTTTTTTGCTGCAGATTTTAAGAAAACACGTTATGGTACGAGTAGGAGGCGGTTGGGATACGCTTGCTCACTACCTGGACAAACATGACCCATGCAGGTGTAGGGCGCAGCACCGGCCCACCCAGGGAGCCCGCTTAGTACCAGGAAGAGCTCCTGATCTACATGGAGCCCAAGTCTTTTACGACAGGTATGGTTCTAAATAAGTTTTTAAAAAATAGTCATGTAAAAGTAGATAATATACGAAGCACTCTGCTTTTGCATTTTAAACACAAGCTTAGGTAGTTCGAGTAAGGTTAGGAAATAAAGTTTATAACGCAGCGTTAAAAAAATTTAGTATTTGATAACTACTTTTTGTGTCCTATAAGTTAAATATTATCTTATTTTTTTGTGATGGCAGCCGGATACGGTCCTTTTTTCAGACGTTCGCTTCGTTCCATCCCAGGTAGGTACTTACATAAGGTATAGAGTCCGTCATGTTAGGTGTCCCGCTTGCTGCTTTTTCCGCAATAATTATTAGTTTGAATATATAGGGTTGCTCAAACAGTTGTAACGGATCAAAATTGTTTTCTTAAATGGAATTGCTTCCTTTTTTTTTTGTTTTCTTATTCGTTTTTTTTTTTATAAAATTATAGATAATTCCGTATGTGTACCGAGTCCTAAGAGTTCCAAAGATATTGCAATGTTTGTATAAAGTTAAATTAGCATATTATTCCACAAGTACCGGGTGAGTCAACGATTGCGCGGTGTGATTTTATGCTTTGAAGATAATATGTGTCGCTTTTGTTTTAAGGTATGGTTGGATATTCTGCACATTTTAAAAATATTTTGAAATATACAGGGTGCGTTCAAAAAGTAGGGTGTCACAAAGTTAGATTTTTTAAATGACCCTGTATTTGACTGAATTTTACGTGTTATTTCATAACTTTTTCACTATTGGTTTAATAAACGAAAAAGTCACAGTTTTTTTCACTCAGTTCATAGTCATTTTTGGGGTTATAGTTACAAAAATAATGCGTTTATTACGTTTGTATTTAGTTAGTGTTACCTATTGGTTTTTACTGCTACCGCGAAGGGAAGTAACTAATCAAAATGTTAATCAAGATATTTTAAAAACTATTAGATATAGGGATAGGACATTCTTTACAAAATTTGAGGAGTTTTTGATGAGCTATAAGATGGCAGAAAAATATATAGGGTGTTCCATTTGATAAAAGTGACATTTTTTAATTAGAAGTTTTCTGACTTTGGATCTAGAAATAAAGCCCTGTAAATGAGATGTCAAATATTTCATAATTGATATTTTTTTTAACTAAATTTACTGTGGATACAAATAATGAATCGCTTGGAGTGAAAATTTAAGTAGTATTTTCGCAATGAGCAGATGCTTGCATATGCTAAATTTTCTTTACAAGTCGAATTATCTTAAAAACTATGCCTTTTTCGTATATTAAACATAGTGAAAAAGTTTGATTGGGTTTCATTGGGTTGGGTTGTAAATATAAAAACAGTAATAAACGATAACAAAAAATAGTGTTCTTTATAAAAAAATAGACTTTGGTCATTGGCCAACCATTACTTTTTGTGCAACCCTGTATGTTCCAATTAATTTTTAATTATAGATTTTTGAAAGCACTAGGGCTTTTATCCGAAACATTTTTCGCTGACTTGTCTAGAGTTATTAAAATTATCAGCAGGTCCGCGACTTTTTACACAGTGTGTGTAAAAACACCACGGGCAAGGCTAAAATCCTTATGTCGTGCCCAAATGCATGACAAATTGCACTAACACCCACATAGTCATAAAAGTGTTAGTAAGTGTCTGTACTTAATAATCTGTGCTGTAATTAGGTATTTTTACTTTCGTTTAAGAGTAAATATTGTTTTTAGGTTGTAATACGGGGGACTTTGATAAGATCCTCCAAATTAAAACCCAGTGTTTAACTCACCTTTGAGCAGATCGGATACTACTCGTGTGAATTAACTATAAAAAAACAGGAAAACTGAAAAAGGGAATTTTTCCACATTTGTGGCGGCAAATAATTATAATTTATAGAAAAAATAAGTTTATTTCAGTTGCAAGTCAAAGTTGTTTATTATTAGCAGCTAAAAAGCTTGGTTTGCCCATGGGGCGGCTAACTCCCAAAAAAGGTGTGCACAGATTTTAAATCAGTATTGATTGAACTCGTCTGTCGGTGGTGCCAAATTGTGATGATGATTTAATGAATGTTAGGTGATTTTTGTGATTTGTTTATGATCGATTTTACATGATATAAAGTGATTTAACTTGATTTCAACTGACTTAAGCCATGTAAGTGATTTAAAAATTCACAAAATCTAATAATTTAAGAAAGATTTAAAGTGATGTAATTTGATTTAGCAATAGTATGTACACAGATATAAGGGAGTAAGCCACCCCTCGGGTTTTCTTTGTCGAGCTAGAAAATACTTTTCCCCTTCCAACTTACACACTTTCCATATTTTTTAAATAAGGCCTAACCTAGAGTACTATGGGAGCATCATCACCGACACTTAACAGCCTTGATTATATCCAAAAGAGAGCCATTCGACTTATCAATGACCCAGCCCTCACAAGAAAACTCCCTTCTCTCGCTCATCGCCGCGACGTAGGGGATTTATCCCTTTTCTACCAATACTTCCACGCATTTTGTTCTAAAGAACTAGCCGCTATAATTTCCCCCTTAAGTGCTCCTAACAGAACAACAAGAGGCGCGTTACGTATGCATCCTTTTACTATCCAACAATGACAGCCCAGAACATCCCACTTCTCTCGCTAATTCATACCTAGGGTCTCTAGATTATGAAACAAATTGTCTGCAGATGTTTTCCCTTCCCCTTCCAACCTCCAGTCCTTTAAATCCCGTGTCACTAGATTACATTTCCCTTCTCTTCAGACGCCCAAGGTACGTTAGTACTTAGGCTAAGTCTACGTGGGATGTCTCTGATAAACAAATCTAAAAAACTGTTAAAGTTTTTAATCAATAGTTTACATTGACCAGTGTAGGAACAAGGCAACTAAGTTTTGTACTATGAATTTTTTTGGGGTTTTTTTTTTGAAAATTTATAAAGAAAAGGGAATTCTGAATATGTATTTTTCACAATAATAAAACTAAATTCATTTTAGCCACCAAGTGCCACGATAAAAATCATTTTGGGACCAAACGAACCTGAGCAAATCACTGAAATAATAAAGTATGGCATATAAGTTTTTAATGTCGCCTTATATTAACAGTGACAGGACAAAAACTTGTCCAAATCTATCTAATTTTAGAGAAATACTAAATTTTAAACCCTTTTAGTGAATCTCCATGACTTTGTTTTTCTAAAAGCAACTTAAAAGGAACTGTCTAACAACGTTTTTGCCAAATAGTAAACAATAACTAAACAACTTGATAATAATTTGTAACAACTTGTCAGTGTGACGTTTGGAGTAGACAGAGCTGCTATTCAAATAAATTAGTTTACTTAACTAGTTGCAAAACACTTTCGTTTTCTCACTAGTTAGGAAAATTAAGATGTCTCTTAACTTTAGTAACTATGTTAAAAACTGACACTATTCCTATCAAAATTGGAAATAGTCTCTATTTTTAAAATGCCCCCGTAAGGCAAATCATAAAACTGCAATTATTTACGAGGTAAACTTTACAGTCTTATTTATGTCAGAGGTTTATTTATTGCATAGTTAACATTAAAGGTTTATGACTTTTTACACAAATATCCGCCAAATGTAGCATTGTGAGGTTTTATGCAACTGGTAGTTAAGAACGAGTAAAAAACTGTTGGCGACTCAAGTTAAATATTGCAACGACGCATAGTACCGGTAAAATTGGGAAACCAAATTAAAGATTCGACAACGTCGCAGTATTACTAGAAATACCCTCATCGGTTAAATTACTAAGTAGTATAGCAGCGCTTTCTGAGTGAAAATTTTAATTAAAAGCAATCTCGTTCATTTCAAGCAAACTTTTACAATCCACACAATCATTGAATCATTAGTTTTAATTTTTCCAATTATATTTTGAACCAGTAATAATTATTTAATTAAAAAGGGACTTTAATTAAAGGGTCTACGCCTCTGGTATATCGATTTCCAGGTACGAAGCCAGAAATATTCTAAAACGAGACCGAGCACGCGTGATGTCCTCATTCCTATGACGCTCGTAGCTCTTTCTTGCTTGATTTTGACTTTCCAGGCTCTACCGTATTGGTTGAAATCATTATTTTTATATTCACATTTTTTATGGAGGACAAACAAAGCATAAAAATTACTTACTTGTGTGGCATTCACCTATATAACTAATTATACATGGCATTTTATTGGAGGACATTGACATTTTGGCTAATTTTAATAACTCTTTCAATTAATTGGCTTTTTTACTTTGTACAATTTTAGCGTAGGTTAAAAAAACAAAATCGATCGATGATTCATTAGTAATACAAAAGTTTTAAAAATGTTAAGTCATAAAATCCTATACACACCCAAACCCAAACACTAATTGCAAAATCCCAATAACACGTATTAAAAAAAATACTATAAATTAGAGGAGATATTGGTAACCCACATGAAAATTTCCTGAGCTTTGTAACGGGGTTTTAAAGTATTGATTAGGTTGGCATGTTAAGAATAATTTGATGACATAAATAGTGGATTAGATGCCTTGACATTATCAGTCATAGACGACTCAATTCGTTAGAATTTATCTATATCATGCCAAGGCAGTTACTGTTTTTAACTCACATAAAATATCGACCTGCTATCTTCTGCGACCAATTCAGTACTTCCCACTTTAAACAAATTTCATGTTTTAAAAAATTACACAGACCAGACCATTGACATTAGTTTTTTTTTGAAGTCTATGCTTTAGACTTATGTTTTAGACAATTAACAGACTTCAAAAATTACAAAATAGGGCAATGCGGATAATTCTTGGGGAAAGAAGGGATACACCTATTAGAAATATGTTGCAAGGCAAAGACTAAATTGGCTCCCAATGGATAATATGCATATAACCCAAATAAATCTGAAATATTTTTTTTATATTCTCTACATGCTGTTCTCCATTTATTTTGGTCTTTATTAGCAAAAAAAAAGCATTTTCTACTGCAAATTTTCGCGCGAATTACTTGTAAACCGTGATCCCATTGGCTGTGTCATCAAACGTGTGTTGCAGGGTTATCGAAAAATCCATAAAAACTGCATTTAATGCGTAACTCATTCAATGAAATATCCCTGCACTTAAAGTAGAAGGTTCCTTAAATCTTATTCATGTATATTTCAAGCCGAAGTCGGTCCAGGAACCTTTCAATTTTGCAACAAAAACTGGCATTTTTGCGGAATTTTTACACATCATTTCTTAATAATTTTAACTAAATTAATTGCAATTATCTGTTTTCATGGCAATTCGAAAATTTTCAAATTTTGCATGTTCCCGATGCAAATAAACCTATTTATATATAACTAACGAAAAAATAAGCGAATTAAATTAGTGAGAGATATTCTTAGATAATTAACGGATACAATTAACCCAAAACGAATCATAAAAATAAGTTTTCTCCAAAAAAATCAAGAGAATTCTATTTTTACCCCTTAAATACGCTTCTGGATTACCCATTCGGTATTCATTTTAAAGTGTGGTTATATAGTGTTGAAAAATTGGGGAAAATGGATAGGAAAAAATACAGAGTGATTCAAATGATGTCGAGGGCAAAAAGCCAAAAAATCGAAATTTAATCGGCGATTGCTCTTTCCTATAAAGAATAAAGAAACTAAAAAATGAACGAACTCTTTTCGACGACGTGTATGGAATTTTAATTTAAACCATTTTGGTCCCATAAAAATTTAAAAACCATAAAATATTTGGGTCAAAAATCGAAACTTACAGTTTTTCTCAAATAGTATATCAATTTTCCAGTGATTTCAGGAATATGTGCATATTCCTTATTCCACCCACATTGGTAGGTGGTAGAGGAATTCTTCCTCGACCGAGGTGGTACCACCCCACACATCCTGTTAAAGGGCTGGTGAAATCCCTACGGATTTTTCCAGCTCTGGATGTGTGAATCGATTCCCCAGTACACCCACGGTACATAGTACTTAGACTTCGGTCTTCCTGGGCTGTCAGAAGATAAAAAAAAACATAAATGGTCTAGCTCTACAAAATAAAGAATCATTTGGTCTTTTGGGCATCACATTACAACAGCTACGTCTGCTGCTAGCAAGTTTAGGTTTATTTTACAAGCTTCTTGACAGAGCTGGAAAAAATAGAACGAAGGAATGTTTTAAAAAAATTGGGTATATGTAAATATCTCCAGTTTATATTCCAACGAGACCAGTCTGACCAATGAAATGTGGCGGAGAAGCGGGATAAACACCTTAATAACATTTACCCACCACCAATGGATAATGATGACGCATGTTTTTAGATTAAAACAAAAATCGTAAAGAAAAACAAATAACTAGCAATCAAAATATCAATAAGACGGGAGATAAAAGCGGCACATCCTTATGATTAATCTAATATGTTACTAAATATAACTGCTTTAACGAAAACCCCAATGAAAGTAATTTCAGGAAATAAACAAGATACAAATACTTCATAAAGTTTTCTGTAAATAGCCTGATGACACTATAATTCAAGACTCATATAAAACTGTATATCTTTAGTCAAATATTTAATCGTGGATTTCCCTTTTTTCACATCCTCCTAAATAGGTTTATTTGCAAGCTTTGATTGTGCAAATAATGAACCACATTATTCCTAAGACGTGCCGAATAAGTAAGTCATTTTAAGGTTTGGCTTGGGGAGATAAGCTGATAGTAAAATACAATGTTTGCATTGAGTTTACAAGGATTTTTTGTCTACTTAGTACCTAGACATTCTTGTTCATACACCGTAATATCTAAATATTGTACAGTAAGTAGGCTTATTTATGTCATGTAAATGACTCAGTTTTGAACGGGTAACAGGCTGATTTATTAAAAAGTTTACTTACCCATTAGAGACCGTTATATACACAGTTTTTTACAGGATTCGATTTAGTCTGAGTATTGAAACACAGTAAAAGCATGTTGGTTGCTTTTAGGCAGTCGGCGCCTACTAAGGCCTATTATGTGTCTTATTTTTAAATTAATTATTTACAGGATATTGCTGTTGCCAATTTAAGAACAAGGCCAATTATAGACCCTGCTCGGCGCCGATTGCCTGAAAGCGGGCAACTTGCTTTTATTGTGTTTTGACATTTGCGTATCAAGGTTAGGACAGTCAGAATAAGCGTTAAAAAGTAAGACAGTCATTAGTCGATACCCAACTGAAATTATATTTCTTTTACTACTTTCGAGGCACTAGAACATATAAACAAGACAATCTTAAACTAAACATGAAAATTCGCACAAAAATTTTCATGTATGAAGTAACATGACATGCAAATACTCTTATTTGGACTTCACTTTTATACCTCCTACAGCTTTATCACTACTACAACTAAAGTACTTGTTATATTCGATTAAACGCTTTTTATCGCATCTTTAACTCTCACCAGCGTCACTGTTTGCAGATAGGCATAGCTCCATTTTCATTATATAATATATTATCGGAGAATAGGGAATATTTTTTTAACGTTATTAAATTGTTTATCTTAATAAAAATATTTACTCATTTTTGCTGTTTTTTCTTTATTTATTTAAAAACTTTTTCTCCAATCCTTTTATTGCGAATTATTGGTTAGAGGGAGTATTGTTTTTTAGAGGGGTAGGAAAGAATTATTTTAAGTAGCACAAATATAAGAAGGTTAATGTGGCTATGCTGACACTGTTTTTGCTTAATAAAAACGAAATTTTCGCAAATTCTGTTTGTGTTTAGTAAAAACATGAGGTATTTTGCTATAAAATCATAGAACTTACGTAAGTATTTTGCTAGATTAGGAATTTATTTTTTATGACAATTCCGATAAAACTTTCAAAAGTAGACAACCAGAACTACTTGCACAAACAAATGCGGCTGTGATTAAATGTTTGAACATATTCCTTTTTATTGGCAACAACATCGTTTTTATTTGTCTTTTACTAATGCTTCTTTTGCTGACAAGGATAACAATAAATCGGATTGCGTTGGGAATTTTATCTGGACGAAAAGAACTTTGTTACGACTAATCTTTTAAGGTAGATAACCAGCAATACTTCCACAAACGAAGAAGCTAGAATAAAAATTGGAACATATTCCTTTTTTATTTGTCTTTGTCTAATGCACTTTCGCCAACACGGATAGGAAGAAATCTGATTCCTCCGTGATTATCAGGAAAGAAAACACGAATATTGTGACAAATATTACTAAAATGTTCTGGTGTAAACTGTCCATGGAACTGGCCAATAGGGTGAATTATTGTCTAATTGTTTTTTCTGACGTCATTCTCAATTTAAATTGGATAGTAAAAGAAATGTAGTTATGAAAAGTATGATGTTGTAAAACTGTCATCGTTTTTGAAAAGTGTCACTTCATGTAAAAATTAGAAAAAATGTTGTTTTAATTAAAGTAGTGTAATTAAATTAAGAGTACATTTCGTTATACATAAAAGAAAAGCTCTAGTAATAAACACAAAAAGTAATCACAAAAAGATCTGGTAGTTTCAGAAGATTATGTTGCAAGAGCCGCCTTCTTTACGACAAAATTCGATGTTTCGAGTAATTCTTTATGGAAGTACCAAAAATAAATTCCAGTAGTTACAAAGTTTCACGAATTAAAAGAATCGTTTCTTATAAAAAATTGTTCACAAATATTACTTGGGAATAAAATACTTTAATTCTAGGTATTTCGCCACTTTAAAGTTTACCGGCAATATGGCTGCTTCTCTTCAAATCGATTACCAATTTGCTTACATGAGGATAATAATGATAATATAGTGAATTAAAGTAAATAATTAAAAAGATTTTAAATAGACTGTTTTCTTATTAGGAGAAAATATGGCCAAATATGAAGGTTTCTTATATTAAAAAAATATTCCTTTGAATTATATCAAACACAAGATTTACATATTTTAACGTTATTTTCTTTAATTTTAAAGATTTTTGCGTATATTTTAACGGGATAAATTAAATTTCATATTTTATCCCCTCTCACCATTTTCGAAAATATGATATACATTTATTCTTAGTTCTAATGAATAAATGAGTTTCTAAAGAAAATTAGAAATCGAGTAACAATATTTAACAAATACTTCAGATTCAGGTTTTGGGTTTAGAATTTTACCGAAAACAAATTGAAATTTTTAATAGTTTCCTTGTGACTCATTAAAACGGTTTCGAATTTCTTTGTGTGAAAAAAATTTTGTGTAAACTAATTTTTGATTTTTTCTTTCTTGGAAAAAGTCTCTAAGTAAAATTTAGCTGTATTTTCAAAGTTATTAATTTATTTTTATATTTTATAGACTCTCATCATTTTGGAATATATGATACACACATTATTTTGTAATTGTAATGAATAGGTGAATTTCTACGGAAAATCAGAAATTTAGTTATCAATGCACAAAATTTAGAGTTAAACCGCGGAACTCACGCAGAAAGTTTAAGACCAGTTAGGTTTTGACAGGTTCTTGTCCTGTCATTATTAGTAAATCGTCATTAAAAATCAGTGAGTTACTCTATTATTTTTGCAAACTGTTCCATTTTCAAATATTTTGTTTCTTATAACTTGATGCTAAAGTGATTTTAGTTCTTCTATTGTGGAAAATACAATATGTTTGCCATTTTCTTTATAAATTATAAAAAACCATAGAATAGCTCACAGATTTTTAATGATGATTTACTGATAATAACAGGACAAGAACCTGTCAACTAACTGAACGGAAATAAATTCATAGTACAAAAGTTAGTTGTCTTATTCTTACACTTGTCAATTTAAACCCGCTTACTCGGATTCACTATTCACTAAAATGGTTTAAGATTTAGTACTGATTTAAATTAAGATCTTCTAGTGGATCAGTTAGGTTTTGACAAGTTTTTATCCTCTCATTGTTAATAAGTCGTCATTAAAAACGTATGAATTATTGTAATGTAGGAATATACTAAAATTGACATTTTTCTTATAAGTTTGCACAATAACTCTGAAACAAATTCATAGTATATAAAACTTAGTTCTCTTGTTCTTACACTTGTCAGTTTAAAACTTTTGGTGGTCAAATTAGACCGGTCTAGCGTCGGAGAATCTAGCCGAAAAAGTCTAGTTCACGTAAACTACATTTTTTTTTAATTTCAGATCTGCTCAGTCTCCAGCCTCTCTCCCACCAACTATCAACGGTACATCCAGCGGCCCTCACAGCTTAGGCCCACCAATGAACTCTATAAATAGATCACGATCGAGGTCTCCATCACATCTATACCCTGACACGAGGAGATCAGTTAGCCCTAACTTTCCAAGAAAGAACTTAGTACCGCCTCCTAATAGGTAAAAAATATAATGAGGGAATGGTTGGTTCTCAATTTAGGAATTTTTAACTGAAATTCTAAATCTGCTTTTTATTTCACTTTAATTTTCATTTTGGAAGTAAAATAGGACCCATGCACAATTTACAATTGTATGTTAGATCAACTCGGCGGCGCTATTAATTATATACATTTTTAAATTGTGAGGTAATGTATGCATGAAGCGAGATCCGCGATTTGGCAATGTTGTATCATCCTCTTTGGTAATGGATTTTGCGTACGATGGCTTTTTCGTCCGCAAAACCAGGTGTACCTGGTCATTCTTTTTATGTATACAGTTTAATATGCACAGCTAGCAAATTGCTTCAATCTGATTTAATAAGTACGTATTTAATCATTTTTATAGAAGAAGGTACGTACCTAATAAAGCACAATGTAAATAATAGTCTATTGGGGTTAGTATTTTAAAAACCACAGCTAAAAACATTAACACCCATTAGTAAAAACCTGCAAGTGCTACCAATACCGCTGTGAAATTGCTGATTAATCAAAATAGAGCAATTTGCTTTAAAATACTTAACAGTGCAGATTATAATATCCCAATAGTGGCTGTGGCTGATGCAAAAATCGCCTGATTTTAATTTGGAATATTATGACCTTTTTTCAGATCGAGGAGTCCAACTCCCAATTTCACCTCAACACACGTCACAAAATTGTTAACCAACAAAAGTCCTCAGCACACTGTTAAACACGTTTCGTCTGGTCCTCAAAGTTTACCATATATTCCAATATCTCCCAAATCTAAACACGTTGCAAGCATACAGATACCTGTGGATCATAAGGTAAGGAAAACCATATACGATACTGCAAAAAGGACATAATGTCATATATCCAAATTTTCAACTTTAGAATATGAAAGATAGTTTTTGTGTTGAATCTGAAGTTTTTCACGATTTCTCTGATTTCTCTGATGAATATGCATGTCATTGTATTTTTTTATTGCATACATTATAAACCCAATCAACCAATTAGCAAATCGTTACAAACCCAAAATGATAGTATTAAAAAAAAAATACTGGATATATTAACTATTTTTTTTACTTATCGGTATAATTTATTACAATTTTAAAAGCAGCCATTTGAATAATGATAAATGACGTCAGATATTGTCTAAAGCACGCGTCTTTGTTTCGTTTTACGTTCTTATATTTAATCTGTTTTATCAAATCAAAGGAAGGTGGTAGAGGAATTCTTCCTCGACCGAGGTGGTACCACCCCACACATCCTCTTAAAGGGCTGGTGAAATCCCTACGGATGTTTCCAGCTCTGGATGTGTGAGTCGATTCCCCAGTACACCCACGGTACATAGTACTTAGACTTCGGTCTTCGTGGGCTGTCAGAAGATAAAAAAAAAGTTTTAAAATGCAAACATTTTTGTTTGTCCTGAATTGCATATTAACGTAGAATTACCTCAAGGAAGCCTATTGCATCCATTATTGTTTATTTTGTACATCAGTGATCTTTCTAATGTTTTCAAGATATACAAATTTAACTTTTTTGCAGATGATACTATTATTTATGCTGATGATGATAACTGTTTATTATTAATGAATAAAATAAATAAGGAATTAGAAACTGTAAATGACTGGTTAAAAGTTAATAAATTGAAACTAAATATAAATCAATTCCAAAGTATGCTTCTAGGATCAAAAAATTATTAATAAATTTTTAATTTATAATAAAAACTATTTCAGGTTTATTTGGATTATATACATATTCCCTATTACATATTATAGATACTTAGGTACATGTATACATTGGCATCCATATTAACAGTTATCATACATACAGGTTATGAAATCAGAGGCAGTCCTCCAAGTAAATACAGAATCACACAGCAGTGATAATCACAGTGACACATCTTCACAAATGTCAGATGAAGGTTACAGAAGTTTAGGGATCGTTCAAGATAAAAACAAGAAAAGATCTTCGGTGTATAGTCAGAATTCTGCTGAAGATGTTGAAGAAAATGGTAAGACCTTGTTTTGGATCCATAGAAATTTTTCGAAAAAAGATTTTTCGACAATGTTTTTGAGAAACACTTATTTCGAAAATCCACGTTTCATAAGAATATTTTCGGAAAACCTTTCGTACATTCATATTTTTAGCGAATTACCTACATGAGTACATACGTAATTATTTTTTGCAGAACATCACAATATTTACACTGAAGACGAACTAAATGACTTCGGTCTTCGCAAGACCAACTTTTCCCAAAGAGTCTACGAAAATGAACCTAAATTTTTAAGAAAAACCCCTGACCCTCCCAAATCTTCACCTGTATCACCCACGACGGAGACAGACAGTGAAAAAACTATTTTAAGTAACCAGCTGCCTAGTCAAAAGTTAGGTAAGAAATTGAAAATTCTTAAAAACAAGACATTTGTTGAAGATGATATAATGAATCATTTCAATCTGTTTAATAATATTAAATCAACTTGTTTTAGTATCATTATATATACATATATTATATTAACAAAAAATGATAAAAAAATTCGACATTTCACTTTAATTTTTAAGAAATCATAATAAACGTAAATAAAATAGTCGTAATCGATACATTTTTCATACTACATGTTTTGACTGATATTATCAGACAGCAATGAATGAATATTACCATGGGCTACTCTTCCCAAGTTGTCTGTGTTGTCGTGTTGTTTACCTTTTAATGGCCGTCTTAGGTATTGGGCAAAAATTGAGGCCATTCTGGAAACAAAAAATGTTAATGTGTGATATGTTACGGAAAAGAAAATTTAAGGTCCATTAGAAATAAAAAGTTGATAGTTCCGCCTAAATCGGAAGTTGTTTTAAATGTCTAATTTTACTAGAAAATGACAAGGAACACACTTTGGAGAACTCTGAAATTTTTACATTTTTATTTTAAAAAGTACGACTAAAATAGGAGATAAGTACTTTCTGTGTCACCCAATATAAGCATTGCCATCTGTTGTTCACATGAAAATTCAAATACTTCGTTCTAGGCCATAATGTAGTTAGCCCAGTCAGAAGCTCTCCGAAACTTAAAGAGCGTTCATTCAGCGATGACCGCCCAAACCTGAGGAGGACCAGTAGCACAGACAAAGTCGAAACGTTAAGAAACGGATCAGCCGTTAGTCCCAATAAAAGACCACATGCTTCTCCTGCGGCAGCCAAAAAGGCAGAAAAAGCAGAGAGTAAAATTAATACATGGAATGGGAGAGCCAGGTCTTCACGGCCTAGTATTGGTCTGGATACTTTCGTATCGCCTTTCCAGAGAAACACAACTGGTATGTTTTCGTAAATATGTTTTTGTAAGCTTACAGCCAGATTATTTAAAAAATTAAGTTTATAAGGTCTAAGGCACACAGTTAATGCCAGTTACGTAGTCGCCATTTTTATTTTTGTACAGGGTGTCCAGTTTTCGAGACTTTTGCAGGGCAAGCTCCATGATAAAAATAATTACATTATACCAATATTAAAATTCAAAAATTATTGCTTTTGAGATATTTTATTCTTTAAAAGAAATGTTTGTAAGATTTTTTTTATTCAGCAAGAAGAAGTGTATCTGCCGTTAGTGAAAGAAGAAATTCGGCATCAGCCAATTCATCCCCCACCAAAAGTCGCCTAAAAGTAGAGCTGCTCAATGCTGTCAAAAAAGCGGATGATGACGAAACCATTGCCATACAGGTATTATATAATTTTCACTATAAAAATATTAGTATTAACTCTTATTTACATATCCTTTGCGTTAATTAACCAATCAGATCTAGTCTCTCTTGTTACACCTTGTAGTATCATTTCCTTATATTTAGGCTCTTTAGCGAAAAAGAAAACTTGTTTATACAGTGTGTGTAAAGGTCCTTTTTACATACACTAGTAAAAACTAGACGAATTAGCAAAAAATAGTTTAGATAAAAGTTCACTTTCAAACATCAATATTTCGAAAATGAGTTGGAATAAACAGGGTTGTTCAAAAGGTTGTGGTGAACCAAAGTTATAATTCCTTAAATGAAAACCCTTTTTTTCTGCTTTAATTACTGATTCTAGTTAAAATTAACGGTCTATAGTCATAATATAGGGGATGATGCTATATAATCAAAATGATATCATTTTCATTTCATATCTTAAATAATTTATTAATAAATTTTAACAAAATTGATCTAATTATTTCTTTTGTAATTTTACATAGCCTACTAAACTACAGAGATCAGGAACCCATATCACACTAAAAACCAAAAAAGTATGCACACCGTTTTTCATGTTGTGTGGTTTTTTACGTATATTAATTTACATTACCTATATTTTACACATATTTATGTATGTGTTTATATTATATAAGTTTTACATGTTACACTTAATTTGACGTCACTAAATTACTTAATTTGCTTCTATGCATGAGTTGCAATCATATATTTTGTCATTCTGGAGTGGTATTGTTGTGTTTGTCAAAATGGAGCAATGTTGCTTTAAGAAGTCACAATTTCCCGGCATCGGTCGCTAACCTTCTTTTATCTAAAATCTAACAGAAACAGAAATAAATCATCATTTGGTGCTTAAGATTATTATAAAACAAATTTTAAAGACTTATAAGGTTTATTTGTATAAATTGACAACCTGAACATAACAATTAAGTAAAAAATGAATTAAAAAAATTATGTTGTGTAAAAAAAAGTAAATAAACCAAAAAAAGGTTAAATGATAACCTGCCATGAGCTAACATATTGTCCTCGCCAGGTACTTCTGGAGAGGGAAAGATTTTAAGCCTACGGGTCCTATTTGAGAAGTAATAAACTAAAATTGTTAGATTTTTTCATACAGCGCGACCGTTCCCGGGTTAAAGATGTTTTGACTTTATAACCTTTACAAAAGAAAAATATACATAAATTCTTGTTTTTTAAGGGACCATTGAAAGTCTCCTACAAGGGAATGCAGTGACAGAAAAGGAAATTTAATTTATCTAGTAAAAACTCCCAAAAACCAGTTTTTCAAAAAATGAAATTTCTCAATTAAATTTTTTGAAAATATGATTTTCTTTCAATACGTTTTTAAAAAATACATTGACAATACATGAGCTTAACAATTTAATTTTTAAAAAGCTTTGATAGTAGACCATAACTGCTATTTAATAACACATATTTTTCATAAATATATATTTTAAAAAAGTCTTTTAAAAAAAGTATTTTAACACAATTTCCGTCGGTATTTCAAAATGTAAGTAATACATTATATGTGTATTTTTTCAGTAAGTTGCTCCATTTATGAAAATTGGCACAAAATTTATACATCTAATAATAATCTTTGTAAATTTACACAGGTTCAAGAACTCCTCCGCAAATACGGTAGCCTTAGCACGCTGGACAACGAGGAAGACTACACTACCAAATTTGCACGTGATAATGCCGGCAGAATGTCATTTAGAAGTCCCAGAAAGGATTCACGAGCAGACACAACCATTTCAAGAATACCCGCCCCTGTTTTCAACAAAGCTTAGATAATATTCTAAATTTCTTATATGGAACGTAGCTGTGGCCTAAAACACAAACCTTTCTAATAATACTCATTTTTTATTAAAGAAGCCTAGAAGGCGGTTTATTTAAAAATATGTAATTTTACACAGAATTTCAATTTTACATTAGCAAATCTAAGCAAACACATAGAAATTTTACATATAACTGCATTACTTAAAATACAGTGATTGGGTAATTCAAGTAAAATAAGTTTACTGTTTCAATTAAATTTACTTAGGGATGATTTAAGTAAAAACCTTTGTGGAAAATTACACAATTAGTCTAGAAGGCGTTTTACTTAAAAATGTATAATTTTACACAGAGTTTGCAATTTTACCTAGCACTGTAATTTTACCTAACATAGTGTTATTTTATATATAACTGCCCTATTTTACGCCATGAAAATTAGTTTAATCATTTTCGTAAATTTACTTATTAGGTATATGTAAGTGAAAAGTTTTGTGTAAAATCACACCATTTTTGATCCACAATCTTTTTAGTGTTTTTGGCCACACATCACATTTTGGTGCTATTTAGTTGTAGTGTTAGAATTTTAAAATTAGGATTTTTTTACCATGCCAGTTTTTCGACTGATTTACGTACAATTCCTGCAATTGGGCGTCATGTCATTCCATCCCATAGTTTTAAAAAATGGTTTTTGCAGGACATTTTTTATAGTATAGTTTTAGGCTTTTTTATATATTTTATGTGCAATAATTAACCAGTGACAGTTAATAATTTACCAATAAATGAAAGTGTACATGTGCACCACATTTAAAGTTGGTTGAAAATGCCTATTCCAAAATGGGTTCCAGAATGGGTCCCCATCAATAATATTTCAGTGTTTTTAACATTGACAGTTATTGCTATAGAAACCGATAACTTCCGGGTGTAAACACATAAGGAAGACACAATTTACTAAATAATAATGTTTCTAAAAATTATATGCTTATGGTATAACTAGGCAATGATACAGAAACCCAAATAGGAGGAATAACTCCTCTTGGTATTTTGTTAGTGCATACAAGTTATGCGATGAAGAGGAGAAAGGAAAGAAAGAGAAAAAGGACACTATGGTACTATGTTGCTTGCACCCTTGTATATTGATATGGACATTTGCAAACCTGAGCACTTATAAAAGTCACTTTTTACAAGTCACAGCAAACTACAATCTTGAGTTTGAACTTCAGATTGGTCTGACTGGTCAGTCTTGCAGTTAAATTGACTATTGGGGATTAAACTATATTTGTGAAATCCAGCCTAAAGAGAAGGGATGTGTGAAAACTTCAAAACTTGTACCATTATTATTTGTAATTTTTGAGATTGCAGTGGGATCCGCCGGATTACGCCACGTTTACCAAAAGTGTATAGTATGGGAACCCCGTGTATTGTCTTCGTTTCACGCCACCACGGGAATGACAAATACGAGGCTAAATCTGTGCAGGACTATCTACAATAAAGTTCTTTTCAAAATTCCATAAAAATAAACAAATTTAATGTGTTTAAACACATTTGCGATGTTCATTGGTGTTATCCAATGACAGATTTTGACAGTTCAGAGATAATACTTCAACTTTTGTGTTTTAAAGCTTTTTCTAGCTTTTAAAATAAACGCCCTAGGGGTGCTCCAAAATATATGGAAAAACCCTGTACAGGAAACCAAAGTATTCCGCTTTTAGAATCGGAACTTTTTTTTTGGTTGATTCTCTGTTTTATTCCCTCGGGATCCAAGCATTATGGGCATGGCTATAGACCCCCCCCCCCCCCCGAAAACTGAATTCTAAGTACGCCACTAAATACTCTCGTATACAAAATTTAACGAAAAGAGTCAAAAGGAAAATTCTGTTTGCTTAGTATATAAAACACTAAATACATCAAAAATAAATGTTTAAGACATTATTTAGGTAGGTACATCTTAAAAAAATTAGAGGTAAATACATTTTGATGTCATAGAGAGGGTGTTTCTATTAGATTGTCCTAGATAGGAATATATTTACTGATTAAAGATGTCCGATATTCGTGTAGTTGAAGTAGATCAATTTTGAAAATAAGAACTGAAAACGTAAAGACTTTCGAATCTAAGAATAAATGTCCATGTTAAAACCCCAATGGCACACAATATACAATATGAGTTATCTCCTTTCTGTAGGTACTACAGTAACAATCCAGTTTATATCCCTGACTATTTGAATGAAAAGGAATAAGATATATATACACACAGAGCTAACCCGTTTTTTAAAATCCAGTTGTATAAGAATGTATTGTATGATCGCAGATTATGTTCCGTTTTAAGGTTAACCTTTAACTTCTCGATTAGATTTTAGTTAACCGAGAATTCTGAAAACCAGAGAACCAAAATTTTGCAACCTACGTTCTCCAGATTACGTAACAAGTTGCCTATAGATGGTTTCCCGTCTCCTCCCAACCTACAGTCCTCCTTATCAATAAATTACATTTCCCTTCTCTTACGCCCACGGTACATAAGGATATACAGGATTTAGAGATTGATATACAATTAAATTAACATGAAAGCTTCAACCGCTAAGTTGAAATATATTGTATATTTGATTTTTAAATAGATCCAGCGTCTGGAACTACCCAAACTTTATTGTAAGATTTAGATACCTAGAAATGGGGTTTTATTTTTTAAATTAATTCTTACCTATACAGCTGGATCTGAATGTAATGTGTATTATATCTTGTTCATATGAATTGTCAAAAAAAAAAATAGTTTTATACCCCAGACGGCCCACGTCATCATATTTCAATGTCGTCGTTGTTTAATTGGAAAACGGCTAGTTTATAATTTTATTATAATTTGATTCTAAGTGTTACATTAAAAAAGCAACATATTTGTATATGTACACGATATATTATTGAGCACTAATAATAATCAATCAGCTTTTTGATTTTTACCTTTATCAGAAATATAACATGCATTTATAATAATTATATAACTGAACATGCATGTCTATTATAAGGGAAAAAAGTAGTTATTTGTTCATGTTTAGATATATTTAGCAAACGCTGTTTATACAAATTAATCGAAACGTAGATTTTTATAGAAACGAAGCTCAACTAATAGAGATAGAAAAAGGTAATTTTTAGACATTCCATTTTTGATACGAGATTTTTGATAGAAAAACTATTTAAACTGACAAGTAGACGTAAATTGGTGGAATGTATACGTAGAATATTTTATGACAACTAATAACTAGTGATGGGTGATGTATCACGAGCTGTGATTAAATCACTGATGTTACAAAATCAACGCGATCGCGATTTGAAAACAAGGCTAATCTATACTATGTACTGGATATTCTCGCGAGAACTATTTATCTTAAATAACTCGACAACAGAAAATGCAGAAATGAGATTCACATGAGAAAATTGACTGAAATTGACTTTTTGTAAGGGGTGCTCAAAAATACAAAATCCTGAAATTGTGTCAGTAATAAAGGTGTATAAGTTATAATTTTTAATGCGCGATGTTAAATAATAGTATATTTTGTATCTAGTAGGAAAAGCCTACATACTATTATCCACCACTCTTGCAAATATCGAAAGAAAATATTAAAACTTTGTTTTATTTGAAAAAAGCATATGCAGAGTGTCTAAAATAGGTGATACCGCTATTGCTATCTCCGAAATGGTAAAAGATCCGAGGTCGGTTAACTTAGAGGAAATTATGCCATATTTAGTCCCTATTCATGATCCGTTTACGGAGTTGCCAAATTCTCTATACTTTCTTATCTATAGGGGATTTTTAAAACATAGCCAAAAATTTAGTTCTTAAATATCTCGAAAACTATTATAGTTAGAAAAAATTGTTTTTACGGAAATTGCACAATTTTTTACCTTACCTAAAGTAACGTTATGGTTCTGTTTATACCATTAGAAAATCCTGATGATGTTCATATTCTTGATCAAAATATCGTGAAATATATTCAAGTTATACACAGTTGTAAAGGGTATAAAGTGACTTTCAAAAAATGCAGCAAAAAGTACAGGTCCGTATTTGAAAAAAACAAGTTAGTATCAGTTACTCAATAAAAACAAATGGTATAACAACAAAAATATCGTTACTTTAGAAAAGGTAAAAAATCGTGTGATTTTTGTTAAAAGAATTTTAATATATGTATGTATAATAGTTTTCGAGATATTTAAAAATTAAATGTTTGCCTATTTTTAAAAAATCTCCTGTAGCTAAGAATCTATAGAGAATTTGGCAACTTCGTAAACGGAATATGAATTGGGACTAAAAAAGGCACATTTTCTCTAATTTAACCGACCTCGTCACATAATGACTGACGATGAATTTTCAAATCCTGAAACTCCTCCAGAATTGGAGTGTTTTTAATATATTTTGCAGAACACTAACAACTGTAAGAAAACATTATTTCCTCACAGTTTAGAAATGAATATTTCATAACAGTTATTTTTCTTTGCCTATCAACGATTAGATGAGCGATGAGATGAGAGCTTGCGGAAAAATGTACTTGTCCACACTGTTTTGAATGCGGAAAGGGGTAATTTTCTGCACTTGTGCGGTAAAGTTACTTTTCCGCACGAATTAAAAAAACATGAAGAGAACGAAAAGCTACTTTTCCACACAAGTGCCGAAAAATTTCTTTTCCTCACGATATTTTAAAAAAGAAAAATGTTCATTTAACGGAAACAATAGTTTTTTGCATGTTTTTCATATTTAAAAAAACATTTTTGTACAACTGTCAAAAAAAGTTGACATTTTTTCATCGCTATCGATACGTAAACCTTTTGTTTTTTTAACAGTGAAAAAAAGACTTTTTTTCACGGTGAAAAAAAGACTTTTTTTAACTGGAAAAATGATTTACAAAAAAAACGATAAAACATTACTTTTTAAAAAATGTATTGAATTTTTTTGTACAAATTTACTAATTAATTACCAACTACCAAAAAATCTCATTTGTTACAATAATAATTGATGGTGAAGTTCGAACAATTGCTTCCAATATTAATTCCCGAAGCTAGTCCACCTTGCTGCTGATCAGAAACGCTAGATATTCCTTGAAAAGTTCTCTTCTTTATATCAATATTTTCTTTAACATTCAACATACTCTTCAACATTGAGTAGACACTCCATAAAGTAGAAGGTTTTACAGTTTTTGATTTCTCCTCAAAATAGCATATAAGTACCTTTTCAGACACTTTTTGTATATTTTTCTTGCCGCACCATTCACGGAATTGGTTATAATTTTTCTCGTATATAAATTTTGATTTCGCCGGTAACATGTTAGCTATAGCCGAATTTGCTATATCGGCTATATCTGAAGGAATCTCGCTATCACTATCGTAATCTACATCCATTTTAAGTACTTATACTATTTATTTAAAAAATTGCAATAAATATGAACAGCTATCAACGTATGACAACAAAACAAGCAACGTGCCAACAAACCATTTCTATAGTAACGACAGGGCTGTTAACTTGATTATGTGAAATTATATGGTAAAATTTTTATTATAATATACAATTTTACCGATTAATTCAAACTTTCAGTTGTACAAAAAATGTTGTTTGTATTTCGTTTGTGAAATTCGTGTTTTAATGGCACATTCGAGAGAATTTTTCGCCTCGACCTGCGGTCTCGGCAAAAAATTGACACTCTCATATGCCATTAAAAAAACACTCACTTCACGCACTTAATACAAAAATAACTATTTCTTCAATTTAGTAATGATAAAATTTTGTTTTTCTCTAAATTTGAGTTATAACAATGCACGTTTATGCTTGATACAATGTTAAGTTTTTGGGTTTTTAGAGTACCACATACAAAAAACCAAAATGTTCTCGTAAATCTTAAATCTTTGGAAAGCAAAAACTTTTATTATCGTATCTGTCATATCGTATCATTGGTATCTTTGAAAATGTCCACTTGTCCTCTTTTCAACCCTATCCGTGGGCATTCTGTTTATCTGATAATATAAAATAGTACATCAGCATAATCGAAGCGTCACAGTACCACCCATCACTACTAATCCTACCTTCTTAAAATCAAAAACTAATCTCTGAAAAACAAAATAAAAAATATTTACCTAAATTTACTTATATTAACAATTTTATTTTAACAATATATTATTTTTACCTCGATATTTCAGTTAATTTTTATTAAATAACACTATTTTTA
Organism: Philopedon plagiatum; assembly: GCA_963971165.1. Classification (NCBI taxonomy): domain Eukaryota; kingdom Metazoa; phylum Arthropoda; class Insecta; order Coleoptera; family Curculionidae; genus Philopedon; species Philopedon plagiatum. Next base: position 94,902,752 of record OZ020193.1, read on the forward strand.
ATTATTTAGGGTATATCGACTTAATGGCATTTTATAAGACTTAAATAAATGCTGTGTTTAGAATAACAATATACCACGTTCGGTAAAATTAAATATTCGGACACATCGTTTTGTAAAATATGACAGTCAGGGGTTACGATTAAATATATCAGTTTTTATGCGTATTTATTAATCTATATAAAGGAAACTATACCGCTTTAAAAGCAGCATATAAACTTAATAGTGGCTTGCAGGAAAACTGCTTCAGTGCATTTAAAGGCGATATAATATACCTAAATGTTGGTCTATTTTTGGTAACTCTTGACTACATATAGATGTAGTAAAAAATTACTCAGTGCGATCACTTTATCAACGCAAATTTAAAGCTTATATCAGGGCTTTAGCGTCTAGAACATGACCGATCTGATCAATTTTTTTGACTTAGTCTATATATTAATTTAATAAGTCATGTAAAATTGTTTTAGTCAAACTGGACTATATTGTCCATTTTGACGATAAACATTTTTTTTATACGTCAACGAAATTTTTGACTTTTGTAAGGTTGTACAATTTATTTCTGGTTTTAATTTACTTAACCAAATTTATACAAGTTACATTATATTTATTAACTTTATTTCTTTTATTGTTGTATTTTTTACAATAAAAACTAATATTAGCAACCAAATTGTGATGTATTATTTTGTCTTGTATCTAAAAAGAGAAAGAGTAAGAAAATCTTTCTCTATGGACCAGGAGGCGACCGTAACATTTCTGAAAGGATGGCACTTTTAACAACTGGTCTGACGACTCAAATTAAGAACATGGCGTCCTGTTCAGGCGATTTGCTCACTACTATAACGGGGAATGTTTTCGTTTCGTCTTTGTCTTCATTATCGTATTATTTGGCATCTTTGTCAATTCTGTTGCCAAGTAACCCTTCTTACCCGTTAAAAATCAACTGATTGTAAAAATCAACTGATTGTAGCTGGCTTCCTTAATTTGCGTCGCCAATTGCCTCGAGCTTACGCTAATTCCACATGCACACAGGAGTCTTTATTTAAATTATTGTATTCCTCTGGCACTTTGCATGGTATTTACAAATTCAACACATAAACATCTTCTATATTGATGAAACCAAGGTATTGAGAATTATCTATTTGATTTAGCTTTTCATCTTGCACCCTTCGTTTCTTTCTTCCCTTTCCACTAAAGTGCAATCACTCGGCTCTCTAACTAATTTCAGCCATCTATAGTCCCCCTCTCCAATTTCCTTGTTACGTGGTACTACAAGAAATAACGCTAGCAAGAAGTCGCCTATTGCTAATTTAAACTCTACAAAATATTTTTTCTACAACCGAGCGAAAAGTACAAATTTGCGCTTTTAAAAGAAAGCGCAAAGTTGGACATTTTCGAGGAACAAGCGTTTGTTTTACTTTGTCGCTCGCCGAGCGACAAAGTTACTTTGTCGCTCGCTTAGTTACCATGGACACCTTAATAATAATAAAGAAACGTCCAGCGTATCTGCGACTTTTGACACAAAATATAAACTGTCAAATTTGATATCAATAATTATTAATTACATTACAAAATATTTTTATAAAAATACCGGTTGTAGAAAAAATCATGTGTGTAATTCGAGCGCAAAGTGACATTGCCGCTCTCGCGAGATAGCCGCGCTCCGCTACGCGTCGCGCGTCTAACTTCTCGCTCAGAGCGGCAATATATCACTTTGCGCTCTTAATACACAAATAGCTATTTTGGACGGCCTAAATACTGAACACATTTTTGCTTTTCTAGCCTTTATTAACTGACAATGCCACAATAACCTCTCTACTAGCAACATCTTTCTAAGCGGCCCACAGACGGTCTATGTTCTCGTACAGTAGTAGTTCTTGTATAGCATGTTGTACAATAATATTGTATGTTTATTTATGGTTTATATTAAAAGGTTGCACAATATATTGTGTCAATCAAAAACAGTTTGATTTTTATTGTGGAATAGTAAATAAATGTTCTCGTCTGTGGATAATATTGCACAATATTTCAGTTTATCCCTTGTTTTCACTGGAATGGGTTGCTTTTTTGACAAACAAATATGGGTTCAAAAGCAAAAGAGGAAGAAAGGAAATTTATTTTAGAAATTATAGAAGTGTACCGTTCTTTGCCTGCCTTATAAAATACAAAGAGTACAGCAACAGAAATATGAAAAATGAAGAATATGACGAGTTGCTACGAGAATATAAGGAGATATATCCAGGGGCTGAAAAAAAACACAACAGTGGCTACAGCAGCTTCTTTTTTTATCAAATACCATGCTAAGTGTGAAGCAGGAGAAATTTAAAACGTAACTAGTTATGGGGCAAATATATTGCACTGTTTGGAGACGACTAGCGATATTATTTTGCAATATTTTGCGCAAGAATATTGACTGCCTGTAGGCCGCTCTTAAGAGTGAACAGAAAATCGACAACAAAATCCAGTCTTGATCCTTTATATACCCTTTTTGTTGGTCCTGGAGGATTCTGAAACATTATAGAATCTGCCACAGGTATTTTCTTCTTTTATTGTGCTTTGTATCCTGAAAATTGGCGGATCAATGCACTGGAGTTTAAGGCTTTTTAATTTTCCATTCCTTTAGACTTTAGAGGTTCTGATTTTTATTAACTTTTAATAAAGCATCTTTTCGTAGACTATGTTGAGAAATCAAGGCTAGAACCCGCTATACATTCAGCCCATCAAGTAGTGTCCACTGCTGTGATGGAATTTTACAATTCCCTTTTAACCCCACACCTCACACCAAATGTTCCAGACGGCCGAAATGCATTACAGACTTTCGTTTCTATTGTTTCTATCCTTTTTTTACTGACAACAAGTTAGTGGTAATAACCTATTTACTGACAACAAGTTAGGATGGTCAGAGAGAAAATCGTTGACATCGAGAAGAATATGATCTTCAGATTGCACTATTAAAGCAAGGACCAATTATTCTATACCGTACCCATTACTTTTGAGAATGATGACAGAAACCCATTCTACAACGAAGAGCTCAATTATGTCTCTCTCTCTCTCTCTCTCTCTCTCTCTCTCTCTCTCTCATGTTCTTTCTCTCTAAGTTTTTCTCTCTCGTCTTCTTTCTCTCTCATACTCGTAAAATTTTTACAGCTGGCAGAAAGTTAGGTTATGTGAAAGATTAATATGACATATTATTTGAAGCCTGTCCCATGATATAAGTTGTTTTAGCAGCGTAAAAATATGCTTAAAAAGTTTATATAAAGTATTAGCAGCTTAAATTCCTGTGTTCAATGAATCTGGGACTGACTAACAACTATTGAAATATTAAGCAAGGTACATATTTGTTCTCCTTTACATTACTTGGACCGGGCGTTATGGGAATGAGTAACAGGAACACCGACCCAATATAAAGTTGAGAATAGTGGGCATTACAGAAGATTTCTTTAGCTATTGAGAAAGTAGTGAAAATTGCGCCCTAGAAGCGTTTGGTTTCAGTTTAAAGCAGGAAGTCTCAGTGCCATTCCAAAGTGTATCTATCCTTCTGGAACTAAGACTCAACATTTACAGTTAAAAATTGTGAAACTACTTGGTATATTCGACTAAACAATTTTTACCGCGTCTTTAACTTACACAAACATCACTGTTTATATTTTTTAACCTTGTTATAAATTGTTTATCCTAACAAAAATATTTACTCATTTTTGAAATTTTTCCTTTATTTATTTAAATACTTTTCCTCCGATCCTTTTAGTGCAAATTGTTGGTTAGACATAGTATTATTATTTGGGTAGGAAAAAATTTATAATATAATAAGGTTCATGTGGCTATGCTGACACTGTTTTTGTTTAATAAAAACGAAATTTTTGCAAATGCTCTTTGTGTTCAGTAAAAACAAAGGTCTTTTGCTATAAAATCATAAAACTTACGTAAGTATTTTGTCGGCTTAGAAATTTATATTTTATGACAACTCTGATTAAACTTTCACTAGGGGCAACCAGAAATTCTTGCGCACAAACAAAGCCGCCTGTGATGAAATGTTTGATTATTCTTTTTTATTGTCAACAACATCACATTATTTGTCTTTTACTAATGCCCCTTTTGCTAGCAAGGATAGAAAGAAACCGAATTCCACTGGGATTTTATCAGGAAAAAAAGAAGTTTGCGATGACGAATCTTTCGAAGTATATAACCAGCAATACTTCCACAAGCAAAGAATGTACGATAAAAATTTGAACAAATCCTTTTTTTATTTGTCTTTGTCTAATGCACTTTCGCCAACACGGATAGAAAGAAATCATCCGTGATTATCAGGAAAGAAAAGATGAATATTGTGATCAGTAAAATATGTTCTGGTGTAAACGGTCCATGGAACTGACCAATAGGGTTAATTCTTGTTCAATTGTTTTTTCTGTCATTATTCTCAAAACCAAATGGATACCGTATAGTTATGGCAATCTCGATGACATGAAAGATAGTCTGCCTTAATCAAGAATGCAATGAACTTTAATTATTTAAAGGTTACATTTTTGACGTGCTTCACAAAACTTTGACACAAGAACCCGACAAATAAAATAATCTTAATTATGTTACGACAATACTGAAACATGCTCCCAAAAGAAAATATTATTTCTTCTTTAGATTTGCAAGAAGCGGTTTTAATTGGAATATTTTTGTATCTAATTTTTATAGTTATTGGTAAGTTGAGAAAGAAAAAAAATATATTTTTTTTTCATTTTTCTTTATCTTGTGGCGGTGGAATGGACACTCGTAATAGAAAAATTAAAATTCCAAGAAACTTCTATTTTTCAACCACACTTTCCTAAGGTCAGACAAGATCATTTGTAGTGTAATGAAACCGAAAAGCGCTAGACAAACAAGATCATAATATCAACTTTTTAAATTTGGATATAACGTATTTTATTTTAGTAATTTTTCTTCATCAATGTGTCCTAAAGCAGTTATATTGTCCATTCTCTGGAAACAGTTTACATTGTATTAGAAACTCGTGTACAAGTTGTCCCGAATGTGGTCTCCAACAATCCGCTAGAAGCGTATTTTGCTGTAGGAGAAGACATTCCGTTTATGTAAGAATTCTTAAATAAAATCAGAGGTAACATAAAATATATTAGTAGTATTCTTTTCTAAAGGATTCTTAAGTTAGAGCTGTGTAAGATTTTAACACCCGCTTCGTCATTGTGGTTTGACCTAGTACAGTTTTTTTTTACCTTTTACATACATAGTAGTACATTGAACCAGAAATAGTACCATGTTTATCACTCCACTTCATTTAACTAATTATGACTTCAGAGCCCCATGTCGCGCATTGTTCGCTGGTTTAACGATTTTAATTTGGACCCCTTCGGTGGGACTTTGATAAGGTTTAAAAAGAAATTACGCAATGTGCTACATGCAATCTAGGCAAACACTGTGGCCAATTTCATTGTTAAGGGTATATTTATTGGTTCTATGTTACAGATGTATATATTTTATGTTTAACATAATTAATTCATTTCCAGTAATGTATATATGTACTTGTAAATTGTAAAATGGATTTTCCGTTAAAATAAATAAATGTGGAGACAACAATGATAAATAGAAATCTCATCCTCTGTAATGTGTTTTTTTTTTACTCTGGATAATTTTCCTTTTCTATGGGTAATAAATATATTTCTTAAACACTTTCGTTTGTTCTTTTGTGTACTGCCACGTTTGTTCATTAAATAACTTGGGGTTACAAATTTATCCCACACCATTGTTCGTGTAACAAATCACCGCGCGAGTAATAATTGAGGGTTTTAAACTATTGGAGTAAAAAATAATTTTTTCAATTTTTTTTTCGAAAAATCAGGAACTTAGCTTTGAAGACTTGACTTTTTCTGTCGATTAACGCAATCTAACGTTTTGTTTCAGGAAGAACCTGTCTTACCCAAATATAAAATAAATTGTTTTCTGCCATCGTGCGAGTATATTAGATGTTGCTGTTGTGAATTCGTTGTAGAGAAAAGAACTGAGAAACCTGTAACTTTGATATTTATTAAAGAATTGTCCGGTAATGTAACTTAGAAGCTATTATTTTATTGTTTTCCTAAGTCAGTTTAATAAATTCTTATTAGTTTGCCATTTTTGTTATTCGCAATCGCAGTTGTGCACTTCAAAGTATTAAAAATACTCTAACAGAACGATATAACGACATATATAAAATTTATATTATATTCTCCTTAATTTTGAACCTAGCTTACATTTTAATTTACGAGGGTCACATGTTTTCTTTAGATTATTTTAGAGAGACTAGTTAAAAGCTCTTTCCTATGAACTTTACCCATATATTTGTCATCATAGATACCATAAAGCTAAAAAGGGCGGATGGATAAGCTTGGGTTTGCTAACTTATCGGTCAAAGTATTAAAATTTACGAGGCAAACAGAAATAAAAGTACCTACTTTTATTTCTCGTCTAGTAGAAAGTGCAGAATATACCAACGACCAGTGTCGTATCGAATAAACTTTTCGGTGATTTGCTGATTATCGCGATATAACGAATATTCTTCTTTATAGACAAGGATAGAATAACAATACAGTTTTAAGTAACTGCCAGAGTTACATATTCAAATTCCATATACATATATAAGGGCTTTTGAATGTGATTTTTTTTACCTTTGGAAAGTAAGAAATAAAGTTTTTTTCGATCATGTACTCAAAGTAAGCCTTAGCGTAAGGTAATGTAGATTATTAAGAGAGAGAGAGACTCAATCTGCGACAATACTTTCACCAATAGAAAGAATTTTCAGTATGTAGTTCTTTTCTAGCCAAATATAATATTCTAGAGCAGGCTAACGTGTTTTTCTAGTACCAATATTACCAGGTAAAAATAGCCTAGTTAAGATCGAAACATCCAAGTTTCTGCGATGATGATCCAGTTTGTGAATTGCTCAATAAATAGACCGGTATATAAATATTACTTCCCTTTCTTTGTGTGTTGTGGCTCTCTCTCTCCTGAAGTTTAGTACCCACTTGTCTTTATCTTGCCATAAGAACATTAAAGCTGTCCCTGAAAAAAGTTACTGAATGGAATTATAGGATTCAGTGCTTTTACTACTGTTTTATTTTTTAAAATTGTTGATCGGTCTAATTTGACAATCAAAAGTTTTAAACTGACAAGTATAAGAATAAGAAATAGTTATTTACATTACAAGCTGCGAAAGTTTATTTTTAGGTGCGAGGTGTGTTTAAATAGCCGAGGCGAAGCGTAGCGTAGCCGAGGCTATTTAAAAATTCCGAGCACCTGAAAGGGCTTTTGCAGCTTGTAATGTATTAAACTTTTCATTCTCCCCTCTCGATTTCTTAAAACACTCACATTCAAATTTGATGCTGAAAATCCTGAATCGATTGTAATAAAATGGGTATAAGGTGGCTTATAACAGTATCATACTTGTTGCTAACGTTACTAAGGTAACATTCATGTCAATAAATGAATATTATTTTGACGGTTATTAAATAATCTGACATATTTATTTTTTTTTGTCGTCCAGGGCACGAAAGTTTTTCATACCTAGCAACCGATCACCTAGCATGTTTTACTTTCGCTTTCGCTTGCACTTTTAAAAGAGAAAATTATAATTTCGTAGCGGGGAGAATGAAATATGTAGTATATTACATAACAAGTGTTGAAAGTGACATTTTTCACACGAGTAGGAATAATAATTCCACGAGTGTGCGAAAATTACTTTCACACGAGTAATGTACAATATTTTTCCTACGACCACAAAAATATTTAGAAAAAAAGCTCAATTTCTGTCTTTTAAAACCCTCACTTTCAACACTAATATTTCCATCAAGTGTGCTGAAAATAAAACAAATGAAATTGGCACCATCTATTTAAATGTCATGTTGACAAGTACTTTTCAACACACGTGTTGTAATAGTATATTACATAACAAGTGTTGAAAGTGACACTTTTCACACGAGTGGGAATGTTGTGTGCGATAATCCCACGAGTGTGCGAAAATTACTTTCACACGAGTAGTGTACAATATTTTTCCTACGACCACAAAAATATTTACAAAAAAACCTCAATTTCTGTCTTTTAAAACCCTCACTTTCAACACTAATATTTTCATCAAGTGTGCTGGAAATAAAACAAATGAAATTGGCACCATCTATTTAAGTGTCATGTTTACAAGTACTTTTCAACACACGTGTTGAAAAGTACTTTTCAACACGCGTGTGATATAAGGCACTTTCTCGCCAAGTTAACCGTGCTTTTTTACTCACTTTCATAGGTGGTCGTAGGAAAAATAAGTTTTGTACTGTGAATTTGTTTCTGATGATTTGCGCAAATTTATAAGAAAAAGGGCAATTTTAGTATGTACTTTCCACAAACGTTCAGATTCACTAAGAAGGTGTAAGATTTAGTACTGTTCTCTGTACCCAAAATAACTTTTTCTATAGAAAAATTCGCACGAGTCAGCATTTACTTCGAAAATGAAAAAAAAATCCAATATTATCAGAACAAATTATTTCCCAAAACACTCATTTTGTCAACTCCAAAGCAATTTTAGTCATCAAATTAATTGATTTTTTATGTATATTCTAATCAAAAGTAATCCACTGTTATTTACCTTGGGGTTACCTTAATTAAAATATGTTGTAACCTAATTTTAGTTAATTAATATTGTCACTCCGTTTTAGTGTGTTATCTCTAATATAATCGGTTGTGGCAATGACAAGTCACTTAAATTGTTTAGATAGTTTCAGGATTGCCTTTGATTCTATAAATACCAATAATAAACATAACTTACATAATATTATACTACGCAGCAAATCAACTAAATTTTCTCAGGTCAGTTAACAATACAGGTGGGCCATTCTTATAGGCCAAGCAATAAAGCGATTTGTCGTGACATTAATCTTATTAGAAAATCACCTGTGCCATCATCTGAAAGACGATCTGTAGATTATTTCTGTTATATTTCCAACTCTGACATTTTTTCTTTTAATTTGATATATAAACATTTTTAAACAAAAAAACGCGATTTTTTTAGTTTTTTGCTTATAAAATGGAAAGTAATGAAGCAATCTTCATGGTGTAAATGGACAATTTGTAGAGAATGAAAATACGAACAAAAAGAGAGGTCGGACGTCCCGATAGGATAAGTAGCAACGGAGAAAATCCGGAAAAACCGGAAAATTAAGAGTTTAATTTTTAAATTCATAAATCGGCCATTTTTAAACGTAGAGGGCTCAAACTTTGGGAAGAAGTATATAACAATATGTATATTTTAATTTTTCCATAAAATGATACGAAACCGGTTGAAAATGCACGTAAAGATGCGTGAAAATGGTCGAGCGCGCGAATATTGGCTCCCCTTCGCTCCGCTGCTCTCCCGCTACGCGACATCTTTCGTGCGCACGGCTATTTTCATGCATCTTTACGTGCATTTTCAACCGGTTTCGTAGCATTTTATAGAAAAATTAAAATGTACATATTGTTCAATCAAACCTGTACTTTTCAAATCCGTTTCAATAATTAAAATCGGACGATCCATAGAGCATCCAGACCTGTTGCAAAATAGTGTGTTGAAAAATTAAAATGACGATTGTGGCAAAACTAATCGTCGGACAGCGTCGGGGTTTTGCGCACATAAAGTAGCTATAAATTACTACTTTTTCCCAAAGTTTGAACCCTCTACATTTACAAATGGCCGATTTATGAATTTAAAAAGAACTCTTAATTTTCCGGTTTTTCCGGATTTTCTCCGTTGCTACTTACCCTATCGGGACGTTCGACATCTCATTTTGTTCATATTTTTATTCTCTACAAATCGTTCATTTACACCATTGAGATTGCTTCATTACTTTCCATTCTATAAGCAAAAAACTAAAAAAATTGCGTTTTTTTGCTTAAAAATGTTTATAACAAATTAAAGGAAAAAATTTCAGAGTTGGAAATATAACAGGAATCATCTACGGATCGTCTTTCAGATGATGGCACAGGCGGTTTTCTAATAAGATTAATAAGATTAATGTCAAAAAATCGCTAATATTTTGCTCTGTTACTTGGCCTATTAGTCCAATAAACAAAGGTCTTAAAAAGAAATTTACCCAGAATAATGCTTTTAAAAAAAAAGTACATTTTGTCGTTTGGAAAGACACACCAGTACTACTTTGTGCCGAGCCTTTTGAAAATAGAGTGAAGAGGTTTCTCAAAAGGGTAGAAACGGTTTTTAGTTTTAAGTTTGAAAACAAAATATAATCTGGAAAGAAGTTTAACATGAAAGTTGTAAAGAATTAAACCTAACAACCTTCTCTATAGTAAATAAGCCGCGAGAGACGCGCAATAGTCAACAGCAGCTTTATGTCATATTCTCTGATAAGTGGAACTTAAATGCCGATATGGCAACATTGTTAGCCCTAGCACTGAACGAGCTGGGGTTTTTTAGCTACGAGTCAATAATATTGGGCTTGGGTTTATATTCGGCTGAAGTGCGGCGCACACTGGTTTCATCAAAGGAAAAAAGTGAGGAACTTTTTTTTATTATTTTTGGTCAAGGAATTTGTCGGTACAATATTGAAACACCCTGTATACTTACATCGAGTGGTTAACTATTTTAGTCGTTTCAGGTAATGTTAGAAGTGCAATTCGCAGTTCGTAAAATAAAAATTAAAACATATTTGTTTTGATAACTATATGTGCTTTACTACAGAAAATAAGCTTGGCAACAATAATGAAAAAACTAAATCAACAAACAGGCGCCAACCAGCGTAAATTAGATTGAAGTCATCGTTTATGAGACTAAAATAAGAACTTAGCGCCTCTTTGTTGATTTTTTCTGTTAATTATGAATATTCATTTAGCAAAAAAACTAAATCGACCGACATACGTAAGAACTATTTTAAGATAAATAAATTATCCCTTTCTCTCCCTATATCCAAAGAATAAAAGGATGTTCTGTGATCCCTCTTGAAGCGAAATCTATTCGATATCCGATTTAAAAATTGTTTCTTCATCTTTGCGCTTCCGGTTGCGGGTAGAATTTTCTAACTGTCATGAATTACAAAAGAAACCGTGATTTGAGCCCTTTTTCTATACACCCTCTCTAACCCTTAAAACGACGTTAGATTTTCTTAGTTTAAAGATTTATTTTCGTATCTTCATTGACTTTCCAGCAGTTTAGATTTGTAATGATAACACTGAACATCAGTCAGATTGTATCCTTAACTGCAATAACAAATTTTATTTATTACTGGTGTACTGGCGACAAACTAGATAGTAAGAAGCATTTTTTGTTAGTTCTTAACCCCATTCGATTGAGAAAAATTGGATTGCGTATCACTTTACGACACGCCAGTGGTTCTCCCATTCTTGACTTAATTACATACTTTGCTATATAGTAAACTTTTTCTTAGATCTCGCCATATGGCGGCCAAGTCACTTGTCATTTATGGCATCCTGTTGAAGGCTGGTCCATATTACGTTTAGAGGTTGGCTAAAAGACAGGACCGAACTTGTAGTCACCGTTCAAGTTAAATAATAAGCACCAAGAAAATCTAGTCTCCGAAATCTATAAAGTCCAAAAATAAAATATTTAAAACACACACTATACAAAAAACACCCACAGGAACACCAACATTACAAACACAAAACACCAAAGTCTATCGAAAATAAAACGACGCGATCTGTCGTCTCAGCTTGATACTCAATCAAACCCACTACTGATCTAGGGACTTTTCGGAGGGACCAGTATTAGCTGTTGATTTCATCTGTGATTGTTAAATGTCAAAACGCTGAGTTTTATCATAAATTAAACTATAAAACTCTGTTAACTGATCCTGCATTTTGGAGCGTGATCGAAGAAGATCATGTGTGATCATGTGACAAAACTGTCAAAAAATTAGTAAAATGCCAAGTTGAAATGATTTACTTTATGTAAATGTAATTGAAGCGATAGAAGACGCTGAAAGAATGTCTGATAGGCCAAATAAGACATTCCAGCAGTTTATTGTTCTACATAAAATTACGATATTGTACATTATTACAATTTTTAAATGAAAACAATGCAAGATTCATTCGAACACGTTCGTATACGAACTAATTCGTGTGATCTCGAAAATATGGCATTAAGTTTCGATGATTATTTGCTTGAGTATTCCTCAGACCTTGAGGTATGATTTAAACAAGGTGTCACCGATGTTTGAGCAAACCTCAAGGTCTGAGGGACGACTACAAATACGACAGTTATAATATTATTTGTAATTCAAAAATTTTCGACAAATTATGATATTGCTAAGATCAATCTATTTAACAATAAATTGCTTAAATTGATTGATGTAAGTACAAAACTACGTAGTTGTTAATCATTCAAATTTTATTTAAAAAATTTTCGCTCCAGTACAACATGGTGTCGCACATTTTCTTATTTGTTTACGTCAACAATGATTTATTACTTCTATATACATGTGTCTTGTATTTTCGTTCATAAAGAAACTTAGAAAATACATCAAATATTTAGAATATTTCAAACATATTTCTTCATAAAAAAAGTTTCGCCAGAATTTAATCACACAAATGTGTCTTGCTGTTTGACTTTATCCAATTTCATACAAGTTCAGTACACATACACACTTATTTAAACATTTACGTCAAACTGAAAAACCATCTGGGAAATCTTATGATGGATACTGGATGTCTCCTAGGACGGAAAATAGGAAAATAAATAGGTATCCCGAATTAAAAAATGTTATTGCGCTAATCTTGCCAGTAAATAAGTTGTGTAAATGTAAAAAAAACAAATAAATAGTTGTGCTGGTGCCGGTTTACTTTATTTTTATTACTTGTGAACGTACGTTTGTGTAAGCTTTATAAAAACGAAAGATATGTTACTGTTATTGATGTGGTATTTTGAAATTTTGTCAGATAGAATATACCATAAGCAAAAAATGTTTGTCGACTATTTCCCTTACATATGAAAAAGCGTAGGAAAATGGTCAAAATGTCAGCGACTATTTGCCCGCTAGCCAGGCGCGACCCTCCTATTTGTAGATAATTCGATGTTTTTCTTGTCATAGTAAGCTTATTAATCAAAAATTTTCAAGTCAATTTATCAAAAATGGAGCGTTTTGGAACGTATTAATTGGAAAATATAAGAAAAAATGTTCAAAAAGCATTTCAGTGAATACAAAGAAGTCGAATAAATATGTGTGGAGACAATTCATGGCATTTTGTTCTGAACGAAAGTATGAATTTAACGCTACCATTCAGAAGAGAATTTGGCCAGAATTTTGAAAGATTGAGGGTACAATATGCGGGAAATGAATGGAGAGGACGAAGATAACAGTAAAAAAATTGTGGAATACTACTTCTAAAATACTAATGGAAAAAATATTTTATCGAATATGGCAAAAAAATTTAGAGGCACGAAATGCCAAGAGCAAGGAGCTACAGGCAATTCTAGCCAAGAGAAAACAAAGTTCTGCGGCTCTACCTTATAATGATTTTCTAAAGCTGGTTAATTTGTGCGGCCGAAAAACGCCAGATGGTTTGATAAAAAAGATCTTTTACATATTTTTGTACGAGCTTGCCTAGGGGGAGGTGAGGCTGTAAAGTACATTATTAATTATTTTCAAAGTGGATATGATAATTTGCAATCGAATATAACCCAATTTTCATAAAAGCAGCTCAAGGGGGAAACAAAAAATATACCGATTCCAAGTGTCTCATTTCAACAAAAAAATCCGGATGTCTGTCCAGTTCGACTTTTTAAGAAATATATAGAAAAAGGAAATCATCTTATGGAATGTGACAGGTTTTTCGTTACTTCGAACTTCAATTGACCAATAAGTAAAAATTGCTACAAAAACTTTTAAATACTTTTGGAAAATGAACCAAAAACACTGCAAAAATATCAGAACACTGAAAATAAATAAAATTAACCATTTCCTACGTGTTTCAACGGTCTCAGAGCTAGCAAAAATGAGATACAAGAAGAAGAACTTATAAAAATTACGGGACACTCATCAACAAGCTCTATTAGACCCTACTTACAATTTTTAGAAAAAACATTACAAGAAAATTATCAACAAAGTAAGAGGTGAAAATGTAGACAATGTTCAAAAAATACAAATTCAAAAAAATAAGAAAAATTCTGTTATGGAGACAAATCAAAATCTGTTTTTTCGTGAAATACTTATGTCGAATACCATGCGAGATAAAATTTTCTAGACGACTGACGTCTAGTGGCTTTGATAAAAATGTCATTCTCGAAATTGTCAAACAAATAGGATATATTTTTTTCACAAACTTTTCATTCTTGTGATATTATGTCTAAAAGTTGTAGATATTTCTTATATTTTATTCAAATTTTTAAGGAATTTAGGATAATTAGAAAGATGAAAGGAGATTCAAAATAACTTTGATAAATATTACAAAGACGCAAAACCTCCCTCGAAAGAGTTATTTCCAATAAAAAGTAATTTTTTACACCCTTCTTCTTTCCAAAAATAATTTCTTAATTGTATTACTCACTTATAATGGAAATTAAACGAAAAAAGTAGAGACTTCACCTGAAATTCGATTAAACAAAGCTTTTAAAAAGACTCAGCACTTTTCAATTAACTCTTGAAAAAGTCATATTATTTTTCTTTGAAGTTCTTTTTAATTAAATGCTGAAGAAGAATTTTTCAGTCTCGACGATGGGAATATTAATATTTGGTTTAAAATACGTATTCATTTTTTATATTAATAATTAAATCATTTTAAAAATGTTCGTCTAGAAGGGATAGATATACTCCGGCATGTGATGCAAAAGATATATGGTACATACATAAGGAAATGACAAGTCAGTGCATCGCCTGTTTGTAAAGAACAAGGAGTCATTCAAAAGACTAGAGATGAATCTTAAACTGTTATTATCACACACGTTAAAGATTTGGAAAAAAAAACTTTAGAATAGTTAGAGAGGATAAGCAAATAGAAAAAGAGCATTTTGAATTTATGTCATGTAAGAATACAACGGATGTATTTTTGTATTAAAACAGGCCATGAAAAAGCATCAGGAGAAACAGGAGAAAAAAATTATATATAAATTATATTTGGGGTACTAATATTTTATAGGGTTTAAAATAAGAATTTGAAGAGTTCTCATCTCTCTCGTGGATGAAAAAACCCCAATTTGACAGAAACCCACCCCTAAAAAAGAGTTAGTGACAATTTTTACATGTTTCTCCGAAATCGTTTTTCCACGAAAAAGGGGGGAAGGAATAAAATTCTTTACTAAATTCTACGTCAAAATTTTTTTACAGTCTAGTGTCTAATTGCCACCCTTCTCTCGCAATTGGCGTTCAAAATAAGCGGTAGTTTAGTGCGCTTGGTAAAAATCGCTATACTCTATTTTTCACTGAGAATATCTCTAAACTGGCTACTTCTACAAAAAAATTATACCAATTCCCAGTACCAAAACCAAATCATACAAATACCAAAATTGTAAAGCAGAGTTTTCTCTATAAAATACATGCATCACGCTTTTGCCTTGGATATATTTGTCCTTGACGGCGGCGGCGGCAACTTACTTCACCAAGTGGCATGACCAACAGCGCCACATAATATGTTAAATTTATTCGCAAACGTTATTATCAAAGGGTAACTGTGGTGTTTAATGGCTACACTAAAAATTTCTACTTAAAACTCCTTTTTCCAAAAATTGCTTATCCTGAAAACATACCACTTAATAAATGCAATAATCTAAAAAAAAAAGTTAGTCAACAATCTCAATAATAAAGTTCGTTTAGTTGCGCATCTTGTTCAGAGATTTGTAGGCGAAGGATTTAGTACTCTTACTGCTTAAGACAATGCTGATTAGGCCAAGCAACAGAGCAAAATATTAGCGATTTTTATGACATTAATCCTATTAGAAAACCGTCTGTGCCATCATCTGAAAGACGATCCGTAGATGATTCCTGTTATATTTCCAACTCGGACATTTTTTCCTTTAATTTGTTATAAACATTTTTAAGCCAAAAAACGCGATTTTTTGAGTTTTTTGCTTATAAAATAGAAAGTAATGAAGCAATCTTAATGATGTAAATAGGCGATTTGTAGAGAATAAAAATGCGAACAAAATGAGAGGCCGAAGTAGCAAGAGGATAAGTAGCAACGGAGAAAATCTGGAAGAACCGGAAAATTAAGAGTTTTTTTAAAATTCATAAATCGGCCATTTGTAAACGTAGAGGGCTCAAACTTTGGGAAAAAGTAGTAATTTATAGCTACTTTATGTGTGCAAAACCCCGATGCTCTCCGACTATTAGTTTTGCCACAATCGTCATTTTAATTTTTCAATACACTGTTTTGCAACAGGTCTGGATGCTCTATGGATCGTCCGATTTTAATTATTGAAACGGATTTGAAAAGTACAAGTTTAATTGAACAAAATGTATATTTTAATTTTTTCCTAAAATGCTACGAAACCGGTTGGAAATGCACGTAAACATGCGTGAAAATTGCCGAGCGCGCGAAAGCGGTCGACTAGTGAGTAGAGCAGAGGAGCGAAGGAGAGCCGCTTTCGCGCGCTCGGTCATTTTCACGTATCTTTACGTGCATTTTCAACCGGTTTCGTAGCATTTTATGGAAAAGTTAAACTATACATTTTGTTCAATTAAACTTGTACTTTTCAAATCCGTTTCAATAATTAAAAACGGACGATCCATAGAGCATCCAGACCTGTTGCAAAATAGTATATTGAAAAATTAAAATGACGATTGTGGCAAAACTAATCGTCGGACAGCGTCGGGGTTTTGCACAGATAAAGTAGCTATAAATTACTACTTTTTTCCAAAGTTTGAGCCCTCTACGTTTCAAAATGGCCGATTTATGAATTTAAAAGCTCTTAATTTTCCGTTTTTCCGGATTTTCTCCGTTGCTACTTATTCGATCGAGATGTTCGACCTCTCATTTTATTGATATTTCTATTCTCTACAAATCGTCCATTTAGACTGTTAAGATTGCTTCGTTGCTTTCCATTTTATAAGCAAAAAACTAAAAAAAAAACGCGTTTTTTGCTTAAAAATGTTTATAACAAATTAATGGAAAAAATTTCAGAGTTGGAAATCTAACAGAAATCATCTACAGATCGTCTTTTAGATGATGGCACAGACGGTTTTCTAATAGGATTAATGTCACGACAAATCGCTCTATTGCTTGGCCTAGATCTGTTAATCGTTCAAACAGCAATTACCGAATCTACTAAACATGAGACTGTTATCATCGTTGGACAGGATGTCGTTCTTCTTATGCTAATGACTTCACTAGCTCCTAAATATAGACATTCGATTTTGGAGGAATGCTCAGGGCAAAATAAAGGAAAGAATGTATAGTTCTCGAGACCTGCAGTCATTGAATGTTATGTAAAAGTCTCAATAAACTGCGCTCTTTATCCATGCGTTTAGTGAATGCGATACCATATGCTTTTTTTTGGCAAAGGAAAAGCACAAGCGGTAACTTTGATACATAGCAGGAAAGATTTAGAAAATATTGTAGCTATATTCAGCAATGATCAATCGAACACGGAAGAAATTGCAAGTGCTGGGGAGAATAGATTTCTTTCATTTAATAAGTTACTTGGTGAAACAAACAACGCTGTTATTTTATCAAGGCTTCTAACTAACATCTGCAGCTTGCCTGCAACACTCATACCGAGTTTTCCACCAAATACAGTTATGGAAAGAAGTAACCCTGGATCCGACAGAGTGGGGATGGAAAAGGACAAAAACATTCTGGTACCCATTTTAACAAATGAGGCACCAGGCCTGGATTCAATACTGCAACTAACATCTTGCAACTGCAAGAAGGGTTTCTCGAAGAGCTGCAGTAGTGTTAAAGTGGGATTACACTGATCAATAATGTGCTCTTATTGTAACGGACAATGTTGCTTAAATTCACCATCAGAGGAAGATTTGTACAGTAAATATAGGATTAGGCCTATAGGAGAAACCACTTAAAAAAAAACGCGCCAAGAGTTCTACGTCACGTGTGATGTGAAAGCGAGCTCATATTTCGTAGTAAATAAAGAAAAAAAGCTGTACTAATATATGGATTCTATAGAGACAATTTTGCTCTACAATCTTTATAATAAACATCTCAAACAACTCCACTTTTGAAGTGGTTTTCCGTCGAAAAGGGGGGATCCATCCACGGGAAGAGGGGGAACCCTTCGGATCCTTATTTTCGGACGAATGAACTAATATTATCCCAAATATAATTTATTTATAAATTGTTTCTCCTAAAAATGCTAATTGCCGTGTACTAAATGGTTTTAATTGACTTGAATAACGCCAGAAAGAAGTGCCACAGTGAAGTGCCAGAAAAAAGTGCTAGATAGAGGAGCCAGAAAACTACGGATATACAAAAGCTGGAACACATGTTCACATTTTAATATTTCTGGGAAAAACGAATTCAAAACTTTTATTTATTTCTGGAAAAATTATGGAATACGATGCTACTTTTTTTTTACTGAAGATATTTTATAGTTTTTCTAACATTGTGTCAACTTATTTATTGGATTTAACCCTACTGCAGCTAAAAAAGAAAGAGAAAACAATTATCTAGAAATAGTGTGACTAGTTAACTTATATTAATAATATGTTTACCATCCTTATCATATTCGCTTCTTTTTGTCACTAACTAACTACCTTTGTGTGAGTATTAAATTCTTGCATCCTTACCCATGTCATAACAGTGGCAGATTTAGGGGGAGGCGCCCCCTCTCCTCCAGAAGCCTTGTAAGAGCTTTGAAAGCAATTATACCACAAAACTATGAATATAGATCAATACCAATATGTATAAAAAATGCAAGCCTTTTTTGGCATATTTGATTTACACGCTCTTTGATTGTTTCTAAAAACATTCCTTACACATCTTACTGCAATTTTATCAAAATTTGCGCCTGATCGTTTTGACTTCTAAAGGAAACAAATAACCAAGTCGTTTTTTCAAAAATCATTCTTTTGAAAGTCATTTTTTTCAAAAAACAGCTTTTTCAAAAACGGATTACCGAAACTTTTCAAAAATGTCCCGACAGCTTTTTTAAAGGTGCTTTTTTCAAAACGGATTTATTAAATATTATCTCGGAAACACGTATTTTGAAAGTATAGTTTTTTTAAAATGTCTTCAAAAAACTTCTTTTAAAAAGCAGGTGCATTTTCCAAAAATTTATTTTTCGAAAACACTATTTATAAAATTAAATAATGAACTTTAGTAGCTTGGAAAATGTTAATGCAAAAAAGACGAAAAAAGATCCCAAACGAACTCGAAGTAACCTTTTTTGGGTTTGATTAGGTTTTCTTAGGTTTGTTATGTTACTTTCCCGTAATTTACTTTTTCAAGAAGCCGTTGATTGAAAAAATTAATATCCGAAAAAATTCAATTTCGAAAAAGATGGTCTCTGAAAAGATATATTTCTAATAAATGTTTTAAAAAAAATTTGAAAGATTGGTTTTAGAAAAATTGAGCTTTCGTAAATACTCGTATAATCCCCCCCCCCCCCCCCCCCCAAATGAGCAAAAGACATAAATAAAAAATGCTACAATATTTACACTTTCATATTAATCAAACAGTTTGTCTTGTCGCGTGTAAGCTAAGATGTCCAACTGCTCTGTTTTTTTTTTCAACAAACATATTTTTTATGTTAAACTAAGAAAAAGATTTACGTTTCCTTGTGTCTGCTATGTTACTCTGTAATAACTTTTAAAAAAGTGTTTCTTTTAATATGACTATTCGAAATCTTTCTCGAAAAAATGTACTCTCTAAAAACATGTTTTCTTAAAAGAAAATGCAATTGCGAGTGGTTAAAAAATAAATTCGAAAAATAAGTTTTAAAAATGTCCATAGTTTTCGAAAAAAAGCCAATGATTGACAAGTTTCTCTTGGCGTGCGGTCTCTCAAAATGTATATCCGGCCCCAGTAATGGACTGAGGCACTTCTTGAACGGATTGGTCCTGTTTTTTGAAGTTGACATGCTCGTATAGGGGTTTTTGATCATCCTAAAGCAATTTTAATAATACAGAAAAATATGAAAATACAGGGCGGTACTATAATTAAAATAAGAAAAATTCCTTCAATTTTTACAAGAAAATGTTGAAATCGATTTTTAAATTGCGAAGTGAATTACAAGTAAATTACTTGATTGTTGCCTTTAGAACAAAAGTATCGTCAGAAGCGGCAGACGCGTCTTAACAAAATAATTAGGACTTTTGTCCTATGTAATTTTCTGTATACATTACGATATCTAGGAAACACACGAAAAAAACGCATTTATATCAAAAGTATTTCCTTGTACTACAATAAAAACAATAATCAATTACCCTATAATTTAGTCGTCCTAATTTATTTAAACCGAATTTTAACAATTTAAGCATGTCCATGTTATCCGAAGTTCGAGCTTTTTATAGGAAACCGAAATACCTAAATAGAACAATGTGAATAACAATCAAGTTAAGAGTGTATTGTTTTAAGGTTTGAGAAATAATAGTGATATAAGAAACGAGAGGTAAGAATTAATCAAAATGCTTTGTGTTTTTGGCAGTGGGGGAGGGGGAGATAGAAAAGCGTAAGTTAATGTTAATAAATGGACCTACGAAAAAATTTTAATTATAATTTTTAGAAAATATTTTTTTAATAGAAAACACAATTTTTTGAAAATACATACACACACAACACCTAACAAGTACAGAAAGTGATACTTTTCCGCACGCGACTGCAGTTGACCCAACGACGCGTAGCGGAGTTCGGTTACCAGTCGTCAAAGTAAAAATACAATCCAAAATTCAAGCTTATATTATTTCCATTTGTTATTAACAATATTAATGGTTAAAGAACAGTTACTTGCATTCGTTAAATTTATGGCAGAAGCTAACTGTTTTTTAAATGGTATAGAAAGATTTATTGTCATTCCAGAATTATTTATGTCTTGTGTAGAGATGGGCCATGAGAATGTTCTCAATGGAATATTTCCGGAGAACGGTAAATTACCGAGAATATTTCCCAGCATAAATTCTCGAGAATTTGAAAATGATTTCTGAAAAAAATATAAATTACTGGAAAATTACCGAGAATATTTCCGGGAACGAGAATGTTCTCGGGAAAATTAATATTCTCGGAGAATTTATGAGAATTTACGGAAATTTATTTTAATTCCGCTATTGTATCATAGATGGAGCTTGGAGCATCTTTATCTTTATTTCTTTTCTGTGTTGTTTTAAACAACTTGTTTAGACATGTTATTTCATACAGTGTTTCTAAGTTTTGTTTTATTTATAAATAAAGTTACTTGAAAATAATGGAAATAAAAATTTGATGCGTCTTTATTTTGACTAAGATGCGCAATCACGTTAATTTACAATTTCAATATTTTCTAAATTAGGTATTGTGTGTGCTGTGCTATCTCTTTATTTTTTCAGATAAAATTATTGGAAAAACTACTTTGGGTAAAAAAATATGTTCTTCCAATTTATGCAGTCAAACAAAACATAAAATTCTCCAACATATAAAATAAATTCTCCAAAATTTCCGATAAATTCTCATTTTTCTCAGAGATTATTTCCCAATAATAAATTCTCGAGAATGTTCCATCTCTGCATCTCTTTATTTTTTCAGATAAAATTATTATAGAAACTACTTTTGGTAAAAAAATATGTTCTTTCAGTTTACGCAGTCAAAACATAAAATTCTCCAACATTAACATAAATTCTCGAAAATTTCCGATAAATTCTCATTGTTCTCGGAGAATATGTCCCAAAAATAAATTCTCGAGAATGTTCCATCTCTAGTCTTGTGTATGTTCAACATGAGGTTGTTAAAGGTCAATTGCTGCTGGTTGCTGCGATTAGGAAGTGGTAGCCTGGTTTTGGAGGATCCGTTATGCACTTTTTTTTTTGTTTTGCAAAAACTCGTCCACATATCCTTCAGCAACTTTTGTGGACTTCCATTCACCATGGCGGATAAGATTCGTGATGCCTACTCCACAGTCTACCAGCAGAGTGACTGAAGACCACCTAAAACAATGCTCGGTGTAAAGCTCGGGATTTGGCAGTTTCAAGTAACCATAGACGTACGTGGGCATCTTGCCGATTTTGTTAATTCCAG
This sequence comes from Philopedon plagiatum, assembly GCA_963971165.1. Lineage (NCBI taxonomy): Eukaryota > Metazoa > Arthropoda > Insecta > Coleoptera > Curculionidae > Philopedon > Philopedon plagiatum. The sequence continues at coordinate 94,924,871 of OZ020193.1, forward strand.
CACATTGGAAAGAACATTTTCAGTTTCGGTAATTTAAGAAAAATCTTCCATGGGGCGTACTTTGTGGTCGTAGTAATGCACATTTTTTCACTAAGTTTAAATTTCGTTCCCCGCATACTACCAAGCTTCTGCGTTGATGAGTTTTATTATCATGAATCGTAATATGCATCAAGAATTCTTTGTCTTAATGTTATCTAGGGTCAAATAAGTTAATTCTTTATGGCGGTAGGCGACAGGTCTCCAATTAATGTGACAACTTTAGTCAAAAGGTATACATCACCTCGAGCCTCGTTCGAAATCTCTCTATATTGTTTCTTGTTAGAGTTTTAGATTTTTTTGGCTAAAATTCAACATTCCCTTTCTCGAGAAAGGCGATCACTTATATGCTTATATCCAAATTATGTTTTAATTATAACATACAGTTTAATTGAGTACCTTGACCATAACGTGGATGGTTTGCAAGTTTTCGAGATGTCGGAAAAGTATACTAGAATTACCTCGTTACTATTCAATTAAGTTTGTGTTATTTACCTATTTTTTGATTGTCAGTATAGACGTCAAAGTGAAAATACATCAGTTATTCTACTTTTATCCAACTTTTGAGTAGAAAATGGAGATCGAGGAAGAAATTGAAGAGAATATGATTGATGGAGTACCGGAAGACATTCTCGAAGAAGCCAAGAATGTGATGAATGTCGAACTGTTACCGGAAAAATCTAAATACCGTTATGCCAAAGAATTGGAAACATTTAATAAATAATGTGAAAAAAGAAAATAAACAATTTCTAGCTAGAGCTAATTCTTGTATACTTTTCCGACATCTCAAAAACTTGCAAACCATCCACGTTATGGTCAAGGTACTCAATTAAAATGTATGATATAATTAAAACATAATTTGGATATAAGCATATAAGTGATCGCCTTTCTCGAGAAACGGAACGTTATATTTTAGCCAAAAAATCTAAAACTCTAACAAGAAACAATATAGAGCAATTTCTGAATGAAGCTCCAGGCGATGTATACCTTTTAACTAAAGTTGTCACATTAATTGGGGTGACAGGCCCCTGCCGCCATGAAGAATTAACATACTTGACCCTAGATATCATTGAAGACAAAGAATTCTTGATGCATATTACGATTGCATTACGATTCATGATAATAAAACAGCTCGGTGGAAACAGCGAAAATGTTTGAAGAATCAACGTATCCAACTGAAACATCTACACCGATATCGCAAAAAACACAAATTCCTTCATGAAAACATGGAAATCGTGAGTCACTGCTCGAAACCCCTTCCCCATTAACGCTAATATCATCTCACACATCATCATACACATCAAGTGGTAGTAGTTCAACCGCAAAAAATATTCAAGATTATTTAAGTGGATTAAAATTGACGCCAGTCCATTATGATACCGTGTATGGTGTACGATTTGGTAAAAAAGAAAATAAATCAACAAAATATACTGGCAACTTGGTAGTTCGTTTTCTAACAAACGGAAATATGGTGTTATACAAGAACAAAAGAACCATTGCTGAATTCAATGGAACAGCTGAGCTTTACGATTTGTCTAATTTTGTTAGATATGTAAAGGGTCTTCCAATAAGGATGTCCTATCTCTGTCTGCGCAGCGTGACTCGTGACCATATTATTATTTGCAATAATATTGTTATCATACTTGGCACGTGTTAACGGTTAGTTCTACCAAACTATCATCGAGATTTACGCCATTCCACAGCCCGTACAAATTGTGAAAACGTACTGCTCCTTGCGTGAAATTTACGTTCGTTATAATCGTCCAACAGAGAGAACAATTTGACTTTTAATAACAAACTTTGAAGCGACTGGGTTAGTTAGTAACTAGGCAGTGTCAGTAGGTCGGCGTACTGGCTACTGCCCGTTCAATTGAAAACCTCGAGGCCGTTCGTCAGAGTGTACACGATAATCCATATCAATTAATTTCTCGCCGATCATAAGAACTGCACACGTCGTCGACCATAACTTAGCGAATTTTACATCTGGATTTAAAACTTCATCCATACAAAATTGTTTGAACACTAGAGCTGAAGCCAAACGACTATAGATTGAGCCGTATATTTGCTGATTGAGCTCTGAAGCAAAATTGAAGTTGACCCTGACTTTGGTCAAAAAATGTTGTTCCATCGACGAGGCCCATATCTGGATGAATGGCTACGTTAACAAACAAAACTGCCGAATTTGGAGTTACAAGAATCCAAGGGAGATTTATGAACGTCCTCTCCCTTCCAATGAAGTAACAGTTTTGGGCCGGAGAAATCATTGGACCATATTTTTTCGAAAACGAGCAAGGAGACGCTCTGACTGTCAATGGCGAAAGATATCTGACAATGATAACCAATTATTTTTGGCCTAGACTCGATGATATAAACCTTAGAAACTTCTGGTTTTAACAAGACGGCGCTTCGTCGTGCCATACTGCGCGTGAAACAATCACTTTGTTAAGGGAGAGGTTTGGGAGGTTTTCTAATTTCGCGTAGTGGTGATGATAGCTGGCCACCAAGGTCCTGCGATTTAACGCCATTAGATTATTTCCTATGGGGTTATCTGACAACCTGGGTCTATGCTAATAAACCTCAAACAACTGAAGATTTAAAGAACGATATTGGAAGAATTATTGATTATATTCAACCGGCTTTATGTGAGACTGATATCGAGAACTGGACATCACGAATTCGCGCTACCAGACGAAGCCGTGGCGGCCAATTGCCCGACATCCTTTTTCATACATAATGGGATCGATTGTACCTAAAAATAAAAAAGGAAATACAACCATATCTTTCCCATAATTTGTTTTATTTAAATTGACAAATAGGATATCCTTATTGGAGATGCTTTATATTCATAATTATACATAAAATGTTTTTATATTTATAATTACAAATACAACTCTTTTATTTTCAAAATAAATGACTAAATCGAAAAATATAGAAAATAAATTAAAATGCAATCACAGAATAATTATTATCCAATCTAGATAATATAAACCATCCGATTTACTATGTAATGATTCGTTCGATATAATTGTTAAATAACTATTACAAATGTAATTACGATAAATATTAAAATTAAGTTAGTAAATTATTACAATACATTATTAGTTTACGTTTCTCTAGGGCGAAAAGCAAAATAAAATATGGATTCGCAAATTTTTTTAAAAAATCAGTTTTTCGAAAAAAATTTGGACAGATAAAGTTGGACGACTAAATTGACAAAGATTCCAAATTATACACTGAAGACAAAGACGAAACGAAAATATTCCCGTTAGTAGTTATCAAATCGGCTGCAGGGGACGCCACCTTCTTAATTTGAGTCGCCAATAGTGAGCCTGGCCGTTATGATGTGCATAATGGATTTTTTTTTAATTTAGCACTTTTTCCGTGTATCATTCTTTTTTTTTTTTTCAGACAAATGACATCACCCAAGACACTCTTTCTATACATCTACGACCTCCAAATAGTAGTTGTATTAGCGCTGCTCTTTCTCTGTTCATGCCGGTATGTGAGCTTCATATGGAAAAACAGAAACATGTTTATAAAATCATGGAATTTCCCAGGACCTTTTAATTTGCCAGTGATTGGTAGCGGATACCTATTTATGACTCGTCCAGAATGTAAGTAACAAACCTTAAAAAAGGCGTTGACTATTGTCCTATTGTCCTAATGTTTGCTTTTGATTAATATAATAATTTAGAGGTTGGGCTATGTTGAATCTGCTATAAGCTTTGTCGCCCAAATATTGGTGAGGGCAGAATCGTATTACTTTATAAATCGGATTATTAGGCTATGTTTAATTATCATCATCGAATTATAATTTAAATTCTATTACCTACACCGTGCTGCCACTCAGAGGCGGACCGTGACTCTTGGTTGGGGGGGGGGGGGGTGTTGTGGGTGGGTTGTAGGTCACTTTTGGTTGGGGGGGGGGGTGGTAGACAAAACCCTTGGTTTTATATAAATATGTATATACTACCGTGCTGTATAATGTTTATAATAACTACTAGAAGAGATCAATGGGGAGGGGGGGGGGTTAACCCCCCCCCCCCAGCGGTACGCCTCTGCTGCCACTGCCATAATTCAAAGGCATATTCCGGTTGTGATAAGTGATAACCAATTTTCCCCATGGGGGGGGGGGCAAAATAAAGAAAATTTTATTAATTTTTAAAGATTTTATTTGTAGTGATTTATATACAGTAACAATTAAAAACAGAAAAAATTCGGTCAAGTGCAAGCTATCCTTGCAAAATTATTGTTCCGTGCCATCAGCCCCTCACTTAACCTGAGCAAACCTTGGCCGCACGAACTGCCGTCGACAGCACTAACACCGTATCACATCGCGTATACGCGGAGCTGAGTGGGGGGGAGCGTTTCGACTGAGCCAAATTAAAAATTTTGAAAAACGTGTAAGGACAGAAGCTTTTCCTTACATCGTGAGAAATATTTTTTGTTGAAAAACTTTTCCTCTAAAACCAATGGTTCAGCAGTTATAAGGAAATAAAAATTTAAATTGTCTATAACAATTTATCGCGCTAGAATTTTTTAATCCTGATAATTTTGGCTCGATCTACACCTAACTCGCAATGTTCATGATTTTTTTCAGATTTTTCTGAGCGATTCTTTTGGTGATGATGGTGGGAGACAGCAATTTTTAAGCATTTTTCCCGAAAAAATGCCTAAAAAAAAATCACATATATTGTTGAATTCATGCTTCAATAAGCTTTCATTTGACACTCCACACGATGCTCTTAAAATTTTTTCCCATTTCCCAATTTACCCCCTAAAATTAATTCCCAGAATCAAAATTCAACTTTTGAAACTTCTATAAATTGGGCCACCACACTCTATCTCTCTGCTAAATTTCCAATTTTTAAGTAGAATACTTTCAGAAAAAATCGTGACAGACGGACGGACGGATACCGAAGTGATTCCGTTTTGCTAATTTTAGCACGGAACACTAAAAAAATATGTTAAAAATTTCTTCATAAAATAAACATGCAGGCTGCAGAAAATTCATAGTAATTTGGTGGCCGGTTGCATCGAGTTATGTAAGACTGGGTTTAAATAATATTCCTAAACCTAACTGAATTTTTTGTACGTGGCTCTATAAAGATGTTCAAACATCAGAAAGAAATGTTATTTATTATAAAAAGAATAGATATCTGGCAATTCCAACAACAAGTATTAGCATGATAATCTCACAATCTCAGGGGGGGCCGCGGCCCCCCTGGCTCTCCCCTGCGGGCGCCCATGCTCAACAATAACAGTTATTATTGGCACATGTTAATTACAATTTAAGTTTCTGCCGTTGCAAGAACCGAAGCGCGTTTTTGCCGATTCTTAGAGTTTTAGTTTTTACTTTTACTTTATTTTTTTTTTATTTTACATTTTTTTTTTTTATTTTTTTACAGTTTACAGTTGTGACATAAATTGATCTTTACTTTTAATTAAGTCCAGCTAATTTATCTAGAATCTATATGAAGATGTTAAGAATTGAAATAGAGAGTTAAAAGGGTTTTATTTTAAATACACCGTTGTGAAGGAAATATGGTTAACATCGGTTTCCCACATTTCTTTAAACTGAACAAAGTTGCCATCCCCCCACCCCCCAAGATAAAGAAAACTTGGAGATCTTGCGAAATAGTTACATATATCTGCATCTATTATCCAGTCCTTGGCCTTGGTTCGAAACGTGTTTAAAAAAATTAATTTTGGAGTTTCTTTCTCTTTTCGAATTAGGGGTCATCCATTAATTACGTCACACGTAAAGGGGGAGGGAGGGGGTCCACAGAGTGTGACTAGACGTGACAGGGGGTGTCATAAGCTTCGTGACGTCACATTTAATCTAAAATAATAAAACAACTAAAGAGGGCATATGGCCACGGGCGAAATGAACGTTATATAAGTATGTTATTTTGAATAGTAAAATTGTTTGCCTTTGGTAACATACACCGAAAGACCGATACCGCCTTTGAAAAAAGCCGACGTAAAGGGATTTATTGTTTTATTTGTTTGCAATGTTACCAGGTCTACCGTTTACCGGTAGTTTATCGTTTTCGGCCTCAACCTACCGCCCTACCGTTTATGAACCTGATTCTACCGTAATTTTTAATCTGAATAATATACAGTGACCGCCAGTGGCGGCTCGTGACCTAAAATTTTTGGGGGCAGAAATCACAATTTCAAATTTCTCTATGTCAATGTGCTAGGTATAAAAAGCGAACATTTCTTGGTTAATATAATATTATTTTTAATCTTTCGCAAGTTCAAATATTTCTGATGGCTATTTTTAAAATTAAAACCGACAATATAAATTTGGGGGGACCTGTGCCCTTCCAAGCCCCTCCGACGAGCCACCACTGGTGACCGCCAAAGAGTCTGCAAGTCTGCACCATATGAGAAACTATTTTAAAATTTAATTAAGGTCAAATTTGACTTTGGCATCAATTTTTGCTTGACCAAGAACCTTAAATGACATATATAAAGATAGTCACGTGATCCATGTTAGCTGTCAAACGTTACATTTTTTGGAAAAATGTCCTAAAAATTGTATTATTTGTAAAAATTTTGAAAAATGAAATAGTAAAAAGTTGTGTGGTTTGTCATCGAGATTCCATTATTAAAGTTTTGTTCAAAAATTTTATGTAACTTTTAATTTTTTACATATTTTTTAGCATCATAAATATATTTAAATGTTAACGTTTATTTCGTTATTATTAAGTTTAAACGCCATATTACAACGTGTCTAAAGATGAGGTATACATTGTCTAAAGTTTACAGAGTTTTTGTAGCACAAAAATTAATATTTTTTTGAAATTACCTGAGCGCTATTGGACTATTACTTGATTTTTTAAGTGCTACACAGAGTTTATTATTAACCATATCAAATACAACAGTTAGAAAGGCATATCATCTATAGGATTTTAGGAGCTAACCAATAAAAATTTTTTTTTATTGAAACTTATTTTTAAACTAAAACAGGAATAAAATATTAAAAATTTAAAGCTTATTCTTAAAACAAAAAAAAATGTTTACATTTTAGTGTGCCGTCCTTCCCTTTCCATACATTTAATTGTTTTTCTGGAAAACCCTTTTGTAACATTTTTCAGAAATCTTGGTGGAATTTCAAGGCAAGCCTCTCCTATAGTGTTTTCCAAGCGATCCACGTTTTGAAATGGCCGTTTACGGTACACTTTTTGTTTGAGATAACCCCACAAAAATAAATTCATGACAGTTAGGTCAGGTTTGCGAGCAATACTCAGAATATTTGCCAATCCATTTTCCTGTAAACAAATTGTCTAAAAAATTTCTGACCTCAACCGTGCTGTGAATTGTTGGTATCACAATATCAATCTTTCCGGTAGTGACATGTTATCAACAACATTGGTTACCTCAGTCCTTACAAAGTTTAAATAAATTACTGCGTTTAAGTTTTCTCTACAAAAAATAGGGCCCAATCAATCTTACGTTAAAAATTCCACACCACACCAGACGTTTACTCTAAAAGAATATTGCACTTTGCACTCAATTACGAAGCCAGGGTTTGCATGAGCCCATCACCTACAGTTATGAGAACTTACTTACTCCCGTTTGAATAAAAAAGTGCTTCGTCTGTAAACATTATTCCTTTGGCAAATGACCGATTCTCTTCTATTCCCCTGTACCCAGGCACAAAAATCAAACCTTGCTTCAAAATCCCTTTCTTTAAGAACATTTATAAACTGACGTTTACTTGTGTTCAATTGCATCTTATAACAACAGCAACATATTTTCTTATTCTGGTTTCTTAAAATCATTCAAAACTGTTCCAGTTCGTTCGAATTTGTCCAGAATACACCCAATTGTGGAATGCGAAACAAACTTTTATGGGTGTCTTTGATTACAAATATTCCCAGTGTCCCTATTTGTCCTATTTTTTACCGTGAATTAAAACTATCTCTATTGTTTCTTCGGTAGTAAGCATTTTTTAATCGATCTTTAAAAAACATTTACGTGTCAACTTGTCATATTTACATTTGTTTTAAAGCCTACTGTTGAATTAAATTACAATAAAATAAAAATGGTATTTTTTAGTTTTAAAAATTTTAACGATGCTTTTAATAAAAAATAACTGTCAGATTCACTAAGAAGGTTTAAGATTTAGTACTGGTTTAAATTAAGAACTTATAGTTGATTAGCTATGTTTTGACAGGATTTTGTCATGTCATTGTTAATAAGTCGTCATTAAAAACTTATGAATTATTCTGATATTTCAGCGATTTAGTTGGTTTTCAAATGATTTACTTCTTGGAACGAGTTGCTGCAATGAATTTAGTTTTATTATTGTCGAAAGTACGTACTAAATTTCTCCTTTTCTTTATAAATTTGCGAAAAAGCTCAGAAATAAACTGATAGTGGTCCACACGATTGTGACGTGTTACAAGGACGAGGGGGGAGTCAAAAAACGATGAAATTTGTGTGACGTAATTTATGGATGACCGCTTACTCGGAAACAAACTTTTTCATTATAGTTTGAATTATGATTTTCATAGTCGGGTAATACCGATTATTAAAAAAATGGGATTATCTATTATGTTTAATCTAGGTTATCCCATCGTTACCTTTAATACTGGTAGGCGGAAAATTTAATTCGGGATCGAACCATATGTAGTTCTCTAAACACTTCACATGTAATTAAAATAAGGCGAAATATCTACCTTTGCAATTATTAACAAAGTTGCGAATGATTGGGACAAGCAATAGGAGGGTGGAGTGAATTTGACATAATATAACATGGGTATAAAATAATAATTCTTAGTTGTAGTAAATTAATAATTAAACCTCACAGACAGACATTTATTAACGTTGGGACAAAGTAAGGTCCATGGTGATCAATATTAACTACAACTAATTATAAGAGTCAGTAAAGGTCATTTATATCTCTAACAAAAAACACATGGCCATATAAAAAAGTGAACTAGGTTATAGTGTTGCAAGTCTCTCAACAATAATTATATGCAACAAGTTTGAAGAAATAATATTTTTGTTATCAATACAGAAAGAAATCCCACTAACTTTTCCAAAATTATCAGTATCAAAAAGTTAAATATAACACAAATAAAACAATCCAGAGAACATCTGTGCAAACCACAACCAACACCAAACTAAACACCCAGAAATGTTGTGTTTTACTAACTTATAATGCAAAACACTAAGCGCGTACGTCTTCTTTTTAGTTAAGCACTAAGAAACCCTTACTTGAAACCAATTTTTTCTTGTCTTCTGAAGAATCCCTTTTAATGTTTTTGAAAATTCGTGAAGACCTTACAGACCTGAGCAACATGTAACCCATAACAAAAAAAGCACAAAATTGTTATTCTAGTAAAAGTTCATAGAGAATTATAGTGCAACACTTTTCTCAGTGTATTTTCGTGTCTTTGCCCTATTTTTTTGGACTTTATGGGAGTGACAACACGATTACTGAATCGGTTTACTTTACGACAAACACGGGATTGGCTGAACTGAAATTGCATCAGTTTGGTTCCATTGGATCTGGATTTCATAATGTACCAATGCTTTTCTGCTTCATTCAAGAGGATTACTCGATCGAGTTGAGAGGCCGCGATGTACATACAGCATTGGCAATTTAAATTTCCAAGTCTAAAATATAAATAAAAATTTCAGTATGGTCATATGTACTTCATATAACCTACATATGTGTTTCTTCTTTATTTTAGATATTTTTGGGCGAATTCTTGCAGTTCAGGAAAAATATCCAAGAGGATTCAAGATCTGGTTCGGAAATCGACTTCTTTATTTTTTGCACAAGCCCGAACACATAGAAAAAATTTTGGGAAGTACTAGGTTGGTACAAAAGGAGGTTCTTTATAAACACCTAACCGATTCCATTGGTGAGGGGCTAATGACTGCCCCACGTAAGTAAATTATGCACTGTGTGTAAATCAAAAATTAAAGCAAGAAATAGGGTATTCCATTGAACAAATATAACTTTGATCCGTGGCATTTCTGTTCAAATTCTAGATTTTTGAAAGCCCCTAGACCTTATTTAAAACATTTTTGCGACATTTCCATTCGTTTTTGCCTTTAAAATGTTAAATCAAAAAAACATTTCAGCTCAAAAATGGAAAAATCACAGGAAGAATATCATGCCATCTTTTAACCAGAAAATTCTTGATTCGTTTGTAGAAGTATTTGCGGAACAAAGTTTAGTGCTAAACGAAGTTTTAGCGGAGAACTGTGGAAAAAATCTGGATATTTATGGAATACTTTCAAGGTGCACTTTGGATATCATATGTGGTACGATTTTTGGTATATTAAAACTAAAAAAAATGGAAGAAATGTACATATTATCTAAATAGAGACCTGGAGTTATTTTTTATATTATGTTCTTAGCTCAAAAAAATGAAAATAGTACTTATTGAGTAATTTTGGGTTTTAGAGACCGCAATGGGTTTACAACCGAATATTCAAAAAGCCAACACAGGTTACGGGGAAGTACTGGACAAGTAAGTAATATAAAATATCCTCATAACCGAAATAGGGCAAGTTTTTTTCCTGATTTAAGCAACTGATCCTCAATGGCAAGAGTGTTGCCACATATTTTAAACGCCCTGTATATATACTTTACTTTTTAGAGAAACTTTTACCATGCTATCCCCAATAATTCAGATCAATACGTATTTTTATCTTTTCAGGATAATGGAATTAACATTTTTAAAAATATTTCAACTGTGGAACCGTGTTGACTTCATTTGGAAACTTCTTGGACACGATCAGAAAATAAAAGGACATCTCAAGAAGTTCAACGATCTAGCCGATATGGTAAATCAATATCAATTAATTGAATTTATGTAAAGCATTTGACATTGTAAATAATAAAGTAATATTTATTTAATATTGGTATTCCAGGAGCTATATACAGTGTGTCCACGGATTGATTCCAGAATAGGAAAAACTTTTTTATTTGTGGATTTACGAAAAAAAGTCATTCTACATCAAAACTTTTCTTTGTCTTAAAACGTCCAAAACGGGTGTTAATTTTTAAAAATTCTATACAGTGTGTGTAAAAATACATACATGTAAGAAATGATCAGGATTCAAGTACCTCTATTTTTGAAGTTAAGTATGTGAAAAGTTTATAAATAAGTTGTTGAGAATTGAATTGTATGTCTAAATATGATGTGATGGCTTGCTATTTAACTAAAAACTTTTTTTGCTTTTGTTTATAAATCTTTTCGAGAAAACTCATAATTAAATTTTTTTTAAAAAATTGCTTTTGAAGCGACAGCACTGGATTCAGCGCGCCGAAATCAAGAAACTAGACTTTTGTTTGAGATTAGACGGTGCAAAGTAATAAACCAAGAAACAAAATTTTCTAAAACATACCACAAAAAGACATACAAAGTTTGTAGGTATTTGAATAACAAGCCATGACGTCATATTTCGAAATAAAAATTAATTCTAAACACCCTCTATTAAAAAAAATCACATAACGTCAAAAATAAAGGTACCTTAGTCATGGTCATTTCTCACATTTAAGTATTTTTTACACACCTTGTATAAAAAGTTTAAAAATTAACATCATTATTAGAATATTAAGATAAGCGAAGGTTTTATGAAGAATGACTTTTTTCGTAAATCCATAAATAAGAAAGTTTTTCCTATGATGCCAGTGTCAATCTGTGGAATCTGTATAACTGGTTTAATAAAGTGCAATTATATTTTTGAATCCTCCGGTTAGTTTATATAACGCCCTACCCCCCCCCCCCCCCCACAAAAAAGTGTTAAATATTTACATGCAAAAATAAAAATCTCTATATTTATGTACTTATTAATTAATATAGTATCAAATTCTAATATTAATTTTACAATAGCTAAAGATATACATGACACGAACATGAAATTAGAAATGGAAATTTTCTTTTAAATCTTAAATGTAGAACGAAATTTGAAATAGATGCATTTTACATAATGGATAAAAGGCATTGCCAAATAATTTAAAATGTTCAGATTTAAGATCTAGTACTGGTTTAAATCAGGATCTTCTGGTTAATGATAGATTTTTGTCCTGTTATTGTTAACAAGTCTTCATTAAAAAATTATGAGTTATTCTAGTAATTCAAGTAATTTTTGTCTTGGAACATGTTAAAATGAATTCAATTCTATTATTGTGGAAAGTAGGTACTAAAATTGTCATTTTCTTCTTAAATTTGCGAAAAATCTCGAAAACAAATTCACAGTATAAAACTTAGTTGTATTATTCTTACACTTGTCAGATTAAAACTATTCAATCATCAGTCAAATTAGACCAATCTGGCGTTGGAGAATCTGACCATTGATTATTAACATAAAACTATTAAGGAAACACATTAAACATTACTTTGTGGAAAAATTATTTTTCTATGTAATTATTTTATTAATCTTACTTTATGCTTTTTTAATTTTTTTTTAGTTAATTATTCAACAGCTCCTTTATTCATACTTTATTATTTATCATCCGTTTTTATCAGAATTATTTTTATTTATATGTTACTTAAATTGTTACTTTTGTATAGTTTCCCTATTATAAACTGTGTAGTTATTTGTGAATAATTTTTTTTAAACAGTTAACACTAATTGTTTTTTACTTTGAAAGGTGATAAAGCAAAAAATGGAAGCTGTGGAATTGAACAAGCATCGAAAATTATCTGCTGCTTGCACTGACGAAGGTAAGATATACACTGCTTGAAATATAATAACTTTGCTTTATTGTGAAAAAGTTCTGCATTCCCCTGAAGCAAAATAAACTTTTTCTCAGATGAAAGCCCTGTATGTGTACTTTTTATTTCCGGTCTCATAAATTATAGAGAACTAAAATGAAAACATATCTTGTTTTTTCAGCAATGGCTGAGTGACCTCTGGACTTTTTGTTACGGAGACTCCCAAGCCTTAGTACCGGTGCCCACGAGCGGTTATTCCAACGCACTGCAAATTATGCGCTAAAACGTCCGCTGTTTAAATACATTGTGTTCAATGCGGATGTACACAGAGCGTCAAACTCACACAATGTATTTCAGTAGCGGACGTTTTAGCACATAATTTGCAGTGCACTGGAATTACCGCTCGTATGCACCGGATCAGCACTTAGCGTTACTTGTTTTACTGCACCGCATGGTATCAAAAAATTTGATTAGGATGCTTCGCTTTAAATATTATTCTTTATTTTATAATTCCTGATAGAAACATGTTTTAACGTCGCTGTCACCCGGTAGCAATAAGAAAATAATAACTACCCATAGCACGCGGTGCCGCTTTTAATTTACCGTTGCAGACAGTGACAAGCAAGCCAACAAAGTTATCGAAGCCGACGGCTTGAAAAACTGAGCGGCGGCGAGTATCAAAGCATGCTGTCCAAGCCGATATACACATTTTTTAAAATATTAAATATAAAATACAATTAAAATGAATTGCAAACCCACTCCGTTCCTGACCTGTGACTCGTCGCTCTCGATCCGCCGGGGTATAGTTATAAGCGATTTCTAAATTTTTGTTTTCCCCTGTGTGCGTGGGTTTACACTTTCCCAACTCTGATAACGGTTAATTTTGTTTTTAGGTAGAGGCCGATACATTTAGATAAACTCAATAATAGAATAATTTAACATTTGTTTAAAACTTCTTGGACCTAATAGACTCTGATATTAGTGACAATACAAAGAGACTCGAAATTTTCATTAAAAATTATGTAGGTTTGGACGTCGCTATTTCTTAGTCTATAAAATTAAATAAATCGAAAAAAAGGAATTAAAATGACAAGATTAATGAAAAGATTCTGATGTCTTATGCTACAATGATATAACCTTATGAACTCTTTGCCTTGTATTTTTTAAATTATTTCAAACTTCGTGATTATCTATAAATGATAAAGCCGAGGGGGAGATTTTCTTGTCACCATGACAATTCTAATTGCAGTAGCAATTTTTACTTTAAATATTTGTGCAGTTTGTGCTTACAAAGCAAAAAATTATTTAAATCATCGTAGTTCTCTTAATAAGTAAAATTTAAACAATAAAAGCTAAGGTTTAGTACTCTCCAAAAACCCTAAACGAGTAGTGAGAGGTTATAACATAAACTCTAGGGGCCACTAAAAAAATGACCAAAGAAAACAAGACGGTATGTTTTACCCTGTACTCTTCATCACTTCAATCCTGTATATTTCAGATAATCAGAAACCAAAAGTATAAAGTAATACAAAGACTTTCATCTATTTTTTTTTAAATCAAACAAAAATTCGGCTATCAAATTTTTGATTCGAAATTAAATAAAAAAATCACTAAGTATCCATATCAATAGCTGGAAAGTTAATACCAAACTAAGAAGCTAACCTCAGGCAGCAACATTTAAGGCAACTTTTGACTGTAAAGAAATAATATTTTAAATAAAAATTATTATTAGAATTTGCTTTAGCACCCCGTAAAAGGCTAGCATTCCTCGACTACATGATCGATTGTGGACAGTTTAACGCAATGGAGCTTAGAGAAGAAGTTAACATTTTTCTTTTTGCTGTAAGTACTTACTTCGTACATCATTATCTACTGTACTTGGACATTTTGTATTTAACTGTTTATTTTTGTTGCTAAGACAGGACCCTGAGCAAATCTTGCACAAAATAGAGAACACTCTATCTTAAGCAGGGTTTTTCGTGGCAAGGACCGGGTATTAGTTTTATTAAAGTTTTTCAACATTTTTTCAGTCAAAACAATCAAGTTATGCCATTTTAAAAAGTCAACCTAGTTTATTAGAAAAGTAGGTACCCTTTATTTCTGAATAGCCAGCCGCATATCACATATCCCACTTCTCTTACCCTTTCATAACCCAGGGTCTCCAGATTGTGAAACGAATTGCCTGCAGATGTTTTCCCTTCCCTTTCCAACTATTAATTCCCAAAATTCCGTGTCAATAGATTTCTCATTTCCCTTCTCTTCAGACGCCCACGGTACGTTAGTATTTAGGCTTGAACTCTATGTGGGCTGCCTCAGATAAAAAGAAACTACGAAACTAGGTCTACTTTTTCAACTAGTAGCAAATCTTAACATGATATTACTGTTTTCATTAAAACAATGTTGAGAAACTTAACAAAAAAAAAATAAGCGGTCTTAAACACAGCAAAAGAACAAAATAATTGAGAAAAAAATATTTTTTAGGGAACAGACACTAATGCCGCCACGTTGAGCTTTTTATTTGCAGTACTAGGAATGTTTCCAGACGTTCAGGTATGTAATCAATATACAAATTATGGTAAATACCATAAACACTATCTGTACGGATAAAGTTCAGGTGTAGAATATCTAGAACAGAACCAAACAACAGAACAGCTAGACATCGAAAAGCTCAAGAACCAGGAAGTTAGTCAAAACTGCAAAAGGGAATTAACACAAAACCTGACAAACACAGACACGCTAAACTGTGAAGAATCTTGAAACAAACTAAAAACTGACTTATTAGAGACATCAACAAGAGGAAGGAGAGAAGGGAAGATTGGTTCGATAAAGAGTGTAGAAAGGAAATAGAAGGAAACGAAGCACACAAGAAATATATGGAGCCAAGAACAAAAGAAAGAAGGGCAAGATTTCAAGCAGCAAGACGAAGGGCTGACAAAACGTGCGGCAGTTTTGTCACCGAAAAGCAGAAGGCACGAAAACGACAAGGTACAGAAAATGGAAGATGGCCTCCAAAATAACGATCTAAGAAGGGCGTACAAACATCTTCGCAATATGAGAAAAGGATACAAACCTCGGACAACATTGTGTAGGAATATAGAAGGACTGATCATAAGTGATCCACAAGAAATAAAGTCAACATGAAAAGCTCATTTCCAGAACCTACTTTGAACACAGAGGACGACCAGCCTTGGGACGCGCAGCATCTGGAGGAAGGAGAATAAGAAATAAGACCGAGAACAAGCAATCCGAGCGCAAAGAAACAACAAGGCGCCTGGAATCGACAAACTCCCCTATATAAATTGGGTGGTGAATACCTAGCAACACAGATGTACGCGCTGGTTACTAAGATATAGAGTGAAGAAGACATTCCAAGCGATTTGGAAAGCGGGAATTATTCGCCCAATCTACAAGAACAAAATGTCAACAAAATGTTTACGTACATCTTGAATAAACATCCCGAGCCAATCACCGAACACATTATCGGCGAGTACTAGGCCGGCTTTAGGCAGGGTCGCTTCACAACCGAACAGCTCTTTACGGCAAAGCAAATGCTTAATAAATCTTGGGAACATGACAGATGTCTTCAACATCTTCGTCGACTTTAAACAAGCATATGACTCGATCAAGAGGAACCGACTGTACCAGATACTACACAGCTTCAACATTCCTCCCAAATACCAGGCGCGGCCCGTGAAATTTCAACGTTGTATATCTCTGTTGCTACTTATGGGACCCATACCAAATTCAGGTTTTTTAATAGTGAGCCTACTAGGAATGTTTTGGTAAAGAAAAAAAATATTTTGCAATTTGCGAAAAAAAGTTGATTTTTTGAATTGACCCACCAGGGTAAAAAATTAACACGCTTAGATATTTTATGTATTATTTTTTCTAAACAAATTTTACATCATTATGTCGACAATTCTTAAATTTTAAGAGAGAAAAATGTGTTAGTAGAAAGTTATAGTCATTTGAATTTTTTCAACCGAAAAATAATTTAAATTTTCGGTTGCAAAAAATTCAAATGACTATAACTTTCTACTAACATATTTTTTTCTCTTAAAATTTAAGAATTGTCGACAAAATGATGTAAAATTTGTTTAGAAAAAATAATAAATAAAATATCTAAGCGTGGTAATTTTTTACCCTGGTGGGTCAATTCAAAAAATCAACTTTTTTTCGCAAATTGCAAAATATTTTTTTTCTTTACCAAAACATTCCTAGTAGGCTCACTATTAAAAAACCTGAATTTGGTATGGGTCCCATAAGTAGCAACAGAGATATGCAACTTTGAAATTTCACGGGCCGCGCCTGCCAAATACATACAGCTAATAAAAGCTACAATGGACTGAACAACGGCAACAGTTCATCATATATAAAGAGCAACGACAGACATGTTTGAAATAAATAAAGGATTAAAACAAGGTGATGGGTTGGCCCCAACCCTTTTTAACCTTGCCATTGAATATGTCATACGACACGACAAATAGAAGTGTACAACTCACCGCCTATGCAGATGATATAAACACCATGTCTCGCAGAGAAGAAGAGGGAAGCCAAAAACATTTAACGAGAGGAATTGAAAATCGCCTTAGAACCGATGATAACCTTGAGGTCGTGCAAGGATTTAAATACCTTGGAATCGAACTAAATGCGAGAGGGACAGGGGGAACAGAAATACAGAACAGAATAATATCAGCAAGCAAAGTATGTTTCGCCCTCTAACACATATTCCGCACCAGCACCATACACCGCAGATCGAAGACGAGGGTCTACAAAACCATCATTAGACTGATTTTACGCTATGGATGCGAGACCTGGGTTATGACAGACAATTCGAAGAACACGCTGGAAGTCTTTAAAAGAAAAATTCTTCGAAAGATCTTTGGAGCTGTGAAGGAAAATAGGATATGGAGAATAGAATACAATCATGAACTCTACTAACTGTTCAAGGAAGCTCCTATCTCAGAATTCGTCAGGCTAGACTTCGATAGGTAATGTGGCCAGAATGCCAGAGACAAGGCTGCCAAGGAGAGCGCTTCGCGACAAAATGCAAGGAGGAAGACCAAAGGGAAGGCCACGAAAACGATGGGAGACTAAGTGGCACCAGACGCGCATAATCTAATGGGCGTCAGGATTTGGAAGCGAGTGGTTCTTGACCGTAAAGTATGGGGGAGGAAGATGGCGGAGGTCAAGGCTCAGTTTGGGCTGTAGTGTCATTGGAGAGAGAGAGAGAGAGAGAGAGAGAGAGAGAGAGAAAGAGCATAAACTCTATGTTTGCATGTTGTTTAAGAATGATAAAATATATTAAAATCTATTGACAGCAGCACGTCCTATTTGTCAGTCGAGCATATGTGTTAGCATAACACTACCGCATAGTCGTCTAGATTGGATTGGTGCGCCGCCGTACCCTGTGAAGACTGTCATATGTAGTTGTTTGGTCATGCTTCTTTACCACGTATTTATACTTGTTTTTGTGTATTGCATTTTAATAGATCACGTTTGCATCTAAGCAAAGAGTATTCATGTGCATTTACCCTTACGCGTGAAAACATCGCCATAATTTTTCTCTCTCTGGTACTAAACTCTTTTATCTAGTTTAATTTATTCAAGTAAAGAAACAGGTTGATACACTTTTGGGGCAATCACCCAAATAACAATCAATTAAAATCATGCTTGCTCCCGATCTATAACTAACTATATACATATGTTTCAGCAAAAAGTTTTAGACGAAGTCCTTCAAGTAATGGGCAATGATAGAGTGCCCGAATTTAAAGATTTGCCTAACATGGTTTATACAGAAAGAGTGATTAAAGAAACGTTAAGGTTATTTCCGGTTGGATGTTTCTTTTTAAGGGCGATTACTGAGGATGTGAATATGGGTAAGCAATCTAGATATATCCAAAAAATTGAAATACTTCAGTCAGGCAAAAACTATTGCTGCCCTATTTGGTATCAAAAGTTCTCTATTGCTAAATATTTATTTAAATATTGAAGAGAATCCATAGTTTGTCTTTTTTAGTAAAAAGGGGGTAAAAATGGCTTTTGTTTATTACAAATTTTTTAATGATGACCAGTTTTGAGCTGTCTAACGGCTGCTCATTATCAGAACAAAAAAAATAACTGAAAACACAATAAAAACATTTTTTACAGGTGAATTTGTAGTTCCAGAAGGCGCTTCAGTATATTTTGGTTTGGTGTTTATTCACAGAAATCCAAAATATTGGCCAGATCCACTAAAGTTTGATCCAGATCGATTTTTGCCAGAAGAAGTCGCAAAAAGACACCCTTGTACTTACATTCCGTTTTCACATGGACCTAGAAATTGCATAGGTAATAATATAAAACAAAAAGTTGAGGCTTTTATATAGGTTTGATCAGGTGTCTATTTTGGTTTTGCTATAAATATCAAATTCGAATTATCTCTTGCCTACTCAGATAAAACTGCTTGCAGCGTTCCGACACACCTATTTTAACGAACACTTAAAATATTCACTGAGGTAAGGAAATAAAAAGAATGCATACAAGTATAGGTAGCGGTCTTTTTCTAAAACCACCAACACTGCTTTCCCTTTATTCTTTCTTGTTTATCAATTAAAGAAGTCATCACAATAAAGCCCGCACTTGCAATAATGCTACGTCTCCTCGACATTACGGCCACTGTTTATGAAACTAGCTACTGCAAAAACTGGAACATTGAAAAACACTATAAATTTTGGTTTTAATTAGCGTATGTGCTCGTCAGAGCTCGTTTCTCGTTTTTAAATATTTATCTATGATTGTTTGTGCGCGTTTGTGCGCGTTTGTGCTCGTTTGCGCTCGGTCGTGCTCGTTCGTGCTCGCTCGTGCTCGAGTTATGTATTTTGCGGTTAAAATACTGTAATTGTTGGACTTAATAAATTACTCGTAGACTTGAATTATGTGTGTTTTTTATTCAAGAGAAGCTGGTAACAAACTAAGACACTTACAATATGGTACTTTTCTTTATATACTAAAATGATCCTAAAAGTGAAGATAAATCCTGGCATAAATAGATAAAATACGGGAATTACATGAATTAACAAATATCAGAAATTATCATAGTAGATATAACTCAGTAGGAAAAGATAACACCTGGTATAATATAATGTAAGGTAAAATTCGATAATTATCATAAAAAGATAAAGTCCAGCATGAAAAGATAAAATACGGTAAAAAGGCGACGCAGCATCTTCTCGAGTCTTATCTGTTGGTTAGGGTATTCTCCAGTGGCGTATCCTGGTAGTTTGGTTGTGATACATAACTCCTCCCGTCTGAGATAAAGCCTTAGGGTTGAAAACGTTGTCTAAGGCTGCTCTTTCATTTCCAAATCTTCTGTCTTGGTTTTCCTTTTACTTTTACGTTGGTATGGATAAGGGTAACAGGTTCTGTAGTAGCATGTTACCGCCAAGAAAACAATCATTGCGACCATAAGGTATATGAGGACATGAATCCATGTAGGCATTGATTTTTCCTGTAATAGTGTTGGATCTTCTAAAATATTTACTTCATGTTGTGTATTTAACTTTTTGGTCAAATGTTTGATTTCTTCTAAGTCCAAACTGGTAAGTTTAATGTGAGTAGAGCGTTCTGGCAGCAGTGAAAGGTTTAACTGAGGAAGCTGAATTATTACAGCAGGTGAAATGTGATCATTTCCAGCAGAGAACACTTCTTGGTTAATGAAGTAGTGACAATTACTTGGGATAGTGATTATATAACTGCCAGGGATTAGTTCATGATGCTTTTCAACGGAACAGCTTTCAGTGAGGACGATGTCTGCTCCAGTGGTGAAGAGGATGTTGTGTGGGGTAACTTGGTTGGCTATTGCTTTGTCCAAATGAACTGGGACAGTGGTGCAGTTGTTTGGCTTATTGTTCTTTATGATGCTGACAACACAATCGTCTTCTGTTTGCAGGTGATTCAGACAGTAGTGGACGTTTTCTACTTCTTCGCATGGTTCATTTTGATATTGATGGAGAACACTTCTCTCATTTAGGATAAGGTAAGGTTTACAAGGAAGAATTATTTTATTATTAATTGGAATGGGGTAAATAAAATATGTTTTAAAATTTTGAGGCATTAAAATTGGAAAGTGAATCAGAAAAATAATTCGGTCGTCCTTAAAGAGTAATTGAATTTCCAAGAAAGAGTAATAGCTATGATGGTCTGTAAAATTAACTAATTGAGTGGAAGGGTAAGAAACCTTTATTTTTGTAATGATAGAATTTAGGTTTTTTAAAGGCAAAAATACAGGATGAATTTTGTTGACATTAGCAAAACTTATGGCATTAGTTACTTCATTTAAATGAATCTGTAAAATTAAAAGAGAATTTATAATCAAGTTTAAAGTATTTACTTCGTTTATTCCTTCAGAGAATTGATCGATATTTTGGGTTATCATTAACATATTAGATTTTATTTGCGAAATGCTATTATTTGTTATTGCCATAATTTCCTTTGCTAAAGTAATCTGTTCGTTAATCTTTTCCTGAAGTAGATGATCACTTTTATCGAGATGCTTAAGAATTAAGTCTATTCTTCTGCCATCTTCGGCATCTAAGGTTCCAAAAAGCCATTTGGATACTTTACCACCAAGGTCTATTAATCCGCGTTTTGATCTTTTGGGATAAATAATTTCTAAAGAAGTATCAATATAGGATAATAATGTATTTGCTTGTTTTATTAAGTTTATCGTATGAGAGCCAAGATTTTTCTTTGATATTGCAAACGATAATTGTGACTTTAAATGATTTCTTATATTAGTGAATTCTGAAATATTTAAATAAGTAATAAAAGTGTGTCTGCTTGTTATTATGCGTGTGGATTTTAAACTAACAGGTAAAATTGGGTTAGTAAGCTTTTGAATAGAGGCATTAGTACTTATAATTATAAGGGTTAATAATAGGATGAGAAAAAGTCTCATCTGAAACAAAAGAGAAAACATTAGTGTTTTTTGCGTTTCTTTATGTTATGTTTGGAGTATTTTGAGACATCAGTTTTAACTTTGTTTTTTGTTTGTGCTACTGGGATTATTTTTGTAAATCTAGGAGCTAGTTTATCTCTTGGTTGTTCTTTGTGATAAACTGCATCGTTTTCTGACAAGGTAATTGGTTCTTTTCGATTAGCATTTATTTTGTCTAGTTGTTGTTGTTTCTTTTCTTTAACTTTTTCTGTAATTTCTTTATATTTTTCTTTGATTTTTTCTTTGTGGTCTTGCACATATTTAGACACAATATGTTTTTCTTCGACGTCAAATGGGTCTTTAGAGTTAAAGTGACCGGATACTATTTCGAATGGTGTATGATCTGTAGAAGAGTGAATGGAATTGTTGTAGTGTAACAATGAATACTTTATAATGTTAATAAGAGATTCTTTAGGGTTTGTTTGAGTTTTTATTCTTATCTGCTCTAATAGTGTGGAATGAAGTCTTTCGATGTAACTATTCGAGTTTGGATTCCTTGGGGTGGTATAATGGATCTCAATTTTATGTAGTTTGCAAAAATCAGTAAAGCTATTGTTATTGAACTCAATTCCATTGTCGCAAATTATCATTTCTGGCAGACCGTAGTGTGATATAAAGGTCAATAAACCATCGAGAACATTAACTGCATTTACTCCAGGAATGGGATATACTTGGGCAAATTTAGAAAATGTGTCAATTATGGTTACAAATTTTTCTTTTGCTATTGACAGCGTGTCGATATGGATTCTAGCAAAAGGTTTGAATCCTATTGGGATGGGTTGGAATTTAAATTCATTAGGTTTTCTCTCGTATTTTGACTTTTGGCAAATGATACAGTTATTTATGTAGTTCGTAACATCCTTGATCATGGTAGGCCAATAATAGTTTCTTTTGAGAGAATCTAAAGTAGTTGTTATGCCACGATGTCCAGTCTTATAGACATGGTGATAGTTCATCTTGTCTTGTTGATCATTTTGTGTCGTAACATCAGGCAATTTTAAAGAACAAATCATTAATTTTGAAGGGACTCTAACGATTTTTTCTTGAATATGTTTAAGAAAAGTCTTTTCGTCATCTTTATTTGGAAAATGAAGATGATATGTGGTTTTGTTATTTAAGTTTGCTATGTACTCTTCTAAATCTTCTTCCATGTTTCTTCTACGGAGATTAATAAAATACCTTTGATTGTCAAAAATTTTTTCTTTTATAACTCTGGGCACTGGGGATGCGTCAGATATTTTGACGATCATTTGATGTTTATGGTGATTTAACGGTTTATCACAATAGGGGTTGGAAAGTAGTGGAGGTTCGTCTGCAGAGTGTATTGTGGTAACATAGTTCTCATTGCTTTTGAAAAACTCTCGAATGGTTGTATCTATATCTCCTGATTCGTTCATCATTGAACCAACTTTGTCTGTTTGTTTTTGATTTACTGTATTGGTTGCTTCGTTTATGGGTGAAATATTTCTGGATAGACTGTCAGCTACATTATTATCTTTGCCCTTAATGTAATCAGTATCAAAGTCATACTCGGATAGCAATAATTTCCACCTGACCAATTTAGAATTGGGCTCTTTCAGGCTCTCTAACCATTTTAAGGGTTTATGGTCTGTCTTTACTTTGAGGTGTCTTCCAAATATGTAGGGTCGAAAGTACTTAATTGACCAAACAATCGCTAATAGCTCTTTTTCTGTGACTGAGTAATTTATTTCATTTGGATTCAATGTTCTACTTGCATAGCAAACTGGTTTTCCATCCTGACTTAGAACGCTTCCAATGGCATATTTACTTGCGTCTGTAGTGAGTGTAAAGATTTTTGAAAAATCTGGATGGATCAAAATGGGCTCATTACAAAGAATCAGTTTACAGGTTTCAAATGCATTTTTGAAGTCTTCCGTATGTTCAACTTTTTTACCTTTTCTCAAACATAATGTCATCGGTTTTGTAATTTTTGCAAGATTATTAATAAATTTTCTGTAAAAGCCAACCATTCCCAAAAAGCTTTTGATTTCTTTATGTGTTTTGGGTAATGGCATTTTCAGTATAGCGTCTATTTTCTTTGGGTTAGGTTTAATGCCCTCTGTGGTTACAATATGGCCTAAGAATTCCGTTTCGTGTTTTAGAAATTCACATTTATCAGGCTGAACTTTTAAGTTGTACTCTTGAAGTTTTTTAAATATCTCCTTTAAATTAAGTATGTGTTCATCCAATGTTGTTGAAAAAACTATGACATCATCCATGTAAACTAGGCAAGTTTTATTGATAAAATCTTTGAGAACTTCGTTAATCATTCTCTGAAAAGTAGATGGTGCATTTTTGAGGCCAAAAGGCATCCTTAAAAATTCATAATGCCCATGATCTGAAGAGAATGCTGTTTTCTCGATACTTTCTTTATGCATCTTAATCTGGTGAAATCCACTTGCCAAGTCTAATGTGGTGAAATATTGGCATCTGCCAAGTTTATCAAGTAAATCGTCGATATTAGGTATAGGAAATCTATCCTGAATAGTTTTGGAATTTAATTTTCGAAAGTCGATTACTAGGCGCCATTTAGGGATTCCACTGGCATCTAACTTTTTTGGAACTATCCATATAGGACTTGACCAAGGGCTGGTACTATTTCTTATGATGCCATCTTCTAACATTTTTTGAGTTTGATCCTTTACTTCCTTTTTGTGGACTTCTGGTAGTCTATAAGATCTTGTATAAATTGGCTCTTCATCTGTAGTTACTATTTTATGAGTTGTCTGAGTTGTTGATGACAAGGGCTCATTCTGATTTTGAAATATTGAAGAAAATTGTCTGCATAGCTTTAGGATCTTGTATTTTTCTTCTTCTTCTAAATGACCTAGTCTTAAAAGATGCTCAATTAGATTTTGATCTGGGGTTGTAGAATCGGTTTCTATTTCTGCTTGGTATATTTCATAGTCATTTATTGGGAATACTTTTAAAGGTCTTGGAAGGTTAAAATAGGTATCTTCAATGTTAACATTGTAAATTTCAACTATAGCATGTCCATTCTCTACAGTGCTTATTCCTTCAGGTATAAAACAATGTGGGTTGATTGATTGGTAAGGGATATAGTATGTACCATCTTCTTTAGCATTTGTTGGGAGTCTCATCCTTAGGACTTCATTTTCGTTTACTGTGATATTAAAGCAGTTATAATCTGAGGGAGAACACTGATAAACCGGAATTTTAAGGTTATGTCTTTCAAGATAATTCTGTTGCAAATTCCAATTGAAACCCATATTTTTAAGATCTCTAAAACTTATTAAACCATCGAAAAAAGGGTGAAAATCAAATAGGGTAAAAATTAAAACTTCATTTGTTTGAAATTCCTTAAAAGCCGGAATTCGCGCTTCATATTTGGATTCTTGTTGACCACAAGATGTTTTGATTATATTGGGTTTTATGACAATAAATTCAGAAAAATACTGTTTTGCAACATGGGGATTTAGTAATGAAATATGACTGCCTGAGTCAATTAATAATTTTAGGGTTTTGTCAAAAAAGGAAATTTTAATAAACGGAAGTTTGCGTGATTCTGTGTCATTTACTAGGTAGAATTCATTACAGAGGCTTCTTGATAAAAATTTTCATCTCCTGGGGTTTCTGTGGGTATGTATGACGTCATTGACGTGTATTCTGCAGCGTCAGTATATTGTTCCTCTAATTCATCAGTATTAGTTTGTTCTGGGATATAATTCTGGTTTTCAAAATATTGCTCTTCGAAGTTCTGGTAATATTCGTGTGAGTCGTCATCAGAATTTTCTAGGTTATACAATTCTTCAAATTGAAATTTGGGGGGTCTTGATTGTGGTTGGAATGCATTTGGATTTGGTGATCTATATTGGAAATTATTTGTTGGTCTAAATTGATTTCCTGCTGTGGGTTGCGAGATATTTCTTGGAGCCAAAGTTTGTCTAGTTATTATGGACATTGGAGTTGGTGCTTCTTTCGAAGTCTGTCCAGTCGGTTTGAAAACGTTGGTTTTAGTAGGATTTCCAAATACTTGCTGGTTCGTAAAATATTTTCTTTGTGGTAATTGCCTTGGTGAAATATTTATTGGCTGACTAGGGAAATTTTGTTTAAATCCCGATTGTTGTCCTGTAAAATTTTGTTTAAAACCTGAAAATGCAGGTGTGAAAGTCTGTGGTATGTGTCTTCCATACGTTTGTTGGTATCCTTGACTCGTAGGTGCTTTAAAATTTGGTAAGGGAATATGTTGATTGGTATTCCTTTTAGTTTCGTTACATAGGGACAAAAAATTTTCTTCCTCTATTACATAATTCATCGCTTCTTCTATGCATGTAGGGTTCTTAAGCCTTACGCCTGTTTGAATTTGATGGGGTAGGTATTTTATAAAAGAAACCAAAAGTAATTTTTCTATATTGCCAATTTGTGCGATTTTTGCATTAGCCTGTAGGGTATTATCGTTATTAATAGAGGTGAAAATCAGACTTCTAAAATATTGGCAGCGAATGCCAAAATTATAAGGTGTTTCTCTCGGGTTTGGTTTTAAGTTATGAAGCTCGTTTAACAAACAAGTGAAAGATCTTTGATCACTAAAAGAAAGTCTTAAAACATCTTTTACTTTATCCCAAGTATCTAATTCTGTGCGACTAGATATTAAAGTTAAAGCTTTACCTTTAAGTTTCCCTAAAATACCACGAAAAATAAGTTTTTTAATTGCGTCACTTTCATCTCTAAAATTATTAAAAGTATCATCGCATGCTGCGATAAAATTATTCAGCTCGCAAGGGTCGTTTTCAAATTGTGGTATAATATCCAAGAAAAGTCTTAACTGTTGATAATTGGTATTATTTACTGACATGTTTGGTGATAAATTAATATTGGCAAGATTATTTATTATATCTTCTACTTCAGAATTGGATTCAAGATCAAAATCAAATGCGTTATCAAATGGGTTATCAACAGGGGATTTCTCTGACAAGGTGTCAGTTTCACTTTCAGATTCTGAACTAATGTTGGCTAAATCCGTAAACTTTTTCCTAAATTCCTTATTCTTCTTAGCAGTTTCTTTTAATCCGCTAAACATTAAACATTAAGAAAACAAAAATGCAGGAAAAATAAATTCTATACGTATAGGATAAAAAAAAATAAAAAAAAGGGGAAATTTTATAAATGAGAGAAATGCAAACAAACAATAATCAAAAATGAAACAATTGTTATTTCTTACCATGCGTCGAAATTTCTTCTTTCTTCTTTGTGTTGTACACTGTGCCACTTAATTAAAGCCAAACAAGGGATATCCGCTCCGTCGAATGACTTGCTGTACCCCACTTTTGGATGTGCAGGCAATGTTCCAAAAATTAAGGCCCGGTGTGTCAAGAAAAGAAATATACGGTTTCTTCTTGAACACGATTTTTTTTTTTGGAAAGTCCCGTTAAAGATTTGAAAATCACCAGAGTTCGTAAACCACTATCTATATAGTCAGTACGGCACTATGTTTCGAAATCACTATCCATAAAGTCAATACGGCACTATGTTTCGAAGTTCACTATCCATACAGTCAATACAGCACTATGTTTCACTTATCTGTACAGGACAATCCTACCGACTGCGCCAGTTATGTATTTTGCGGTTAAAATACTGTAATTGTTGGACTTAATAAATTACTCGTAGACTTGAATTATGTGTGTTTTTTATTCAAGAGAAGCTGGTAACAAACTAAGACACTTACAATATGGTACTTTTCTTTATATACTAAAATGATCCTAAAAGTGAAGATAAATCCTGGCATAAATAGATAAAATACGGGAATTACATGAATTAACAAATATCAGAAATTATCATAGTAGATATAACTCAGTAGGAAAAGATAACACCTGGTATAATATAATGTAAGGTAAAATTCGATAATTATCATAAAAAGATAAAGTCCAGCATGAAAAGATAAAATACGGTAAAAAGGCGACGCAGCATCTTCTCGAGTCTTATCTGTTGGTTAGGGTATTCTCCAGTGGCGTATCCTGGTAGTTTGGTTGTGATACATAACTCTCGTTCGTGCTCGTTCGTGCTCGTTCGTGCTCGTTCGTGCTTGTTCGTGCTCGTTCGTGCTCGTTCGTACTCGGTCGTGCTCGTTCGTGCTCATTCGTGCTCGTTCGTGCTCGTTCGTGCTCGTTCGTGCTCGTTCGTGCTCGTTCGTGCTCGTTCGTGCTCGCCCGTCATGTCTGGACCTACCTTTAGGTATACTCGTTCTTTTAAATATCCCTTAAGGGAAAAATCAAGATGAGCAAGGTCTGGAGAACGAGGTGGACATTCAATAAATCCACGTCGCCCAATCCAGCGCTCCGGGAATTCATTATTTAGAAATTTCCTAACTGGTAAATAAGAATGAAGAGGCTCCGTCTTATTGGAAAATCAATCATAATCTTCATTTTCCTCTTCAGTGAGAGTTACAACTGAAAACGATTTAAATAAAGGGGCCCGTTAAGGGGCCCATCAATAGAAAAAGGACCAATTATTTTACGTGCTACGATTTCAGCCCATACATTTAATTTCTGAGGATGTTGAGTATTGGTTCTTTCAAACCAATGAGGATTATTGACAGACCAATATTTGAAATTGTGTTTATTCACAGTACCATTCAGAAAAAACTTGATTCGTCGCTAAAACAAAATATCCGATAAAAAAAGTTCGGTACTATTGCCACAAGATTTAGCATCTGCTAACAAAACTGTAACCTATGGACTGGATCATCTTCGTTTAGTTCACAAGATGTACCTTGTATGATGGAACTTGTGTTTTTTTTAAAATTTCATGGATGGTAGATTTATTCACACCTTTTGTGGTTCAACCACAGTTATTCCAAGAACTTAAAGCTCCTCGGTTTTAACAGATGGACGACCGCTTCGTGGTGCATCTTTTACGGTAAAGTTGGTAACAGATTTAGACACAACACTTCTTACATAACTAGGATAAACCGGTCTATCTGGAAAAGACTCATTACTCAAGACTGTCCATAGAAAAAAATTATCTCAACTCTATCCTCGCTGTTACGAACCATTTTTTAATTAAAAATATCTGAAAACACATCGAACGCCTAAAGAACGCAAATGACTCGGCAAATGCAAACTAAGCATAAACAAGTGCAATAAGGAAAATATACAATTTCAAATATCTCATTTTATGAGTTATTTGCATACTTTTCTCAACATTATAGTAGAAAAAAGGGTTCCCTTGGAACTTCTTTGTTAAACTATTTTAATGCGTCAATACAAAAAATGAAATAATTCTTATCTTTAAAAATGTATAGGTCAAAAACGAATTGACCTTTGACCATTTTACAGCAAACCTCGGGTTTGCTGTAAAATGTTTATTTTTGAAGACCTTTAAAATGAAATACCGCACGGCATAGGCTGGTATTTAAAATGCTTGACCTCAACTCCCTAGCATCACCCCGCAAGGGGGTTAAAAAAGTTAAATTACATGAAAAAGTATATTTATTAACCAATAGGACACCCCTAAAATTTGGTGTCTCTATCTTTACTAATAGCAAAGATATTGGCCCATACTAAGACTTTTCGTACACCCTATACATTGTATTATCCAGTGCTCCTCCAGTTTGCAAGTTATTTTAAATTTTCTTCTTATAGGTGTGTTTCGTATTTCTGTCATTTATACGTTTAATAGTTCAGGTAAAAAGGTAATAGAGACCTAAACAGTAAACACACTTCTTCGCAACAATTTTAATTTAATACGGTCCCGTTTGTCACTTTGTTTGTGTGCCTTGCTTTAGTAGGAATAGATATATCTCTTGTTGTTTTCTTACCTCACGGTCTTGAGAGGGCGTCAAAGTAGCTGTCAGTATAGCGCGGTAGGGAAAATGGCAGGTAAAAGAGTTAATTTTTTTATTCTTTGATAATAATTAAATGAGTGTTTCCAAAGTTCCCAAACATGAACATTTAAAAATCCTGAAAGGTGACTTTTTCCTGATTACAACAGTTTCTCGTAGCACAGAAAGTAAACACACTGTATCACGGACACGTATCGTTAGTATTTTAAGCATTTTCTAATAGTAAACTGAAATTGACCTAATTACGAGTTAAACAGGACCTTATCAAATTCCAATATTAGGTAATTGAAAATAAACATGTTTTCCTAACCACCACTTTTAATTTCTAGAGAGTGTGACTGTGCTTTCATTTTACCTCTGCGTGGCATTAACTAATTTTGAAGTTGTGCCATCTCTACAGGATGTCGGGAATTCGGATCTCTATTTTAGGCTCGCTTATTTCAGTAAATAGCAAGTTGGTTAAATGGAAAAGTTTCAGGGAATTTGATGCTTGGTGTAGATGAACTGTCCTGCGTGACAAAAGCATGTGTTATTATTATTTGTATTAAGTGCTAGTAAACCGTTTGCGGCTTCGCCAGCATGGTGTTCGTTGTTCGTTGTTAACGTAATCTTTAAATCATTAAAAGTTGCTATAAAGAAGTTTTATTAGTTTTGTCCTACTTTTCATATTAACGCTAGAAAGCAATTAGATGAAAAATTCGAAAATTCAGTTTTTTCAAAATAACTCGAAAATGAAAAATCATCCAAAAAATTTCGGAACATCATTTTATTAGTTTTTCAATCACGCAACTTTTTTCCCATTTAAACCAAACCAAACTGGCCCTCCTTATCTTGAACACCGTGTATAGAGATATCTGGACCTAACTTTAGGCCCGGTAGACACGACGCAATATTTTGAAGAAATTCTGCATTCCTATATGAATATATATTTATACATAAAATTATTGCAACGTGTTTACTACAAATTGTGAGCATCTGCTATTTTTTTATATAACTTTTCTTCCGATTTGTAGTAGACACATTGCACTAATTTTGAGACATTTAAAACAATACATGCAAAATTTCTGTGAAATATTGCATCGTATATAGTCTATGTAAGTGTCGTCTGTAGTCCTATGTGGTCGTGTGTGACTTGTGTAAAATTTTGCAATATTTTACAATATTATTTTTTTACTTTCTTTAAAAATATATATTAAGAAGCGCGAACGTCGACAATTCGCTTTTTTCTTCCTCTATACAGTGCCACCGAAATAAAAATGTAGTGAGAAGCCGATTGATTAGAAAACACTTTGTTTTTTAGGGTGATCAGTAGGTATCCCGTTACTTGAGCCAGACAGATGAAGTCACAAGTCCCACCCCTCTGGTGCAAACTGAAAAAACGTTATTGAAAAAAGTCCTGACTAGCACAGGGTTCCAAACTAGGACCCTGACTTGCACAGGATTCGAACCTAGGACCTCTTAGAAGGTATTGGGATCTCCTTGGTGATGTTTGACGACCTAGACCACATGACTATCAAAGCCATGGACAGACATTCATCGAGTAACCCATACGAAGGCTTTGGAGACACTACAATCACTAGGCAATCAATGAGAGATATTTACAGGAGAATAACTAAAAAAGTACGCATCGTAGAGAAAATTTTTATTTGAAAATAATGTAGAGCTCATTTTTTTACATATAACTGCCGATTTTGAGCGAAATCTAAGCAAGTTGAGCAGTAGCTAGGAAATAGGCTCGCCAAATACAAGGAAGCTCCCAATGGGAAATAGGCACGCGAAATACAAGGAAGCTCCCAATCCCACCACTCTTCACCCTGCCAAATCCTCCCACTCTAGTGTTGTGGACCAGCTACACACAAAACCGATTAAAAAAGTAAATAATGAGTTGTATTTTTCATAGAACGTTGAAAAATATTATTAATATAGCTAAATATATGTCGTTAAGAACAATTTCTCATAGTATAGTTCATGAAGAATAAAAAAATACACTGTAATTTTCAGTTATTTGACTTATTTCAAAGAAAAAAACATAAGTAAGTGCTGTTCGCAATAACAGAATAATTAAATTAAATTCAGCTACTCATGCCTTGGATCAAAGCGAATCGCAGAAAAAATACAAGAAATTAATTTGAGCTACTCGTTCCAAGACAAAAAATTATTTGAAACAAAGCAAATCATAGAAAAAATACAAGAAATTAATTTCCGCTACTCGCTCCAAGACAAAAAATTATATGGAACAAAGCAAATAACAGAATAATTAAATTAATTTCAGCTACTCGTTTCAAAACAAAAAAATTAATTGGAACAAAGCGAATGGCAGAAAAAATATAAAAACTCATATTTTTATGACGAATTATTAACAGTGACACGACCAAAACTTGTTAGCCTCGTAAACTCAAAGGTTTAAATGAAATTAAAAAGGTAAAAAATACACTGTAATTTTTAGTCCTTTGATTTATACCATTTTATTTACCTTAAAATTAATTTGTTATTTAATAACCCACGTATATAGACTTCAAGCCTAAGTACTAACGTACGGTGGGTGTCTGAAATATTCACGCGGCCAGCAGACCTTAGGCTTATTAAAGCGTAAAAATAATGTTATCGCACACCAACTTGACAGCACGGGAAGATATGTGACAAAAAATTCTCTCATAGTACGCATGTATGATCCTAAACCCAAGCATCAAAAATTTATACCTTACCCATAAACTTTGCAAATTAAAAAACTTCACAACACTTTATTGTCATTTTCGCGATGGGCATAGCGTAAGAGCACTTTCAAAAAAATGTCCCAGCGACAGATCACTAAATAGAAAAATCTATCAACTGAGATACTTTTTTTACAGTGCTCAAATGAAAGCTTATGGAAGTATATTGACGTTATGACGTGTTTAAGAAGCACTCCACTTTAAAGATGAAAAGCACAAAAGTCCACTACATCTTTTAACACGAATTCACAACAATTAGATGCAAAATTGTAGAAAAAATTAATTCGAACCGCCCTACTTTGTGTTATATTACGTTTACTCTCTGAGAAATTTAGTCAGCCAGATTTTACGGGATATTAAAATTGCTATACATTGCAGAACCAGTGTTGCCAGATGAATTTTTCAAGAAGCGGTAGAAAACGGTAGATTGAGTCTAGTGTGATAGTGTGAACTAAATAGTATATTCCTGTCTTTCTATCTTGTTTTTTATAGAAATGGAGAATGCGAATGTATAAATATATTCACTGCACATTGGATTTTTGAATTAAAACAGACTTTTAATAACTGTACTTTAAACAAATATATATTGATATGGAAAGTACTTAAACGATTTCTTGCTTAGGTGTAATTGTGAAATAATACTCCACTTATTTTAATATATTATATCAAACAAATATAAACAAGATTTTTAACACAAATACTATTATTTTATGTTATAATATCCATATATTATTTTTAAAAAAGGTAATAATAAATTTGGTAACCACCAAATTTATTTAATAATTTTATCTTAGCTATATTAAAATATTTTAATTTTTGTAAATATCTTTGATCATTTGCCGTCTTAATTCATTGTTTATCTTAAAATTAAAAACAAGAACTTTTAATAAGCCGCTTGCTGAGTAGTATTCCCATTATAGTATCAGTACTTAAACGGTTTCCTTGATTAGTTTTAAACAAATTTATAGTGGAAAAAACTCTCTCAACATTAACACCAAGAGATGACGCTAGCAAATTTGCGTACAAACGAAAAAGCGTTATTTTACAGAGCTAGAACTGGAGAACGGTGGATGACTCTCTAAAGCGCTAGAAATACCGCTTTAGAGGTGGTTCTGGCAACGCTGTGCAGGACTGGTTTTTTCACAGCGAGGTCATTCTGCTTCTGCTCTCAGTTGAACAACCTTAAAACGTGCAGAGTTGAGTAGGTGTAGGTATTATAGAAATTTAAATTTCGATATGTTTAGAAGGAGATAAACATATTGCTATACTGAAACGGAAAGAGGATAACAAAGTCGTCATTATATTTTTCTGGGACGCGTCAAGTTAAAGAACAAAGATTTTAATCCGCCTGTTCGAGCTGCTAGAATTAAGTGTACCGATCTAAGATCAAATTTATGAAAAATAGCCTCAGAGGATGTTTTGATTTCTTAACGTCAAAGTGTATTGGATTAATACTTTTTTGGTGCTGTCGACATAAACGTTCAGATTCACTAATAACGTTTAAGATTTAGTATTGGATTAAAGTAAGGTGTTCTAGTTGATCAGTTATGCGTTGCTAGGTTTTTGTTCAGTCGAAAACTACCATCAAGAGCAAGATTTTTGAAAGATACCGAAGAGTTTAAGCAGAAAATTTACAAATCCTTTTTAAGTATTTTTATAACTGTTTAGTTAATTTTTTTAAATTTAGCTAGTTTGAATTTAGTAGATTTCTTTAACAACGAGACTATAAATTAGGTGTCGAAACGTCAGAAAAACTTTTTGATCAGATTAGGACTTAGAAAATGCTTAAAAATGCATTATTTATTCCACATCAAAATATTGCAAAGAACTGTGTACATTTGACATCAACGAATCAAGATAGAATTGATAGGCTTACACCCCTTAATATACTTCCACTTAAAACTTGTTTTCCCTACCAATAAACATAGAACGTTTTGTTGCCTTTTTATAATTCATCCAGTAGTTTTAAATTAGAACCGATTTAAGACCTCGCGACTTAAAGATACATAAATAATAACCCACAACAAAGCTGTCAATTACTGTTAGACTACTAAAAAAAGTTAAAATAAAAGACTACAATATTTATTAACTATTTATTAATTAATTACAATGCTGTACAAATATTATAATATACATTCTAATTAACAGGTTTTCTGTTTCTTGTAACCAAACGGTTCAGAGTTCCCATCAACTAGAAACTTTCTTTTTGTGGAGTTTGGCCTGTAGAGTTTCGTCTCAGTGCAGGTTGTTACAGAGTGGTCTTTGGTTCTTCGAATATCTTTTGAGATGATCGATATTGGTTCCGACTCTGTAAGAACCATATCCTTAATAGTGTCGAAATTTATTAACCGCGATGCCTCGTAATTTAAGGATATCCCCTTAACTTTACAAACTATCACATCAGAATTAGTCTTGGTAGCATTTACTTTATAAGAATAATTTTTGGGGCCTCCAGAAACAAACTCTGTAATGTAGCTGTCATCACCATACATTTCTAATTCATCGGTTAGATCACCAATGAATTGTCCAGTAGTTAAATCAGTCGCACCTGGTCTGGTAACGTAAATAACGGAGTCAGTATCGTAATAAAGGACTCTGTCACCTAATTGTTCGAGAAACGAATAAAGTTTCAGGCGCGCCTGGGCAGTAACGAAAGCAGCAATAACCACATTAACAGTAGCTAACGGGTCAAAGGATTCTTCTCTATGTTCATATCCAACAATTAGAGTGTTGTCATTGACAGGGAGAACACCATTAACATAAATTGATGGATTTGTTAGCATTGCAAATAATTCAACAGGCTTATTTACAATCTTTGTTTTTGGTTGATTTTCCCGTTGTCCAAATTTGCCCCAAAAAGAGTTTAAAATAAGTTTAGCTAGAGATCTTAGGCCAGGGTTTTCAAGAATCCGAGAATATTCTAATTTGACATCTTCCCTTGCAAAGAATTCTTCAATATATTTGTTTTTCTCTTCCTCGGTCGTACACTCTTTGGGCCAGCCGGAAGCTTCCTGCTTTATTTTAATAAATTTGTTCATCATTCCTGTGAACAAGCCATCTTCACCAGTCTCCTTATTAAATGTCAGAACATCATATTTCGATATTTCTTGTATTTCGGTTATATTGTATCCCTTCACAACAGCTTTAAGTACCTCGTCTAGAACCCATGTCCCCTCTAACGTTCTTTCTTCATCAGTATGATTACACTCGTTTGTAATCATGTCTTCACCGCAGGTTCGACAAAGAACAAACATCAATTTACTATTCATTTTAACGGGGAGAACTGGGTGGTAGAGATCTTGAGGAGGTAAAATTTTACATTTAATTAAGCCGCTGATATTGTTCAAATCCAAACTGTGACATTCCTCCCCTACGAAAACTTTAGGATGTGCAACTGGAAATTTTCCGTACTTACACACCCAGGGGTACAGGGAACAAACATCCATGTATTTAATCTTTTCTGCTTCTTTAGCCTTGTAATAAGTATGAGTATTACCCGTACGCCCTCCGTAGAAAGCATCTCTCGGGTTTAAAGGCAAAAGTGTTAAAAGAGGATGTGTCTCGGTGTAGGCCTTAATTTCCAAATTATCTTTTAATTGCTTTCTAAAGTCACACTCCCATATTTCATTAACAACAAAACCCATTTCTTTTAACTTTGTAATTTTTGCTTGAGATGATTCATACCTTAAATTTGGTGTTGTGGAAGGATCGTCACCAACAGGATCATCTCTTCCAAATTTATAACATTTTGGGCATCCATGGTAATAACAGCCCTGAAACTCGAAAATTTCATTGGTTTCAAGACAGTAACCATCAACTTTTACACCATGCAGAACCATTTCTCTCCCTTTAGCAGCATGTAAAATATTGATTTGTCTTTGTTTTTCCTCCCAAATTAACCACTCTATTGCAATTTTACTTTGTTGATCTTTCCACCTGTATCCGTTTTTAGGAATAACTCCAATGGTGTTGGGTTTTAAAAAGTTTCTGCGGAATACTTTGTTGCATGCGGAAGCAATTGTTGTGGCTTCGGTAAAGGGACAGACATTAGTGGTTGACAACAGTTGATCTCTAAATTTCAAACAGGCTCGTGTTAGAATTTCTACATCTGATACACAGTATTCAACCAAGTCCTTTTGCATTTCGAATCGATCATTTTTGTGTTCCTCGTACCACTGTAAAAACTTCTTTCGATCATCTTCCTTCATGGTGTCTGGAGAGTAGTATTCTAAAGCAGGGAGGGTACCAACGTAATGTTCGTTTGCTTTTGTGTTGAATAAATGAGGAAAATATCCCTTTTTGAAGTCATCGCCCAAACCAAATGCTTTTGGTAATTTCGACAAGGCCATTGGGAAATAGTTAAGAGAGTCAATAAATTTCACATTTCCAACCTTCATCATGATTATTTTTGTACCCCTCATAATTAGTTCTGGTGTTAGAGTGGTGTTTGTGAGTAAATAATTCAAAATAAATTGATGGTCAAAGGCTTGACCGTTGTGTGCTATTACAACAACATTTTTAAAGGTTTTTCTTAATTGTAGCAAATGTTGCGTAAATAGTAAAACAGGGTCAAAATTTTTAAGTATTTGCAGTCTAACACCACATTTTCTACATATTTTGTCTTCTGTATTGATGCACACGTCACAACATTGTTTAAAAACACAGAGATTTACTTGGTGAAGAAGCGAACCATTAGTCAACACCTCTTCTTGCCGGGTCTCAAAGTCGTAAAACACGAAAAGTACATCTTTCGTTTTCCGTTTTTCTGTGTCTCTTTGAATGAAACATAGATGATTTTCAGGAGCATATGTTCTACATATTTTACAAAATACTTCTCCACATACATGTTGTCTTTTACCCCTCACTGTTTTAAAACAGTTGTTACAACTTCTAATTTCTGCACACACTGTGCTTTTCTCCCAAGACCCATCTTGTAGGTGATTCTCGTAACAAGCCTGGCTTTTAAAGTACCGACGGCAATTGGTACAATTAATTTTAAGTTGTTGACTCGGACATTTCGGAGACTGAAGGCAACCAGCACACACTCCACCGCACCGGTGCTCATCTTTGTGATCAAACGGCGAGTGGCATTCTTCGCAGTAATAGCTGCAGCAAAAGGCGGCCGTAGTAGAAGTAATTACATTAAAATGTCCATCATGATGTAACAAGTTAAGTCTTGTATTGCTTTCTCTAGTTCCTTCAAAAATGGTATCTCTGCCTTTTGACCCGTAACTGTATACCACAATTTTGTAATCCTTGAGGTGTTCTTGAAATTGTTGAAGCTCGACAATACCAGCCCCTTCTTCGGGAATTACAACACCAGCTTCTTCTAATAACTTTCTGGCCCTTGTAATCTGTATTTTCCCCGTATCCTTCCTTACTTTGTTAAATTCATGGTCTTTGTCCAAGTTGGCTATCGCAACCACCAAGGAGCGAGGTAGGCATAAGTTGTCTTTATTCGTAATACTTATTATTCCTCGTCGCATACCACATTCCTCTTCAAAGCTGTTGTATTTACCTCTTCTTCCCCGACCCGTCGGTAAGCGTACAATTGTTACTTTAAGACAAAAAGTGTCTGTATTAAGTCCTGTTGAGTTGGACTGGTAAACATTGCTAATAACATCCCAAACATCCTCGTAACTAATTTCTTCTGCCGGTTTAAAACCTATCCATCCTTCACCTCGATTAAAATCTTTAGAACAGAAACTAAAAGCCACCTGATCCGATAGTTGTAGACCGCTAGTAACCTTGTAAATAACTTGGTCAATTGCTTCTTTTATCCACTCATCGGGCTCAGCCCCAGCAGGTACTGGATTTAACTTAAATTCTAGGGTTCTACCTGTTAGGTTGAATCTTCTAACCTTCTTGCTAGTGTCTCTAACAATAACAAACTTTTCCATCCTGTCAGGCATGTCTTCACTCATCGACTGTTCAAACAGAAATGATTAGACTGCTCTGACGCACCTCTACTTATAACCTCGGTTCGTCAAAACAGGGGCACGTTCGGTCACTTAATAAAAATACCAAGTAGAGTACATTCAGAAACCAAGTATTTTAACCAATCAGAATCGAACTTGCGAGTGCTAACCAATCAGAATTAAGCCTACAGATTTTAACTAATCAAACTAAATTTTAATTTGCTCCTGCAAACTTAACACACCATCTGCCTATCTTTTCAAGGTCAGCTGGTACTGCGTATTACAGTTCTCACGAAAAACACTTAGATTCTCCCATCTAAAAACTAAAGCTTACGTTTAGTTAAGTTTTTCTATTCAATTCTTTAACGCTTAACAAGGTTGTGAACGAGCTTGGCGAGATTAAGATTTACATTAAGCGCTAGGCTTTAAAGATTTTAACTAAAAATAAATACCTATTAGGTGATCAAATAAAACATCTGCTTGTGTTACTATCTTTATTTAACCCATCAGTGTACATCTTACGTAGTAAAAACATTATTGCATTCACAACTAAAACTATTAATAAAACTCAATTCCAAGTTGCTCCAGTTCTCTTAAAATACTCATAATTTCAGGTGTATTAATGCCATCCGTATTATTCTCTTCCAAACATCGAAATTGGTCTATCATGTCATTGACATCTGTGTACTCTAGGATAGGACTCTCCGTCTAACTTCCTGAAGCCCTCCTCCCCATTTTTCTACTTCGTAGTTCCCATCGCTAGTGTCTTCGATTAATTTTCTCCTTTGGATTTCGTTTTGAAATTTTAAAAATTTTAAATATTTCGTATTTTTCTTTTTAGCCACTATATTATTCAACTCTTTATAAGTGCTTCGGGGAGGAAATAGCTTTTTAATAATATTTACATACTTCCAACCAGACGATGAACTAATGCGTTCACACCGTTTAAAGTTTCTTTTGTGGGCATTTGTTAGAACTAAAATTTTTCTATATTGTAAGAGGTCGTTATCGGTGTACTCTACAGGGTGTTCTTCAGTCAGGAGATTTAGGAGGCCATCTGTTAACTTAAACTCTTTCCCACTAATAATTAGAGTATTTCCTTTAAAAACAGCTGGCACATTTCCAAGAAACCAACTAGAGCACACCTCCCGAAAACCAAACACGTTTTTATTTGGCATTTCCATCAACTTTAAAGTTATTTTGCTGATAGCCATCTTATCTCTTTGACGTCTAACTTGATAATGAAGCTTTCTTAGTGATAGTAGGATATTTATTAACACGTAATGACGTCGTAACATACACGTAAAATAGACGTAACATAGACGTAACATAGACGTAACATAAACGTAAAAAGCTAGTAGCATACATATATTATTTGAACCTTCACGTCTATTTTACGTCTATGTTACGTCTATGTTACGTCTATGTTACGTCTATTTTACGTGTATGTTACGACGTCATTACGTGTTAATAAATATCCTACTATCACTAAGAAAGCTTCATTATCAAGTTAGACGTCAAAGAGATAAGATGGCTATCAGCAAAATAACTTTAAAGTTGATGGAAATGCCAAATAAAAACGTGTTTGGTTTTCGGGAGGTGTGCTCTAGTTGGTTTCTTGGAAATGTGCCAGCTGTTTTTAAAGGAAATACTCTAATTATTAGTGGGAAAGAGTTTAAGTTAACAGATGGCCTCCTAAATCTCCTGACTGAAGAACACCCTGTAGAGTACACCGATAACGACCTCTTACAATATAGAAAAATTTTAGTTCTAACAAATGCCCACAAAAGAAACTTTAAACGGTGTGAACGCATTAGTTCATCGTCTGGTTGGAAGTATGTAAATATTATTAAAAAGCTATTTCCTCCCCGAAGCACTTATAAAGAATTGAATAATATAGTGGCTAAAAAGAAAAATACGAAATATTTAAAATTTTTAAAATTTCAAAACGAAATCCAAAGGAGAAAATTAATCGAAGACACTAGCGATGGGAACTACGAAGTAGAAAAATGGGGAGGAGGGCTTCAGGAAGTTAGACGGAGAGTCCTATCCTAGAGTACACAGATGTCAATGACATGATAGACCAATTTCGATGTTTGGAAGAGAATAATACGGATGGCATTAATACACCTGAAATTATGAGTATTTTAAGAGAACTGGAGCAACTTGGAATTGAGTTTTATTAATAGTTTTAGTTGTGAATGCAATAATGTTTTTACTAGGTAAGATGTACACTGATGGGTTAAATAAAGATAGTAACACAAGCAGATGTTTTATTTGATCACCTAATAGGTATTTATTTTTAGTTAAAATCTTTAAAGCCTAGCGCTTAATGTAAATCTTAATCTCGCCAAGCTCGTTCACAACCTTGTTAAGCGTTAAAGAATTGAATAGAAAAACTTAACTAAACGTAAGCTTTAGTTTTTAGATGGGAGAATCTAAGTGTTTTTCGTGAGAACTGTAATACGCAGTACCAGCTGACCTTGAAAAGATAGGCAGATGGTGTGTTAAGTTTGCAGGAGCAAATTAAAATTTAGTTTGATTAGTTAAAATCTGTAGGCTTAATTCTGATTGGTTAGCACTCGCAAGTTCGATTCTGATTGGTTAAAATACTTGGTTTCTGAATGTACTCTACTTGGTATTTTTATTAAGTGACCGAACGTGCCCCTGTTTTGACGAACCGAGGTTATAAGTAGAGGTGCGTCAGAGCAGTCTAATCATTTCTGTTTGAACAGTCGATGAGTGAAGACATGCCTGACAGGATGGAAAAGTTTGTTATTGTTAGAGACACTAGCAAGAAGGTTAGAAGATTCAACCTAACAGGTAGAACCCTAGAATTTAAGTTAAATCCAGTACCTGCTGGGGCTGAGCCCGGTGAGTGGATAAAAGAAGCAATTAACCAAGTTATTTACAAGGTTACTAGCGGTCTACAACTATCGGATCAGGTGGCTTTTAGTTTCTGTTCTAAAGATTTTAATCGAGGTGAAGGATGGATAGGTTTTAAACCGGCAGAAGAAATTAGTTACGAGGATGTTTGGGATGTTATTAGCAATGTTTACCAGTCCAACTCAACAGGACTTAATACAGACACTTTTTGTCTTAAAGTAACAATTGTACGCTTACCGACGGGTCGGGGAAGAAGAGGTAAATACAACAGCTTTGAAGAGGAATGTGGTATGCGACGAGGAATAATAAGTATTACGAATAAAGACAACTTATGCCTACCTCGCTCCTTGGTGGTTGCGATAGCCAACTTGGACAAAGACCATGAATTTAACAAAGTAAGGAAGGATACGGGGAAAATACAGATTACAAGGGCCAGAAAGTTATTAGAAGAAGCTGGTGTTGTAATTCCCGAAGAAGGGGCTGGTATTGTCGAGCTTCAACAATTTCAAGAACACCTCAAGGATTACAAAATTGTGGTATACAGTTACGGGTCAAAAGGCAGAGATACCATTTTTGAAGGAACTAGAGAAAGCAATAAAAGACTTAACTTGTTACATCATGATGGACATTTTAATGTAATTACTTCTACTACGGCCGCCTTTTGCTGCAGCTATTACTGCGAAGAATGCCACTCGCCGTTTGATCACAAAGATGAGCACCGGTGCGGTGGAGTGTGTGCTGGTTGCCTTCAGTCTCCGAAATGTCCGAGTCAACAACTTAAAATTAATTGTACCAATTGCCGTCGGTACTTTAAAAGCCAGGCTTGTTACGAGAATCACCTACAAGATGGGTCTTGGGAGAAAAGCACAGTGTGTGCAGAAATTAGAAGTTGTAACAACTGTTTTAAAACAGTGAGGGGTAAAAGACAACATGTATGTGGAGAAGTATTTTGTAAAATATGTAGAACATATGCTCCTGAAAATCATCTATGTTTCATTCAAAGAGACACAGAAAAACGGAAAACGAAAGATGTACTTTTCGTGTTTTACGACTTTGAGACCCGGCAAGAAGAGGTGTTGACTAATGGTTCGCTTCTTCACCAAGTAAATCTCTGTGTTTTTAAACAATGTTGTGACGTGTGCATCAATACAGAAGACAAAATATGTAGAAAATGTGGTGTTAGACTGCAAATACTTAAAAATTTTGACCCTGTTTTACTATTTACGCAACATTTGCTACAATTAAGAAAAACCTTTAAAAATGTTTTTGTAATAGCACACAACGGTCAAGCCTTTGACCATCAATTTATTTTGAATTATTTACTCACAAACACCACTCTAACACCAGAACTAATTATGAGGGGTACAAAAATAATCATGATGAAGGTTGGAAATGTGAAATTTATTGACTCTCTTAACTATTTCCCAATGGCCTTGTCGAAATTACCAAAAGCATTTGGTTTGGGCGATGACTTCAAAAAGGGATATTTTCCTCATTTATTCAACACAAAAGCAAACGAACATTACGTTGGTACCCTCCCTGCTTTAGAATACTACTCTCCAGACACCATGAAGGAAGATGATCGAAAGAAGTTTTTACAGTGGTACGAGGAACACAAAAATGATCGATTCGAAATGCAAAAGGACTTGGTTGAATACTGTGTATCAGATGTAGAAATTCTAACACGAGCCTGTTTGAAATTTAGAGATCAACTGTTGTCAACCACTAATGTCTGTCCCTTTACCGAAGCCACAACAATTGCTTCCGCATGCAACAAAGTATTCCGCAGAAACTTTTTAAAACCCAACACCATTGGAGTTATTCCTAAAAACGGATACAGGTGGAAAGATCAACAAAGTAAAATTGCAATAGAGTGGTTAATTTGGGAGGAAAAACAAAGACAAATCAATATTTTACATGCTGCTAAAGGGAGAGAAATGGTTCTGCATGGTGTAAAAGTTGATGGTTACTGTCTTGAAACCAATGAAATTTTCGAGTTTCAGGGCTGTTATTACCATGGATGCCCAAAATGTTATAAATTTGGAAGAGATGATCCTGTTGGTGACGATCCTTCCACAACACCAAATTTAAGGTATGAATCATCTCAAGCAAAAATTACAAAGTTAAAAGAAATGGGTTTTGTTGTTAATGAAATATGGGAGTGTGACTTTAGAAAGCAATTAAAAGATAATTTGGAAATTAAGGCCTACACCGAGACACATCCTCTTTTAACACTTTTGCCTTTAAACCCGAGAGATGCTTTCTACGGAGGGCGTACGGGTAATACTCATACTTATTACAAGGCTAAAGAAGCAGAAAAGATTAAATACATGGATGTTTGTTCCCTGTACCCCTGGGTGTGTAAGTACGGAAAATTTCCAGTTGCACATCCTAAAGTTTTCGTAGGGGAGGAATGTCACAGTTTGGATTTGAACAATATCAGCGGCTTAATTA
Organism: Philopedon plagiatum; assembly: GCA_963971165.1. NCBI lineage: Eukaryota > Metazoa > Arthropoda > Insecta > Coleoptera > Curculionidae > Philopedon > Philopedon plagiatum. Next base: position 94,968,370 of record OZ020193.1, read on the forward strand.
AATGTAAAATTTTACCTCCTCAAGATCTCTACCACCCAGTTCTCCCCGTTAAAATGAATAGTAAATTGATGTTTGTTCTTTGTCGAACCTGCGGTGAAGACATGATTACAAACGAGTGTAATCATACTGATGAAGAAAGAACGTTAGAGGGGACATGGGTTCTAGACGAGGTACTTAAAGCTGTTGTGAAGGGATACAATATAACCGAAATACAAGAAATATGGAAATATGATGTTCTGACATTTAATAAGGAGACTGGTGAAGATGGCTTGTTCACAGGAATGATGAACAAATTTATTAAAATAAAGCAGGAAGCTTCCGGCTGGCCCAAAGAGTGTACGACCGAGGAAGAGAAAAACAAATATATTGAAGAATTCTTTGCAAGGGAAGATGTCAAATTAGAATATTCTCGGATTCTTGAAAACCCTGGCCTAAGATCTCTAGCTAAACTTATTTTAAACTCTTTTTGGGGCAAATTTGGACAACGGGAAAATCAACCAAAAACAAAGATTGTAAATAAGCCTGTTGAATTATTTGCAATGCTAACAAATCCATCAATTTATGTTAATGGTGTTCTCCCTGTCAATGACAACACTCTAATTGTTGGATATGAACATAGAGAAGAATCCTTTGACCCGTTAGCTACTGTTAATGTGGTTATTGCTGCTTTCGTTACTGCCCAGGCGCGCCTGAAACTTTATTCGTTTCTCGAACAATTAGGTGACAGAGTCCTTTATTACGATACTGACTCCGTTATTTACGTTACCAGACCAGGTGCGACTGATTTAACTACTGGACAATTCATTGGTGATCTAACCGATGAATTAGAAATGTATGGTGATGACAGCTACATTACAGAGTTTGTTTCTGGAGGCCCCAAAAATTATTCTTATAAAGTAAATGCTACCAAGACTAATTCTGATGTGATAGTTTGTAAAGTTAAGGGGATATCCTTAAATTACGAGGCATCGCGGTTAATAAATTTCGACACTATTAAGGATATGGTTCTTACAGAGTCGGAACCAATATCGATCATCTCAAAAGATATTCGAAGAACCAAAGACCACTCTGTAACAACCTGCACTGAGACGAAACTCTACAGGCCAAACTCCACAAAAAGAAAGTTTCTAGTTGATGGGAACTCTGAACCGTTTGGTTACAAGAAACAGAAAACCTGTTAATTAGAATGTATATTATAATATTTGTACAGCATTGTAATTAATTAATAAATAGTTAATAAATATTGTAGTCTTTTATTTTAACTTTTTTTAGTAGTCTAACAGTAATTGACAGCTTTGTTGTGGGTTATTATTTATGTATCTTTAAGTCGCGAGGTCTTAAATCGGTTCTAATTTAAAACTACTGGATGAATTATAAAAAGGCAACAAAACGTTCTATGTTTATTGGTAGGGAAAACAAGTTTTAAGTGGAAGTATATTAAGGGGTGTAAGCCTATCAATTCTATCTTGATTCGTTGATGTCAAATGTACACAGTTCTTTGCAATATTTTGATGTGGAATAAATAATGCATTTTTAAGCATTTTCTAAGTCCTAATCTGATCAAAAAGTTTTTCTGACGTTTCGACACCTAATTTATAGTCTCGTTGTTAAAGAAATCTACTAAATTCAAACTAGCTAAATTTAAAAAAATTAACTAAACAGTTATAAAAATACTTAAAAAGGATTTGTAAATTTTCTGCTTAAACTCTTCGGTATCTTTCAAAAATCTTGCTCTTGATGGTAGTTTTCGACTGAACAAAAACCTAGCAACGCATAACTGATCAACTAGAACACCTTACTTTAATCCAATACTAAATCTTAAACGTTATTAGTGAATCTGAACGTTTATGTCGACAGCACCAAAAAAGTATTAATCCAATACACTTTGACGCTAAGAAATCAAAACATCCTCTGAGGCTATTTTTCATAAATTTGATCTTAGATCGGTACACTTAATTCTAGCAGCTCGAAAAGGCGGATTAAAATCTTTGTTCTTTAACTTGACGCGTCCCAGAAAAATATAATGACGACTTTGTTATCCTCTTTCCGTTTCAGTATAGCAATATGTTTATCTCCTTCTAAACATATCGAAATTTAAATTTCTATAATACCTACACCTACTCAACTGTGCACGTTTTAAGGTTGTTCAACTGAGAGCAGAAGCAGAATGACCTCGCTGTGAAAAAACCAGTCCTGCACAGCGTTGCCAGAACCACCTCTAAAGCGGTATTTCTAGCGCTTTAGAGAGTCATCCACCGTTCTCCAGTTCTAGCTCTGTAAAATAACGCTTTTTCGTTTGTACGCAAATTTGCTAGCGTCATCTCTTGGTGTTAATGTTGAGAGAGTTTTTTCCACTATAAATTTGTTTAAAACTAATCAAGGAAACCGTTTAAGTACTGATACTATAATGGGAATACTACTCAGCAAGCGGCTTATTAAAAGTTCTTGTTTTTAATTTTAAGATAAACAATGAATTAAGACGGCAAATGATCAAAGATATTTACAAAAATTAAAATATTTTAATATAGCTAAGATAAAATTATTAAATAAATTTGGTGGTTACCAAATTTATTATGACCTTTTTTAAAAATAATATATGGATATTATAACATAAAATAATAGTATTTGTGTTAAAAATCTTGTTTATATTTGTTTGATATAATATATTAAAATAAGTGGAGTATTATTTCACAATTACACCTAAGCAAGAAATCGTTTAAGTACTTTCCATATCAATATATATTTGTTTAAAGTACAGTTATTAAAAGTCTGTTTTAATTCAAAAATCCAATGTGCAGTGAATATATTTATACATTCGCATTCTCCATTTCTATAAAAAACAAGATAGAAAGACAGGAATATACTATTTAGTTCACACTATCACACTAGACTCAATCTACCGTTTTCTACCGCTTCTTGAAAAATTCATCTGGCAACACTGGTTCTGCAATGTATAGCAATTTTAATATCCCGTAAAATCTGGCTGACTAAATTTCTCAGAGAGTAAACGTAATATAACACAAAGTAGGGCGGTTCGAATTAATTTTTTCTACAATTTTGCATCTAATTGTTGTGAATTCGTGTTAAAAGATGTAGTGGACTTTTGTGCTTTTCATCTTTAAAGTGGAGTGCTTCTTAAACACGTCATAACGTCAATATACTTCCATAAGCTTTCATTTGAGCACTGTAAATAAAGTATCTCAGTTGATAGATTTTTCTATTTAGTGATCTGTCGCTGGGACATTTTTTTGAAAGTGCTCTTACGCTATGCCCATCGCGAAAATGACAATAAAGTGTTGTGAAGTTTTTTTAATTTGCAAAGTTTATGGGTAAGGTATAAATTTTTGATGCTTGGGTTTAGGATCATACATGCGTACTATGAGAGAATTTTTTGTCACATATCTTCCCGTGCTGTCAAGTTGGTGTGCGATAACATTATTTTTACGCTTTAATAAGCCTAAGGTCTGCTGGCCGCGTGAATATTTCAGACACCCACCGTACGTTAGTACTTAGGCTTGAAGTCTATATACGTGGGTTATTAAATAACAAATTAATTTTAAGGTAAATAAAATGGTATAAATCAAAGGACTAAAAATTACAGTGTATTTTTTACCTTTTTAATTTCATTTAAACCTTTGAGTTTACGAGGCTAACAAGTTTTGGTCGTGTCACTGTTAATAATTCGTCATAAAAATATGAGTTTTTATATTTTTTCTGCCATTCGCTTTGTTCCAATTAATTTTTTTGTTTTGAAACGAGTAGCTGAAATTAATTTAATTATTCTGTTATTTGCTTTGTTCCATATAATTTTTTGTCTTGGAGCGAGTAGCGGAAATTAATTTCTTGTATTTTTTCTATGATTTGCTTTGTTTCAAATAATTTTTTGTCTTGGAACGAGTAGCTCAAATTAATTTCTTGTATTTTTTCTGCGATTCGCTTTGATCCAAGGCATGAGTAGCTGAATTTAATTTAATTATTCTGTTATTGCGAACAGCACTTACTTATGTTTTTTTCTTTGAAATAAGTCAAATAACTGAAAATTACAGTGTATTTTTTTATTCTTCATGAACTATACTATGAGAAATTGTTCTTAACGACATATATTTAGCTATATTAATAATATTTTTCAACGTTCTATGAAAAATACAACTCATTATTTACTTTTTTAATCGGTTTTGTGTGTAGCTGGTCCACAACACTAGAGTGGGAGGATTTGGCAGGGTGAAGAGTGGTGGGATTGGGAGCTTCCTTGTATTTCGCGTGCCTATTTCCCATTGGGAGCTTCCTTGTATTTGGCGAGCCTATTTCCTAACTACTGCTCAACTTGCTTAGATTTCGCTCAAAATCGGCAGTTATATGTAAAAAAATGAGCTCTACATTATTTTCAAATAAAAATTTTCTCTACGATGCGTACTTTTTTAGTTATTCTCCTGTAAATATCTCTCATTGATTGCCTAGTGATTGTAGTGTCTCCAAAGCCTTCGTATGGGTTACTCGATGAATGTCTGTCCATGGCTTTGATAGTCATGTGGTCTAGGTCGTCAAACATCACCAAGGAGATCCCAATACCTTCTAAGAGGTCCTAGGTTCGAATCCTGTGCAAGTCAGGGTCCTAGTTTGGAACCCTGTGCTAGTCAGGACTTTTTTCAATAACGTTTTTTCAGTTTGCACCAGAGGGGTGGGGCTTGTGACTTCATCTGTCTGGCTCAAGTAACGGGATACCTACTGTGATCTAGTACCGCCCTTATACCAGGCCCTCATTTTTCCCAATGATTAATAGATATTCTTGTTTCTCTTCCCACATAAACTGTTATTTTTATATCACACGCGTTTCAAAAACAACAGCAGTCAAGTGCGGATAAATAAACAACAATTTCGTTTCAAATATGTTATTTTTCCAAAAACATTTATTTCCAAATTTTCTAGTTGTCTTTTTTTTTCTTAAGATGTCTCGAATCATTTATCACACAGATTAATTTCCTTGAGGCCTTTTCCATTTTAGTTATTTTTCTGCAGTTCGGTGTTTTAAAACTGCTCCAATAAATCACGTGACTTAACGGGAGTCCGGTTATTCGTCTGTGAACTCTTGACAGGCGAGACGGGAAAGTTATAAGACTTCAAAAAAAGAAGGTTTTCAATTCGTTCCGTATGTATTTTATATATGTTTGCACATAACTCTTGAAAGTATTTGTTGATGCGATGAATTTGTCTTTATTTTGCAGACGAGTTCTGTGGTTTCATCGCAATCGTATTTTAGTTAAAGTAATTGAAAGCTTAAATAATTTACATAAAACTAAACAAAAAATTTTTGGTTTGTACTTTGGTCTTGGTAATTTTAAAAAATTTTAAAAAGAGGAGGCTGATAGGGCATAACAATTTTGGCAAAAATGTTGACTATCAAAATGTATTTTCGCGGTTATTAAGATAAGAAAATCTAATTTTCTTATAGATGTTAAAAAATATTAAGGAGGTGGGGGTAAGAGGGAATTAAATTATTTTATTAATGCTCCTTAGTATATTGTCGTCAGGGAAAATTCGTCTAACCGCCTTAATACGCTGAAGATGCTTTTAATAGTAGAAAGTCCCATAATCTATTAAAACTCCTGTAAAACAATTAAAAGCAGGAAAACATGTTATTTAGAAGGTTCCAATAAAGTGGTAAGCCCTTGTTTAACTACGATTAGCTACAAGGTTGTTGAAATTTATGTTTTTTTTCTATTTATTTACAGGTTTGAAATACGCAATGATGTCCATGAAAGTCATTATAGCTACAGTTATTAGGAAATTTAAAATTAACTGCGAATACAAAAAAATCGAAGATATCAAGCTTAAAGCCAATATTGTTTTACGGTTCCAAGATGACCCTAAAGTTTCTTTAATACCACGAGAAAATTAGAAGCGGAAACATAGAGACTAGCTGTTAGTGAATTTAGTTCAATGAATTTGCCATCGCATATGTTATTTTGACGTATTATAGCATCGGGTTTACTACGATAACGAACTTAAGGAATTGGGTTAGTTTTTTAACGATTTTTGTAGTATTTGAGAGTACCATTGATAAAAAGACAAGCAACAGGTACTATTCAGTTATATAGTGCTGGAAAAAAATAAATCGTTTTATTATCTTCCCAATTATAAAATATATAAGAAATGGTGTAAAGTATTTCGCATTCAAAAGACGGTTTATAAATTTATCAATGTCTGCAACCTAAATTTTTAAAAAGGTGATATTTTAGTACGTTATGGTATAAGGTCACTATACGTTTATCATGTAATATTACTCACTCCTAACTGTTCTGGTATAGTCAAAGGATTTACTAACTGGGTATTACCCAAATACTGTTAAGGAGAGAAATAATATTTAGAAATAATAAAAGTAACTAAGATTTAAAGTACCACAAATAAAACAAAGCCTAAAATGCATATTTTCCTGGTAATTTGCCATTAACTTTTATTACCAGAACTAAACTTGTTATCAATGAAACTAGAAAAACCGAAATAATTAGTTAACTAATAAGCAAGAAATAAAAATAAAGTAAACTAAACCCTTTTTATATAATTAATAAAAGTACAAGATATTATGTGTCCAAAAATCTGTAGTATAATTTTTTCCTCGCCTGATTCTTTATAGAAAAAGGGAGTCATACATGCAAAAATTGTGAAAGATTTAATAAAAAGTAAGTCATCTACTCATAAATTATGTGAGTTTATTTCTGGAACGCTGGGCACATGATATCAGTGTGTAATGATACATAGTAGTCATGCCAAAAATATCTATGTTGTAATATCTTGAATAGGTTATAACATACGTGTCTTATACAGAATTAACAATATATTCCCTTGCCTCAATGATAAAGCAATTAGCCTTGGAACGTGTATGGAAAACAGACTAAGATGGATTATATGAAAAAAGCTGTTCCTAAAGAAGTTTGTAACTTTTAGAGATATAATGACAGTAGACATCTAAATATACTTCGAGAACGAGCAAAAGGATAAATACAAATTTAATTGGGCGGGAGAAGTACAGATATTCAGACTAGCTTAATCAGTCATTTCATTTAATCGAAACTTGTTTAAAGTATGTGGTATTATTGGAAAACGATTAGGTTTATAAGGGGTAGTGCCCAATTAAAAAACCGTGCAAGTTTCAAGCCTTCAGAATTATTATTTCTGTTTTCATTTTTGTAATTAAAAGAAGATGAACGATAGAATATGCCTAAGTGTATTTTAAAAATTGACGACCAGGTTTAGGTTTCCTTAAGGTTTGTTATTTTGTACTGCACGAATCTGCACTAACCTACACATAATATGTGTACTAAAAACCTTTAAACTGATTTAAGTTTTTTTACAAAAAAAGTCCTATTTTTCATGACAAGATGCCACAAATATCAGTGTTCGATATAATATATACAGGACGTTATTTATACAAGAGCAAAGCCACGGGAAAGAGCTAGTATAAAATAAAAGGAACAGCCATTATTGATACATTATTAATGTTTAGCACTGTATTTTTCTGGAAAGATCCCAGGATTATCATTTTAATATAAACTTTTGGACAATATTTTTGGTGCAGAGCCTGTAAAAGCAACTTAAAATTTAATGCCACCCTATGGGGACATTAAATAATTTATCATAACATAATTCTTTACATTTTTATTTTGTTTTAAGCTTTTGCTTTGTTTTTTTTTTGTATAAAATGTTTTAGCCGCTGGATTTACTCTTTGTAAGCGTATGTCGTACGTGACGACCAACACTTGATCCTTGTGTATTTGGATACAAAACGGGTAAACTAAATGTGGTTTGGTTGGCTGTTTTACAAGGTTTAAATATTGAAATAAATTTTGGACAAAAAATATTAAATTTTTTTTTTCATTACTTTACTATAACACGCACTTAACACGTGTCTGGTTAATAACTACTCTACCTTCTCTATTAAACTACTGTAGGTATCTATCTTTCTTATTAGCGATAATATTCTTATAATGATAAAAGTTGAATCTCGTATGAAAAGTTACCTTACTCGAAAAATAGTAGTACGATAAAGCTTACTCGTTGTGTTTTATTAGGGTTATAAAATTAGGAGAGACGCATAATGATACGACAACGCAAGGGACATACAAATAATAAAAATAGCAGGACCGCTGGTAAACTTTAAAATGGCGAAAGTAAATAGAATTCTAATATTTTATTTATAATACCTAAAATTGTATATTCCTAAGCAATTAGGTAGACAGATAGCTCCTATTATAAAGAAAGGTCTTTTTTTACGAAGCTGACCTAACTGATAATGGATATCATCCCTTCCTCTCTTTTTTAATTCTACTCCAATTTAAGTACCATTTTTGATAAAATTAATAGGATTTATACTCTTATTTAATTTCATGTTACTTCATGGATTTTTAATTAATTAATTGTTAATTAAGTTCAAGGACTAATGAGAAAGTTAATTTTTTAAAATAAAATACATTAAAGTTGCTAACACGTTTTTATTAGGTTTTAAACTTTAGAACCGAAATTAAAAAAACTTTGGGTGTAATCAGTAAGGCTGCTACTGTGGATTAGTTACCAGAGGCGTCGATGCCGAAAATAAGTACGTACGTATACGGTATTTGACAAAAATAAGTTAATTCGGGCATTGCAGTGATTGTGTGAAATAAAAAAAAATCGCCCATGGAGGGTACCGCACTACCGTAAGATAGTGTTTATAAATTTTTTAAATAAATCTGTTGATGTTTCATCCCATGCCTCTATTGTGCGTTGTTAAAATATCACTTGGTTAAGAATGCTGGAAAAGGTAAGAAATCACAAAAATCTTGGAAATATATATTAAGTACCTAGTTGTAGTTTTACTATTGGAAATATATTCTTAGAAGTGGATGGGTTCAAATGTAGACACCAAAATTCATCCCCTGAAATTCCGTGCGCATGTCCAACATGCTCGGTTTGCGCGTGGTACGCGTTTTGGTCTACTGCGCAGATGTTAAAAAACGACAAATAAAGAAGTCGAAAAAGTTGGAAAAAAAGTTCCCCACAAAAACAAAAATAAATGTGCGCGCGCAATTTGCCGCGCGCACATGGATTGCGTAGGCTGCTACTGTATGGCACAAGAGGTGGACTAGCTGTTGTCGATATACCCCGCCCGGACGGTAAAATTGTGTGCCATTTTGACCATTTTTACGTATGTTGCAACACTACTCCATAGAAAAACAACATTATTCAAAATTACGGCAAGCCGCGCGCCCTCTTGGTTTTTAAACAATAATATTTGTATTAAAAGATAGTATTTGCATCATATTTAATTAGTAGTTGTACCAATTTTCGATCGTCCATCACATTAGTTAACTCAAAATAAAATCTTTAAAAGTAATGTTTATTACGTAAACGCGGCGTAAAATACACTGGCACCGCGTCAAGAGAGGAACTGTTTGTTTTGCGGTCTCGCGGTCGCCCGAGCCGCCTCGCTTTTCGGCGCTACTGAGAGTAAACCAAAAGGTGCCTGCCTTAGTAACTAATCAGCCATGGAGATTAAAAATTGCAATAAACATGCAGGTTCGTATTAAGAAAATACAAAGACAAAACGTCGGATTCAAAATCTTCCGACACCATCTTGTACTTAGCGGACACAACGTGGCAATGCAAATATAAAATTTAATCTAACGTCATTTCTTCAAATAAAACCAGAAAAACACATACAGTGTTGGCTACATATGGGAAAATTTTTTGTTATTATTATTAAAAAAAGCTCTATTGGGGGTTCATTTCTGCATGTCTGACAGCTAAAAAATGTATTTCTTCCGTGACGGGAAAAACGTTTGACATTTTATCTCTGTTGACAGGTAACAAAATGTCACTTTTTATGAAATTACTTTTTTCCCCGGTAAAAAAGTGAGTACTTTTTTCCCGGATACACATAAGTAAAGGTAGAATTCCATAAATCTTGAATACGCGGTTTCGTAAATTTTCCGCGATTTAGCTGGCATTAATTTTTGTGACGCTACTTTCGCTGCTTCTACTAACTCTAGTGGAGTCAGAGAAAACTCGAAATCAGACATTTTTTAACTTTATATTATTCAAAATAACTACTAAGCAACCACTAAGTTCGCAATTTTTAAATCAAATCACAGAATTAAAATGACGAATGTTTGATTACTTTAAAGGTTCCCTGAGCAACGCAGGTCTAATTGTCGCTAAAAGTACAACAGCCTACCAGTTTAAAAATTCAAATTTCACATCGATAATTTTCTGACTTTAATATATTGTAATAATATGTTTTTTCAATATTAAATCGTCGTTTTTCCCGTCAGACAAAAATAGTGTATTATACACGGGAAAATATTAGATTTTAGCTCTCGGTTTTTTGTCTCCCTCCGCTTCGCGTCGGGAGACAACACAACCTAGAGCTAAAATCTAATACTTTTTTCCCTTGTATAATAAATAACTATTTTTATATATGTCATGTGATCACCGGTTTGGCGGGAATTTTAAAGAAAGTTGACGGTGGTACCGGTGGGTCAAATTGATATCGAAAAATTTTATTAAGAAAGATTGTTGAGAATGCACCGAGGGTCCCATGTATAAATTTTGAGAAATAATAAAAAAATAAAAATTTTTAACCGTATCATTATGAAAAATCATAAATTATCGGGGGTAAGTGCACAAGTGCATCAAAATTACCGATAATTTTTGAATGAAATGTGTTTTTTTATAATTGCAAGAGTTTGTTTTCATATTTTCGCGAAAAAGCCCGACTACGCAGGAGGAGGGCATTTTCGTAAAATATGAAAACAAACGATTGAAATTTGTAAAAAAAAAACACATTGAATAAAAAAATTATCAGGTTATTTTGATGCACGAGTGTAATTTATTTGAATATTTCCCAAATTAATTAAGAACTCGAATCAAGTAATTTGGAATGGCTTCTGTTATTTTCTGCTCTATTTCGATTATAGATTCTTCGCCAAAACGAGACATTTTTGTACTAAAATTACGTCTACGGAAAAGTTCAATAGCGTTGTTTACAAAAAAACAAAAAAATTTACGTTGCCACGGGTTATCCCAATGCAAAGAGATAGTTATTAACAATTCTTGACAAAATGAAAGGAAAACATTCGTTGACATTGACTTTTATGTCTGCTGTCACTCAATAAGATGACGTTAATTGTCACAATATTACATTTTTTGACGTTTGTTAACAATAAAATCCCGCTTTGACGTTTCGTCAACAATATAAACTTGCGATGCAATTTTCGATTTCTGGCAGTGATGTTTTCGCTGTAATTTTGCGAAAATTGCATTTCTCTTATAGGAACTTTAACATATGAGGGAAATATTCGCTGTAATTTTGCGAAAATTGCATTTCTCTTATAGGAACTTTAACATATGAGGGAAATATTCTTTAGTAACAAATATAAATTTAATTATAAAAAATACTGTATAATTAAGTTTGAATGGTAATTCTCAATTTTACTGGATGGCGGTCCGGAAATGTTGGACAAACTCACTTACATCAATATACAGGGCATGACTACAGATAACGACACGATCAGACCATATTTTTTACATTAAGTGTTCGCAAAGCAGCTATTTCACAAAATATTTGATTAGTTCTGACACAAACCAATGTAATTCAGTTAAATAAAGTTATTTATTCATAGCGATGCGATGGTACGGGTAAAAATTTTTATTTTTAGTTTTTTTAGATATATTTCAAAATTGCCATATGGGATCCTTGGTGCATTCTGAACAATTTTTCTTTATACAATTTTTCGATATCTTGTCAATTTGACCCATTTTTCGGTACCAACGTCAACATTCTTTTAAATTCTCGCCAAACCGGTGACCACATGACATGTATTAAAACAGACTTTTTGGTTGCCGGAGATGCAGAAAAGAATGCCAGATTGTTTTTAAAAAATATCAATAATAAAAAAATTTCCATATGTAGCCAACTTTATAGGTACTGTATGCCAGTTTTCGTTTTTTTTACGAATTTCTTCGAAATGTTTTAAATTTTCTGACGCATATTAGTTTCCACTAAATTGTGCAATCTGAACCAGTTTAGCCTGTGCTGTAAATTCTTACCTCAATGATACACTCTATTCCGTACTGCATAATACAGATTCGGATTATTTCAATGATCAGTTTATCATTGTTAACCAATAGGTTATAAGATTGGTTGAAGGAAGGTTCCATTGGTTTTTAATGGATCGTTCAAATATAACAATTATTTGATGCCAGTAATACTCTGTTCAAAATTTAATGCAAACTATCACTGGTTTCACTCGAAGTTTATTTGTAAGAATATGCACCTCATTTGATGCAAAATAGCTATTATTGTTTCAATTACAACAGTAATTAATTTAATGTAACTTCCAATAGAAAGAGGACATTTTTGTATAAATTCAGTCATATTCGTGTTTTGAAGAACAATTACTCTAATTTAATATAATGAAAAATTTCTATTACATCAATTATACTTATATTTCAAACAAATGAAACCCGCTTTATTATTTTAAAATAATTTTTATTTAGTATTATTAAACATATATTGTTTAGACATTCTGTAAACATTTAAATAAAAAAAAAACACATTTTATTACACCACACTGACGCGAACACCGTAACTAACCAAGAGATATTTACAAATAAAAAAAACACACTTATTACTGCAAAGCTTTTTAGATTTCTTTCACTTACCATAAAACACTGAAATAAGTTACTTCAGTCTCCAGTCTTGCAAAAGATCTATTATTTTTGTCGTACGACTATTCAACGAACACAGCAAAATTCTAACCTCTCCAAGGGTGTCCGCGAGCAAGAGAAATAATATTTCAGCCAAGAATAGGACCCATTGAATTAATATTTTTTATTATTTCTCCGATACCTTATGTGTTTTAAAGGAGTGTTTATTTTAATTCAAATGATATAAGGATTATTGACTTAATTTTTACATTTTATATTTAAACCGTAGTTCTTGTTCGTTTAACAAAATATATTAAAATTTGAATCACACCGCCTACAAATAGCTATTTTTCGCCCAATTATTTTTAAGAATTCCAATCAAATAGTTTAATATTTTGGCTCGAACATTTCTACACTCCAAGGAATATTTGAAATTTATTGGATTCAAATAGTATTTTGGTCATTGAAATAACGGTAATATAGTTTTCAAACAAGTAGGTATACTTTTGAAGTCCAATAATAAGTCTATATTTAAGCAAGAAAGAAGTCTACTTGTCAGGGGTACATATAAATAAATACGTAAAATTGAGAATTATTTCTCTAAACCACCTGAAAATTCCTTATACTATAAGGGTTTGAACAAATCATGGTAAAGCAGCTATTCTTCGGGCTATATGCCCCTCCGAGCGCTGGATTACATACCAAAATTTGCCGTATTTTGACTAACACTGTTGGACAACAAAATACTTGGTTTGACTGCAAGAAACTACCAGGAAGAAGGAAGCTTTTTCTTTAGTTAGGATGTCGTTACCTGCATACCGGTTTCGAACTCTAGGTTCTCATCAGTACAGGATAAACGAACATACCCACCTTGCGAAACAGCATATCCTTAAAGCTAACTCTGTCGAACTGCATAAGCAGTATAACACAGGCAGCGCCATCCATTAGCAGTTTCAAGCAGTCTGAGTAGAATTTACCGTGAGGTAAAATTATTAAAGCAATGAAAGAAGTCTACTTGTCAGGGGTACATAAAAATAAATACGTAAAATTGAGAATAATTTCTCTAAACCACCTGAAAATTCCTTATACTATAAGGGTTTGAACAAATCATGGTAAAACAGCTATTCTCCGGGCTATATGCCCCTCCGAGCGCTGAATTACATACCAAAATTTGCCGTATTTTGACTAACACTGTTGGACAACAAAATACTTGGTTTGACTGCAAGAAACTACCAGGAAGAAGGAAGCTTTTTCTTTAGTTAGGATGTCGTTACCTGCATACCGGTTTCGAACTCTAGGTTCTCATCAGTACAGGATAAACGAACATACCCACCTTGCGAAACAGCATATCCTTAAAGCTAACTCTGTCGAACTGCATAAACAGTATAACACAGGCAGCGCCATCCATTAGCAGTTTCAAGCAGTCGGAGTAGAATTTACCGTGAGGTAAAATTATTAAAGCAATGAAAGAAGTCTACTTTCATTGCTTTAATAATTTTACCTCACGGTAAATTCTACTCCGACTGCTTGAAACTGCTAATGGATGGCGCTGCCTGTGTTAAACTGCTTATGCAGTTCGACAAAGTTAGCTTTAAGGATATGCTGTTTCGCAAGGTAGGTACTAGGTATGTTCGTTTATCCTGTACTGATCAGAACCAAGAGTTCGAAACCGGTATGCAGGTAACGACATCCTAACTAAAGAAAAATCTTCCTTCTTCCTGGTAGTTTCTTGCAGTCAAACCAAGTATTTTGTTGTCTAACAGTGTTAGTCAAAATACGGCAAATTTTGGTATGTAATTCAGCGCTCGGAGGGGCATATAGCCCGGAGAATAGCTGTTTTACCATGATTTGTTCAAACCCTTATAGTATAAGGAATTTTCAGGTGGTTTAGAGAAATTATTCTCAATTTTACGCATTTAGTCTGTATTTAAAGAAATATATATATTTTGATTATTTCAATGATGTTTTGTTGAGACAATATTAACTATTAATTATTGAAAATAGCATAGCAGTTTATCTGTGCGGACATCGAATTGGTAATAGCCTGTATTACTTGCTTATAAGCGAGGATAGCATAGGATTAAATTAGTCAAACTGGGTTTAAATTAAAGCAACGCATTGTAGTGTACAGGGTGTCCAATTTTCGACACTTTTGCATGGCCTCTCGGTTATCTTTGAAGATGGAGAGCTGCGGTTTTCGCAATACCAAGCTACTTTTTCGTGAAACGTATACCTAATGCTACAAACAGAATTTTCATATCCCCTTCGTTTCGGAGATACAGGGCGATTGTGAAAATGTGTCATTTTTAAGCACATCTCGTTTTTCAGTTGCCTTTTAACGGGCCGTGTCTGCAATTTTTTTTTATTATGTCAAGTGTTGTTCGTATTTTTACCAAATATCAGGGTGGCAATACTAGTCACCTAACCAAAAAATTCCTTGTTTATTTCACTAAGTGCGTAATTACAGTAAGTGGCTACAACCTATACAATAGTAATGACGAGTCGGGGGCGTTTATAGGTATTAGTAGTAAAACAAAATTAATATGCGTTTATTTCAGATTAAGTGCAAAAGCTGCCTTGCAGACGTTTTTTTCTCTTCATAATTTGTTTACAATACTAGTCCATTAATGCTTTTACGGGCATCGTAAATCCAATAAATAATATCATTTCGTTGGAAAAAATACAATATAAGTAGGTTGTTATGGGTGATCAAACCAACGTATCCACGAATTCCTTGGAAGGCCATCAAATCGTCTACAGGAAAATTGTGCATAATATTGCAATTGAGTCAATTTGCTTGCCAAATGGAAAACTACTTTATTATTAATATTTGGGAAAAAACTTACTCCTCAGAAAAAGTTTTGCTTCCAAAGACATTAAGATTGATATAGAACTTTTTTCATATTTTCAAAGGGTCTCTCAAAAGAGAAAAAATTAAATTTGAAATGTGACAAAAATTTAATACAAATATTTTTGAGCGACCAAATTGAAGAAAGGCAGACAGATGTCGAATTAAAGTTGGTTAATTTGTAGCATACAGGACAACGGTAAATTATTTCACACACGTTAAAGATTTGCAAAAAAAACTTTAGAATAGTTAGAGAGAATAAGCAAATATACCAAGAGCATTTTGAATTTATGCCAGGTAAGAATACAACGGATGCATTTTTGTATCAGAACAGGCATCAGGAGAAACAGAAACGACTACATGCATATTAGCACACGGAAATTAGGTGGTATATAGTAACATATGTTACCTGCCAATCCCGATTTCAGGATAAACTAGTTTTTCCTAGGCCAAACCCTCTATCCGTAGAGCGATAGGATGAACTAGTTTGTCCTATTCGATTTCAGGATATACTAGTTTCGCCTAGGACATATTAAAACTGTCTGCTGTTGTTAGGACATTTGCGTTTTTCCTAGGACGTACTAGTATTGCCTGGTACTTTTTAGGATAAAACGGCATGACCCTAGGGTTTGCTCATTTGATCAGTTTTTGTCTTTAATGATATAACAAAAAATATGTTATAATTTAAAACAAAAACTGATCAGCTAACACTAAGCAAACCCTAGGACTCCTAGGAAAAACGCAAACGTCCTAAGCCTGATTTTAACTAGCTAAACTAGCTAATCCTACAAAGTAAAGTAAAATCGCAGTTTGAACTAGTATAGACTAGGACAAATCAGTTTTTCGTATCAACCCTACATTAGTTTCAGAACAAACTAGTTTAGACTAGGCCAAACTAGTTCATCCTATCGCTCTTCGAATAGACTGGTTTGACCTAGGAAAAACTAATTTATCCTGAAATCGGGTTTGGCCGGTAACATAAACATATAAATTATATCTGGGGTACTAATAGTTAAAATACGAATTTGAAGAGTTCTCATCTCTCTCATGGATGTAAAAAGCCCAATTTGACAAAAAGTCACCCCTAAAAAAGAGAATGACAATTTTTACATTTTGCTCCGAAACCGCTTTTCCTCGAAAAAGGGGGGAAGGAATAAATTTCTTTACTAAATTCTACGTACAATTTTTTTTACGGTCTAGTGTCTAATTGCCACCCTTCTCTCGCAATTGGCGTTCAAAATAAGCGGTAGCTTAGTGCGCTTGGTAAAAATCGGTATACTCTATTTTTCACAGAGAATATCTCTAAACTGGCTACTTCTACAAAAAAATTATATCAATTCCCAATACCAAGACCAAACCATACGAATACCAAAATTGTGAAGCAGAGTTTTCTTTATAAAATACATGCATCACGCTTTTGCCTTTTGGATATATTTGTCATTGACAGAGGCAACTTACTTCACCATGTGACATGGCCAACAGCGCCACATATGTTAAATTTATTCCCAAACATTATGATCAAAGGGTAACTGTGGTGTTTAATGGCTACACTAAAAATTTCTACTTAAAACTCCTTTTTCCAAAAATACTACTTTATAAATGCAATAATCTAATAAAAAATTAGTCAACAATCTCAATAATAAAGTTCGTTCAATTGCGCATCTTGTTGAGAGATTTGTAGGCGAAGGATTCACTACTCTTACTGCCAATGACAATGCTGATCTGGTAATCGTTCAAACTGCAATTACCGAATCTTCTATACATAAGACTGTCATCATCGTTAGACAGGATGTCGTTTTTTTTATGCTAATGACTGCACTAGCTCCTAAATATAGACATTCGATTTTGAAGGAATGCTCAGGGGAAAATAAAGGAAAGAATGTATAGCTCGCGTGACTTGCAGTCCTTTAATGTTATGTAAAAGTCTCAAGAACCTGCGCTCTTTATCCATGCGTTTAGTGGATGCGATACCACATGCTTTTTTTTGGCAGAGGAAAAGCACAAGTGGTAACTTTGATACATAGCAGCAAAGATTTAGAAAATATTGTTACTATAGTCAGCAATGATCAACCGACCACGGAAGAAATTGCAAGTGCTAGAGAACGATTTACACTCGCATTGTAGAAAGCCCCAATGAAAGAAACATCTTTAAACCACAATACATTCCTTTCATTTAAAAAGTCACTTGGTTAAGCAAACAAGGCTGTTATTTTATGAAGACTTCTAACTAACATCTGCAGGTTGCCTGCAACACTCATACCGAGTTTTCCACCAAATACAGTTATGGAAAGGAGTAACCTTGGATCCGACAGAGTGGGGATGGAAAAAAACAAAAAACAGTCTGATACCTATTTTAGCAAATGAGACACCAGCTCTGGATTCAATACTGCAACTAACATCTTGCAACTGCAAGAAGGGTTTCTCGAAGAGATGCAGTTGTGTTAGAGTGGGATTACACTGT